>CM050173.1:117766253-118396253 GCA_027410445.1 Discoglossus pictus
ATATGATTTTTATTTAGTTTACAGAACATGTTTTCTCATAATTTTAAAATACACTGTGTCAAGAGGTTGTGTGCATGCTTGAGCTCTAAACAAAAGGCTTTTTAGAGTCTTAGTCCCTCAAATACAAGTTTTATTTTAACACCTTTCTGTTTATAAGCACTTTGTGCACGGTGTTGTTCATTTTTGGGAGTTTTTGTGTATTTTTCTTAGTTTAATTAAAGTTTTAGTTTTCTGGGAGGCAAGCTCAGCTCTCTATCCCAGGAGAGTGAGCTGTCTCCTGGATACTTTGCCACACCCCTCCCTTAGCACTTCACCTGCACTCCTGGAGCTTTTTTATTTTGACTTTTTTTAAAAGTTTTTCAGGTTTTGTTAAAGTTTTGTTTGTTTTGTGTTGGGTTTTATGTTTTGGGGGGAGAGATGACAAGTAACATCTTTGTAGGCAGTGGGGGGGGAAAACAATTTGAAGTTTTTGTTTAAAAGGATTTTTTTACATCTGACACAGAGACACAGAGGGGTTAAAAAGCCTCTGTGTTCTCTGTGTTGTTGCAATTAGCAACACCTTGCAACAGGCCATTAACCCTTCCACTGCCAAACATCATCTCTCTCACTCCCTTAGTTGCAGGCCGGAGTGCCACATGCACCTTTCAACACCCCTGCTCCGGCTGTTTGCATTGGACACAAGCCCTGTGTTTCCCCTCAGGCTCCTCCTGTCCCCAACATCTCAAAGTTGAGGGACATACCCTCGGCATGCTTTCGCGGCATGCCGAGGAAGAGCTTATATTCTCTCGTGCTCCATACAGTGCACTTCCTTGCCCTCGTGACCCGTCCCGATACGATCTGGAGGCGGGTCCTACCAGCTGACGAGGGCAAGAGGCGCCGGTGGAGGGAACTTTATTCTGATTTAGTTCCACGACCCACCGGGGACTTGAGTTGGAGAGTGCTCCATGGTGCACTGAGCACGGGAGAGTACTTAGGTAAATTCACAGACTCTCCCTCCACTTGTCCATTCTGTGGCTAGGGAGAGTCCGTGTATCATATTTATTTTAGTTGCGCCAGACTGCAGCCCCTCTTGTCACTCTTGAGGGGCCTCCTCCTGCAGTTCTGGCTGCATTTCTCCCCTCACATTTTTATTTTTGGGCGCCCAGTGTCCCGGGGCAATAAGGCCAGGGACCTCCTCGTCAACCTGCTCCTGGCATTAGCCAAATTGGCTATATATAAGTCCAGGAAGCAGTGTTTGATAGGGGGGGTTCCCTTGTCACATTAGGCCATGTTCCGGGTGCTGGTGCGCTCCCGTATCCGGGCAGAGTACCACCTGGCTTTGTCCACTGGGGGAATGGATGAGTTTGTCTCCCAGTGGGCTGTAGATGGTGTGCTCTGCTCGGTATCCCGCCATTAGGTTTCTTTTTCTCTTAACCTCCTAAAATGATTTTTATTTAGTTTACAGATCATGTTTTTCATAATGTCAAAATACACTGTGCCAAGTTCAACCAATCCAATCTAGTTGGGGTACTAGCAGTCTACATTTAAAAAAAGAATGATTTTATTTTCTTAAATCTAAGTTCATTTGCCTGACCGCCAATCTAAGTTCATTTGCCTGACCGCTAGCCAGTGTGTGTGTCAGGCTTACAAGTACTGTGCCAAGTTCAACCAATCCAATCTAGTTGGGGTACCAGCAGTCTACATTTAAAAAAACAATAATTTTATTTTCTTAAATCTAAGTTCATTTGCCTGACCGCAAATCTAAGTTCATTTGCCTGACCGCTAGCCAGTGTGTGTGTCAGGCTTACAAGTATTGTGCCAAGTTTAACCAATCCAATCTAGTTGGGGTACCAGCAGTCTACATTTAAAAAAACAATAATTTTATTTTCTTAAATCTAAGTTCATTTGCCTGACCGCCAATCTAAGTTAATTTGCCTGACCGCTAGCCAGTGTGTGTGTCAGGCTTACAAGTATTGTGCCAAGTTCAACCAATCCAATCTAGTTGGGATACCAGCAGTCTACATTTAAAAAAACAATAATTTTATTTTCTTAAATCTAAGTTCATTTGCCTGACCGCAAATCTGAGTTCATTTGCCTGACCGCTAGCCAGTGTGTCTGTCAGGCTTACACGTATTGTGCCAAGTTCAACCAATCCAATCCAGTTGGGGTACCAGTAGTCTACATTTAAAAAAACAATAATTTTATTTTCTTAAAAATAAGTTCATTTGCCTGACCGCCAATCTAAGTTCATTTGTCTGACCGCTAGCCAGTGTGTGTTTCAGGCTTACAAGTATTATGCCAAGTTCAACCAATCCAATCTAGTTGGGGTACCAGTAGTCTACATTTAAAAAAAACAATAATTTTATTTTCTTAAATCTAAGTTCATTTGCCTGACCGCCAATCTAAGTATATTTGCCATGCCCGCTAGCCAGTTTGTGTGTCAGGCTTACAAGTACGGTGACAAGTTCAACCAATCCAATTTAGTTGGGGTACCAGCAGTCTACATTTAAAAAAACAATAATTGTATTTTCTTAAATCTAAGTTCATTTGCCTGACCGCTAGCCAGTGTGTGTGTCAGGCTTACAAGTACTGTGCCAAGTTAAACCAATCCAATAACAGTAGCTTGCACGCATAGTACCACTAATCGGAAAAAAAATGACAAGCAGAGGCAGGACACCCCGCAGGGGCCGTCGTGGTCATGGTGCTGTGATTCCCTTTGGCCCTACAATAATGCCCAGTGTTCAGAGGCCAGTTAACCTGGAAGTGAAAAGTTCAGAGGACGTATTTGACTGGCTAAGACAGGACACCCAATCTTCTACAGCTTCCGCTTGGAACATTGACGCACCATCCTCCTCCAGCTCAGCTTCGGGCACCTCTCAAGTTACCATTCACCCGCCTGCCGCCACCACCAACACTAGTACCACAGCCAATGCAATTGATCAGTCAGAAAAGTTATTTACACATCAGTTTGAAGAAATGAATGATGCGCAACCATTCTTGCCAGAGGATGTAGATAACAGGGATATGTCTCAGTCAGGCAGCATTACACACATGTACGTACAATGTGATGATGATGATGTACCCGCTGCTGCTTCCTTTGTTGAGTTGTCAGATACAAGTGAGGCGTGTGATGATGATGACGATAAGTCCGTGGATGTCACGTGGGTGCCCCCGAGAAGAGAAGAAGAACAGGGGGAAAGTTCAGATGGGGAGACAGAGAGGAGGAGGAGATGAGTTGGAAGCAGAGGGAGGTCCTCGCAACGAGCTAGTGGCACAGTCAGACAGCATGCATCAGCACCCGGGGTCAGCCAGACAGCACGCCAATCAACGCATGCTGTTGCCACCACCAGAATGCCGTCACCGCAGAGCTCAGCAGTGTGGCATTTTTTTTGTGTGTCTGCCTCTGACAACAGCGATGCCATTTGCAACCTGGGCCAAAAGTAGAAAGTCGCGGGAAGTCCAACACCCACCTAAGTACAACTGCTTCGCGAAGGCACATGATGTCACATCACAAACGCCAATGGGATCAACACATGAGTACAAGCGGCACACATCCTCAAAGCCGCCATCCTCCTCCTGGTCCAGCATCTTCATCCACGTCAACCACTGCTGTCCTCCTTGCCCCCTCTCAACCATCCGCCACTCCGTCTCTCGCCTCTTGCTGTTCCTGCTCATCTCCCCACAATCAGGTGTCTGTCAAGGGCATATTTGAGCGTAAGAAGCCAATGCCACAAAGTCACCCCCTTGCCCGGCGTCTGACAGCTGGCTTGTCTGAACTCTTAGCCCGCCAGCTTTTACCATACAAGCTGGTGGAGTCTGAGGCATTCAAAAAACTTGTAGCGATTGGGACACCGCAGTGGAAGGTACCTGGCCGAAATTTCTTTGCCCAAAAGGCAATCCCCAACCTGTACTCGATTGTGCAAAAGGAAGTAATGGCATCTCTGGCAAACAGTGTTGGGGCAAGGGTCCATCTGACCACTGATACCTGGTCTGCAAAGCATGGTCAGGGCAGGTATATCACCTACACTGCGCATTGGGTAAACCTGCTGACGCCTGCCAAGCATGGAATGCGTGGCTCTGCAGAGGAGTTGGTGACACCGCCACGACTTGCAGGCAGGCCTGCTGCCACCTCCTCTACTCCTCCTACTCCATCCTCTTCCATAACCTCCTCAGCTGAGTCCTCTTCTGCTGCGTCTTGCTCCACATCAACGGCACCCCCCCAGCTCCCCAGATACTATTCCACATCCCGGATACGGCAGTGTCATGCCGTCTTGGGGTTGACTTGCGTGAAGGCAGAGAGTCACACCGGGCCAGCACTCCTGTCCACCCTGAACGCACAGGTGGATCAATGGCTGACTCAGCACCAACTGGAGATTGGCAAAGTGGTTTGTGACAACGGAAGAAATTTGTTGGCGGCATTGAATTTGGGCAAGTTGACGCATGTGCCGTGCATGGCACATGTGTGTAATCTGATCGTACAATGCTTTGTCCATAAGTATCCAGGCTTACAGGACGTCCTGAAGCAGGCCAGAAAGGTGTGTGGCCATTTCAGGTGTTCCTACACGGCCATGGCGCACTTTTCAGATATCCCACGGCGAAACACTATGCCAGTGAGGCGCTTTATTTGTGACAGCCCCACACGTTGGAATTCAACACTCCTAATGTTCGACCGCCTGCTCCAACAAGAAAAAGCCATTAACGAGTATTTGTATGACCGGGGTGCTAGGACAGCCTCTGCGGAGCTGGGGATTTTTTTGCCACGTTACTGGACGCTCATGCGCAATGCCTGTAGGCTCATGCGTCCTTTTGAGGAGGTGAAAAACCTTGTCAGTCGCACCGAAGGCACCATCAGCGACATCATACCATTTGTTTTCTTCCTGGAGCGTGCCCTGCGAAGAGTGCTGGATCAGGCCGTAGATGAGCGTGACGAGGAAAAGGAAGAGTTGTGGTCACCATCACCACCAATAAAAGCCTTATCAGCATCGCTTGCTGGACCTGCGGCAACGCTGGAAGAGGATTGTGAGGAAGAGGAGTCAGAGGAGGAATGTGGCTTTGAGGGGGAGGAGGAAGACCAATCACAACAGGCATCCCAGGGTGCTCGTTGTCACCTATCTGGTATCCGTGGTGTTGTACGTGGCTGGGGGGAAGAACATATCTTCAGCGAGATCACTGAGGACGAGGAACCGGACATGGGTAACTCGGCATCCAACCTTGTGCAAATGGGGTCTTTCATGCTGTCGTGCCTGTCACAGGACCCTCGTATAAAAAGGCTGAAGGGGAACGACCTGTACTGGGTGTGCACGCTACTAGACCCCCGGTATAAACAGACAGTGCCTGATTTGTTACCAAATTACCGCAAGTCAGAAAGGATGCAGCAGGTCCAAAACAAATTAACAAGTATGCTTTACACAGCATATAAGGGTGATGTCACAGCACAAGGGCAATATAACAGGGCGAGAAGTGAAAGTAATCCTCCTCCCACGACCACGCCGGCAAGGACAGGACATTTAAAAGACGTGTTGTTGATGAAGGAAATGCGGACCTTTTTCAGTCCTACGCATCGCAACAGCCCTTTGGGATCCACCCTTAGAGAACGACTTGACCGACAGGTAGCAGACTACCTTGCCTTAACTGCAGATATCGACACTCTGAGGAGCGATGAACCCCTTGACTACTGGGTATGCAGGCGAGACCTGTGGCCTGAGCTATCCCAATTTGCAATTGAACTTCTGGCCTGCCCCGCTTTAAGTGTCCTGTCAGAAAGGACCTTCAGTGCAGCAGGAGGTTTTGTCACCGAGAAGAAAAGTTGCCTAGGGCAAAAAAGTCTAAATTGCCTCACCTTTATAAAGATGAATGAGGGATGGATCCCGAAGGGACTGACACTGGGCGATACATTCGACTGAAAAAGGCCTGATGAGATGAGCTGCCTTCGGCTAAAAATGGTCCACACGCTGCTGTATGTTATCTGTGAATGCCGGATGACTTGCGTGACTTATCCGCCACCAACTAGGGTTCAAGAAGACGCAATGTTTTATGGCACTTTCTGCCTGGGGAACAAAGGTCAATTTTTCTGGCCGCTGCAACAGCAGCGGCTGCAACAATACCTAATTTTTGAATTTCAATTTTTATGTCAGAAGGCGTACGGCATGTAATGAAAAAGAAAGCATATTGAACAGTATTGCATAACACAACAGTTGTGCAAAAATACATATTTACAATGAAGACATTTTGTTAAAATTAGCTGGCTAGGAATTCTTATTTTTACTTTTTTGGCTAATAAATGTTCTTTTTTTTTACTGTGATTGCAATTTTTAAAAGAAACCTAAGACATGGTAAAACAGACAATAGTAAAGAGTATATCAGCAGTTAACACCAAAGTCCTATTATCTATCATCACTCCAGCAGTAGCTTATTATTTACAATATCTAATCTGCTCAATCGCCCTTGGGTTACCCTAGGGCAGGCTTCAGTAGGCGACCTCTCCTTTCCTCTGATGATTTTGCCACCGGTCACTTCTGAAGGGTCTCCTTCAGGGCTCCCCCACTCCGGTCCTTCCCCCCGAGTCGCTTCAACCATTAACAAATGTTTTATTATATTAGGGGGGCACTAAATGGGGATGTTATCCAGGGATCCCAAATTGTCTGGAACTGGGTGATTCCATCCAAGACTACATGGTTTAATCTCTCGTTGAGCAGTAAATAGTTGATTTTTTTTTTTAATTCCTGAAATTTTTAATTTGGGGTTTTCCAACTACTAGCTATGTGTATTTTTTCTTTCAAAAAATATTTTATTAGGTCAGGTAATATATCATATTCAAACAACCATTTCCATGTTACATATATATCCATACATGTTAATACATCACTGAGTTACCTTATCTCTATTAATACTCAGTTTACCCCTTTCCATTCCATAATCTTGGAGCTTATACCATATCCAGGGCTAGTATGTTATCTGGATTTGGTTGTACCTGTAGCCTAAAAATATATATATATTTTTACTTTTCAGTTATTAATATAGCTTTAATTCAGTTTGTTTTAAGTTGATTCCCTTTAAGTTTCGAATCGGACTATAATTGGGAAAAAAAATAACTAGTTTTAACATTTAACATGTTGGGAAAGGGAAAGGTCCACAAACATCCTCCTTTTTTACATAAATATGATGTAAAATATAGCACTTACCTCCGCCCTCCGCCCCTCTAAAGATCCACACACACCTCCATCCATCCCGTTCTCTTGAGAATAATCTCTCCTATTTAGGGGAGCCCCTATTCTGGACCTAAAATTCTTTAATTGTCTCCAGATGATATGCTATCCCTTAATTGCAGCCACGGAGACCATATATCTCAAAATGTATCCATGGAGTTGTCTACTAAATGGGTAAGGCGTTCATTTATAAGGATAAAGTTTAATTTATTTTTAACCACCTGAAAGTGTAGGGTATCTGATTTCTATTGTCTGGCTATATGGTTCTTTGTGGCCAACATGATGAACTTTAATAGCCTATTTTGAGCGGGCCAGAGACAGACATGCGGAACACCCAGCATGCAGTTTTCTATATTAGCAGAAATCTGAATCTTAAACATTTTAGAAGCTAGTAAGCATGTTTCTTCACATAGTCTTATGACTGCCGAACACTCCCACCAGACATGAATAAATGTAGCCTCATTACCACTGTTCCTAAAACATGAGCTGCTCCATTTTGGATCCCATTTATTTAGCTTAAAAGGAGTAATATATGTCCTGTGTAGGACCTTTATTGAAGTCTCAAGCAGACTATAATTTAAAGATCCCCTACTTAAGCCTCGCCAACTTTCATCCCATGTGCTGTCTGCCAACTCGGTGCTTAAATCCCTTTCCCAGGCTTTGGTATAGTCTGGTTTGTTTGCCCATGAGTTTTTATTAAATAGTTCATACATGAGGCTAATAATACCAGGCTGAAAGGGGGAATCCCTACATTTTTTGAGTAGCCAGGTGTTTCTTTGGGGGGTTCCACTACCACTTATCGTATATATAAAATGATGTATCCTGCAAAAATTATAGTTTTCAGTTAGGGGTAAATTGTATCTATCTCTCACCCGCTCAAAGGTCATTATTTTGTCGTCATGCCACCATGGACTAACCCTTAGTAGGTTCAGAGACTTCCACCAACTGAGAGAGCTTTCCGGAAGATGCATCTTAAAGTGGGGATTGGGTACGATAGGGGTAAGATCTGATACCCGAGTGTCCAGGTTTTGTGTCCAGTTCATCTCCGTCCATATTTTTAATGAGTGCTTAATCAAGGGGTTTTTCAAGTTTCTCAAAAAAGTATACAGGCCTGGAATCCATATTACTGTATCCCATGTATAAGGTGACATGCTTACATTTTCCATAAATACCCAGAGCGGCTGATGTGTGGGAGAATGTGCCAGAGGAATGAAAGCCAGCTGCGCTGCCTTGTAATACAGTTTGAGATTCGGGCACGATAGGCCCCCTTTCCCTTTTGGTCTATACATATTATTTTTTGAGATCCTCAGGGCTTTATGATTCCAAATAAATCTAAAAATTATTTTTTTTTAACCTTTGAATCTTTATGTGTTGTTACTTGTAATCGATCTGCCGGGAGTTTTAATCTGGCTGACGGGGATTTGTAGTATGTATCTATCAAGTTCATAAATTTGCCTGCAAACCCAAATTTCTGTAATACTGCTTTTAAATAAGGCCATTCCACCGTATCAAAGGCCTTTTCTATATCTAACGCCATAAGACATGTGGGTATTTGATGTTGGCACGACCATGAGATTAAATTTTGTGTCCGTCTGATATTGTCCGCCGTTTGTCTATAGGGGATAAACCCTGTTTGGTCTTTATGGATTGTGTCATTAATTTGGCCAAAATGTTTATATCCCCGTTTAGGAGTTATATGGGGCAGTAATTTTTAAGTTCTAATGGGTCTCGTCGTTCTTTCGAGAAACATATCATATTTGCATGGTTTAGTTCTTGTGGCATGGGAGAGCCTTCTAAATTTGATTGAAAAATGTGGCTAAGTGGGGTAATAACAAGTCTATAAAAGTTTGGTAATAGAGATTTGTAAATCCATCGGGGCACGTGTAGCTATGTGTATTTTGAATGCTAAAGCCATTAATTGGAATAGCTTGTTCTAGGATTGAGATAAGTTTTTTTTATGTTTATCCCCAGTAAGCAGGATTCCATTGAAAGAGAAATATCCTTTTGCAAGGATTGGAGGCCCGAGATTTAGCTGAAGTCTTTTATAGTGGACATGAGTGCTGGTATAGAGAGAAGGGGCTTGGTCAATGTGCAAAGCATATCGTCCCCGAAAAGTGAACACTTAAACTGATGGTGTCCTACTTGAACCCCCTGGATGGCATGGTTGGTTCTGATTGCCTGCGCTAGGGGTTCAATGGCAAGAGCAAAGAGCAGTGGGGAGAGTGGGCATCCCTGCCTGGTCCCTCTCTGTACTTGGATTTTGGCCTTATGGTCCCCTGGTATCTTTAAGTTAGCTACTGGTGAGTCGTAGTACCTTCTGAGCAGGTTGAGAAAGCGTCCCTCAAATCCAAACGTATCTAGCATTTTGTACATATATGGCCATTCCACCGTATCAAAAGCCTTCTCTATGTCTAGGGCTAGAGGGCAAACTGGGTTGTTATAGTGTTGAGCCAAGAACTGGGCATTCATAACCCTCCTAACATTATCTCCTGCCTCTCTGAAAGGAATGAACCCCGTTTGGTCCTTGTGTATTTAGTCCAGTAAAAAGTTAGATATTCGATTGGCCATAATTTTAGCTAGGATCCTTACATCCACATTTATCAGGGATATGGGGCGATAATTTTTAACCTCTAAAGGGTCCCTACCCTCTTTTGGAAAGACTATGAGGTCGGCCTGATTCAATTAAGGGGGCATAGGTTCTCCATTTAGTATAGCGTTAAACAAAGATGTTAGGTGCGGGGGTAAGCAAGGGCTCAAATTTCCTATAGAACAGATGAGTAAAACCGTCTGGCCCTGGGGACTTGCCAAATTTAAGATCTTGGATTGTAGATTTAACTTCCTCTTGGGATATGTCTAGGTTCAAGCTGTCCAATTGAGGTACAGGTATTTTGTGGACCTCTTGCTGTAGTAGGAACGACTCTATGTCAGATCCGCTGCAGCGGGATTGGGATAAATATATGGTCTGATAGAAGTTTTGAAATGTTTCTTGGACAGCATTGGGGATAAAGGAGGTTTGGCCATCAGGTAGTCTAAAGATACCGTATATTATGTCCTCTCTTTTGTGGGCAAGGTCCCTGGTTAGCCCCTTGAGTTATCTGTTAAAAAGAGTGGTGCAGAGACTGTGGGGGCTGTTAGCCTCCTTGTCCACGTGTGGCCGTTTAGAATCCCTGCTGCTGCATGTTTCAGCTTTATTAAGGTGTAATTGTACAGCGTTTGACTCAAGTAGCTGCCTGTGCTGGGTCAGTTTGGCTTAATTGCTGGGCCCTTTTCCTGCCAAGATGGCGACCGTCAGTCCATGGGCCTCTAAGTCCCCTTCAATACTTTTGTCCCCGCTTGTGTGCTTATTTGGGATGGCCCCCCTTTATATCTCCGGCCCGTGGCCTTCTCAGGTCCCCCCCTCAATCTCTGAGTGTGGGTATGCGGGGCTGGGGCGTTGAATCAGGCCTACCTTCTTCTCTGCTCGCTGCAAGATCAACAATACCTAATTTTTCAGGCATGTGTACATGGCTAATTTTTCTGGCCTCTGGTGCTGCACTGTGGCTTCAACAACCAAACCCCCCAAAAAGGCACATAACAGGGATTAAACTGATAGGAGTAGTACTACTTAACACACCACTCATATCTGGTGTAACAGTAGTGTACATTTAAAACAAAAAAAACATTCTACTGTAATAGATTGCATAGCAGTTAGTTGTCTGCAAGCGTCTGTGTCAGACCTACAGCGTCTACTCTGCCAACTTCTGCAAGTGCACAGTGCCACTCATATCTGTTGTCACAGTAGCTTGGACGCATAGTACCAATCTGTCAAAACCGGTAATGATGAATGAGGTCTAGAGTAGCCTGGTTCCCTTATCCTCTACAGGTTGAGACCTAATGTTTGGGTGACTCCAGACCAACACATGAGTACAAGCAGCACACAAATTCAAAGCCGCCATCCTCCTCCTGGTCCAGCATCATCAGCCACATCAACCACTGTTGTCCTCCTTGTCCCCTCTCAACCATCCGCCACTGCGTCTCTCGCCTTGAGCAGTTCCTGCTCATCTGCCCATAGTCAGGTGCCTGTAAAGGACATGTTTGAGCGTAAGAAGCTAATGTCACAAAGTGCCCCAAATTTGAAGTGATACGACCAACAAAGCATCTTTTTCCATCTCCTGGTTTTAAAAATCCAGGCCTTATACACGCCCCCTGATAGGTGACGTAACAAGTATTAAACTGATAAGAGTAGTACTTACAAACACGCCACTCCTATCTGTTGGCACCTTTGATTGCACGTGCCGTGCCCCAAAATTGAAGTGATACGACCAACAAAGCATCTTTTTCCATCTCCCGGTTCTAAAAATCCAGGCCTTATACACGCCCCCTGATAGGTGACGTAACAAGTATTAAACTGATAAGAGTAGTACTTACAAACACGCCACTCCTATCTGGTGGCACCTTTGATTGCACGTGCCGTGCCCCAAAATTGAAGTGATACGACCAACAAAGCATCTTTTTCCATCTCCCGGTTCTAAAAATCCAGGCCTTATACACGCCCCCTGATAGGTGCTGTAACAGGTATTAAACTGATAAGAGTAGTACTTACAAACACGCCACTCCTATCTGGTGGCACCTTTGATTGCACGTGCCGTGCCTCAAAATTGAAGTGATACGATCAACAAAGCATCTTTTTCCATCTCCCGGTTCGAAAAATCCAGGCCTTATACACGCCCCCTGATAGGTGACGTAACAAGTATTAAACTGATAAGAGTAGTACTACTTAACACACCTTATAATAATGCAGAGAGAGGCAACGCAGTGAGAGGAGTCTTAAGAAGAGGAGTCAGAGGAGGAAGGTGGCTTTGAGGAGGTGGAAGACCAAACACAGCAGGCGTCCCAGGGGGCTTGTTGTCACCTTTCGGAGACCCTTGGTGGCTGGGTGGAGGAAGAGACCTTCAATGACATCAGTGAGGACAAGGAACAGGACATGGCTAGCTTGGTATCCAACCTTGTGCAAATGGGGAGTTTGCGGGTTGTGCAAATGGACTGTTTGGGGTTGTTTGCGGTGCATTAAACGGGGAATTTGGCTGTTACTGTGAAGCGGACCTAACCCTTACACTACCTGATCGATACAACATCATACCTGATGTTTTAAAGCACGTTATTCCAAACAATTTAGGAATGTTAGGTAATTTATGCCCTTTATGGCTTAAAACCAGACTCTGCATCAACTATGTAAGTTTTGCCATGGATCCCCCTCCGGCATGCCACAGTCCAGGTGTTAGTCCCGTTGAAACAACTTTCCCATCACTATTGTGGCCAGAAAGAGTCCCTGCGGGTTTTAAAATTTGCCTGCCCATTGAAGTCTATGGCGGTTCGCCGGGTTTGCCGGTTTGCGAACATTTGCGGCGGTTCGCGTTCACGTTTCGCGAACCGAAAATGTTATGTTCGCGACATCACTACTAAGCACAGAACAACTCGGGGTAGGTGCAACTCAAGAAAAGACATGAAGGACGAGGGAGGATATGTACTGAGAGAAGATAGAGAAGGCAGGATCTGGGCAGTCTTACGTGGGGACTTGGTGGGTTCTAGAGATTTTACATTAACGTATATGAAACATATATAACTAATAGCAGTATTTATACATAGTGTACCCAGGCCCGGATTTACCTTTTTGGAGCCCCTGGGCGGTAAGTGTAGGAGCCCCTATGTGTGCAAGGTACGCACACACGCATTTTTCCTTTTCTGTGCGTGTATATGGCTCTCTTACTGTGTGAGCAAATCACAGACATTTCCAAATGACAGACATTTTTACACCATAACTGCCCATACACACGCAAAGTTTTTACTTGTTTGTTAAATGCATGTGATGGTGGACCGTCTTATTTATATTTTTCTATGGGATGGCAGCAAGCGCATGTTACACAAACACAAGTATCGCACATAAAAACTGAGTTATTCTGAGATTTAAACTGCCACGGCAAAATGAAAATAGAAATTTTTTGAAAAAAATGTATAATTAAAACCATAATAATTCAGGAAAAAAGTCATACAGCTAGTTTTTAATTAGAAAAAAGTAAGAAGTCTGCTTCTGGGCGAATTAGGGGGAAGGGGTGTGGTGACAATTTTAATCCAATCCAATTAATAAACGCTTTCTGCTGCTACGTTCCTCAACCCGTCCTCCAATGACTCTCCACAACCAATCTCTGCAAACACACAAAATCCCCTCCATTACCCATCAGCACACCCTCTGACTCTCCACAACCAATCTCTGCATACACACAAGAAATCACCTCCATTACCAGCTGCACACCCTCTGACTCTCCACAACCAATCTCTCCATACATACAAGAAATCACCTCTATTACCCATCAGCCAACCCTCTGACTCTCCACAACCAATCTCTTCATACACACAAGAAATCACCTCCATTACCCAGCCGCACACCCTCTGACTCTCCACAACCAATCTCTCCATACATACAAGAAATCACCTCCATTACCCAGCTGCACACCCTCTGACTCTCCACAACCAATCTCTCCATACATACAAGAAATTACCTCCATTACCCAGCTGCACACCCTCTGACTCTCCACAACCAATCCCCTCCCCACCCCTCTCCCACCCGCTCCTGTTTACTCTACATTTTTAAACCACACAAACTCCTTACAGCTGATCAATTAGCATCACCTTCTAAGTATTCCTTAATAATCCTTAACACAATATTTCCTTGTGCTTTCTTCTTCCTCATAAGCACCTGTTTTTCTCTCAAGCTCTTCTTCTCAACTTTTCCACATCATGTCTCCAACACAACCTTATCTCCTTCCATGCTATTCTCTCCTCTTTTATGCTCCCATAAGCTAATCTCCTTCCTCCTGTCATGATCTCCTCCCTCTTTTAAAGCTCACAAGCAGAAACACTTCTGCAAATCCCTTTCCATCTCCTCTCTCTCCTTCTGCTGGCTTTTGGAGATATATCTCTTAATAGCCCTCGCCTGACAATCCCATTTGCAGGTTATAATATCTGACCACTGGGGGCAGATAACATAAAACAAACTAGAGCCACGTCAAAAGACTTCTATCATATCCCTCTCCTACTAATTGAAACCTTTGGGTACCTTTCTACCTAATTAAACTTTCACTTTCTTCCTTACCCCTGCTATTCCTTATTTTTATGTTTGCTCTGCTTTCTGCCTCTTCCATCCCCTTTAGATTTTAAGTAGCAGGTTTCCAATCTTGTGCTCAAAGCAGGGCCCTCCATTTTCTCCAGTTTGTTAACATTCTGCTCTTCATTGTTCTTGTCCCCTGTACAGCGCTACAGAATATTTTGTTGCGTTAAAAATAATAGTTAATAGTAATAATAATAATAACTATACTCATAAACAGACTACAAAAACTCAAATTTTCCCAAAAATGTTTATGTCAGTGACTTGAACTGCAGTGGACCTTTAATGGGAAAACTGATTGCTAATATAAGTGATCAGTGAGTGTGTGATCAGGATATGTCTCACTGCCGGGCCTTCCTAGAAGAATGTTTTTTATATTTATTTTTGTGTACTTTGTCTCTGAAGGTGGACAGTGAACCAGACACACGTCATGATCACATACACATAGATAGACACACGCACAGACATAGATACACGGACAGAAAAACACACACAAAACACACACATACATACACATATACACAATAGATGCCTCACAAACAAGTGGAATAATAAAACCATGACAAGATGAGTGGACGACAAGCCTGCTTTGATTTGCAGGGGAGCTGCCAGTTAGAAAGAGTACTGATACAGGGAAGCTTCGTGCTGCAGACGCCATGATGTGGAGGTGTAGACTAGAGAGGTGGTGACATACAGACAACAAATGCATATTAACGGTGAGCACGAGGTACTGAATTGACAATGCTTCACACACAATTCCTAACACTATAAGCCTCATTCAATTTGGAGTCCACAACTTGTTTGGAGTAGGACGTATGTCTGTGGGCCTGCAGCGGCCACAACTTTTGGTGCTATTCAATTGGCCGGGCCAGCATGTCCCGCCCAATAGCGCACATTGCAACCCATGCTATCAAAAGTAGCATTTGCGGGCTTAAACATGATCGTTGATGTAAGGCCATAACTCAGCCAATGGAATTTGGGTCAGATTGTGACTCTTGGTTCAAGCCCATATGACTTTGAAATCCAACCTCCATTTTACATTATAGTCCTACGGACTTGAATTATGAGTTATGATTGGACCCACACATATTGATAAAGACGTAAATACTGATTGCCAGGCTCGATAGAACAGGGAAACTAAACATGAAAGGAAGTATTTTGTTGGGACGATTTGCGAGCTTGATAATGCTAAATGATAATTAATTCTAAGACCTAACATCACTTTTATTAAAAGTACAGTAGTGTGTGTATATGTGCATTTAGAGTACTTTGACATGTCATTAAGCCCTTTGCGAGACCTCTTTGGTACAAGTAACTTGTGGTTAAATTTTTGCCATTTGGGGGTTGACGGAGTTGTTAGCGAGGGGGAATTGGAGCAATTGAATAGCGATTGCGATTTTAGCCTTGCGAAAGTGAAAGACCAAAGGCTTGGAGGGCATTAACTTGTGATTTTAAAAATCACTATGAATCATAGCTCAGAGCCCGTAACTAGATCGGAGGTTGCAAACGGAAGTCAATTGAAGAGCAAAATTAAGTTACGAGCTCCATTTCTGAGCCCGGATCTCCAGAAGCCTCAATTGAGTGAGTCTCTCTCTCTCTCTCTCTCTCTCTCTCTCTCAGAAGTGAGGCTCATTGGTCTATAATTCCCCGGATTTGCTCTTGCCCTTTTAAATATAGGTATCACATCAGCTTTTCTCCAGTCATCTGGTAGAGACCCTGTGTTGAGTGAATCTTGATAGATTAGATCTAATGGTTTGGCTATTACAGAGCCCAGTTCCCTCAGTACCCTTGGATGTATTCCATCAGTACCCTTGGATGTATTCCCTTGGTACCCTTGGATGTATTCCATCAGGACCTGGGGATTTATTAACAGTTTTTTTTCCAACCTGCTTTCGATTGAATGCTCTTAAGAAATATAAATTAGGAATATCTGTAGTGCTATGTGCTAGCTAGATTTATGAAGTTTTTAAATAAATAAAAAATGGTTGTCCAAATGTAGTCAGAGAAGATATTTATAGTGGAAGTAACAACAACATTGAATCTTTGTGGGTTGAGCTAAATAGTGGAGGAGCTAATTCTAAACGCATATTGGTGGGAGTATGCTATAAACCCCCAAATATAGCTGAAAGTGAGGAAATACAATTATTGTTACAGATTGGAAATGCAGCTAAGCACGGTCAAGTTCTAATAATGGGAGATTTTAATTACCCTGAAATAAACTGGATAAACGAGACCAGCAGCTCAGCTAAGGGGAGCAGGTTCTTGAGTACACTCTGGGATCACTATTTGGCCCAGGTAATATAAGAACCTACTAGAAATGGGGCCATCTTGGATTTAGACATTACATGTAATATTGATATAATATCAAATGTTAAAATAGGGGAACCCTTGGGGAACAGTGATCACAAAACAGTCTCATTTGAGATTGAATACAGAAAACTGAGTTGTAAGGGGCCAACAAAAACTCTAAATTTTAAAAGGGCTAACTTTAATGGGCTACGGCCAGCAATACAACATAAAGACTGTGACAAAGAACTTACCGGGAACAATACTGAAAATAAATGGACAACATTCAAATCCTTACTAAATATACATACTCATCGGCATTTACCATGTGGAAATAAAATGAATAGGAGTAAATCATATCCCATGTGGCTTAACAATGACTTAAAGATCATGATGAGGAAAAAGAAACATGCATTTAAATTATACAAGAAGGAGGGAACAGAGGCAGCTTTATGTGACTTTAAGGAAATCAACAAGGCTTGCAAAAGGGCTATTAGACTGGCTTAAACAGAAAATGAGAAGTCAGTTGCAAAGGAAAGTAAGACTAACCCTAAAATATTTTTTAAATATATTAATGGCAAGTAGGCCAGGAAGGAAGCTATAGGAACATTACAATGTGACACAGTCTGATAATTAGTGACCAGGAAAAGGCAGATGTGCTAAATAGGTTCTTTTCTTCGGTATACACAAGGGAGGTACGAGTGGTTGGGTCACAACATAATGGGGCTACACTACCATCACCAAATAATCGGTTAACACAGGAAGTAATCCAAAACAGATTGGAGAAAATAAATGTTAATAAGGCCCCAGGACCTGATGGAATACATTTAAGGGTACTGAGGAAACTGAGTTATGTAATAGCCAAACCATTATATCTAATTTTTCAAGACTCACTCACCACAGGGTCGCTATCAGATGACTGGAGAAGAGCAGAGGTGATACCTATATTTAAGAGTGAGCCTCACATCTGTAGTTGGAACATTTTTAGAAGGGTTAATAAGGGACAGCATACAAGAATATGTCTATTTGAACAAGATCATAGGTAGCAGCCAACATGGATTTACGAGGGATAGGCCATGTCAGACCAATCTAATTAGTTTCTTTGAGGAGTTTAGTAGGAACTTGGATCAGGGCAACTCAGTGGATGTAGTCCTTTTGGATTTTGCAAAGGCTTTTTATACAGTGCAACATGGGAGACTATTGTGCAAACTAAGGGATACATGAATTGAAGTAAATATCTGCTCATTGATCGAGAGCGAAAAAACACAAAGCAAAGGGTTGTTGTAAATGAAACATACTCTGATTTTACAAATGTGGTAAGTGGGGTTCCTCAAGGATCAATATTAGGTCCTCTCCTTTTTACTATATTTATGATTGACGTAGAAGTAGGACTCAAAAGTAATGTCTCCATTTTTGCCTATGACACTAAGTTGTGCAAGGTAATAAAATCAGATAATGATGTACTTTCCCTTCAAAGGGATTTGTATAAATTAGAGAAATTGGCGGCTAAATAGCAGATGAGATTTAATACAAATAAATGTTAATTAATGCGTTTGGGAAGGAAAAATAGCCATGCAATTTCTAATCTTAATGGAGAAAATCTAGTGATAACCGATATTGAAAGCGATTTGGGAGTACTAGTGGACAACCACCTAGGTTACAGTGCTCAAAGCCAAGCAGTAGCTGCAAAGGCAAGTAAAATATTAGCATGTATTAAAAACGGTATAGAAGCCCGGGAAGGAAATATAATTCTGCCACTATAAAAATCTCTAGTACGCCCTCATTTGGAATATGGAGGACAATTTTGGGCACCACTTCATAAAAAGGACATTTTAGAGCTGAAAAAGGTGCAGAGAAGGGCAACAAAACTAATAAGGGGAATGGAGGGGCTACGTTATGAAGAAAGACTAACCAAACTTATTTTCCCTAGACAAAAGGCGTCTACGAGGGGATATGATTACCTTATTTAAATACATCCAGGGTCAGTATAAGGCTTTGTCAAGTGAACTTTTTGTACCAAGAGATTTTCAACTGACAAGAGGACATCCTGAGGTTAGAGGAAAAAAGATTTCACTTTAAAGAAAGAAAAGGGTTCTTCACAGTAAGGGTGGTTAAACTGTGGAATCCTCTACCAATGGGTTAGATATATTTTGGAATAAAGAGGGCATTCAAGGTTATCCTAGTTAACTAGCGAGGGAATATTGATCCAGGGTGAAATTTTATCGCCAGTTTCTGGAGTCAGGAAGGAATTTTGCTTTTTTTCCCCTTATGAGTCAATTGGCAAAGTTTCAATGGGTTCCCCTGGATCAATTAACAATTATTAACAAATGGTCCACATATTAAAAGGATCAGAAGACATCTAAAACTGTTGAACTTGATGGACTAACAGTCTTTATTTAACCTCAAATACTATGTAACTTTGTAACTATGTTATATTTGTGTTACTATGAGTGCAAACTATTGAAATACCATGTTTATATAAAAAAAAACTAACATTTATAATTAATAAAAGTATATATTAAAGAAAAAATAATAAAATGTTTAAAATCTGAAGAGGCGATAGGGGACTGAGGCAAGAGTCCTTTGAACAGTTCTTTGTTTATGTGATTATATAGAAATATTGAAGGCTGAAACATGTTCTAGACTCACCTCACATGATCTAGCTCCCTTCTCACCATAAGGGGAGATACTAGAGTTACAGATTGCACATTAATTATTCAAAATTCTTTATGTATAATAAGGTCCGGTATTGCTCCTAGCGTGTATGTTCTATATGGTACTGAAATAAGATGTTGATAGTATTTGAACATTTAAGATAAAGACAGACCATGGAAGGGGGTAAACATTGGGAAATGCATCTGGCGGTGGGCTCTGGATGTTATACCTGTCCTGGGCTCCATGGTTTCTGTTAGCGACCCCAGTTATAGATTCCACATTCCCATTGTTATGATTATAACTCTCCCTATATTTAAAGTTTTCTTACTCCTCAGGAAGCCAATCAGTAAAAAACAGATATCAATGTATTCTGAGTGGGTCTAGATTACTCGACAGCAAAACTGCATGTGTGATACAGTTATACAAGGTGTTAATGTAAGCCACATTGTTAAATTTCCTGATCAGTTGCTTAAAAGCACATGGAGAGGCCGGATTTAGGACTTAACCTGGAGTATAGGTGTGGCTGCTGATGGAGTGAGTGTTTGCAGAATTTCAGAGTTGGAAAAAGAGACGTAAGACGCATTACGTAAGACGCGCGCCTGAGTCACATGAGAGCGAATCAGGAAGTGGAGTTGAGACAGGGAAAGTAGCATTGCAGAGAGTCTGAAATAGGCTATTTGGGACAGATTACATTGTATTCTGAGTGGGTCTAAAGATATTCTGTTAGATTGAAGTCTATAGAGAAGGTTTTCTTAAAAGGATCAAAGTTATATAGCGGTTGGTAAACGGAGATTGATTGAATATGCACTAAGTTCTATACCCTTAAAGAAGCCATAGATTGGCCACCAGAAAACTTTTGTGGCATACTATCTCATGACTACCTCTTAAATTTTCCAGTATTCAAGTAACTAGATCTAGAGATACATTAGATTTTGTTTTTCTGTTTTAGGTTAAGAGCAATGATAGCTACTTTTTGTCTCAGTATTCTATATTGGTACATAAAGACAAGTAAAGACCCACCTAGTGTAAGGAATCAGGAAGTGGGGTTGTGTATTGACTTCTGTCTCCAGTACTGCAATTTATCCTGTATATGCCTAAATATGTTTACTCATACTAAGTAACTTTGAAATTAATAAGAGGCGGATCAGCACAGACTATATGTGACACAGGCATTAAATGCCAAAAGTTTTTCTGCCAAAGGAGCAAATCAGTGCTTTTGTTTTTAAACTGAAAATTGTAATAGTTTTTATTCATCGTTGTTCCCTATATTAAATAAAAATTGTCATATTATTAGAAATTATTCCCTATTGTCTGTCTAATGATTGATGGAGTGGTAACTCCCTAGATTGTAGTATATTGTGTTAGTTATGCTTCAAAAATAGAAACTGGTAGATAGTGAAGAACCATATTAGGCTTTACTTGTCTGGATAAACAGCAAATATTTATACCATATCAGTTACTTGAAAAAGCAGCCAGCAGGAAATGGTAGAAAGGAAGAGAGACAAAAACCAAGCGAAGAAAACAAACAACTTCCTTCATGAAAGTACCAACAAGCTCATATCACATATTATAATTGTCAAACTGTGATTCGTCGTCATGCTTTGCGAAAAAATCGCAGTTTGACAAGATCCGATCGTGTGCGCATGAACATTGGACGGCGTGAGCCGCGCATGCACATGCGCAATGTGCATAGTGCTGTGTGAGCCGCCAACGTCAGTAGCTCATGCGCAGAGCACGGCGTGAGCCTCGCATGCATAATGCACAACGTCAGTAGGGCATATATAGAGCACGGTGTGAGTCGCGCATGTACAGAGTGCGGCATGCATCCCGTATGCGCAGAGTGCGGCGTAAGATGGCGCATTGGGCATGCGCAGCGCGTAAGGGGGGGGAGACACAGTGGGAGAGGGGAAAAAGAAACAGAGGGGGAGAAAGAGACACAAGGGAAGGAGAAAGAGATGCATGGGAGGGGGAAAGAGACATAGGGGAGAGGGGGGAAAGAGACACCGTGGAGAGGGGGGAAAGAGACACAGGGGAGGGAGAGGAGGGGGGAAGAGACAAAGGGGAGTAAGAGGAGGGGGAAGAGACAGGGGAGTGAGAGGAGAGGAAGAGACACAGTGGAGGGAAGGGAGGGGGGAAGATACACAGGGGAAGGAAATGGGGGGAAGAGACACAAGGGAGGGGGAACAGACACAGGGGGAGGGGGCAGGGGGGAACGAGACACAGGGGAGGGGGAACAGACACAAGGGAGGGAGAGGGGGAAATGAGACACAGGGGAGAGGGGGGAAAGAGACAAGTGGGGAGAGGGGGGGAAGATACACAGGGGAGGGGGGAACAGACACAGGGAAGGGAGAGGAGGGGGGAACGAGACAGGGGAGGGGGGACGAGACACAGGGAAGTGAGAGGAGGGGGAAGAGTCAGGGGAGTGAGAGGAGGGGGAAGAGGCACAGCAGAGGGAGGGGGAAGATACACTGGGGAGGGAAATGGAGAAAGAGACACTAGGGAGGGGGGAACAGACACTGAGGAGGGGGGAAAGAGACACAGGGGAGGGAGAAAGAGATGCATGAAAGTCATTTTGCTTCATATAGCTTTGCGATCAGGGAGGGGGGGAAGGGGGGCAGTGCAGGACCAGGTTTTGTTTTCCTGAAGTGATTTTATTTCTTCTTCAGCTGTCACTCTCCACTGATTTGCTTCCCTTTTTGGCAATGTTTCTAAGTCTACCCAGTATGTTGGGTTCTGGATTCCATATGTCTTAGCTGTGTATGACAACCTGCAAGGTGTTATTCCTTTTGTCACCCGTGTGGATCGTCTGATTTCAGGTTCTTCTGTAGCCTCTACTGGTTTGTCCATTGTAAGTTCCACTTCTTGATCTGACTCTTGTGCAGCTTTGCATTGGTCAGCGTCTGTTGCTGATTCAGTGGGCTAATTCTCTTCACAGCTTTCGAGGATCCTTTTTCTGATTCATCGCTTTCATCCAAATAAACACTGCAACTTATTGTGACCTTGTTGGTCTTTGGGTGAAGGGTTCTACATCCTTTACTTTGTTCGCTTTAGCCCACCAAAAGCCCTGCCACGGATTTGTTCTCCAACTTGGAACGTTTCTCGCTTAAGACATGGGCATATGTTTTACCGCCGGACACTCTGATATGTCCTATACTGGATTTTGATCCAATACACTTTTGGTATGGTATACTTTCAATGGTTCTTGATAATAGACTATTCTGTAGATATGTTGCAGTCATTATTGCTTCTCCCCAGTACTTGTTAGTTAAGTTGGCACCTTTTGTTCGGGAGTGTATGGTACAATTGTTTGGTGTATAATACCTTGTTTCTTTAGGTATGATTCCACTTCCCTTTCATTGTCAGTGCGTATTATTGCTGGTTTCCTTTAACATTTATTGCTGGTCATAGCTACACATTCTTGAAGTCTGTCGGATGCCTTGCTTTTGTGCTTCAGTAGATATGTCATTGTGTTTCTGGAATGATCGTCAATGAAGGTCAGTAAATAATCGTTCCCACTGGGTGTGTGGGTTTTCATTGGTCCACACACTGTGTATGAGTTCAATGGTTTGAGTGGTCTTTCTTTGATTAGTCTGTAAAAGTGGTGTACAGTGCCTTGCAAAAGTATTCAACCCCCTTGACTTTTACCTATTTTGTTGCATTACAGCCTTAAGTTCAATATCTTGTTAATCGGAATTTTCTGTGATGAATCAGAACACAATAGTCTAAGTTGGTGAAGAGAAATGAGAAAAATATATACATAAAACGCAGGTCCGTTCAGTGTCAATTGGTTGCTGTAGTAACGACAGCGTTTAAAAAGAGGGCTAGACGGCTCAGCAGACTCTACCTTGACAAAGACGTCTAATGACGTCGAAACGCGTTGGCCTTTGATGACGTGGCATGCCTTGCAGCTAAGGGCACGCCGGCGTCTTCTCAACTAACAGTATTGTATTTTAATATTTAGAGGTTGTATGCTTACCCTCCCTGTCCGTTTCCATATGAGTGAATGTTGTTGTCTGGATAGAAGTTAGATCGAGCAAGCAATAGACGGTGCTTAAAGCAATAGCTTGCCTGCTGGCTTCCACTTACTCTTCATTTACTGTTGTTTCCATATTATGCTAATCTCTGGAATGGAGTATGGGCAAAACAGAAGCTAAATCTTTTTAAGAGTAGAAGCCCTGTGGGGACATTATATATATATATATAATAGTCCTAAGTCTTCATTGTGCACCATTTAGTACTTGTGCCCTGACTAAAAAGTAGATAAATATGGCCTAAATAGACCCTGGCAAACCATTAAGAGAGATATATTTATACATATAAAGGACAGATCACTTCAGGCTATTTATATTGTGAACCCTAGAGGATAAAGGGTCACTGATATCCTATATATCCAGAATTACTACATGTATTTATGTATATTATAGATCTATGACAATTACAAAGACAGGATTAATTAAATTGGATAAGCCATTCATTTTCCCTCTGCAGTACTGTTAGGTGTGATCTCATGAACCCCTCTATTCAGAGTTTACAATATCATCAAGCGGTTATATGTTCACACATCAACCAGCCTATTTTATATTTCCTTTTTTCCAATCCGGGATTTTTTATATGAATTGTTTTTAAGATATCGCCGTTGGTATCCATTATTAATAAAGACTTTAGTTTATATTTTCCCACATTGTATATAGATTATTAACCAATGGGTAGTAAATACCTTGGGAGCCTCGCATTCCTATCAGACCTAGATTTATAGATTAGTGGTTCAATCCACACAAAGGAAGCATTAGAATTCTACTATTTTATTAGAGGAATTTATTTATTTTCTTCTTTTGACACTCAGGACTAGCACTTTACCCTTAAGTACTTATATCCCAGAGCAAACATTTTATACACAATGACTAATTTTCTTATTCAAAATATAGATATTGAATCGCTCTTAAAAGAAGCTGAGGAAAGCTTCAGTGGTAATCCTCAGCCAACATTAGAAGGCAATAAAGATATCAAACATATATATGGAGATCTTCTAAAAGTAATGAGAAAACAAGTACGCTCTGTATGGGAAATAAGTAGCCTACAAAATTATCTTAAAAACAAGTACATTCCCAGAGGCCTAAGATTGCATCTTAACCCTGCAATAAATTTGAGTGATGAAACTTTTGTTAACAAATGGAAAGATATTCTTCTTAAATGTTCATCTGAATTAATCAGCCTGATTATTGAGACAGAAAAACATAATTTGGAACTATTAAAACCGAAGAACGTATTATGTCAGCAAGAATTCAACAAACAAAGTGACTCTACAGAGTATGAATCACTATGTAAAAAACTAAATGATAATATAGAGAGATTCAAAAGAGACATTAAAGACCGGAAACAAAAACAATTTCTAAGAGACAAAACTGATTTCCAAACAAATAGGATCTTTAAGAAATTTCCCACCTCAATACCATCACAAAGAAATTCTGACATAAGTTCCTCAGATTATGACAATTCAGACATAGATGAACATTCCATTCATAGTTCAAGAGGTAGGCGACCTGGTATGCATTATAGAAGAGAGGCATACAACACAAGAAAGTTTGCACAAACTAGAATGCCAAACAGCTATAATAATGAGGGTTTTTTAGAAGAAGGCCAGTTTCCTGTGAAAGGTCCAGAGAGGAGAGACCAAAGGAAAAAGACCTAAGTACTGAGAAAAAGTTCAATACAAAAAGTTTGATAAAAGACCAAAGTATGAAAGTCATTAACTTATCAGACTTTACTTTAAATCTTGACCATGAATCAGTACTGAGAAAAGGCCTCAGTTTTGTGCCAACATCAAGGTCGGACAAATTTACCCATATTAAAGAAATCAACCTTTTTGCTCGTAAATTAGCCCTCCAGAAATTCTTTAAAAATAAAGAAGATAAAGAACATATGAAGTTAGGCATGAACAAAGAAGATATTGAAACCTTCAAACTTCTAATGTCTCTGTTAGAAGAGAATGCCTCTACTGAGGAAGGTAAAACATTTAATGACACAAAAAGATGGAAAAACAAAAGTAATTTCACCCCCTTTTTAAAAGATTACTCTAACATCTGGGTATTCCTTCAACAGGTAACAATTGACATAGAAAGTTTAGATTTCACCAAATTAAGAAAATCTTTCAATCTGACAAAACAAGAATACCAAGCCCTCGATGAGCTTAAATCTTGTAAATATATTCAAATTAAACAAGCGGATAAAGGGGGCAATCTCGTAATACTAAGTAATGATAAATACAAAGAGATGTGCAATAGGATTTTGTATGATAGATTTACCTATGAAGTATTAACAAAGAATACAAATCTCGAATATAGATTAGTCTTAAAGTCTATATTAGAAAAAGCTAAAATGGAGAAGATTATTGATGAGCAAACATATATGTTTCTTCTACCAAAATTCCCTTGCATCTCAACTTTTTATGCACTACCAAAAGTGCACAAACAAACAGAGCCTGTCCCTGGTAGGCCTATAGTATCAGGAACGGGAAACCTTTCCTCCAATGCCAGTATTTTTGTGGATCATTATTTACGTGATGTAGTACAGAATTTGCCCTCTTATGTACAAGATTCTAATGATATACTAAAACAGCTTGAGCATTTAATAGTGCCAAAAGATACATGGTTAGCAACCATTGATGTTGAAGCACTCTACAGTAGCATACCTCATAATCTTGGTATTGAGGCAGCTAAACAATTTCTGAGCACAAAAAGCACTAATTTTGAAAAATTTAACAACTTTATTATCCAACTCTTAGAGTATGTCTTGAAATATAATTTTTTTCTGTTCAATGATAAATGGTTCCACCAGACAAAGGGGACCGCAATGGGCACCCCATGTGCCCCTAGCTACGCAAACCTTTTTTAGGTTGCTGGGAGAAGAAGATCTTCTCAGAACCAAGCATTGAGCATCTCACTATACATGCAATGATTTGGCGTCGCTATATAGACGATATCTTTGTGATTTGGGATGGAACAAAACTAGAATTCGAAACCCTTATGGACTCATTGAACAAAAATGAGATGGGTTTGAGATTCACACATGAAATTCATAGAACAGAGATATCGTTTTTAGACTTGCTAATCCAAAAAGATGATGAAGGAAACATTTCAACTACCCCATTCAGAAAAGAGACAGCTGCAAATACGTTACTATCGTGGGACAGCCAACATTTTGATCCCCTGAAAAAAGGTATCCCTAAGGGGCAATACCTAAGAATTAGGAGGAATTGCAGCTCAGATGTTAAATTCAAAATTGAGGCAGATAAATTAAAACAAAGATTTCTAGAAAGAGGATACTCAAATAAATGCCTAAAGAAAGCTTTTCAATATGCATTGGGCTGCAACAGAACAGAGGTATTGAATAAACCGCACAGGACAAATACCCAAACATCAGATAATACATATCCAAGATGTATTTTGACTTATGGCTACGAGTCTGCTTCAATTAAAGATATTATATCTAACCATTGGCATCTATTAAGAAGTGATTGTTTATCGTAGGGGAAAAAACCTGAAAGACACATTAGTGCATAGTTTTTTTATAGAGAGAACACATAATAAGACATGGCTCAATCCCCCACTAGGATGTTTTAGATGTGGGAACTGTAAATTTTGGAGATATATCAAACCCACAAAAATCTATGAACATCCGTCTAATGGGGCAAGATATGTTCTTAAGGATTTTTCAAATTGCTGCACTACAAGTGTAGTTTATGTGGCTACATGTTTGTGTAAAAAAATCTATGTAGGGAAAACCCGGCGCCAACTACGAAGACGTATTGGCGAACACATATACTCTATTAAGAAAGATCTTGACACCCCTATAGCACGCCATATCAAAATCTTTCATGGCGGCAATAGTGAAGTTCTCACATTCACAGCCCTTGAGAAAGTCTATCAAGGCCCCAGACAGGGAGACCTAGATAAGAAACTCCTCCAACATGAAGCAAAATGGATCTATAAATTAAAAGCTTTATCTCCAGAGGGTTTAAATGAAGGTTTTACATTTTTACCCTTCATCTAAATTGATATTTATTAGTATTAGATATAATATCTATCAAGTAGGAACCACCTAATCTGCATGGTTCACGTGTGATTACAATTATTATTTATAAGTAAGATGCTTATTATCACTGATAGATTGTATTAATCTTTCTTTAATCAGCATTTAGATGTTATTTATTAATGTTATGTACCATTTATATTCAATATAAGCATTATAGTTGATCATCACTGTATTATGGCCGTTACACAGCCACTATATACCTCCACCCCCTTTTCCCTCCTTATTAATTGTTCTTCATTTTTACTTAGACCACATATAGGGTTCTCCCTATCACACCCCTTGAGGTTTTGCATACGCACCTCATTTCAACTCATATATAACAGATTTTTATTTCTCTGTTTCGATGCACTTTTTTAATTTCACCCTGTATATTCATGTTGCATACATATTATGCCAATTCATAGATCCCCTTTTCTTTATTATTTATAAACATTTTCTCATGCAGTTAGTCTATGCAGTCACCACCTTTTTATATCTTGTGACACTCATTTGTATCTTATTCCTCTGAGCCTGGAGTTTCCAATCCCATGTTGTATAGGGACTATCTATTTGCCACTATCGTTATTTTATTATACTCTCTTTATTATTCTTGCTTATTTTCATAACATTTGCTTCATCTCTATGCATCATAGCGCAATGATCGCTTCCTAGTTTCAGTGCGCAGGTCCGTTCAGTGTCAATTGGTTGCTGTAGTAACGGCAGCGTTTAAAAAGAGGGCTAGACGGCTCAGCAGACTCTACCTTGACAAAGCCGTCTGATGACGTCGAAACGCGTCAGCCTTTGATGACGTGGCATGCCTTGCAGCTAAGGGCACGCCGGCGTCTTCTCAACTAACAGTACTGCATTTTAATATTTAGAGGTTGTATGCTTACCCTCCCTGTCCGTTTCCATATGAGTGAATGTTGTTGTCTGGATAGAAATCAGATCGAGCACGCAATAGACGGTGCTTAAAGCAATAGCTTGCCTGCTGGCTTTCACTTACTCTTCATTTACTGTTGTTTCCATATTATGCTAATCTCTGGAATGGAGTATGGGCAAATCAAAAGCTAAATCTTTTTAAGAGTAGAAGCCCTGTGGGGACATTATATATATATAATAGTCCTATTAAGATAGAAGACTTAAGTACTCCTAAGTCTTCATTGTGCACCATTTAGTACTTGTGCCCTGACTAAAAAGTAGATAAATATGGCCTAAATAGACCCTGGCAAACCATTAAGAGAGATATATTTATACATATAAAGGACAGATCACTTCAGGCTATTTATATTGTGAACCCTAGAGGATAAAGGGTCACTGATATCCTATATATCCAGAATTACTACATGTATTTATGTATATTATAGATCTATGACAATTACAAAGACAGGAATAATTAAATTGGATAAGCCATTCATTTTCCCTCTGCAGTACTGTTAGGTGTGATCTCATGAACCCCTCTATTCAGAGTTTACAATATCATCAAGTGGTTATATGTTCACACATCAACCAGCCTATTTTATATTTCCTTTTTTCCAATACGGGATTTTTTATATAAATTGTTTTTAAGATATCGCCGTTGTTATCCCTTATTAATAAAGACTTTAGTTTATATTTTCCCACATTGTATATAGATTATTAACCAATGGGTAGTAAATACATTGGGAGCCTAGCATTCCTATCAGACCTAGATTTATTCTGTAGATATGTTGCAGTCATTATTGCTTCTCCCCAGTACTTGTTAGTTAAGTTGGCACCTTTTGTTCGGGAGTGTATGGTACAATTGTTTGGTGTATAATACCTTGTTTCTTTAGGTATGATTCCACTTCCCTTTCATTGTCAGTGCGTATTATTGCTGGTTTCCTTTAACATTTATTGCTGGTCATAGCTACACATTCTTGAAGTCTGTCTGATGCCTTGCTTTTGTGCTTCAGTAGATATGTCATTGTGTTTCTGGAATGATCGTCAATGAAGGTCAGTAAATAATCATTCCCACTGGGTGTGGGGGTTTTCATTGGTCCACACACTGTGTATGAGTTCAATGGTTTGAGTGGTCTTTCTTTGATTGGTCTGTAAAAGTGGTGTACAGTGCCTTGCAAAAGTATTCAACCCCCTTGACTTTTACCTATTTTGTTACATTACAGCCTTAAGTTCAATATCTTGTTAATCTGAATTTTCTGTGATGAATCAGAACACCATAGTCTAAGTTGGTGAAGTGAAATGAGAAATATATATACATAAAACTATTTTTTAGAAATGGAAAACAGAAAATTGGCATGTGTATATGTATTCACCCCCTTTGTTATGAAGCCCATAAAAAGCTCTGGTGCAACCAATTACCTTCATAAGTCACATAATTAGTGAAATGATGTCCACCTGTGTGCAATCTAAGTGTCACATGATCTGTCATTACACATTCACACCTTTTTTGAAAGGCCCCAGAGGCTGCAACACCTAAGCAAGAGGCACCACTAATCAAACACTGCCATGAAGACCAACGAACTCTCCAAACAAGTAAGGGACAATGTTGTTGTGAAGTACAAGTCAGGGTTAGGTTATAAAAATATCCAAATCTTTGATGATCCCCAGGAGCACCATCAAATCTATCATAACCAAATGTAAAGAACATGGCACAACAGCAAACCTGTCAAGAGGCGGCCGCCCACCAAAACTCACGGACCGGGCAAGGAGGGCATTAATCAGAGAGGCAGCACAGAGACCTTAGGTAACCCTGGAGGAGCTGCAGAGATCCACAGCAGAGACTGGAGTATCTGTACATAGGACGACAATAAGCCGTACGCTTCATAAAGTTGGGCTTTATGGCAGAGTGGCCAGAAGAAAGCCATTACTTTCAGCAAAAAAACAAAAAGGCACATTTTGAGTTTGCAAAAAGGCATATGGGAAACTGCCAAAATGTATGGAGGAAGGTGCTCTGGTCTGATGAGACTAAAATGTAACTTTTCGGCCATCAAAGAAAACACTAAGTCTGGCGCAAACCCAACACATCACATCACCCAAAGAGCACCATCCCCAGTGACACATGGTGGTTGCAGCATCATGCTGTGGGGATGTCTCAGCAGCCGGGACTTGGAAACTGGTCAGAGTTGAGGGAAAGATGGATGGCGCTAAATACAGGGATATTCTTTAGCAAAACCTTTACCAGTCTGTGCGTGATTTGAGGCTAGGATGGAGGTCCACCTTCAAGCAGGACAATGACCCCAAACACACTGCTAAAGCAACACTTGGGTGGTCTAAGGGAAAAATGTAAATGGTTTGGCATGGCCGAGTCACAGCCCAGACCTCAATCCAATAGAAAATCTGTGGTCAGACCTAAAGATTGCTGTTCACAAGAACAAACCATCCAATTTGAAGGAGCTGGAGCAGTTTTGCAAGGAGGAATGGGCAAAAATCCCAGTAAGATGTGGCAAGCTCATAGAGACTTATCTAAAGTGACTTGGAGCTGTGATTTCCGCAAAAAGTGGCTCTACAAAGTATTGACTTTAGGGGGGTGAATAGTTATGCACATTGACTTTTTCTGTTATTTTGTCCTATTTGTTGTTTGCTTCACAATAAAAAAAAAACATTTTCAAAGTTGTGGGCATGTTCTGTAAATGAAATGATGAACAATCCATGTTACTTCAAGGTTGTGAGGCAACAAAACATGAAAAATGCCAAGGGGTTGAATACTTTTGCAAGGCACTGTACGTGTGGCCTTTGCTTTGATACAACACATGCATTTCATGAGTGTGTGGCAAGGCCAGATTGTCCTACCTTCTGATCGACCTCTCTTTGCAAAATCCTTCATGGCTTCTGGGTTTCGATGCCCCAATCTTCGGTGCCACAGGTGGGTACACTTATCATGTACATTGTTGCTTTGGCTTGTTCGCTTGCTGTGATGACTTTTTTCAGGTGTTCATGCAACCTTCCTTTTGCTAGGATTTGTTTTCTGTTTCAAATTGTGATTTTATTGCCTTGGAATTGGACTGTGAGTCCATTTTTAGCAAGGGTTTTCACTGATAGGAGGCTTCCTTCAAGTCATGGAACATACAGAACATTCTTTGCAAGGATGCTTTGCTCACCCTCTGACGGTGGGATGCAAGTTCAGGAATCCTTGACTGTTACCTTCCGATGTGATGTTTTTCCCATCAGCTAGGAAGACTTTGAGCCTCATTAAATTTGAAGGCCGCATCTCGCAGTATACAGGCCATATGTCTGCGGGCCTGCTGCGGGCTCTCGGTCTGCTACAAATCTGGTGCTATTCAACTGAACAAGGGCGTAAGTTATGGCCAAAACCTCAAGCCCGGAAACCCCTCCAGCGCCTGCAAACTGTTAATGGGCTGGACTAGATGCGGCCCGCAGTTATGATCCAATCACGGTATAACGGAGGGCTATGCAGTCCTCTCAGCCAGTAGAAAACAGTCTAGCTGAAGATGATTGATAGAGAGAGGTTATGAAGTTGCATTCCTCCTGACAATGTGTTGACGGTGTCGTAGATTCAGACCAAGTAGCACGCAGCTCACGGAATTGGTGATTTAAGCAGAGTGAGAGAGAGTAGGAGAGTTTTCAGAGCCGTATATTGTGGTTCTGTTATTTTATATTCATCTATTTATGATTTCACACTTAATCTTTGCTTATACATATTTACAGATTACACATAATACCAATACACATAAATAACACACATAGATACACATAGAGCTAGGTCACCCCATACACACACCACAATCCCATACCTCACACCACATCCCACAACAGTTAATAAATACACATAAACACATTTTTTTTATTATTTATACACAGTAACACTTATTTTTATTTATCGTTATATTCTTTTTGGAATTGTAATGGAGTGGGAGGGAAGAGGATGAGAGAGGAGGGAAGAGGCTGGGAGGAGGAGAAGAGGAGAGGTGAGGAGCAGAGAGAGGAGGTCCTGGGGAGTGGTGGAGTAGAGGAGGAGCAGGTGAGGAGTGGTGGAGGAGAGGAGGAGGTGAAGGAGGAAGAGCAGTTGGAGGAGGAGGTGGAGGAGTTGGGAGAGGAGGAGGAGGAGGAGGAGAGTGGCAAAGGAGTGGAGGTGGTGGAGAGTTGAGGATAGGAGAGTGGTGGAGGAATGAAGGAGGTGGATAGCGAAGGAGTGTAGGATAGTTTAGTGGAGGAGGTGGTTGGTGGCAGGGTGCCGATAGAAAAAGGCTCATCCAGTCAATGGACAGAGGGGGAAGGGCCTGATCCCAGGGGTGTGGTAGTTCTGGGGAGGGACAGGTCTCATGGACAGTCCAGGGAGCTAAGCATCCCTGTCCACAGTTGGGAGTCCAAGAGGCTAAAGGCAAGCACAGAGCCCTGAACTACATGCACCAGGAGAATGTGGTCCTCTTTGGTGCCATCCGTGGTGCTCCATTATCCTTGCTGGGAGAGAGAAGTATGGCCCGGCCCTATGGCCCAGGCATGGAAGGAGGTAGCGGCCACAGTAACAGCAGTGGGAACAGCAGAAAGGAATGTGAGTTCTTTGAAGCACTGCTTTGATGACATCAGGACCAAGGTGAGGAGGATGATGGCCAAGGAGGACAAGCAAGCTGCAGCTCCAAGTATTGGGCCCCAAGTGAATGTGCTATATAATGAGTGGGAGAGGGTGGCCAAGAAGCTTCTCAGCCAGGTGCCTGCTGCTTGAGCTTCAGGCTTGGTGGCCCAAAAGGAACCAGCCTCCATGTCAGGTGAATATCATACGTATTCACCAACATGCCACCACATTTACATCACACACACTACACATGTACATGATAACAAACAAGGACACTGACATGTCAGCTCTATGGAATTAACAAGGGATAGATGGATGTGTCCTTAAATCAATGAAGCTGACAAATCACTGTCATTCGTGGGCACAACAAGAGTAATCAACCAATAGAGAGTCCTTTCATTGGTGTTCTCACTGCAGCTTATGCAGTTACAGACTGAAGGCGGAATCAAGATAGCGTTAGGAGCCAAGATCAAAATAAAGAACCAAAAAATAGATGAAATCTAGCAAATGATAGCTACTCATAGTTGCAATTAGGAGAATCATTCAGGTTCAAGTCTAGATGTCAGATAGTGAGGAATGAACACAAAACAATGTATTATTCATCATACAAATAACATATAACTTTCTTATCTCTCTTTCAGCATCAAGGAGGTCTGGATCCAATGATGACCCAGAGACGTGGGCATCGGCTCGATCAGAGCAGAAAGTCGGTGAGCAAGCCCCCGCCCGCAGGAACTGGAGCAGGGGGAGGAGGAAAGAAGTGGAGCCGAGGTCTCTGTTTTGGGGGGAGGAGGAGGATGTTAACTGGGCAGTGGGGCACCAGAAGGCTGCACCGGTGGCATTTGACCCCACTTTCCCCCTCCTCCAGAGACTCAGCATCTCACCCAAGGGTCTCCTAATGGAGGGACCAGCGGGGCTTGACCCCGTCTCCTCCTCCCCTAGCCAGTGCGGCAGACTGGCCACCACCAGCAGGCCCAGCAACACCACCACCCATATGAAGAGAGTCTTCAGCCGAGCCCTAGACCCTTCCCACTGGGCCACCATCAACACCACAGCCACCTCCTCACCCAGCAAGGGCCCACTGATCTCCATCCCCACCACCAAGCCAGACTGCACAGACGGAAATGCTGGCCATCATGTGGCAGCAACTGGAGTGTCTTTGTGGGATCCAGGCCAGCATCTCCGCCAATCATGCGGAGGTCATGCACAGCCTGGCCAGGCGCAATAGGGAGGAGAGGAGGCACATCTTATGACATAATCTTAACGTGCCGAGCTGCTCAAGATGGGGGCAAACCAGAGCACATTCCAGGAAATTACTAGAGATGCCAAAAGCCGCAATCTGGACACCAGCCCTCCCTCTTTAACCCCGGATGAATCAACTGCCCACGCGCAGCGAGGCAGCTGCTCTCCTCCCCCATGCCTCCAAAAAGACCACTGAAACCAGCACAAACACTGGTCGTGCTGCTTCCTCTTGGAGGGATGCCACCACTACCAAAAAGGTGTTGGCTGGCCATGGGGGATTGGGGCCCTCATGCTAGGTTGAGGAGGATGTAGGAGATGCACATATGTGTTGTGCCTTCTCAAGAGCACTCCTCAGTGACAATCTATTGTTCCAAATGTAAATGTAATCTAACCTGGCTACAGAGTATAGTATCATGGTCTATGTGATGGTGATATTTTGTATGCAGATGGCTACCTCTTATCACATGGTCCATGATCCCCTTCTCTGTGGACACATAGGGTTCTAGGTCACTCCCTACACACACCCCAATCCCATACCTCACATCACATCACCCAACAGTTAATAAATACCCATAAAACACACTTTTTTTTTAATCATATATACACAGTTTCACTTGTTACTGTGTATATATGATGGGCTTTGATGGGCTTTGAGGAATGCTGTTGAGAAGTGATGCTGGAGTCCCTATATCCTTTAAAGCCTCATTTTGCAGGTGTTATGTTTTTGTTTTGTTTCAGGTATAATACAGGTCCATGAAGGCATCTTCGGAATCTGCAAGCATTGTGAAGGAAATGTATTAAATGTAAGCATGTGATCCTGACCTCAATATCAGTCTGAGAACAGATCCTTGGGACTAATTTAAGTAACAGTGAATCTGGCTGCGGCCTGTTGTGTCCTCTACGTATTAATGGGTATTTTCCCCTATAGCTGATATCATGAGTATCCTTTAACATGTGCTAACACTTGTATAGCTGATGGATGTGATATCATTGTTAATTAACAATATCATATGGAGAAGGTGATAGTACACCTTGACCACTGACACTGGTCACAGCTAAGCATTTATTGTGAGATGACACATCATTATGAATGGTCATGGCCAGTGAGTTTTCCTGAGACCTAGCTAATAGTTAGTAATACTTGGGGGTGGGAATCAGGTGAGTTAGTATATTGTTACAGTATTTAGCACTGTACTGTACAAGAAAGTTTGTTTATTTTTTAACCTCCTCTGCCTTTTTTACCACTTTTTTCATATTTTGTTTTGTTACCACACTATATGTGTGAAACTGGATTGGATTACACAGTCCAGATCATTGAGCAGATCTAGACAAGTTGTGAGTGATATACACATTAATGGTTTCTTCAATTGAATTGAGTGATTTGTGATGATCCTGTCATTCATCAGATTCCGGTTGAACCGGTGTAGTGACCACGTGTGACCCTGGTAGGCGCTATGCATCAGGATTATTACTATCACATTTCCCCCTTTAGGTATCCCCTTTTCTAAAAAAAAAGCCTCTTGCCCTCCCTGGATCAGCCCACACCACACCCATGATATTAATGCACAGTCTTGTCCATTTCTGATTGTGCTCTGTGTATGAAATAAATCTTTGTTATACCATTGTAACTGTGTCAGTATGTTTTCAATGGTTGGGTTTTGGGACATGCGAATATATCACATTTGTGTCACATTCCTAAACTAATGAGCCCTAGCTACTATGCAATAGATTAATACATAAAATAACAATAATAATAATAACATCATAAGATATAATATAATAATATATATCATATATAAAAATAATAAAGGGTAAATACACATGGAAAGTCCAATTTACAGGAGATAATGTAAATTTATTGATAGCAAAACACTTATTGAGATGTCACCAAATGATAATGGGTATGCATCTTGGCACATAGCCACTAGCAATGGTGTGGGACTTTCCAGGATGGGCATAGTGCAGATTACCCCTGATTGAGATGAATTGGCATTTGCGCCACGTGCCTCTGCACAGCCTCCATGTGTTTTTGGGGCTCTTCCTGATGGGTTATAGTAGATTAGTGTGGTGTATGTTCCCCAGGTCCCCTTTCTGGATTGCTAACTGGTGGTAGTGAAGGGGTTTTTGTACCTCAAAGAAGCTGTGAACTATACCATGTAGGGCCAGTGTTGGTGGGCAGGTCATAGCAGAAAAGTTAGACAAATCACGGTCCACTGGAGAAGCAACTGGAATCCCACTCTGGCATGAAAACCTTATGGAAAACACAGGCAGAGGCATAGCTAAATGTGCTGCAGTCCATAGGTTCACAGAGAGTTGAACACAGCTGAATAACCATAAATAAAATGTACCCCTGGTGCTGGATATATGTGATGTGGTGGTATAATTTGGCCACTATTTGTTTTCCCAATGTAGATGTGATGAGTGAGATGTATATGAGTTGAGCTTTGTATTTTTAGGGTCGACATTAGAGCATCTGTGAGTGAGAAGGGGCTTAATATTTTCATGTATTTTTGTTGCAATTTAATTAGGTAGTGTGTCTTTAACTGCTTTCAGCATCTTGCAGCATGACTTTTCATGGTGGCATATGCATGACCATTACAAAATATAAAAACAATAAAAACAAATGTTGAAGCTATTTTAAAGTAATTCTAATGCCTTCCATTGCTTTTCCCATATTGTAAAGTCCATTGGTGGATTTGTATTGTGTCCTGCAGTGTTACAAACTAGTCTGTAAACCCTTCGTGGGTCCCATTTTGAATCTGTAAGATTTCGGCCTTTTGCGGGCTTGATTGCATTTGCAGTCTGGAGGGATTTTAGCAATTGAATAACAATTTGAGAATTTAGCAATCGTAACTCTTGCGTCCATGACAGATAAAGACTTTGGTGGGCTGTAAATTCTGGTTTTAACAACCACAAGGATTTCAAGCCCATAACCTGTAGACCATTTGCGGCTCGCAAAAAGACACCAACTGAATAGCAAATTAGTTTACGGCCTACATTACTGTCTCCCGTAACTACAATTTCTCAATTGAATGAGGCTCTTTGTCTTTCGCACTGTAATCAATTTCTGTAAAAATAATTTCATCACTTGTCATGTGACTTGTTGCCCCTGAGTCGATGCACCATCCATGCAATGGAAACATGCCCTGGTTTATTTGCTTTGTCTTGTACCTTCATGCATCTTTAGTGCTTTGTGCATATTTTCCTTTCTTCTGTTCTATTCATCAATTAGTTTTCCTTTAGCATATTGTAGCGTTAGTTCTTTCTCTGGTCTCGTGTCTAAAGCATTTATAAGACTCTGGAAGGCTGCATAGTAATAATGCTACTACATGATTGTCTTTAATGTCTTCACCTATTGCTGTTGCACAATCTCTAGCATAACATTCACATGTTTGTGCATGTCCTGGCCATTGTCCAGCTTTATCTTATACAGTTTGCACAGCCCATATAGATTACTGTTTAAGTGTGAACGCTCATACAGTGTTTTTTTTAATGCAGTCCACGTACCTTCAGCTGTGTTTTCTTTTCTTATATGAATGAGTTGATCATCCTCCACTAACAGGCTTATAACTACCTTTGCTTGCCTGTTTTTTGTGTCCCATTCTTTAGTGTTGTCAGTGGGTCTGTTTGTATCCAGTACCTGCCATAAGTCATCTTTGGATAACAACATTTCAAGCTTGAGTTTCCATGGCTGGTAGTTGGTATTGTTGAGCTTTGCTATTGCAAACTTCACATCTGAACCACTTGTCATCTTTCAGCAAATTGGACGCAGCTCTTGTTTCTTCACTCAGTATTTACTGGGATCATAGATACAACACTCACTTCTTATTTGTGGTTTTCCTTTAGTGTCTGGGCCCATAACCTGTTAGTTATGCATCAAAAAGAGACACTGCTAGATAGTGAAGAACCATATTAGGCTTTACTTGTTTGGATCTACAGCAAACATTTATACCATATCAGTTACTTGAAAGAGCAGCCAGCAGGGTGAAAGATATAAAGGAAGAGAAAGACAAAAAACAAGTGAAGAAAACAAGGGACTTCCTTCCTTAGAGTACCAACAAGTCCATATCACATATAATAGGTTGTCAAACTACGAAACGTCGTCATGCTTTGCAGAGCGAGGGTCCGCATTTGCGGAGGTGGAGGCTCTATGGCGCCTCACAAGTGTTTAGAAACACACACAGAAGTGGGACTTGGAACAAATACATCTAACATGCAATGACTAAATACAGACTTACACAAAAAAATACGAGCCATGAGACTCAGAAATAAAAAATTACGGACTTACACTTAAAAAATACGAGCCGCGGGACTTAGAAAAAATAACATTACGAACTTTTAAAAATACGACCTTAACGGCCGAACCGCGCACAGCTGAAAACATTAAACAAATAATAAATACACACAAAAATGACATAAAAAACGTACCCACAGCAAGGGGGGGGGGGGGCACCCGGGACCTCTGCAAGTGAAGTTACACCTCAATGTAAGTCCAATTTACCTAGTTTAGATACACGAAAATCCCCTAAGCAGGGGAAAAAATGGCCGCCAAAAAAACCGAAAAACGAGGCTACACGAGGTTCGCAATGAGTTTGAATGATATCAGACCACCAAAAAAAATTAATGTCTGTGACAAACAGCATTACCTGCCTTACAATTTTATTGCCCCGTCATTTTTGACGTGCAAGTCGCTAGTACACATATAAACAGTACTATATACTGCACAGTGCCATCTACAGATCAGGAGCAGGGTGTATACATATTATGCAGTACATGCTGTTGTATTTCAGATAACAGATAAGGAAGTGAAAGCTAGTACTATTGTTTTTTTTTTTATATATATACTTTATTTTATTATAAATATGTAAATAAAAGAGCAAAAGCAGGTACAGAATTGCAAGTAAATAGGTTCCTCTATGGTATTTAACCAATATTTAAAAAAGACAAAACATAAAAGCTGTCAATACATATCATAACGCAATCTGTGCCCAAATCTAGTGCAATTTAGATAGTGAGACTCTACTACAAAAACAGCAAAAACATAACAGAAAACAAAACCTGAAAAATACAGAGAAAAAAAGGAGAAAAAGAGAAAAAAAAAAAAAAACAACATTACTGATCTGTAAAGTGCCCGGGAATTATTCAATATCGTGGAAAGAGGTTCCGGAAGGGGGAAGGGCAGAAACTATTCATTAGTCAAAGGGTGGACCAAAGATCCAAGCAGAGAGGAAGATGCAATATTAGCTCTTTATGGAGCAAGACGATCCCAAAGTTTCCATTTCATCCCATCTGCCTTTAATAGCTGAATTAATTCTAAATACATATCAAATTTCCGATTACGGGCTAACATATTTTTACTTCTGACCAAGAAGGAGTTAAGTGCTGTTTCCATGAACTGACAAGTAGCAATTTTGAGACCATAATAGTCTGAATAAGAAAAGCCTGGGTTTCTGGGGGTAATTCAGCATCAAAAATGTGAAAGAGAACATTTTCCACTCTCAGTATGATTTTAAATTTAAGAGTGTGGAGAGATGGCGAGAGAGCAACTGGCAGAAATCCTGAATACGAGGACAATGCCACCAAATATGTAAATGAGGGCCTATAAGACCGCACTTTCTCCAGCAGTATTGATTCGTATCCTGTAGACTAAAATAAAAGATGTTAGAGGGGACTAGGTACCATTTATTGAGAATTAAAAAAAAAACTTCTCTGTAAGCTGCGTTTTTTATGCATTTTCCGGTGGAGCTACTACATGCTTTAGTCCATGTTTCACCGGCCAAGTGCTCTCCAGCTCTTTTTCCCACAAGGTCATTTTGGGAGATTTTTCTTTTTCCAAGATGTGCTATAATATATTGAGACACCTCGATATTACATGGGTTTTTTCATCTGATATAATGAGTTTTTCCAAAGGTTTCACTATGAAGTTAGTTTCAAGCATCAAATTATTTGAAGAAAGAAACGTTTTAATTTTTCTATAATCCAACCATAATTCTTTAGGAAGAGCGAATTTTTCTCATAATTGGTCAAAAGATGCGAAGGAGCCATCAATATAGAGGTCCTTTAAATAATACAAGCCCCATTTGGGCAATAATTGAATCGTTGTGTTTTCAAGATCTTTGACAGTACAATCCAAAGGCAAATTTGGGCTGGGATATTGTATTAGATTGTATTTGTCATTATAATTTCAACAAGTCCCCTATAACTATGGCTCCGCCCTTAACATCCCTTGTTCAAAATTCTATTCAAACAAGTTTCTTCAGATCCTGACCAGATATTAGGTCTTTTTCAATAGAGATCCAGGGATATGTGGATGTAGAATGACGCCATCCAACCCTATGAGAAACCATTGTGGCTTCATAATATTGTTTTGGCTTCATAATATTGTTTTAAACACAGATATCCAAGGCTGAATGTCTGGCCATAATGTTCTTATGATCATTCGTTTTCTAGATGGATGTATTTATTGATTAGGATTTGGAATTTCTTTATTAGGTAGTGTGGAATATTTTGCGGTAAACATCAGAAAAGATAATTTATCTTTGGCAGGTACTATCATTTCTGATGATTTGTTTTGGTTCATTATTTTATATCACTGAATTATATTGTAATAAACCTTGGAAAAGTATTACCGCCTCTAGTATTGTGTTCATCCATCAAAGTGCTGGCACCACGGGCACAAGCCCAGAGGAGGTTTATTTTGTTTTTTACTCTATGTACAGAACCCGACAGAACACATTACAGAGACACACTGTGATCTCTAAAAGAGGCCATACCAGTCATTTGCTCTGGCGTTTGCTCTTATTTGCTGAACTAAAGTTCTACTCAAATTTGCATTGTTTTACATTATTAATGAAGAAGTAAATCTAAATGTGTAGTTTTGTTATTAAGATATTTTAAAGGGAACAACACTGCCAATAACTGTCAATAACACACATTTCTGTGAATAACATCAGTTTCTGTGAAAAACATAAAGATCCAGCAGTCACCCCCTACGTTTTTTCTCTGAATTTACTGACTAGAACCCTAATACAATGGGTTAACATTCATCACATAAAGAAAAACATGTATTTAGATGGCGCTGCTCTTTGTAATACAGCCCCGGACCTCGCCCCACATTATATTACACATTCTTCTATAGATCAGCGCACTTATATCACTTATGTTCCAATTGTAACTTTTTTTATAATTTTTATGTAAACAGAAAAAACAAATATATAATATCATTTTTTTTTTTACATTCGCAGTTCTCAGACTGTTTTTTGTTGTTTTTTATTTTTTTTATTTTAAATCTTTTTATTAAAGGTTTCAAAGATAAAACAAAATCCACAATGACAGAATTGCAATAAAGTCGATATCGTAACTGTGCTATCTGGACTGCTGCCAAAAAATGTATGGGATAAGTAAACAATGCCTTGTTTACAATCTTCCTTATTGGCTCGTAACGTTTACTATTTTCCTTATGGTTAAGATTGTTACCGAATACGTTTTACATGAAAGCTAACAATAAACAAACATACAAAATTCACAAACACTACAAAAATACAAAAAGGAACATCACTTTATTGAACTTAAAAGGAGTCAGGAACCCTCGGATCTTGGGAGAGCTTTAGAGGGCTGGGAAAAATACTTAAGGTAGACATTGTATCGTATCACTGAGCTTAATTATTATTAATTAGTGTATTTGTATCCTTGAAACAAGAGTCCCAGACTTTCCATCTGAGACACTGCTCTTTTATTGTGTTTGTTGTCTCCAGGACTTTATCGAATTCTCTATTACGAGTCATAATAAAGTACGTGTAAAATTTCTGGAATCTGTTCTTGCTTCCAATATTTCACTAGTAACCAATTTACTACCGTTATTATCTGTATCATTAATGCTGACAAGGACGTTTTCACATTAAAATTTTATTTCCTGCTTTAGTATACCTGAAATGTATTTCGCAAATGTTTGCCAAATTTTTTGGATGCGTAGACAGTAACACAATATATGACTCTGTGTCCCTATGTTACCGCATTTTCTCCATTAGTATTTATCTTGTTTTAATTTGCTAATCCGAAAAATCTTTTCCGGTATAAAGTACCACTTATTTTCTACCTTGAAATGCAATTCTCTATATGCTGTGTTTTTTATTAATTTGCCAGTATTATTGCTCGCTTTATTCCATGTTTCCTCAGACCACAGATGGCCTAGTTTGTTTTCCTATGAGATCATTCTTGCTGTTTTGCCTTTATCCAATTCAATTTTAAAATATTAGCACATTTTGATATTAAATGGCTTTTATCCATTGTTATCATTAGTTTTTTAAAAGGTTTTTCTATTGTTTCGATATTTAGTTTTATTTTACTAAATGTCATTCCTTTTTAAATTTTATTATAATCAAGCCAATAACTTTTTGATAATCCATGTTTTTTTAATAAGCTCTTCAAAAGAAGCACATTTGTTGCCTATATATGTCTTTTAAATATATTATCCCCCATTTTTCCCATTTTTCATAATTGCCTTGTCAATGTTTTCAAATATACAATTAAGGGGGTATTTTGGCTGGGAGAAGCCCTTAAATTATGTTTTTTATTTATCTTATTCCATTCCTGCCATGGATCCCAAATTATTAGGGCTCCTTCTATCAAGACTACAGATCAACAGAAATCTCAATTATACAATTCATAATGCGAGACTCGTAGCAGTTTGAAAAAATTGAGTAGCAAAATTCCGGGCCCGTAATACTTTGCAAAGGAAGGCGGGACTTAGGAAAAAAAAATACGAGCTGTGGGACTTAGAAAAAAAAAATACGAGGACGAAAAAATACGGAGTTAACGGCCGAACTGAGCACATCCAAAAAAAAAGAAACAAATAAAATAAAAAAATAAAAAAATAAAAACATCACACACAACACAGGGGGACAGCTAGGACGTCTGGGACTGAGATCGCACTAAAATTTAACCCAAATTTGACGTCCCGGCACTCCAAAATTGTCTACAAGAAAAAAAAAATGGCGGGCCAAAAAAAAAAAATACGAACTTCACAACCCCTAACTACGCAAAACACTGCCAAGCACATAATAATCTTACCCAGGAACGTACGAGGTACAAAATACACTATTAGGAAGGACGGAAAATGTTACAGAGCCGCGTAACACATAAACAATTGCCGCCATTTTACGACCTTAACTTAACAATCTAAAATGCCATTTTACACAATTAAACAAATGGTTTGGCCTCGCGCACGCAGCATATTTATACTGCACACTGCGCACATTGCTGACACTTACACCTCAGGTCAGCAACAGTCCAACAGCCTTATTAAATTGTGATTCCGCCAATTGAATAGAGCTCTATATATGCACAGAGCATATTTTTTTATACAGAAGTTTTTACTTAGTGAACTTCTATCCAAAAGCAAGGTCTTCACTAACTCAGGAAAATCAAAATAGATTGTTAGCTCTTCAGGATATTGATTGCTGGATATATTAAACTAGTGAATTGCCCGTCAAAAAATGACGGCAATGAAATTGTAAGGTAGCTAATGGTGTTTTGTGTCTAGTACTGAAATATATAATACAATTAATAAATGAATATACTTTACATATTTTGAAGAAGTGTGTTGAAGAGCTGGCAATCTGTTTTGATGTTGCTGCAGCATTAGTGGTGTGGAGCTGCTGTGTAAGCGTGATGAATGTGTGCAGTGTAATAGTGTGCGTGCGCGAGACTAAACCGTTAGCGTAGTTGTGTAATTCCGCATTGGCGTAAAATGGCGGTTAATGTGTTGTATGCATCTTAACGGAATATCCGTAGGTCGTTTGTGGTGTTTTACGAGTTTCTTGTGGTGTTTTGCGTCTTTAGAGTGCTGTAGCCTCGTTTTCGTTTTGTTCGGCGGCCATTTTATCTGTTGCTTAGCAAATTTTTTGGTGTCTAAACTCCTTTATTTTTTGTAAAATGAAGGTTTAAGTTGTTTTTTTGAGGTCCTGGATGCTTCCTCTTGCTGTAGGTAAGCTTTGTATGTTTTTGCTGTGTGTATTTATTGTGTTTTTAATTTTGTCATGTTCACTAGTTGCATCCGATTTTTGCGAGGTTGTAATGTGTGGTAACGTGTCTTGTATGTTTTTTGCTTTGCGAGGTAAAGTTTGCGAGGGTCGTAGTTGCTGGTAAGGAGCGCCTTCGGCGCTCCATGCAAGCAACTGAGGCCCTCGCCCACGGCCCTTGCGTAGAGCCTGCAAGCGTTAGCAACAACTCGTACGCTCACAACTATATATGTGATAGAAATAATGTATATATACTGTAACTCCTGAATCTTCAGGATTTTGAATGGAACTAGACAAAGATGTCCTCTCACTCCCATCTTATTTGCATTACTGATAGAGCCTTTGGCAGAAGCAATAAGATCATCCTCAGACATCAGGGGCATTGGGAAGGGAGAGAGTGAACACAAATTAAGCTTGTTTGCCGACGACGTAGTTCTCTCCATTACTAACCCTAAAGAATCCTTGAAATCCCTAATGGTTCTGATTAACAACTAGAATGAAATCTCCCACTACAAGTTAAACCTCCCAAAATCCAATACTTTATCCGTCAATTTATCCACTGATTTAAAAAGAAGTCTGAAAAATGATTATCCATTTAATTGGGATGTTTTCTTTTTATCATTTAGGGATTACGTTCAATGAAGATGTTATCAAAATGATTAAAATCACATATATAGTTGTGAGCATACAAGCCGTTGCTCACACTTGCGGGTTCGCGCAGCGAGCAGCAGCCTTCGCGTAGCGAGGGCTGCGGGCGAGGGCCTCGGTTGCTGGCATAGAGAACCGAAGGCACTCCTTGCCAGCAACTGTGACCCTCACAAAATTTACGTTGAAACGCAAACAACCACACAACAACCGCGACCACGCAAACAACACGACACACCAACTACGACCCTCGTAAATTTTACCTCGCAACGCAAACAACATACGAGACACGTTACCACACATTATGACCTCGCAACAATCGGACACAACTCGCGAACATTACAAAATTCAAAACGCAATCAATACACACACCACATACATAAAAAGCTTACCTACAGCAAGAGGAAGCATCCAGGACCTCAAAAAAACAACTTACAACTTCATTTAACTAAAAATAAAAGAGTTTGAACACTAAAAAATTCGCTAAGCGAGAGAAAAAATGGCCGCCGAACAAAACAAAAACGAGGCTACAACCGCAAACAACATACGAGACACGTTAGCACACATTACGACCTCGCAAAAATCGGCCGCAACTCGCGAACATTAAAAAATTAAAAACACAATAAATACACACAACACATACATAAAAAGCTTACCTACAGCAAGAGGGAGCATCCAGGACCTCAAAAAAGCAACTTACACCTTCATTCCACTCAAAATAAAAGAGTTTAGACAATTCTCAAAGCGACAGAAAAAATGGCCGCCAAACAAAACGAAAACGAGGCTACAGCACTCTAAACACGCAAAACACCACAAGAAACTTGCAAAACACCACAAGAAACTTGCAAAACACCACAAAAGACCTACAGATATTCCGCTAAGACGCATACCACACATTACCCGCCATTTTACACCAATGCGGAAGTACACGACTACGCTAACGGTTTGATCTCGCGCACGCACAGTATTACACTGCACACATTCAGCACGCTTACACAGCAGCTCCACACCACTAATGCTGCAGCAACATCAAAACAGATTGTCAGCTCTTCAACACAATGCTTCAAAATAGGTAAAGTATATTCATTTATTAATGTATTACATCTTTTATTATTACACACCAAACAGCATTAGCTACCTTACAATTTCATTGCCATCATTTTTTGACGGGCAATTCGCTAGTTAATTATAAAGCTCTGCATCTGAAATTTTTGGAGATTATAAAAGGGTGGAAAAATATAAAAGCATCCTTTAGTGGAAGAATTCCCATCACTAAAATGGCTCTTTTATCTCGGTAGCATTGAGCAGGAGATCCCTGGCTTGTTGCCGCAGAAATCGTTTTCTTTTTTTCTTGTATGACCTTGTTATCATATACATACTAGCGACTTGCCCGTCAAAAAATGACGGCAATGAGATGTGTATGTTTGTAAAGTTGTTTAGTTATAAATATATCTATGTGACAGTTGTAAGTATTGTGATATTAAAACATGTTTAGTTTAGTAAAATGTTCTCTTAGTGAACAATAAGTGTTGAAACATTTTTTATTAAAAGTATTAACCTTTTAATGTAAGAACAGTTGAAAATGAAATTAATCATTATTGTAAACTTTAGGCAATGGTTTGTTAAGATGCAATTTGTATGTGAAGAATTGTTAATTTCAATATACATGCAATCCCAATAAAAGCAAATATAACTTTGTAATATATGTAAATAATAAACTTGAAATTGTATTTTGTGAAAGTTTAACTTTATTATTTGTGTAACTTTGGAACTTGACAAAACATTTATATAACTTTGAACATTATAAACAATAAGATAGTGAACACATTTTGTAACATAATTTGGTATAAAAAGTAATAACATTTGAATTTAAAAACAGTTGAACTTTAAACTAATCAGTATTTAAACTAATCAATTTGTATCAGAAGAATTCAATATTAACTTCAATATTTTACATTTAATCCCGATGAAAACAAACAGTAGAAACTCAGCTTGAAAGGTATCCAATTGTAACATGAATTTTTTAATATATTTAAGTAAGAAACTTGACATAATATATTTTTAAACTTCAAGTTTCTTATATATGTACATTTCCAACAGTAAAAAAGATTTGTACAAATTGAAACAGTATAAACAGTAACATAGTGAATAAAGATTGTAACATAATTTTGCATTGAAAGTATTAACATTTGAATGTAAAAACAATTTAAACTTCAAAGTACTCAATATTTAAAACTTAAGGCAATGTTTTTTTAACATGCAATTTGTATCCAAATAATTCTTAACTTCAATATACATCGAATGCAAAGGAAGGCAAAAAGTAAAAACTCTCTGTAAAATGTACTCAATGAAATAAATTCCTTCATAACCACATGAACTGTCGATAAACCTTAATACAGGGAGTAATATTAACATAACTAACAATATTTACATTGTGTCTTAAAACGTGGTGGAGCTGTTAACATGAACTGTGTAATATGTTGAAGTAAAGAAAGTTAAAATCTTGTTTTCCAACTTGTAACATTACAAACAGTAACATAGTTAATTAACATTTTAACATAAGTATCACATATATATAGTTGCAAGGCAAGTGTTTTGTGAGTCGAATCATCCATAAAGAGTCGTTCCATAAATGATGACTGAAATTGTTTCTTCTTTATTATTTTTGAATGTTTTTAAATGTGTTTTGCTTGTGTTTTGTTTCTTTACTGCAAAGTTATAGTACTTCATAGTAGACAATGTTTTTAGTAAAAATACGTCCATCTTCTAATAAATCACCTTGACTTTCATTCTTTTCAATGTAAAGTTTAATAGCCTGTGGATTTTTGCACCGTGACAACGCAACGTACAATTGACCATGTGCAAATACTGTTTCTTCCAGGAAAATACCCACAGATTTGAATGTTTGACCTTGTGATTTATTGATGGTCATGGCAAATGCCATAATAATGGGAAATTGTCTTCTTTGAAGTATAAAAGGGAGACTACTTTCACTTGGTGCTAAATCTATTCTTGGTATGAAAACTCTCTCTCCTTTATGGGTCCCAGTTAAAATTTCAGCATCTATAAAATGGTCCTTTAATTGTTGAACAATTAATCTTGTCCCATTGCATAGTCCTTTTTTGGGGTTCATATTTCGCAGTAACATAATAATTGCACCTTTCTTTAGCTGCAAAATATGTGGTGGCATTCCAGAAGGAGTTAGTGAGTTTATGAATTCAGTCGAAAAGTTGGACTGACTTTCATTGTCATCAGCAAGTAAAGAATCAGCAATGTGATAATTTCTTTGTGTTGCATTAATTTTTTTTAAGATTTCATTATTGAGTATTAATGCATCCTTATTTTTACACGTTAGTATGACTTGGTTGGCAAGCTCGGAATATTCCTCGTTATTTATACTCCCTTCAAATATAGCTGATATAATATCTTGTTGACAAATAATATGAGGTGGGATCTCTACAGTGTCGTCAGGTAAATGTGGTATTTTTTCTGTTCTTCCTTCTCCAATTTTAATAAGCCAATCATTGAAATCAGTTTGGCCTTCTGATCTCATATTTTGTTTCAGTTGAAGATGGGTAAAATGTTTCCATAGTGTGCTTGACTTTATACATGTTTCAATAATGTCAGTTCGATTTCCATGTACAACGACAGGTAATGTTTGTCTGAAATCGCCACCTAACAACATTACCTTTCCACCAAATGGAAAAGTATTATCCATGACTTCACGAAGCAAACGGTCAATACATTGGAGGGCATAGCATGACATCATTGTGGCCTCATCTATTATAATTAATTTACATTTGTTGAATTTCTTTGCTTGTAATGATGTCATGCGAATATCTGACACAGAAGTTTCTAAAATTGGCACTGGGAGTTTAAAGACACTATGTACAGTTCTTCCACCTTCTAACAAAAGTGCAGCAATTCCAGTAGTGGCAAACGCCATTGCTATTTGACCTTGTGCTCGTACTGAACTCATTAATAAATTATACAGATAGATTTTTCCTGATCCGCCAGGTCCATCAAGATAGAAATAACGCTCTGTCACCATGTCATCATCTATTGCATTTTTAATGGCATTAAATGCTTGCAATTGTAATGTATTTAAAGTTGCAAGTCTTTCTTCTGTTCTTTCTGCTTGTAGTTGAATGTCATAGTCTTCAAAGTTTATGTCATCTATAAGACCTGGATAAGGCAAATTAAAACTTGCACAACTTAATCCATGAGTTAAAAAGACTTCTTGGATTTCCATTAACGCTTTTAAGTGTGCAATGGGTTCATTGTATCGTCGCATAAAGTCTTCAGCCATATTACTTTTAAAAGTCTCCACCAAAGCTAATGCATTTGGAGCATTTGAGAAGATATAAATAAAAGCAAATTGTTCTCTCATCTGTCGTGGCATTTAACATTGTGCTGGTTCTTCTAAACATCTTTCCCATTCTGTATCATCCGATAGTAAGTTTCTATGTCTTGCAGCTAAATGGAAGGATTTATATACAATGTCATTAACAGTTCTTAAGTGTTCAAAACTTTGTGCTCCAGGAACATTTAAAAGTAATATCCATAAGCAAAAACGTTCAACATCTCTTGGACTGACTGTGTAAATTCTTGGAATTATTGTATTGCCTCTGCTTTTTCTTGGTCTCCATAATCCATTCACAAAAACATAGTGATATGGAATTTCAATATATAAGTATTCAGTTGCTTCAGAATCAGTGGCATTTAATTCAAACCATGCAGTTAGTGTAGTGTGACGATCTTCACTTTGGGCCAATGCATTCATTTCATTTCCAGCATGGAAATAGACTAAATGTCGTTGTGGCAAATGTACTGCTAACCTATATACTGCATGTGATCTATCATGCATTTCAAATTTTAGAAGCCGCCACATAGCTTCTGGTGCACTGACACAGCGAGCATCTACATGAGATGTAAGTTCATCATGTACTAACTCACTACTTTCAGTGTTGTCTGCACTTTTGACGACTACAGTAGCTGCATCGTAACCTTTGTAAATATATTTGTAGACATATTTAATGGATTTGATGGAAGTGCAGGCTTCTACGTTGATGTGGGCGTTGTACTTCATGAGTAAATGTGGATTGTAGGGTACTACATATCTATTGTCCACTTTTTTCCACGAATAATGACACTATCTCCTTCTCTTCTTTTATAAAGTGGATATCCATCACAATTGGCATAGGTTTTGTCTCTATAATCTTTTGGAAATTCTTTTGAACATTTATTATTTTCCATACATGGTGATTGTGGATTAAGGTCACCACAGGGTCCATGAATCATGCGATGAGTAACAATCTCATATAGTCTACCATATAGTTCTGGATCTGGTAGTTCAGCAACAATGACTGCATCCACTTTGTCCGAAGTATCTAATTTATCTTTTTCTTGAAGTATTATTAGAAGATGTGCATGTGGAAGGCCAAAATTATTAGGGCTCCTTCTATCAAGACTACAGATCAACAGAAATCTCAATTATACAATTCATAATGCGAGACTCGTAGCAGTTTGAAAAAATTGAGTAGCAAAATTCCGGGCCCCGTAATACTTTGCAAAGGAAGGCGGGACTTAGGAAAAAAAAATACGAGCTGTGGGACTTAGAAAAAAAAAAATACGAGGACGAAAAAATACGGAGTTAACGGCCGAACTGAGCACATCCAAAAAAAAAGAAACAAATAAAATAAAAAAATAAAAAAATAAAAACATCACACACAACACAGGGGGACAGCTAGGACGTCTGGGACTGAGATCGCACTAAAATTTAACCCAAATTTGACGTCCCGGCACTCCAAAATTGTCTACAAGAAAAAAAAAATGGCGGGCCAAAAAAAAAAAATACGAACTTCACAACCCCTAACTACGCAAAACACTGCCAAGCACATAATAATCTTACCCAGGAACGTACGAGGTACAAAATACACTATTAGGAAGGACGGAAAATGTTACAGAGCCGCGTAACACATAAACAATTGCCGCCATTTTACGACCTTAACTTAACAATCTAAAATGCCGTTTTACACAATTAAACAAATGGTTTGGCCTCGCGCACGCAGCATATTTATACTGCACACTGCGCACATTGCTGACACTTACACCTCAGGTCAGCAACAGTCCAACAGCCTTATTAAATTGTGATTCCGCCAATTGAATAGAGCTCTATATATGCACAGAGCATATTTTTTTATACAGAAGTTTTTACTTAGTGAACTTCTATCCAAAAGCAAGGTCTTCACTAACTCAGGAAAATCAAAATAGATTGTTAGCTCTTCAGGATATTGATTGCTGGATATATTAAACTAGTGAATTGCCCGTCAAAAAATGACGGCAATGAAATTGTAAGGTAGCTAATGGTGTTTTGTGTCTAGTACTGAAATATATAATACAATTAATAAATGAATATACTTTACATATTTTGAAGAAGTGTGTTGAAGAGCTGGCAATCTGTTTTGATGTTGCTGCAGCATTAGTGGTGTGGAGCTGCTGTGTAAGCGTGATGAATGTGTGCAGTGTAATAGTGTGCGTGCGCGAGACTAAACCGTTAGCGTAGTTGTGTTATTCCGCATTGGCGTAAAATGGCGGTTAATGTGTCGTATGCATCTTAACGGAATACCCGTAGGTCGTTTGTGGTGTTTTACGAGTTTCTTGTGGTGTTTTGCGTCTTTAGAGTGCTGTAGCCTCGTTTTCGTTTTGTTCGGTGGCCATTTTATCTGTTGCTTAGCAAATTTTTTGGTGTCTAAACTCCTTTATTTTTTGTAAAATGAAGGTTTAAGTTGTTTTTTTGAGGTCCTGGATGCTTCCTCTTGCTGTAGGTAAGCTTTGTATGTTTTTGCTGTGTGTATTTATTGTGTTTTTAATTTTGTCATGTTCACTAGTCACCGATTTTTGCGAGGTTGTAATGTGTGGTAACGTGTCTCGTATGTTTTTTGCTTTGCGAGGTAAAGTTTGCGAGGGTCGTAGTTGGTGTGTCGTATTGTTTGCGTTGCGATGTAAAGTTTGCGACGGTCGCAGTTGCTGGTAAGGAGCGCCTTCGGCGCTCCATGCAAGCAACTGAGGCCCTCGCCCACGGCCCTTGCGTAGAGCCTGCAAGCGTTAGCAACAACTCGTACGCTCACAACTATATATGTGATAGAAATAATGTATATATACTGTAACTCCTGAATCTTCAGGATTTTGAATGGAACTAGACAAAGATGTCCTCTCACTCCCATCTTATTTGCATTACTGATAGAGCCTTTGGCAGAAGCAATAAGATCATCCTCAGACATCAGGGGCATTGGGAAGGGAGAGAGTGAACACAAATTAAGCTTGTTTGCCGACGACGTAGTTCTCTCCATTACTAACCCTAAAGAATCCTTGAAATCCCTAATGGTTCTGATTAACAACTAGAATGAAATCTCCCACTACAAGTTAAACCTCCCAAAATCCAATACTTTATCCGTCAATTTATCCACTGATTTAAAAAGAAGTCTGAAAAATGATTATCCATTTAATTGGGATGTTTTCTTTTTCTTATTTAGGGATTACGTTCAATGAAGATGTTATCAAAATGATTGAAATCACATATATAGTTGTGAGCATACAAGCCGTTGCTCACACTTGCGGGTTCGCGCAGCGAGCAGCAGCCTTCGCGTAGCGAGGGCTGCGGGCGAGGGCCTCGGTTGCTGGCATAGAGAACCGAAGGCACTCCTTGCCAGCAACTGTGACCCTCACAAAATTTACGTTGAAACGCAAACAACCACACAACAACCGCGACCACGCAAACAACACGACACACCAACTACGACCCTCGTAAATTTTACCTCGCAACGCAAACAACATATGAGACACGTTACCACACATTATGACCTCGCAACAATCGGACACAACTCGCGAACATTACAAAATTCAAAACGCAATCAATACACACACCACATACATAAAAAGCTTACCTACAGCAAGAGGAAGCATCCAGGACCTCAAAAAAACAACTTACAACTTCATTTAACTAAAAATAAAAGAGTTTGAACACTAAAAAATTCGCTAAGCGAGAGAAAAAATGGCCGCCGAACAAAACAAAAACGAGGCTACAACCGCAAACAACATACGAGACACGTTAGCACACATTACGACCTCGCAAAAATCGGCCGCAACTCGCGAACATTAAAAAATTAAAAACACAATAAATACACACAACACATACATAAAAAGCTTACCTACAGCAAGAGGGAGCATCCAGGACCGCAAAAAAGCAACTTACACCTTCATTCCACTCAAAATAAAAGAGTTTAGACACTAGAAAATTCTCAAAGCGACAGAAAAAATGGCCGCCAAACAAAACGAAAACGAGGCTACAGCACTCTAAACACGCAAAACACCACAAGAAACTTGCAAAACACCACAAGAAACTTGCAAAACACCACAAAAGACCTACAGATATTCCGCTAAGACGCATACCACACATTACCCGCCATTTTACACCAATGCGGAAGTACACGACTACGCTAACGGTTTGATCTCGCGCACGCACAGTATTACACTGCACACATTCAGCACGCTTACACAGCAGCTCCACACCACTAATGCTGCAGCAACATCAAAACAGATTGTCAGCTCTTCAACACAATGCTTCAAAATAGGTAAAGTATATTCATTTATTAATGTATTACATCTTTTATTATTACACACCAAACAGCATTAGCTACCTTACAATTTCATTGCCATCATTTTTTGACGGGCAATTCGCTAGTTAATTATAAAGCTCTGCATCTGAAATTTTTGGAGATTATAAAAGGGTGGAAAAATATAAAAGCATCCTTTAGTGGAAGAATTCCCATCACTAAAATGGCTCTTTTATCTCGGTAGCATTGAGCAGGAGATCCCTGGCTTGTTGCCGCAGAAATCGTTTTCTTTTTTTCTTGTATGACCTTGTTATCATATACATACTAGCGACTTGCCCGTCAAAAAATGACGGCAATGAGATGTGTATGTTTGTAAAGTTGTTTAGTTATAAATATATCTATGTGACAGTTGTAAGTATTGTGATATTAAAACATGTTTAGTTTAGTAAAATGTTCTCTTAGTGAACAATAAGTGTTGAAACATTTTTTATTAAAAGTATTAACCTTTTAATGTAAGAACAGTTGAAAATGAAATTAATCATTATTGTAAACTTTAGGCAATGGTTTGTTAAGATGCAATTTGTATGTGAAGAATTGTTAATTTCAATATACATGAAATCCCAATAAAAGCAAATATAACTTTGTAATATATGTAAATAATAAACTTGAAATTGTATTTTGTGAAAGTTTAACTTTATTATTTGTGTAACTTTGGAACTTGACAAAACATTTATATAACTTTGAACATTATAAACAATAAGATAGTGAACACATTTTGTAACATAATTTGGTATAAAAATTAATAACATTTGAATTTAAAAACAGTTGAACTTTAAACTAATCAGTATTTAAACTAATCAATTTGTATCAGAAGAATTTAATATTAACTTCAATATTTTACATTTAATCCCGATGAAAACAAACAGTAGAAACTCAGCTTGAAAGGTATCCAATTGTAACATGAATTTTTTAATATATTTAAGTAAGAAACTTGACATAATATATTTTTAAACTTCAAGTTTCTTATATATGTACATTTCCAACAGTAAAAAAGATTTGTACAAATTGAAACAGTATAAACAGTAACATAGTGAATAAAGATTGTAACATAATTTTGCATTGAAAGTATTAACATTTGAATGTAAAAACAATTTAACTTCAAAGTACTCAATATTTAAAACTTAAGGCAATGTTTTTTTAACATGCAATTTGTATCCAAATAATTCTTAACTTCAATATACATCGAATGCAAAGGAAGGCAAAAAGTAAAAACTCTCTGTAAAATGTACTCAATGAAATAAATTCCTTCATAACCACATGAACTGTCGATAAACCTTAATACAGGGAGTAATATTAACATAACTAACAATATTTACATTGTGTCTTAAAACGTGGTGGAGCTGTTAACATGAACTGTGTAATATGTTGAAGTAAAGAAAGTTAAAATCTTGTTTTCCAACTTGTAACATTACAAACAGTAACATAGTTAATTAACATTTTAACATAAGTATCACATATATATAGTTGCAAGGCAAGTGTTTTGTGAGTCGAATCATCCATAAAGAGTCGTTCCATAAATGATGACTGAAATTGTTTCTTCTTTATTATTTTTGAATGTTTTTAAATGTGTTTTGCTTGTGTTTTGTTTCTTTACTGCAAAGTTATAGTACTTCATAGTAGACAATGTTTTTAGTAAAAATACGTCCATCTTCTAATAAATCACCTTGACTTTCATTCTTTTCAATGTAAAGTTTAATAGCCTGTGGATTTTTGCACCGTGACAACGCAACGTACAATTGACCATGTGCAAATACTGTTTCTTCCAGGAAAATACCCACAGATTTGAATGTTTGACCTTGTGATTTATTGATGGTCATGGCAAATGCCATAATAATGGGAAATTGTCTTCTTTGAAGTATAAAAGGGAGACTACTTTCACTTGGTGCTAAATCTATTCTTGGTATGAAAACTCTCTCTCCTTTATGGGTCCCAGTTAAAATTTCAGCATCTATAAAATGGTCCTTTAATTGTTGAACAATTAATCTTGTCCCATTGCATAGTCCTTTTTTGGGGTTCATATTTCGCAGTAACATAATAATTGCACCTTTCTTTAGCTACAAAATATGTGGTGGCATTCCAGAAGGAGTTAGTGAGTTTATGAATTCAGTCGAAAAGTTGGACTGACTTTCATTGTCATCAGCAAGTACAGAATCAGCAATGTGATAATTTCTTTGTGTTGCATTAATTTTTTTTAAGATTTCATTATTGAGTATTAATGCATCCTTATTTTTACACGTTAGTATGACTTGGTTGGCAAGCTCGGAATATTCCTCGTTATTTATACTCCCTTCAAATATAGCCGATATAATATCTTGTTGACAAATAATATGAGGTGGGATCTCTACAGTGCCGTCAGGTAAACGTGGTATTTTTTCTGTTCTTCCTTCTCCAATTTTAATAAGCCAATCATTGAAATCAGTTTGGCCTTCTGATCTCATATTTTGTTTCAGTTGAAGATGGGTAAAATGTTTCCATAGTGTGCTTGACTTTATACATGTTTCAATAATGTCAGTTCGATTTCCATGTACAACGACAGGTAATGTTTGTCTGAAATCGCCACCTAACAACATTACCTTTCCACCAAATGGAAAAGTATTATCCATGACTTCACGAAGCAAACGGTCAATACATTGGAGGGCATAGCATGACATCATTGTGGCCTCATCTATTATAATTAATTTACATTTGTTGAATTTCTTTGCTTGTAATGATGTCATGCGAATATCTGACACAGAAGTTTCTAAAATTGGCACTGGGAGTTTAAAGACACTATGTACAGTTCTTCCACCTTCTAACAAAAGTGCAGCAATTCCAGTAGTGGCAAACGCCATTGCTATTTGACCTTGTGCTCGTACTGAACTCATTAATAAATTATACAGATAGGTTTTTCCTGATCCGCCAGGTCCATCAAGATAGAAATAACGCTCTGTCACCATGTCATCATCTATTGCATTTTTAATGGCATTAAATGCTTGCAATTGTAATGTATTTAAAGTTGCAAGTCTTTCTTCTGTTCTTTCTGCTTGTAGTTGAATGTCATAGTCTTCAAAGTTTATGTCATCTATAAGACCTGGATCAGGCAAATTAAAACTTGCACAACTTAATCCATGAGTTAAAAAGACTTCTTGGATTTCCATTAACGCTTTTAAGTGTGCAATGGGTTCATTGTATCGTCGCATAAAGTCTTCAGCCATATTACTTTTAAAAGTCTCCCACAAAGCTAATGCATTTGGAGCATTTGAGTAGTTCCAATTAAAAGCAAATTGTTCTCTCATCTGTCGTGGCATTTGACATTGTGCTGCTTCTTCTAAACATCTTTCCCATTCTGTATCATCCGATAGTAAGTTTCTATGTCTTGCAGCTAAATGGAAGGATTTATATACAATGTCATTAACAGTTCTTAAGTGTTCAAAACTTTGTGCTCCAGGAACATTTAAAAGTAATATCCATAAGCAAAAACGTTCAACATCTCTTGGACTGACTGTGTAAATTCTTGGAATTATTTTATTGCCTCTGCTTTTTCTTGGTCTCCATAATCCATTCACAAAAACATAGTGATATGGAATTTCAATATATAAGTATTCAGTTGCTTCAGAATCAGTGGCATTTAATTCAAACCATGCAGTTAGTGTAGTGTGACGATCTTCACTTTGGGCCAATGCATTCATTTCATTTCCAGCATGGAAATAGACTAAATGTCGTTGTGGCAAATGTACTGCTAACCTATATACTGCATGTGATCTATCATGCATTTCAAATTTTAGAAATCACCACATAGCTTCTGGTGCACTGACATAGCGAGCATCTACATGAGACTCAAGTTCATCATGTACTAACTCACTACTTTCAGGGTTGTCTGCACTTTTGACGACTACAGTAGCTGCATCGTAACCTTTGTAAGTATATTTGTAGACATATTTAATGGATTTGATGGAAGTGCAGGCTTCTACGTTGATGTGGGCGTTGTACTTCATGAGTAAATGTGGATTGTAGGGTACTACATATCTATTGTCCACTTTTTTTCCACGAATAATGGCACTATCTCCTTCTCTTCTTTTATAAAGTGGATATCCATCACAATTGGCATAGGTTTTGTCTCTATAATCATTTGGAAATTCTTTTGGACATTTATTATTTTCCATACATGGTGATTGTGGATTAAGGTCACCACAGGGTCCATGAATCATGCGATGAGTAACAATCTCATATAGTCTACCATATAGTTCTGGATCTGGTAGTTCAGCAACAATGACTGCATCCACTTTGTCCGAAGTATCTAATTTATCTTTTTCTTGAAGTATTATTAGAAGATGTGCATGTGGAAGGCCTCTTTTTTTAAATTCAATGGTATATACATAAGCAAGACATTTGCCAAATAACTGATTTATAGTGAAGTCACGTATTAATTCATTTAATTTAATCTTAAAAACTCTGGCTACAAAATCTGGTCGATCTGAAGCAGTTTGTCCAAGAAGTAGATTTTGTGTAATTTCTGGCCATTGTGGATTACATGTAAATGTCATAAATAAATCGGGTTTGCCAAATTTAGTGACAATAGCCATAGCATCATTGTATCTTTCTCTCATAATTCGAGGAGATGCTTGAAAGTAAGATGGTAAAATGATGGCTTTGCCAGCTGTCATGTCTCTGCTTGTAGCCACGTCAGCAACATAGTCCATTAATCCAGAATATTGTTCTACACAGAGTTTATCTTGTTGATATTTGATAAAGTTTAAATTATTTGCCTCAACTTGCAAATAAGAATCAATAATCCATTGTTGTGTTAGTTTTCCACCACATAAAATTGGATTAAATACATTGCGAAAGGCAATTTGAGCAACTTTAAATTCAAGCATAGAAACATTATTTTGGATTCTGGCTTTAGCATTTGGGTAACTGGGAAGAGTTAATTTTGGTTGCCAACCTGCTTCTCCGTGTGGGAAAAAGATGGGATATGTCATTGGATCTAAATTTGGATTTAAGATACTCATATTAATGAACGGTTGCTTCTCATTTCTGGGATATATTCTAATGTCTCTTTTAAATGGTGGTTCTCCTTCATCATTCTGAAACACCATTGCAACCTCATTTGATGTTGGCAAGTTATAACAACGTTTATCAGTATGTCTGTCTCTTTTAAGCACCATATTAACCTTGGGCATTGGTAATTGATGTCTTTGTGCATGAAGTAGTTGTTCATTTTCTACTTCTGCCAATTTTTTATAAGCTTTACTGTAGGGATTGTTGTCCATAATGTTATTTAGCTCTATGAAAACACTGGGTAAGCATTTTTTATTTTCTTCCATCTGCATACAATGGTCAACAGCTTCCATTGTATCTAGGACATATAGTTGAGCGAATTTGATCTCCTTCCTCTGGATGTAAATGGGAAGTGCGATGATAAATTTGTCCTTGTACTTTAAAACAGTAAGGACCATGTCCTGGTACATTAGCAGCTAATGTTGCCCCCATGGATGCAAAGGATATGGCACTATTGTAGGATCTTATGTTTGTTTTAAAATTTTCGTAGTTTGGAAAAGTAGGTTGAGTCATAATATTTTGTAAATAGATAGGAAATTCTTTCCTTTCTGGAAGTTTGAACTTGCCTTTTTGACAGCAACTAATAAATTGGCCATCTCTGGGTCTCTCCTGTTTAAAATAATAAGCCTCACAAAACTGACATTGAGTAGTCATGTCCCCACAACTATGAACCTCTACTGCTAAAGACTTGAGTAAAGGACAATTTGCAAAGCATATTGGATTTTGACTTTCATATTCATCAGGTGAAATGTCATATAATGTTTCTACAACAGGTTCTAAATGCTTTGTTTTTTTCGTGGCTTTTCTTGGTATAAGTTGTATTGTTTGAGGTAAAATGTCATGTAATGTTTCATGAACCGGTTCCAAATGGTTTGTTTTTTTTTGTTGCTTTTTTTGGTATCTGTTGTATTTTTTCTGGTAAAATGTCATCTGATGTTTGAGCAACAGGTTCTAAATGTTTTATTTGCTTTGTTGCTTTTTTTGACATATCTTTAATTTCTGCAGGTGACAGTCTTTTGCTTGCAATTCTTTTGCGTTCTTTTTCTCGTCGAATTTCCTTCTTCTCCGGTGTCTGCTGGCTGTCTGCTCTCTGTCGTCATTCTCTAGCTTGGCGTCTTTTCTTTTCTTGTTTACTCTCATTATCAGCCATGTTAATCTGTAAAAATAAAATAATGTATCATTATTTTATTTTGAGATGTTAAGTTTGTTTTGATGAAAAATTGTTATCAACAGTGTGTTTACATTTTATACTTAATCAATTTCAATGCGATCAATTGAATACAGGTCTAAATAAGGCCATCAGAGAATTATTTAAAGAAGTTTTTATTTAGTAAACATGTATCCAAAAGCAAGTGTTTCACTAAGTAAAAAGGTATTTTAAAAAATATGTTATGTCCTTATGTACAGCACTATTCAATTAGTCAAATGGCAATTAAATGAGGGTCTATGACTGGAATTTTAGAATGACAAATTGTATAGAGTCTGTGTTTTGAGCCTTTTTTGGACTATGCAATTTTTTTTTTTCAGGCTACATTGAAGTTTTTATTTACTGTTAAATATTATTGGCCCTAAAAGAGAAATAAGAGATAGATGAAAAATGTGTTAGTTATATTTTTTTAACAGTTATAGTTACTGGTGCTTTATTTTAAATTGTATTTTCTGTTCACATCGATGCAAAGTTAAGATATTTATTTATTTTTCTCTTTTTTTACTTGTTATACTGTACCTTGGTTGAAGTTTGATTTCAAGCAGAATCTTTGTTGGTCCTGTGTTGAAAGCCTTCGTCTGATGGTCTGGTCCTGTGTTGAAAGTCCTCGTCCGATGGTGTAGTCCTCTGTTGAAAGTCCTCGTCCAATGGTCTGGTCCTCTGTGGAAAGTCCTCGTCCGATGGTCTGGTCCTCAGTCTAAACTCCTAGTCCGATGTTCTTGACGCAGTATCTGTTATAAAATAAAAATGAAAATGTTATTATATTTGAATGTCTTTGTATTAAGGAAAAAATGACATTATTTCTGTGTTTTTCTACAATCCTATTGGTGCGGCCCACTTTTGGTATGCTTATTTAGGGTTTTTTCTAAGGCTTATATGTTGTTAAACATTAAATACGAATATAAATGTAGTTTGCTATGTGTTTGTGTGAGTTTTCGTACAATCCTGTTTGGTGCGCACCACTGTTATGCTTATTTAGGCTTTTTTCTAAGGCTTATAGGATGTTAAACATTAAAGAAGAATATTTTTTTTTTTTTTTTTTTACTTGTTATACTGTACCTTGGTTGAAGTTTGATTTCAAGCAGAATCTTTGTTGGTCCTGTGTTGAAAGCCTTCGTCCGATGGTCTGGTCCTGTGTTGAAAGTCCTTTTCCGATGGTGTAGTCCTCTGTTGAAAGTCCTCGTCCAATGGTCTGGTCCTCTGTAGAAAGTCCAAGTCCGATGGTGTAGTCCTCTGTTGAAAGTCCTCGTCCGCTGGTCTGGTCCTCAGTTGAAACTCCTGGTCCGATGTTCTTGACGCAGTATCTGTTATAAAATAAAAATGAAAATGTTATTTTATTTGTATGTATTTGTATTAATGAAAAAATGACATTATTTCTGTGTTTTTCTACAATCCTATTTTGGTGCGCCCAACTTTTGGTATGCTTATTTAGGCTTTTTTTCTAAGGCTTATATGTTGTTAAACATTAAATAAGAATATAAATGTAGTTTGGTATGTGTTTGTGTGAGTTTTCGTACAATCCTGTTTGGTGCGCACCAAACAGGTATACTTATTTATGCTTTTTTCTAAGGCTTATAGGTTGTTAAACATTAAAGAAGAATATGAATTTAGTTAGCTATGTGTTTGTGTAAGTTTTCCTACAATCCTGTTTGGTGCGCACCAATTTAGTTTATGCTTATTTATGCTTTTTTCTAATGCTTAAAAGTTGGTAAACATTAACTAAGAATGTAAATGTAGTTTGCTATGTGTTTGTGTGAGTTTTTGTACAATCATGTTTGTTGCGCACCACTTTTGGTATGCTTATGTAGGCTTTTTTGTACGTCTTATAGGTTGTTAAACATTGAAAAAAGAATATGAATTAACTTTTCTATGTGTTTGTGTGAGTTTTTGTACAATCCAGTTTTTGCGCACCACTCTTGGTATGCTTATTTTGGCTTTTTTCGAAGGCTTATAGGTTGTTAAACATTGAAAAAAGAATATTAATTAACTTTTCTAAGTGTTTGTGTGAGTTTTTGTACAATCCAGTTTTTGCGCACCACTCTTGGGCCCTCATTCAATTGTGATTTGGCCAATTGAATAGGGCTCTAAATCAGCACATAGCATATTTTTTTAAAGAAGTTTTTAGTTAATGAAAACCTTGCTTTTGTATAAATGCTTACTAACTAAAAACTTCTTTAAAAAATATATGTTATGTGCTTATTTAGAGCCCTATTCAATTGGCCAAATTGCAATTGAATGAGGGCCTTGGTATGCTTATTTTGGCTTTTTTCTAAGGCTTATAGGTTGTTAAACATTAAAGAATAATATTAATTTAGTTTCCTATGTGTTTGTGTGATTTTACGTACAATCCTGTTTGGTGCGCACCAATTTAGTTATGCTTATGTAGGCTTTTTTCTAAGGCTTATAGGTTGTTAAACATTAAAGAAGAATATTAATTTAGTTTCCTATGTGTTTGTGTGAGTTTGCGTGCAATCCTGTTTGGTGCGCACCAATTTAGTTATGCTTATTTAGGCTTTTTTCTAAGGCTTATAGGTTGTTATACATTAAATAAGAATCTAAATGTAGTTTGCTATGTGTTTCTGTGAGTTTTCGTACAATCCTGTTTGGTGCACACCACTTTTGTTATGCTTATTTATGCTTTTTTCTAAGGCTTATAAGTTGTTAAACATTAAATAAGAATATAAATGTAGTTTGCTATGTGTTTGTGTGAGTTTTTGTACAATCCTGATTGATGGGCACCACTTTAGGTATGCTTATGTAGTGTTTTTTGTAAGGCTTATAGGTTGTTAAACATTGAAAATGAATATTAATTTAGTTTGCTATGTGTTTGTTACAATCCTGTTTTGTGTGTACCACTTTGTGTGTACCATATGTTGCATACTTTGGCCCTCATTCAATTGCAATTTGGCCAATTCAATAGGGCTCTAAAAGTGCTTATTTATAGCTCTATTGAATTGTCCAAAATATCAATTGAATGAGGGCCTTTGGTTGCTGCATTTGTTATATTGTCGGGGCCTCATTTAATTGCATTTTGGGCAATGGAATAGGGCTCAATATGAGCACAGAGCATATTTTTTACAGAAGTTTTTAGTTAGTGAACTTGTATCCAAAAGCAAGGTCTTCACTAACTAAAATGTTCAGTAAAAAAATATCCTCTGTGCTTATATAGAGCCCTATTAAAATGGGCCAATCACATTTAAATGAGGCCCTCGGCCATTAAAGATATATAGGTCCTCATTGAATTGCAATTTTGCCAATTGAAGAGGGCTCTATATAAGCACATAACATATTTTTTGACGGAAGTTTTTAGTTATTGAAGACCTTGATTGTGGATAGAAGTTCAGTAACTAAAAAGTTCTGTATAAAAAATATGTTATGTGCTTATATAGAGCCCTATTCAATTGGCCAACTCACAATTGAATGAGGCTCATAATTCATTTCTTTTTTATACTTAATACTTTACCTTGATTGAAGTGTCGAATGACAGAGGGTCCCCTCCTGCCAATCTCAATCCTGCCGGTCTTCTTGTAGTGTCTGTTTGAAAAAGAAAGTGAAATGGTTAATTGTATATTTCTTCTTTTTGATTTAGCAAAGCATGGCCTTTTCAGCATGTAATGTCCTGTTCTATCTTACCTGTTCTTCTTTGTTGGTGTTCTGTAAAAGGGATTGTGCTTCACAATGCACGGTGCAAATTGTTGAGTGACGCTGTTGATGCAGAGTCTGTTTGAATATTAAAAGAAGTAGAAAGATTGAGTTTTACATGATCTATTGAATTGCAGTAAATTAATGTCATTTAAATATACTTCTGTAATTATTTTCAATTAACATTATTTTTTTTGCTGTGGCTACACACATATGTCACATACATGAAGGACATTTGCAGAGTTCAATGTAATTTTTTTGTGTGCGTGTGACATATGACTATACATGAATCATATTTTAATTGTTAAATTAACCTTATTTTTTGTTTTGGTTAACACACATAAATGTGTGTGCGTGTGACATGTGACTATAGATGATACATATATGTGCGTGTCACATGTGACTATACAGAAATCACATTTTCATAGTTCATTTTTTTTTGTGCTGATGCCCCCCCTTGCTGTAAGTAAACTTTTTATGTGTTTGTTGTGTTTATTTCTTGTGTTTGTGATGTTTTGATGAGCAGCGGTTGGAATGAATCTTTCGCGGACGTATTTTTTTCCGATGCCGCCGTATTTTGTTGCGATGCTGTCGTATTTTTTTGCGATAGACGCTGTTAGCTTTTACGTGTACGACGCAGTGTCTTTGTTTCTAAGTCGTGCGTATGTTTGTTAAGAGTGTGTGAAGGGCCTTTTTTACTGTTTTTTTGTTAAGTCTTGCTTGTGTGTGTCTGGGTGTAAGCGGGTGTGAGGCGACTTTGAGTTTTTTTTGTTAAAAAGTTGTGTGTGTGTGTATGTGTGTGAACACAGCTGATGTTGGGATGCTCCCACCAACGCAAATGCGGACCCTCGCTTTGCGAGGATCCGCATTTGCGGGGACATTGTTGGGTTTTTGTTACCTGGGAGGTTGGGTTTATTTTGTTAAAAAGTCGTGTGTGTGTATGTGTGTGTTAACACAGCCGACGTTGAGCCTCCACCTCCGCAAATGCGGACCCTCGCTTCGCGAGGATCCGCATTTGCGGGGACGTTGGGATGCTCCATCACCGCAAATGCGGGCCCTCGCTTCGCGAGGACCCGCATTTGCGGGGAACTGTGAGCAACGTGAGCAACGACCCGTACGCTCACAACTATATATGTGATTAGGACTGGTAATTTAGAATGACAAATTTAATTGGCTCTGTGTTTTGAGACTTTTCTGAACTATGCTGTTTTTTTTGGCTTATAGGGATAGTAAAGGGCAGAAATTAGTCTTTGTAATTTATTCTACATGGGATTGTTATAATAGTATTTTTATATTTTATTTAAAGGCTTATATGTTGGGGCTCTGAAAATGTTTCTATTGTTGTTTTTTGGGTGTTAGTACTATTTGTAGTACTATTGTATTTTATGTGTGGTTAGGTTTTATACTTCATATTGTACATTAGGACTGGATATTTAGAATGAGAAATTGTATTGGGTCTGTGATTTGAGCCTTTTGTGAACTATGGATTTTTTTTTGTTCTGGCTACATTGAAGTTTGGATTTACTGTTAAACATTATTGTCCATAAAAGACAAATAAGAGGTATATGAGAAATGTGTCAGTTATATTTTGGTAAAAGTTATAGTTAGTGGTGGTTGTTCTTTTTCTTTTTTTTCTCTTGACATGGATGCAGAGCAAACATGTTTATTTAGTTTTCTCTTTTTTTACTTGATATACTGTACCTTGGTTGAAGTGTGATTTCAAGCAGAATCTTTGTTGGTCCTCTGTTGAAAGTCTTCGTTCGATGGTCTGGTCCTCTGTTGAAAGTCCTCGTCCGATGGTGTGGTCCTCTGTTGAAAGTCCTCGTCCGATGGTCTGGTCCTCTGTTGAAAGTCCTCGTCTGATGGTGTGGTCCTCTGTTGAAAGTCCTCGTCCGATGGTCTGGTTCCCTGTTAAAAGTCCTCGTCCGATGGTCTTGACGCAGTGTCTGTTGTAAAAGAAAAATGAAAATGTTATTTGATTTTAATGTATTTGTAATGAATAACATATGTAATTTTTTTGGTGTATTGTATCTGTTATGGTGAATTTTTTCTGCTATGCTGTTTTTTGTGCAACCTTTTAAAAATACCTTTAAATGTATTTGTATATTCCAGTTATACTTTTTTTTATACTGTAATTATTAATTTTTTTCTTATTTTGGATATGATTGCAATGTTTTTAGCATTATCCTGTTTTGTTTTCACCACTTTTGCTATACTAATTTAGACTTGTTTGTAAGGCTTATAGCTTCGTAAATAGTAAATATGAATATTAATTTACTTTGCTATGTGTTTGTGTGATTTTTGGTACAATCCCATTTTGTGTCTACCATATGTAGCATACTTTATTTGCTTAATTGATTTTTTTTTTATGAAGGTTAAATGTTTTTACTATTTTGTCTATAATGGCTATGTTTTTAGCGTTATCTTATTTTGTGTCCACCACTTTTGGTAAGCTTATTTAGGCTACTTTGTAAGGCTTATAGATTCTTAAACATTAAAGAAGAATTATTAATTTAGTTTGCTATGTGTTTGTGTGATTTTTGTTACAATCCTCTTTTGTGTCTACCATATGTTGCATACATTATTTGCTTAATTTGTCTTTTTTATGAAGGTTAAATGTTTTTTCTATAGTGAAAATGAATGTTTTTACTATTTTGTATGTGATTGCAATGTTTTTAGCATTATCCTATTTTGTGTGCACCACTTTTGGTATGCTTATTTAGGCTTCTTTGTAAGGCTTATAGGTTCTTAAACATTAAGAATTATTCATTTAGTTTGCTATGTGTTTGTGTGATTTTTGGTACAATCCTCTTTTGTGTCTACCATATGATGCATACATTAAATTGCTGAATTAGTCTTTTTTTATGAAGGTTAAATGTTTTTATACAGTGAAAATGAATGTGTTTTTTTATTTTGGATGTTATGGCAATGTTTTTAGCATTATCCTATTTTGTGTTCACTACTTTTTGGTTGCTGCATTTATTATATTGGAAGCCATTAAACATATATAGTTCTTTTATTTTTTCAACTTGTTATACTTTACCTTGATTGAAGTGTGGTATGACAGAGGGTCCCCTCCTGCCAATTTTAATCCGCTGGTCTTGTAGTGTCTGTTTGAAAAAGAAAGTGAAATGGTTAATTGTATATTCCTTCTTTTTGATTTAGCAAAGCATGGTCTTTTTCAGCATGTAATGTATTTTTGTATCTTACCTCTTCTTCTGTGCTTGTGTTCTTTAAAAGGGATTCTGGTTCCCAATGCACGGTGCAAATTCTTGAGTGACGCTGTTGATGCAGAGTCTGTTTGAATATTAAAAAAATGAGAAAGATTGAGGTTTAGGTTATATATTGAATTGTAATAAATTAATGTCATTTAAATATACTTCTTTAATTAGTTTCAATTAACATTAGTTTGTTTTCGGGCCTACACACATAAATGTGTGTGTGACATGTGACTATACATGATACACATATACGTGCGTGTCACATATCACATTACATGAATCATATTTTAATAGTTAAAGTAGGTATTTTTTTAATGTCATTTAAATCTACTTGTTTAATTAGTTTAGGTTAAGATTAGTTTGTTGTAGGGGCTATACACATAAATGTGCGTGTCACATGTTACTATACATGAATCACATTTTCATAGTTAATTTTTTTTTTTTTTTGTCCTGTCTTGATAATAAAATGTAATATATTATAGCTTACCTGTCAGTTCTAATTTGCACAGTGTAAAGTAGGAAATTAGGAAACAATTATCTTCTCAAGTAACAGCAGCAGTCACCTGAGTAGAAATGTAGAATTTTCTGGAAAGTAGGCAGTATTTATAAACTTTGAAGTGCCTCAGACCGTTAGAACGCAATACGCATGCGCTATTTGCGTTCCAGCTTACAATTTGCGTTCCATCCGCCATTTTATGCGTAGTAGTTTTCAAAATGGTGGTTAATATCAATGTGGTACGTGCCGCATAGTATGTGTTTCAGTTTTGCGAGTCACTGTAGTACAGTTACGTCAAAAGCCTCGTTTTCGTTTTGTTCGGTGGCCATTTTTTCTCTTACTTAGGTGATTTTCAAAAGTTTCAACTCGTTTTTTTGGACTTAAATGGACGTGTAAATTAACTTTTCGAGGTGCCGGGTGCCCCCCCTTGCTGTAAGTAAGCTTTTTATGTGTTCGTTGTGTTTATTTCTTGTGTTTCTGAAGTTTTCATGCGCTCCGTTTTCGGTCGGTTTTGCGTGTTGGGAATGGATCGTTTTGCGGCCGTATTTTTTTGCGAGGCAGACGTATTTTTTTTGCGAGGGACGCAGTTGTATTTTACGTGTATGACGCAGTTGATTTTTTTATAAGTCGTGCTTATGTGTGTTAACAGCGTGTAAGGAGCCTTTGAGTTTTTTTTTTAAGTCTTGCGTGAGTGTGTGTGTAAGTCGTGCGTATGTGTGTTAACTGCGTGAAAGGCGCCTTTGAGGTTTTTTTTAAGTCTTGCGTGTGTGTGTGTTCACAGCTGATGTTGGAGCCTCCACCACCGCAAATGCGGCCCCTCGTTTTGTGAGGGTCCGCATTTGCGGGGACGTTGGGATGCTCCACCACCGCAAATGCAGCCCCTAGCTTCGTGAGGGTCCACATTTGCGGACAAACACAGCCGACATTGGAGCCTTCCCCTTTCGCAAATGCAGAACCTCGCTTCGCGAAGACCCGCATTTGCGGGGAACTAGGTCCCTCGCTGCGCGAGCCCGCAAGGTGAGCAACAGCTCATATGCTCAGAACTATATATGTGATAGGTACCTAATATCCATCACTATACCATACTGGTCTATATAGGGCCCCAGGGTACCTAAAAAACTTTAAAAAAAAACATGCAGTTCTATATGGCCCAAACAGTAAATAAATAAACTCACATTATACCATGCTAGCCTATATGGATCCAAACAGTTCCTAAAAACTCACATTACACAAAGTGGGACTATATAGGCCCCAACCGGACCTTAAAAACCCACATTACACCAAGCGGCACTATATAGGCCTCAACTGGACCTTAACAACTTAAAAATACCAAGCAGGGCTATAAAGGCCCCAACCAGACCTTATTAACCCACATTACAACAAGTGGGACTATATAGGCCCAAACCGTACCTGCAAAACCTTAAAATACCAAGCGGGACCATATAGGCCCCAACTGGACCTTTAAAACCTTAAAATTCCAAGCAGGACTATATAGGCCAAAACCGTGCCTCAAAAAACTTAAAATACAAAACAGTACCTAAAAAACAAATTACACCAAGCAGGACTATAAAGGGCCCCAAACGGACGTTAAAAACCCACATCACACCAAGCGGGACTATAAAGTGCCCCAAACGGACCTTAAAATCCTTAATATACCAAGCAGTACTATATAGGACCCAACCAGACCTTATTTACCCAAATTACTCCAGGCGGGAACATATAGGCCCAAACCGTACCAAAAAAAAACACATTACCCCAAGCAGCACCATATAGGCCCGAACCAGACCTAAAAAAAACTTAAAATACCAAGAGCGACTATATACAGTGCCTTGCAAAAGTATTCACCCCCTTGGCAGTGTTCGTGTTTTGTTGCCTCACAACCTGGAAGTAACATGGATTGTTTGAGGATTTGCATCATTTCATTTACAGAACATGCCACAACTTTGAACATTTTTTTTTAATTGTGAAGCAAACAACAAATAGGACAAAATAACAGAAAAAGTCAATGTGCATAACTATTCACCCCCTAAAAACAATACTTTGTAGAACCACCTTTTGCGGCAATCGCAGATCCAAGTCGCTTTGGATAAGTCTCTATGAGCTTGCCACATCTTACCACTGGGATATTTGCCCATTCCTCCTTGCACAACTGCTCCAGCTCCTTCTAGTTGGATGGTTTGCGCTTGTGAACAGCAATTTTTAAGTCTGACCACAGATTTTCTATTGGATTAAGGTCTGGCCTGTGACTAGGTCATTCCAACACATTTACATGTTTCCCCTTAAACCACCCAAATGTTGCTTTAGCATTGTCCTGCTGGAAGGTGAACCTCTGTCCTAGCCTCAAATCCCGCACAGAGTGGTAAAGGTTTTGTTTAAGAATATCCCGGTATTTAGCACCATCCATCTTTCCCTCAACTCTGACCAGTTTCCCAGTCCCGGCTGGGGATGGTGTTCTTTGGGTGATGTGATGTGTTGGGTTTGCGCCAGACATAGCGTTTCTTTGATGGCTGAAAAGTTAAATTTTATTCAGCACCTTCCTCCATACATTTTGGGAGTCTCCCACATGCCTTTTCGCAAACTCAAAATGTGCCATTTTGTTTTTTTTGCTGAAAGTAATGGCTTCCTTCTGGCCACTCAGCCATAAAGCCCAACTCTTTGGAGCATACGGCTTATTGTCCTCCTATGTACAGATACTCCAGTCTCTGCTGTGGATCTCTGCAGCTCCTCCAGGGTTACTTTAGGTCTCTGTGCTGCCTCTCTGATTAATGCCCGGTCCGTGAGTTTTGGTGGGCATCCGTCTCTTGGCAGGTTTGCTGTTGTGCCATGTTCTTTCCATTTGGTTATGATAGATTTGATGGTGCTCCTGGGGATCATCAAAGATTTGGATATTTTTTTATAACCTAACCCTGACTTGTACTTCTCAACAACACTGTCCCTTACTTGTTTGGAGAGTTCCTTGGTCTTCATGGCAATGTTTGGTTAGTGGTGCCTCTTGCCTAGGTTTTGCAGCCTCTGGAGTCTTTCAAAAAAGGTGTGTATATGTAATGACAGATCATGTGACACTTAGATTGCACACAGGTGGACATCATGTCACTTAAGGTAAATGGTTGCACCAGAGCTTTTTATGGGCTTCATAACAAAGGGGGTGAATACATACGCACATGCCAATTTTCTGTTTTCTATTTCTAAAAAATAGTTTTATGTATATATTTTTCTCATTTCACTTCACCAACTTAGACTATTGTGTTCTGATCCATCACATAAAATTTGGATTAACAAAACAGTGAACTTAAGGCTGTAATGTAACAAAATAGGTAAAAAGTCAAGGGGGGGTGAATACTTTTGCAAGGCACTGTAGATCTCCTCAAATCACCTTTGTAAGAATCAAGATAAAAACAACCAAATTTAGCAAATCACATACATACATATCTATAACTAGACCTTAGCACAACTGAACCAAAATTAATCTAAATAAACCAAAACGTTATATGGCCACCAAACCTGGAAAAGATATATGACATTAAATCAATTTCTCAAATTACTTCTCAATATTTTATAAAAATCTGTATTTTTTTTGCAGCAGTGGTAGAGCTATGGCTGGTGTAGAAGGTGCAAAATACCTCGGACCACAACAGGGTAGGGTACGCACATAAGGAATACTTCGTATTAGGTGGGCAGGGTAGAAAATCACATAGTATAATTGTCAAAATGCGATTTGCCGTGACATTTGCGAGCCACGCAAACGAGACGAGCCGCCTTTGGTGCATAGGGCCCCAACTGTGAGGGGAGCCGTTAACGCATAGAAGCATTCTGAGCTCTGAGCACTTAGGCGATAGGATTGATTGATTGTTTTATATATTAATATTAATATCAATTTATTATTTAATGAATTCATTAATTAGTATTTAAAAAAATATAGAGAGGAGCCAAAGGACACGCGAGGAGAGGCTCGCAATGAGCCCCGAAGGTCCTTAGAGTATAAAAAGCTTAACATTGTGTGCCAAACAGCATTACGATGGCTTCCAATTTTATTGATGGATTTAAAATGATGGAGCAGAAAAGAACATGCATAGCAGTACACAAAGTTTACAAAACTAATCTTAATGCCATCCTCACACTAATTCTGTAACTTATACATAAAATACAACCTTCAGATGCAGAAACTAAAATATATCTACTATTAAAACCTATACTTATCTCTTTGAAGATTTCAAATATGGACCTACCCAAAAATGTAGCTTTAACATTAATGTAATCTAATTAATCTCTCTGTCAGTTTTCTGCCAGCTACACAGCACACACAAAAAATAACATATTAACTGAAAATGAACAATAATGGGGGCTGCCTATTTCTGTTTCCATAAATGACTCTTTGCATTTCATTTAAAAAACAATCTTTTATAATCTCACATTTGGATCAATTTCACATGCCAGAAACCTTCATATCACTTGCTAAATTATTCTAAGGAACTAACCTTACAAAGGATTTATCCTTTCTTTCCAAGTCCCATTTCTACCTACAATATTTGCAAACTAACTCACTCCTCTTTACCCTAGATCTTCTCCACAAACATTCAATCACGTACTAAATTCACCTAAAGAATTCCATTACAACATTCCATAAACGTGACATAACACTTAATTATTTTCTCCTTCCATAAAATTTAAAAAATAAAAAATCTCAGTGCTGAACTTAGCGCTGTGCCAAATTTCCATGGTGGGAGGGAGTCCCATCCCTGAGGGAGTCCCATCCCTGAGCTTTACCCTCTCCCTAAGTTCTGTGTCTATGAAACTGTCAGCTCTGTACATACAGCATTTTAATCTCTACGTGGTAACTATATAAAAAACAAAAAGCAATCTTTTTTTAAAACCAGGAACAGACAAAAAATTAGCAAATGCAGAACAGATAACATGCACATTTTGCAAAAGAAAAAAATTAAAATTTGCAAATGGAAAAATAAAATTTGAAAACACAAAAAACAGAAAAGACACCATCTTCAAATTGAAGCCAATGCAAGGTTCCGGAAAGAAGTCAGTCTTGGTGGAGTCATTTTGCTGTGATTTCGTCCATCACTTCTACAAGTTCCAGTCTTCCTTGGATGGGATGTATGACAAACAATCCTACACACAGATTTTCCTCAAGGAGGCCATGATCAGTTGTCAAGCGTCTCCCCCACAAATTACTGGACCTTGGGGTGTTAATTATGGATGATTAGTGCAAGTCCCTTCGTGGTCACCAAATGTCGAAGAAAAACATATCCACAAACCAACATTCTACTACAAAACCCAGTCATGATACCAAAACAGAGAGGCCTCTGATTTTCTTCACTTTATTTGGACATGTGTGTATTAGCAACAGAATAGCATTCACAATGTCTGCTGACAAAAAATATATACAAATCATAAACTCTTATAGTAGTCCTACATAATGGAAATGGTATATTCTATTACTACCCTCTAGAAAATGATACAGTCCACCAACACCCATTTCTAAGCCAATAAACAAGTATTTATATTTAGCAATTCAATAAAAGATGGGACATGTAGTTAGCACACATAAACCATGCATCACATTATCTGTGCACAACACCCTTAAGTTTTAATCTCTATGGATAGGTCAAGGTGTTAATCATCTTTGGCTTTGGCCTTGTGGACTGCTGGAGTACATTTTTTTTCCTTTTTCTTTTATTTCCAATAGATAGAATTATTAACAATACAGCAACAACATACAGTTCAAATAGTACAGCAATACATCTACAGCCACAAAAAACAAACAAAAAAAAACAACATAAACAAATTGTCAAACAGACAAATGTTGGAGAGAATTAGAGTGTTTTAAATATCTGCTTTTCTTTTAATGGTGTCTATCCCCTATTGACCAATTATTAGTTTTTGAGATCTTTATGCCTAGATGCTTTACATTTTTTCCAGTTCTCTATTCTTACTTAATACAGTCAAAACTTAATTTAAGGTTGGAAGAAATGGATGTTTCCAATTTTTAACTATAACCCACTTAACAACTATAGTTAATTGAGCAATGAAGCTTTTTCCACAAATGTTAAGTTTTCAGGGAACATGTGAAATAATGCTATCTCCGATGTTGGGGCAATGGTTTTCCCCAAGACAGTTGATATATAGTCAAAACATGATAGCCAAATTTTCTTCACTACATTCCCACCAGATGTGTTTATATGATCCTTTTTGGGCACAAAGTCTTCAACATCTATCTCAGGTGGGATCTTTCATTATTAAAGCCACCTTTGTAGAAACCATATACCATCTCTGCGTGGTCTTAAAATAAACTTCTCTAAAGACCTGGTATTTAATTAACTTATATGTGAGCGTAAAAGGTAATTTTTCTCAGTACATTTTGTTTAGACCTCAGAGTTTTTGATGGCTTCTAGTAAACTTGCTAAATCTGGGATATGCAGATTTAACTGTTTCTGAGCTTGCATCTAGCCAAATACTAAGGGTACTACAAATAATGTATGGATATTTGTATTTCTAGATAAGGAAAGACATAGATAGGGAGAGAGATGGGGAGAAGGGGAGAGAGATAGTAAGAGGGGGATAGGGAGAGAGATAGGAAGAGGTGAGAGAAGTAGGGAAAAGGGGAGAGAAATGGGGAGAGGGGGAGAGAGATAGGGAGTGGGGGAGACAGATGAAGAGAGGTGGAGAGACATAGGAAGAGGGGTAGAGAGATAAATGGAGGGGCAAAGAGAGAGGGAGGGAGAAAGGGAAAGAAGTATTGAGAGGGAGAGCAAAAGGCAGGGATAGATAGGGAGAGAGTGAGATAGGGAGAGATATGGGGAGAGGGGAGAGATAGTGAGAGGGGGAGAGAAGGAGAGAGATAGGGAGAGGGGGAAGGGAAAGATATAAGGAGAGGGGAGAGAGATAGGGAGAGAGGGGAGGCAAAGAGATATGGAGAGGGGAGAGAGATAAGGAGGGGGGAGGGAGATAGAGAAAGGGGGAGAAGGAGAGAGATATAATGAGTGAGAGAAAGAGGGAGAGAGATAGGGAGAAGGGGAAAGAGATAGGGAGAGGGGAGAGATAGGGAGAGAGAGAGATAGGGAGAGAGATAGAGAGAAGGCGAGAAAGATAGGGAGAGGGGGGAGGGAAAGAGATAAGGAGAGGGGAGAGAGATAAGGAGGGGGAGAGAGATAGAGAAAGGGGTAGAGGGAGAGAGATAGGGTGAAGGGGAAAGAGATAGGGAGAGGGGAGAGATAGGGAGAGAGAGAGAGAGAGAGAGAGAGAGAGAGAGAGAGAGATAGATAGATAGATAGATAGATAGATAGATAGATAGATAGGGAGAGAGATGGAGAGAAGGGGAGAGAGATAGGGAGAGAGATGGAGGGAAGAAGAGAGAGATAGGGAGAGGGGGGAGGGAAAGAGATAAGGAGAGGGGAGAGATATAGGGAGAGGGGGGAGGGAAAGAGATATGGAGAGGGGAAAGAGATAAGGAGGGGGGAGAGTGATAAAGGGGGGAGAAGGAGAGAGATATAGTGAGTGAGAGAGGGAGTGAGATAGGGAGAAGGGGAAAGAGATAGGGAGAGGGGAGAGATAGGGAGAGAGATGGAGAGAAAGGGAGAGAGATAGGGAGAGGGGGGGAGGGAAAGAGATAAGGAGAGGGGAGAGAGATAAGGAGGGGAAGCGAGATAGAGAAAGGGGGAGAGGGAGAGAGATAGGTAGAAGGGGAAAGAGATAGGGAGAGGGGAGAGATAGGGAGAGAGAGAGATAGATAGGGAGAGAGATGGAGAGAAGGGGAGAAAGATACGGAGAGGTGAGAGATATAGGGAGAGGGAAGGGAAAGAGATAAGGAAAGGGGAGAGAGATAAGGAGGGGGGAGAGAGATAAGGAGGGGGAGAGAGATAGAGAAAGGGGGAGAAGGAGAGAGATAGGGAGAAGGGGAGAGATAGAGTGAGTGAGAGAGAGAGAGAGAGAGAGATAGGGAGAAGGGGAAAGAGACAGGGAGAGGGGAGAGATAGGGAGAGAGAGAGATAGGGAGAGAGATGGAGAGAAGGGGAGAGAGATGGAGAGAGGGGAGAGAGATAGGGAGAGGTGGAGAAGGAGAGAGAGAGGGAGAGGGGGAGACATAGGGAGAGGGGGGAGAGATAGGGAGAGGGGGAAAGGGAGAGAGATAGGGAGAGGAGGAGAGAAATTAGATGAGGGGGAGAGAGATAGGGAGAGGTTTGAGAGAGATGAGGAGAGGGGCAGAGAGATGAGGGAGAGAAAAGGAGATAGATAGGGAGAAAGGGAAAGAGATAGGGATGGGGGGAGAGATATTAAGAGTGGGATAACCATTAAGATGTGAGCCAAGAACCTAGAGCTTCCCTTTCTGAAGAAATGGTGGAATAAAGGTATAACCTGACTAAAAGATTTACAGGGGTAAATTAGGGCTCATGGGGCTCTGTATAGAGCCCCATGAATAATAGGGTTATTTTTTATTTTAAATGCAGTGGGGGTCCCGATTGAGACCCCCATTGCAAGGGGTATTGTGGGGACCCTCTGGGGGTCCCGATATGGACCCCCAGCATTTGGGGGGATAATTTTAGGTGCCGGTGGAGGTACTTACAGTACTCCACTGCCAGTCTTTACTATTTGTGTGCCGTGGGACCTTTAATGGCTTGCAGTGGAAAAATTAAACATTTTAAGTACAGTGGGGATCCCGATCAGGCCCCCACTGCAAGGATTAATGTGGGGACATTGCAGGGGTCCCCAATGGGGACCCTCAGCATGGGGTGCATGTGGGGACACTTCAGATGTCTGATTGGGACCCCTGCTTTATTGGGATACATGTGGGGATCGGAGCCCCTGCGGCAGGTTTACTTATTGGGAGGCTGTGAGAGCTTTGTGAAAGTTTTGTTGGTGTATGAGCTATGAAAAATGGAGGTGATATTGTTACACCTGCAATATAAATTAACACAAATCCAGAGGCAGAAATGTGTGAGGCGCTATGTCTAGAGGCAAAAGAAACCAAGAGACCACATTTCCATTGCCAAAAGTAAATGGATATTTCTAACTCTTTCTACCTACAGGTTTCTTTATGGTCCCCTCTCTAAACCTTGTCTGCCAATGAATGAACCCTCAACTATCCCTAACACAACTATCCCTAACACAAGTGTCCCTAACACAACTATCCCTAACACAACTGTCCCTAACACAACCGTCCCTAACACAACTATCCCTAACACAACTGTCCCTAACACAACTGTCCCTAACACAACTGTCCCTAACACAACTGTCCCTAACACAACTATCCCTAACACAACTGTCCCTAACACCACTCTCACTAACAAAACTATCCCTAACACAACTGTCCCTAACACAACTGTCCCTAACACAACTGTCCCTAACACAACTATCCCTAAAACAAATGTCCCTAACACAACTGTCCCTAACACAACTATCCCTAACACAACTGTCCCTAACACAACTGTCCCTAACACAACTGTCCCTAACACAACTATCCCTAACACAACTGTCCCTAACACAACTGTCCCTAACACAACTATCTCTAACACAACTGTCCCTAACACAACTATCCCTAACACAACTGTCCCTAACACAACTATCTCTAACACAACTATTCTTACCACAACTATCCCTAACACAACTGTCCCTAACACAACTGTCCCTAACACAATACCCACATTAAGACAGCAACTATCTTTTTATTATGTAGTTTAAACAAATGTTAAGAAAAATTGTGTACCTTTGTTCAGTAATTGTACCTATCCATACTCAACTTTGACATAATGGTCTCTTTTCCTCTATTATAGAGATACCATTGATATCTTCCCTTTTTTATCATTATCTTCTCCTTCCTGTAGGCTAAACACGTCCATCGTTTTCAGGTGGAGTCACATTTGGATTACTCATAAAGTTTTACTGTGTTCTGCAAAATAAAAATAATAAATCAAATTAATTGGTGTGGCTAAATAAAGAGGTAATAAAAGAATACAAACTATAGTCTTATCATAGAAGGTGCAAATAACATGATCAAAGAGTCAGCTGGAAATGAGAAGTTGGCAAAAAATAAGAAACAAACGTAAGACAACCATTGAGAGTTTTTTTAAAAACATAAATGGCAAAAACAACAAGACCTGGAACATTAAACTATGAGATGGGCAGATGAAGTGTTAAAAAAAGGTGTGTACTCAAGTGGCTGTGATACCTATGGGAGGAGAGTGAGATCCTTATAAGATCTGGCTCCCATGTGGCTGGGACCATCTGACGGCACCAGGAGAGCCATATACAGACTTACCTGTCGAATCTTTACTCCATAGGATCAGCCGAACAGGGTAAGTACAAAAGGGAGTTTATGTTATTTATTTGGTATCTGAAGATTTTACCTTGTCCCGTCTTCTTTCTGTCAAGACAATGAGAAGGATGAATGCCAGAATACATCAGTTATGTTAGAAATACAGAGTGCCCTAAAATAAGAGACAAGCCGGGGTCCCTGAGAGGGCGAGACACACAGAGGTTTTACTGTGACTACAAGACAATGTGTTCAGTCCCTCACATGAAATAACACGCCGTGCTCTGCTCTAGGTGAGGACGGACCGTTTCTGCCAAATTGCTTTTAAAGCACAAGTAATAAATAAAATGTTCTTAGGATCTCACAGGCTACTCGACGATATAAAACATTTACAAAATTTAATTTAATCTTACCTAAGATATATTTGTATGCAAATAAATAATATTAAGTAAATAAACTCATCACAAGATCAAACCAGAAAATGATAAAAAGCCATTTGTTTTATCTGTCCTTGTCTGACTAATTAATGGAAATGTAATCTCTTGGTCCGAAAGGCTGCACCGGATCTTATCCTGAGCACAGGTCCCTCTCTCTTTCTCTCTCTCTCGCTCTCTCTCTCCTCCTTTCCCCCTCTCTTTTTATCTCTCCCTCTCTTTCTCTCGCCTTCCCTTTCCCTCTCTCTCTCTTTCCCTATCTCTCCCTCTATTCCTTTGTTTTATTTCTTTCTCTCTCTCTCACTTTCTTTCTTTCTCTCTCTTTTATCTGTCTTCTCTCTCTTTTTTTTTCTTTCTCACCCCTCTCTCACTTCCCTCTCTCTTTTTCTCTCTCCCTGTCTTTCTTTATATTTTTCTCTATATATATTTCTCTCTCTCTTTTTATCTCTCCCTCTTTTTGTTTTTATCTCTCTCTCGTTCTCTCTCTTTCTCTCTCTCTTTCTTTCTCTCTCTCTCACTCTCATTCTTTCTTTCTTTCTTTCTTTCTTTCTATCTCTTTCTCTCCTCTCTCTCCTCTCTCTCTCCCTCTCTTTTTCTCGCCTTCCGTCTACCTCTCCCTCTCTCTCCCTTTTCCTCTCCCTATCTCTCCCTCTATTTATTTTTCTTTCTTTCTTTCTTTCTCTCTACTTCTTTCTTGCTATCCTCTCCTCTCTTTTTCTCTCTCCCTCTCTTTCTCTTTCTCTCCCTCTCTCTCTTTTTCTCTCTCTTTCTATCTCTTTACCCTCTCTCTGTCTGTCTCTCTTCTCCTCTCTTTCTCTGTCTCTTTCTCTCTCTCTCTTCTTCTTCTTTTCCTCTCACTTTTTCTCTCTCCCACTTTCTCTCTTTCTCTCACTACTGTCTTTCTCTTTGTTTCTCTTTCTTTATCCTTTTCTCTCCTTTGTTACCTCTCTCTTTTTCTCTCTCCCTCTCTCTCTCTCTTTCTCTGCCCCTCTCTCTTTCTCCCTCTCCCTTTCTATAGCTGTATGTCTCTCTCTTTCACCATCTCTCTTTTTCACTCTCTCTTTCTCTCGCTCTTTCTGTCTCTCTGTCTTTTTGTCTCTCTCTCTCTCTCCTTCATTCCCTCTCTCTTTTTCTCTCTCCCTCTATCACTCCTTCCCCACCTTCCCCACCTTCTCCTTACTTTTTCTATTTCACTCTCTTTCTCTCTCTCTCTCCCTCTCTCTGCTCCTCTCTCTCTCACTCTCCATTTCTTCCAGCTTCCAGCTCAGAATTCCAAGAAAAACAGTTATTACACTGCATTCTGGGAAGCTGAGCTGGGACGTGCAAATATGCCCACAAATGCCTCGCTCTATATATATATATATATATACATCTGTCTGTCTCCCTCCTTCTTTCATGTTTTCTCTATTTCTCTTTGTCTCTCCCTCTCTCTCGCTCTCTCTTTCTCTCTCTCTCTATCTCCTTCATTCCCTTTCTCTCTTTTTCTCTCCCCTCTCTTTGTCTTTCTCTCTCTTTTTCTCTCCCCTCTCTTGATCTTACTCTCTTTTTTTCTTCCTCTCTCTTCCTCTCTCAGTCCCCCTCTCTCTGTCTTTTTCTCTCTCTCCTTTCTCTCTCCTCTCTCTCTCCCTCTCTTTCACTCTCCCTTTCTTTCCCTCTATTTAATTTTCTTTCTTTCTTTCTTTCTCTCCATCTCCTCTCTCTCTCCCTCTCTTTCTCTTGCTTTCCTTCTCCCTCTCACTCTCTCTCGCTCTCTCTTTCTCTTTCTCTCTCTCTCTCTCTCTCTATCTCCTTCATTCCCTTTCTCTCTTTTTCTCTCCCCTCTCTTTGTCTTTCACTCTTTTTCTTCCTCTCTCTCCCTCTCTCTGTCTCCCTCTCTCTGTCTATTTCTCTCTCTCTCGCTCTCCTTCTATCCCTCTCACTTTCTCTTTTGCCCTATTTTTCTTTCTCTCTTTCTCTCACTCCTCTCCATCTCTCTCTCTCTTTGTTTCTCTCTCTTTCTTTCTCCCGCTCTCTCCCTCATTCCCTCTCTCTTCCTCTCTTTCCAAAGGCTCATTCCAGGCTGCAAATGCAGCCCCTCATTTGCGGAGGTGGAGGCTTAAAGGTGCCTCACACGCAGTTACAAACACCCACACAAGCGGCACCATTACGACCTCGCAAACCGCGGTCACCTACAAACAGTCAAAACACAATAAATACCCACTAAAAATGTATTAAAAGCTTACCCAGATCAAGCGGGGGGGGGGGGGGGGGGCACCCAGGACCTCTGCGAGTGAAGTTACACCTACATTTAAGTCTAAATTCCCGAGTTCAGACACACGAAAATTCCCTAAGCGAGAGAAAAAATGGAAAATAAATAAACATTCTAAATATTCTACTCACCTTTCCAGCATGTCCCCGTTCTTCTTCTTTTCTTCTTCTCTGGTGCCGCCCCTATTAAAAAAAACATAACATTAATACACATACATAAGCATAAAAACAAAATAAAATAAACATAATCTACATTGTACTTACCTCCCCGTGATGTCTCCGGCCTCCTCCTGTTCTGCCCCGCCCTGAAAAAAAAAAAAAAAAAACATCCCCGACGCTAATGAGCCTCCCGGAGACTTTTCCGTAAGAAAATAGGCAATGGCGGCTTTCTGATTGGTTGAAAACGCTGTCTATCAAATTCACCCAATCAGGAGGCGCCAATGTGTGAGCCAATCAAAAAGGGATACACCCTAAAATCCCACTCTGATTGGATAATGCACCTGTCAATCTTTATTTAAACCAATCACAAGGCGCAGATGCCTTCAGCCATTCATAATGGAATACTCCCCCACAGGGTGATTGGCTGGAGGCATCTGCGCATTCTGATTGGTTGCACTGACAATAGCCAATCACAATGGAATACACCCCCACGTACTGATTGGCTGAAGGCATTTGCGCCTTCTCATTGGCTATTGTCAATGTCAATCAGTATTACAACCAATGGGAAGGCGCAGATGTCTTCAGCCAATCACAGCGTGGGGGTGTATCCCATTGTCATTCGCGGATGGCAATAAAGCCTTTGGATTGGTTCAAATAACGATTGACAGGTGCGTTATCCAATCATAGTTGGATTTTGGGGTGTATACCTTTCTCATTGGCTCACAATTGGCGTCTTCTCATTGGCTGAATCTGATAGATAGCGTTTTCAGCCAATCAGAAGCCGCCATTGCCAATTTTATTCTGAAACACTGCGTAGGAGGCTCATTAGCGTCAGGGCCATCCGTGAGTGCGGATGTGTGTTGTTTTTTTTAACACTTTTTTTAGAGCGCGGATGCTTCCAGGGCCCATCCGGGGCAGAAGACGAGGAGGCCGGAGACATCGCGGGGAGGTAAGTACAATGTAGATTATGTTTATTTTACTTTGTTTTATGTTTATGTATGTGTACTAATCTAATGTTTTTTTTTAACAGGGGCCGCCCCGGAAAAGAGGAAAAGAAGAAGGACGGGACAAGCTGGAAAGGTGAGTAGAATATTTAGAATGTTAAGAATGTTTATTTATTTTATGTAAAAGTGTTGTAGTAATTTTTGTAATCTTTTTTACCCTAGGTTGCTGATCTGAAGAAACATCTCAAAGGTAAGTGGTCTTAATTATTTTATTTTAGCTTTAGAATTAGGGTTGCTATATAGAGATAGCATGTATTGTATATTAGATTGGGGGATGTACATTAGATAGATAGTATTATATATTAGATATGGGGGATGTATATTAGATAGGGTGATGTATATTAGATAGATATGGTGTATTTTAGATAGTATTGTATATTAGATAGATAGGGGGATGTATTTTAGATAGGGGTGTGTTGAATTGTATGTATTGTATTGTATGTATTGTATGTATTGTATTGTATGTATTATATGTATTTCCTTTTCAGGTGTGTATTTTTTTTTTCTGTAGTGGGGGGGTGGGGGGTTGTAATGTATTTTGTTATTTTCTGTAATGTTCCTTTTTTTATTCTTTGTGACTTAGGTTTTTTTATTTTCTGTAAAGTACATTTTTTATTTTTTGTGATTTAGTTTTTTTTATTTGATGTAATGTAGATTTTAGATTTTTGATGACTTTAGTTTTTTGATTTCTGTAATTACAGTGGTAGGGTGGGGGTTATTAGGGGGTAGCTAGGTACTGTAAGTAGTGTAGGTGTTAATAGGTTAGTGTAGAGGGTGTTTAGTTGATATTTAATGTTTTATTGGGGGGGTATAGTGCAGTGTAGTGTTATACTTAGTGTCATGATGGTCCTTGAGGAACATCATGGCACTTATGTGGTTAATGTTGGGTTGTAACAGGCCCATAATGGTCATAATATACCATTATGGGACTGATGGGGTTAAATAGAGGTGTATGAGGGTCTGGATAGACCCCCATAAGTAACCGGGTTAAAATGGTGTAGTGCTTACACTTTGGGTCATGAGGGTCCTGGATGACCCTCATGGCGCTTATAGTGTTATTACATGCGTTCATTACTGTGTTAGAGGGGTCTATATAGTTGAGGCACACAGTACACTCACATTGTGTGGCAAACAGCATTTCAACACTTTATTTTATTGACCGTCATTTTTTGACGGGCAGGTGGCTAGTAATAATAAAATGAAGAAACCTTAAAACTAATTCAAATATTTATATATATATATCGGTCAGGACTATATAAATAAATATATATATATATATATATATATATATATATATATATATATATATATATATATATATATAAATTATATATATATATGTCTCTCAATCATTAAGAAAAAAGGAAAATATTTAAGCAACTTTCAGTGCTTTCAAAATTAACAATATATCAGAAATTAATAAACACCTGGAGATTAGTATTTTTGTATTTTTTACACTTATTAACTTATATGATAAATCTTTAACCACAAGCAAATCATTTTCAGAGTTTGTTGATCATTACTAATTCATGGAGATGTACAGCATGTTAGTGTCTGCTTATGCTTGCAGCATTATGAGGCCTTGCTAGTGTAAAGTCCCTCCCTGTGGGTGTGGGTTTAGGTCACAGCTGAGGAATATGTTAGTTCTCTAAAGAGGTAGAGCAGGAAAAGGTGAGGGAGCAGAATGTGAGAATGTTACTCGGGGACTTCTTAAAAGTAATTGAAGCTCAAATTGTATAACATAATTATATTAAGAAGGATGAACTTGGTGGGATGTTGCTCCACCCAGGAATTAACTAGGGTGGAGGCCTAGCAAGTTAGTGCTGACAGACAGTCCAGCACAGCAATTGCATAGAATTATAACTCTCCAGCAAATTAAGCAGCGAGACCCTCATAGAGGAACCCCAACGGCAGACCCAGCATAACAAAATAGAAGCTAACATAGTGGAGGCCGCAGTGCCTAATTACCACTAAGCTACAGGCCACTGGGCAGCGCAGAGAACCTCTGGCAGAAGCTTCTGGCATGTGCAACACGTCGTCGTCTGAGAGGTGCTGGTGAGTGGACAGGCTGAGGTCGCCCGGGGTGAGCCTGGATTGCCACCACGAACAGTGGTCCCAGCAGAATAGAAGCCACAGTGCCTACTTACCACTTAGTTGCAAACCGCTGAACGACACAGAGGGACACTGGCGGCAGCCTCTGATGTGTGCAGCACGCCAGCGTAGGAGAGGTGCAGGTGAGTGGACAGGCTGGGGCCACCAGTGATGAGCTTGGATCACCACCACGAGGTACAGGAAGATGCAGAGAGATGCAACTTGACAACGAAGTCCCGGTAGGTCCAACTCTGTAAATATCACAGTAATCCCTGATAAAGGGAGACACACAGAAGCAGCAAATGCAGTAAAAGGTAAAACTGCTGAAAAAGGGGCTGAATAGCTCTTTACTCCCATTAGTACAGCTAGTACTACCAACATCAATTGAAACCAACTTGGAAAGAGACACACAGAGTAATAGTCTCTGTGAGTGGCTATTTATAGCTGCTATTCTAGACAAAACAGGTACTAGAGGAAGAGCTCAAAAGCTTAAAGAGTAAACAAGCTCAACTATAAGACCACTCTAGAAGAAATAATTTAAGAATAAGAGGCATACCAGATGCAGTGATGGGTAAAGATCTTTTGTTAAATTATTATCCCGGTAAAGGATACAATTAATAGGCTACATCGTATATCACTGCCTAAAGATTTTCTCAGGATACATTAAGAGATGTTCTGGTTAAATTACATCACTACACATATAAAGAGTCTATTGTTAAGGCCTCCATCTCTGGAAAAAGGTTAGCAACTCCATATGATAACATTTCTATTTTTTTGGCTCTGTCAGCTAATACCCCTAAACAAAGGAGAGAGTTTAAAGAAGTAGCAATTATCATTGAGAATGAATAATCTTCAACACAGGTGGGGTTTCCCCACTAAACTGATAATCTTCAAAAATGGCACAAGATATAGTTTTGAATCGCATAGCGAAGTTGAGAAAAAGATAATAAAAATGGAATCTAATATAGTGTTTTTTTTTGTTGTTAGAGAAGACATGATGATTATAATTGACTCCATGTATATTTGGTTCTCAATCTATTGTGTTTATTTAATTATTTTTTGTATTAATTATACAGAATTAAGTACATATTTCAAATATGGTATAAAGTATAATCACATTAAAACATTTCATTATTCTAGGTACACACTAAGAAAACAACTACCACTTTTAAAACACCTATAAATCTATTATAGTAAACAGAATAGCACGGATATACAACCTATGAGCGACATATGAGGTTAGATATAATAATCTGAAATTTACACAAAGGTTATTTATATGTAATATAAATAAATAAAATAATAAGCACACAGAAATAATTACATACTCTAAAACACAACACTATTACACAATAAACCGATGTATAGGCTACATTGGTTTAAACATAATATTAATTCACTGTAAACTTAATATAGAATATTGTGGCACAAAATATTTTAATTTGAATGATATATTAAAGAAGAAATTATTATTAATAATTAATAACACTCAATTTAGATAGAAAAAGGGGACAACATAGATACACAATTCACTAGACAACTTGAAGGTTAAAAATATAATTGTGAAATTTACACATAGGTACATAATAGGACAATTAAAATGTATATGGATATTAAAATAGAAGAATACATTAATATTTTATAAAATTACATAATTGTATATGTGATATATTCTGTTATATATAACATTATACTCTGATAAAATAAACTATATAAATATATATATATATATATATATATATATATATATATATATATATATATATATATATATATTGTGTACTTTTTGTTTTTTGTATATGAGACACAGGGGACATCTTGTGGAGAGAGTGGGCAATCTCATAGTTAGGAAATCAAAAAATACTCAAGAATGGGGCTAATAATATTATCACAAAATAAACAGGGTCTAAATATACCTTTTAAAATAAAGGTTTTTATAGATAGCTTAATGAGAGATCAGATCAATATGGCTTGCCTGCCCAATAGGAAAAATAGGAAAATAAGCTCCAATTTCACATCTAAATTGAGGTGTTTCTATTTACAAAAATGTAAGTATAATAGATGACTACATAGAAACAGACATAAATGGTAGATTCATTATCTATCTTTCACTGTAATTAATCTTTACCTTCCCAGTAGTAATCAAAATGCCTTTCTGAATAAGATGTTAAAACATGTTCAAAAAAGCAGGATGGGTTTTTTGATTGTTTGTGGCAATCTGAATATGGTGCACGATGTGATTCTGGACCGTATCTCTTTAACAAAAAGTACCGCTGATGCACAAACAAAAAAAAAGGCTGAAAATGTCCACAAAAGCTTGGTAGACTTCAATCTTTATGATACATGAAGAGCATGTCATAACAATGAGAACAACTACTCAAGTGATAAATAGAGATAATTTTTTGTGGTATATCTCTGACCAGATAAAATTAGCCAAAATTCCCTGGGTTACTAAAATTAATTTGAAATCATTGCTTAGAATCAACAAGAAATGTAAGTTTATAAAATTTCATTCTGCTGCAAGCCAGATGAGCTTTATCTTGAAAAATAATAAGATGCCAAGCGATTTCTGGGATAAATGGCGACTAGTAAAACTGAACAATCTTTATGATAAAAAATGGTTTTAAGTCTTTTGAAGATTTATGCGTCAATTTTAACATACCCGGTTACAAATGGTTAGAATACAATATCATAAAAGAGACTATTAAAAAGCCTAATTTTGATATAATATGTATGAAAGGAATTACTAATTTTGAGAACAGATGTGTAAAAAAAAAGGGAAAAAGATTAGTATTGTACATCAGATTGTACATCCTTTAAGAAAAACAATTCCCATTTGGGGAAATCCTGTTATATAGAAAGTTGGGGAAAAGATGTTGGTATTAGTTGAGATAATTCAATACGGTTAAAAGCATTTGATGTAACTGCTAAAGCTGTAGCTTGTACAACATTGAAAGGGACCCATTTTAAACTGCGTAAGAGACGGTACAGAGTATCAACTTTTCTACAGAAAACATACCTGGAAACATCTAATGGGAATTGTTGGAGGGGATGCACATGTCAAGGAACCCACAAACATGTATGGTCTATCTGAATAGATAAAATAATACAGAATACGTTGTAAAAGAAAAAGTGAAAAATATCTGATTCAAATTTTGTTAATAATTAAGCTATTAATAGCCAAATATTGAAAACAACGAAATCTTATATCATGGAATGAAATAGTAACTAATATCGATAGATTATACTTAATTGAAAGAGATATTGACATTATAGACCGACAGAACATAAATAATATATCTTTGAGTTAACAGGGAAGATGGGAACATTTTAGAAATGAATAATGCAATGCCCCCCCCCCCCCCCCCCCGTCTCTTTGGATCTGATTTGTTTTTGTTTTTTACTTGATGTACATCTGTGTAATTGTATTGTATATTTGTACTCATTGGAAGATACAACGCTATTTTGCAACAAACTACATGTACTATTTTAATATTTTTGTAATAAATAAAAAAAAAGGATGTTCTTTTTTTTTGCCTAAAGAGTCCCTTCATTAGAAAAAGTGGTTAATTTCCTGCAATAGATATTAGTTATATTGTTCTTACTTCACCTATTGCTAGCCACGCAGAGGGATGGTGCAGTAGTTGGGTCAACCAACTTCCTATGATATAAATAATCATATGTGTTTAAATTAAATTGAAATATTAATGTAAAAAAAATGGATTAACTGAAGTCTAAGCTCATCACAAACTCATACTGTATATAATGTTATAAATATTTCACAGCATGTCTATTATAATTTTAGTTATTCTCTCGTAGAATAATTTAAGTACAAAATAACAAAAACACTTACATTTATTTTTCATTTTAATACCGAAAAAATAATGAAAAAAACAGGAACTGGTTTAAATATTAGTCATATGTGCGTAGATATAAAGATTTTTTCCTTCCTAGTAAAACCAGCTGAAATTATCATCTGTGGAGAAGGAGTTGACTGTAATGTATCTTCATCTCTCCATGTTATTCCCTGTGTAGATGGAGAATCATGTGTACAAAAACAATCGCTTTTCAAGGGTATATCAGGAATACATGATCCCAAATCCTAAGGAAGTAACAGACTTGGTGTTACATTTTCTGCAAGAGAAGGTAAGTGGATGTTCATGCCATTAGAGCACCAAGAATATAGATATGACGTATAGGATTGCTCTCTGAACAAAATGGATTTTTCGATTAGAATCTGAGTTTTATCTTTCAAACAATTTTTTTTGGTTTTGGTAAATCAAACCAGTCAATGGCTGATTAAACTACCAGGTAACACCTTAGTGTATGTATTATGGCAGATTATTTAAACTGTTGTGATATTTTTTAATAAAACAAAAAGTTTTTTTTGTATATGTTATGTCAGATAATTGCTTTTGTTTACCATTAAATAGATAACCTTTGATTTATCTTATACCCTGTGGATATAAGGTCTATTTATCTGTCAGAGATTGTGGAAACTTGCAGCCCAATTCTATTGGCTGAATTTTTGATCCATCCCTTCTCCTCCTAACCCCCCACTTCTAAATTAAACCCCCATAATGCAGGAGACCACATCGGGACCCTGCAGGGTCCCCACATTCACCCTTGCTGTGGGGATCCCGAATGGGACCCTGCAGCATTTAAAAAAAGGTCCTTAAAGGACCTGCGCTAAAATTCTAATTAACCCCATCAGTCCCATAAGGGTCTATATAGACCATTATGGGACAATAATTAACCCTCACATTAACACTATAAGTGCCATGAGGATTCTCCAGGACCCTCATGACACTAATCTAAGCACTACCTTACACTACACTATTAGCCAAACCAGTAAACTAATAAATCTGAATTAACCCCCTTTACATAATTAACCTCCTCTAAGTAATTAACCCCCCTGTAGGTAATTAACCCCTCTAAGTAATTAACCCTATTTAGCCTTCACATACCTAATTAACCCTATCACTAACTACTTAACCCTATCTAGACCCAGTTATCCCTATCTAGTGCTATTTTACCCTAACTGTACCTAATTATCCCTAACTGTACCTAATTACCCCTAACTGTACCTAATTAACCCTAACTGTACCTATTTGTATTTAACTGTACCCAATAAACCCTAACTGTACCTATTTAACCCTAACTGGACCTATTCAATCCGAACTGTACCTATTTAACCCTAACTGTATTTAATTACCCCTGACTGTACCTATTTAACCCTAACTGGATCTAATTACCCCTAACTTGACCTATTTAACCCTAATTGTATCTATTTAACCCTAACTGTACCTTTTTAACAAAGACACTGTCTAGAAGCTTTGCTGAAGCCTCTCCAATACCTCTGGAACTCAGTGTCTCCACTCTCACTCTCTCTGAAACTGCAATCATTTACCACCCACCAACCCACTCCTTGTTTCTCTTGATTTATTGAGTCACTCAAATTTCCTACAGCTTATCAATAGCGATGTCGCGAATAGTTCGCCGGCGAACATAGCATGTTCGCATTCACGGCGAACTGCGAACATATGCGATGTTTGATCCGCCCCCTATACTTTATCTTGAGCAAACTTTGACCCTGCACCTCACAGTCAGCAGACACATTCCAGCCAATCAGCATCATACCCTGCCTTCCAGACCCTTCTACCTCATGGACAGCAGCCATTTTTTAATCATAACTAACTTGCAGTCTTACTGAGAGGAGGGAGAGTGTAGCTGATGCTGATTGAATAGGGAAATCAATAGCTAGGCAAGTTTATTCAGTGTCCAGTGCATTGCTGAAGGACTCATCAGATCTCTGCTGTAAACACAGCACCCCAAAAAGCCCTTTTTAGGGCTATAACATCTTTTTTGTTTTGTTTTTTTATTCTGTCTAATCTAACTTCATTTGCCTGTCTCCCTGCTAGCCCCTGCTAGCAAGTGTGTGTGTCAGGCTCACAGCTTATACTGTGTGTGCACAGTGCAGCCAATACAATCTTGTTTACTAGTTGTCTACTTTTTAAAAAAACAAAACTTTTATTTTCTTAAATCTTAGTTCATTTGCCTGACCGCTAGCCAGTGTGTGTGTCAGGCTTACAAGTACTGTGCCAAGTTCAACCAATCCAATCTAGTTGGGGTACCAGCAGTCTACATTTAAAAAAACAATAATTTTAATTTCTTAAATCTAAGTTCATTTGCCTAACCGCCAATCTAAGTTCATTTGCCTGACCGCTAGCCAGTGTGTGTGTCAGGCTTACAAGTATTGTCCCAAGTTCAACCAATCCAATCTTGTGGTGTACCAGCAGTCTACATTTAAAAAAACAATAATTTTATTTTCTTAAATCTAAGTTCATTTGCCTGACCGCCAATCTAAGTTCATTTGCCTGACCGCTAGCCAGTGTGTGTGTCAGGCTTACAAGTACTGTGCCAAGTTCAACCAATCCAATCTAGTGGTGTACCAGCACTCTACAACACTTTTTTTCTGTGTAATCTAATTTCATTTGCCTGCCTGCCAGCGTGTGTGTCTTAGGCTCACATCGTATACTGTGCCCACTTGCCCAGTTAGTGCCACCACTCATATCTGGTGTAACAGTCAGTAGTGCACATTTAAACATTAATACAATTTTGACTGTAATACATTGAATAGCAGTTACTTGTCTGCAAGCGACTGTGTCAGGCCTACAGCGTCTACTCTGCCAACTTCTGCAAGTGCACAGTGCCACTCATATCAGTAGCTTGCACGCATAGTACCAATCTGTCAAAACCTGTAATGATGAATGAGGTCTAGAGTAGCCTGGTTCCCTTATCCTCTACAGGTTGAGACCTAATGTTTGGGTGACACATGAGTACAAGTAGCACACAAACTCAATGCCACCATCCTCCTCCTGGTCCAGCATCATCAGCCACATCAATCACTGCTGTCCTCCTTGCCCCCTCTCAACCATCCGCCGCTCTGTCTCTCGCCTTGAGCTGTTCCTGCTCATCTGCCCATAGTCAGGTGCCTGTAAAGGACATGTTTGAGCGTAAGAAGCTAATGTCACAAAGTGCCCAAAATTTGAAGTGATACGACCAACCAAGCATCTTTTTCCATCTCCTGGTCCCAAAAATCCAGGCCTTTTACACGTGCCCTGATAGGTGACGTAACAAGTATTAAACTGATAAGAGTAGTACTTACAAACACGACACTCCAATCTGGTGGCACCTTTGATTGCACGTGCCGTGCCCCAAAATTGAAGTGATACGACCAACAAAGCATCTTTTTCCATCTCCTGGTTCTAAAAATCCAGGCCTTATACACGCCCCCTGATAGGTGCTGTAACAGGTATTAAACTGATAAGAGTAGTACTTACAAACACGCCACTCCTATCTGGTGGCACCTTTGATTGCACATGCCATGCCCAAAAATTGAAGTGATACGACCAACCAAGCATCTTTTTCCATTTCCCGGTTCTAAAAAATCCAGGCCTTATACACGCCCCCTGATAGGTGACGTAACAAGTATTAAACTGATAAGAGTAGTACTTACAAACACGCCACTACTATCTGGTGGCACCTTTGATTGCACGCGCCGTGCCCCAAAATTGAAGTGATATGACCAACCAAGCATCTTTTTCCTTTTGTGACAACGGAAGAAATTTGTTGGCGGCATTGAATTTGGGCAAGTTGACGCATGTGCCGTGCATGGCACATGTGTGTAATCTGATCGTACAACGCTTTGTCCATAAGTATCCAGGCTTACAGGACGTCCTGAAGCAGGCCAGAAAGGTGTGTTGCCATTTCAGGTGTTCCTACACGGCCATGGCGCACTTTTCAGATATCCAGCGGCGAAACAACATGCCAGTGAGGCTCTTGATTTGTGACAGCCCCACACGTTGGAATTCAACACTCCTAATGTTCGACCGCCTGCTCCAACAAGAAAAAGCCATTAACGAGTATTTGTATGGGTGCTAGGACAGCCTCTGCGGAGCTAGGGATTTGTTTGCCACGTTACTGGACGCTCATGCGCAATGCCTGTAGGCTCATGCGTCCTTTTGAGGAGGTGACAAACCTTGTCAGTCGCACCGAAGGCACCATCAGTGACATCATACCATTTGTTTTCTTCCTGGAGCGTGCCCTGCGAAGAGTACTGGATCAGGCCGTAGATGAGCGTGACGAGGAAGAGGAAGAGTTGTGGTCACCATCACCACCAGAAACAGCCTTATCAGCATCGCTTGCTGGACCTGTGGCAACGCTGGAAGAGGATTGTGAGGAAGAGGAGTCAGAGGAGGAATGTGGCTTTGAGGGGGAGGAGGAAGACCAATCACAACAGGCATCCTAGGGTGCTCGTTGTCACCTATTTGGTACCCGTGGTGTTGTACGTGGCTGGGGGGAAGAACATATCTTCAGCTAGATCACTAAGGACGAGGAACGGGACATGGCTAGCTTGGTATCCAACCTTGTGCAAATGGGGAGTTTGCGGTTGTGCAAATGGACTGTTTGCGGTTGTTTGCGGTGCTTTAAACGGGGAGTTTGGTCTGTCACTGTGAAGCGGGCCTAACCCTTACACTACCTGATCGATACAACATCATACCTGATGTTTTAAAGCACGTTATACCAAACAATTTAGGAATGTTAGGCAATTTATGCCCTTTATGGCTTAAAACCAGACTCTGCATCAACTATGTAATTTTCCATGGGAGTTTTGCCATGGATCCCCCTCCGGCATGCCACAGTCCAGGTGTTAGTCCCGTTGAAACAACTTTCCCATCACTATTGTGGCCAGAAAGAGTCCCTGTGGGTTTTAAAATCCGCCTGCCTATTGAAGTCTATGGTGGTTCGCCAGGTATATATATTACACAATGTTTCCTCATGCCTCATTACCTCCTGTCTTTTTCTCAAGCTCCTCTTCTCAACTTTTCCTCATCATGTCTCCAAAATAACCATCTCACCTTCCATGCTCTACTCTTCTATGCTCCCATGAGCTACTCTCCTTCCTACATTCAGTATCTCCTCCTCTTCTAAAGCTCCTATGGAGAAACACTTCTGCAAGTGCAAATCCCACCTCCTTTCCCTCTCTCTCTTTCTTCTGCTGGCTTCTGGGGATATATCTCCTAACCCAGGCCCCTCACCTTACATTCCCATATGCAGATTATACTACTTTCTCAAATGCCTTATGTATGAAAAAACATTCTAACTTTGCACACCTCCCTACCTAATTAAACTTCACTTACTTCATGACCCTTGTTATTCCTATCTGCCTCTTCCATTCCTTTTAGATTGTAAGTAGAGAGTTTCCTCTCTCGGGGGAAAAAAATACATTTCTACAAAGATTCTAAGCTCAAAACAGGACCCTCCATTTTCTGTAGTTTGTTAAAATTATATTTTTCCTTGTTCTTTTCCCCTGTATAATGCTACAGAATATATTGGCGTGTTACAAATACAAGTAATAATAATAATAATAATAATAATAATAATAATAATAATAATTTAACCCTAACTGTACCTATTTAACCCTAACTGTGCCCAATAAATCACTATCATATTAACCTCCCCTCTACCCTATCCTATTAACACCCCCTCTACCCTATTCTATCCTATTAACCACTACACTACCTAGCTAACCCCCTATTAAAAACCCCAATACCCCACTAAGTACAAAACATAAAAACACCAACATTACAGAAAAATAAAAACATTAATTACAAAAACTAATGAACAACTAACTACAGAAAATAAAAAAAAGCATTACTGAAAATAAAAAAAAGCACACAGCAAATAAAAAAGAATTACACATAACATAAAACCACTATCAAAATAAAAAATAAACATAAAACCTGTTAAAAGGAAAGGGTTAATTAGTTCACTGACCTGGCCAAAATGCCCCTCCAGCTGGTCTTTAGTTTTCTGTGCCAGGAAAGGGCCCCCCCAACAATGTCCTGATATCCTGTCACAAATACAAAACAAAAAAAAAAACATTACAGTAAATAAATATATCCTGACAACCTGTAATAAAACAAAAAGCTTTTAATGTCTACTGACCTGGCCAAAATGCCCCTCCAGTGGTGTCCATTGATGCCCTGGTCTTCGGTTTCTGTGCCAGTAAAGGTCCCTCCAGCAACGTCCCGACGTCCTGTCACATCTACAAAACAAAAGAAACATTACAGTAAATAAACATACCCCAACAACCTGTAATAAAAAAGGGTAAAAAGTCTACTGACCTGAACAAAATGCCCATCCAGAGGTGTCCATCAATGCCCTGGTCTTCAGCCCAGGCCCAGTCCCTCAAATCCAAATTCAGAAATTTAAAAAAAACAAAAAACAAAAAAAGCAACTACTAACGGAGATCCTCCCCTGCAGTGCTTCCTGCCGCAAAAGGTGGTCCTGCTCATGCTCCGATATAAAAAATCCATTTACGCGTTCTGATTGGCTGATTTAACCATTAATCATATTTCAGCCAATTGGAACGTGCAAATGGTGTGAGCCAATCAGAATGGGATACGCCCCTGTAAGCCATTCTGATTAGGCACCAAGCATCTGTGCATACTGATTGTCTGAAATATGATTGACAGTTACATCAGCCAATCAGAATGGTATAAAGGGGTGTATCCAATTTTTATTGGTTCACACTATTTGCACTTTCCAATTGGCTGAAATATGATTGATGGGTAAATCAGCCAATCACAATGCACAAATGTATTTTTTTTTATATCGGAGCATGCGCAGGAACCACCATTTGCGGTAGGGGGCTCTTCATGGGAGGAGCTTTGTTAGTAGTTGTTTTTTTTTTGTTTTTTTTAGAATGTCGGAATTTTTTTTGAGGGGACGGACCTGAACTGGAGGACTGAAGAACAGTTCATCGATGGACCGTGCTACAGGGGCATTTTGGCCAGGTCAGTAGACTATTAACCCTTTTTTTTTATTAAAGGTTGTCAAGATGTGTTTGTTTACTGTAATGTTTTTTTGTTTTGTAGGTGTGACAGGACGTCTGGAAGTTGTTGGAAGGACCTTTTACTGGCATAGAAAACTGAAGACCAGGGCATCAATGGACACCACTGGAGAGGCATTTTGGCCAAGTCAGTGGACACATTAACCTTTTCCTTTTAAAAGGTTGTATGTTTATTTTTTATTTTGATAGTGGTTTTTATTTTATGTGTATTTTTTTTTTCTGTAATGCTTTTTTTATTTTCTGTAGTGCTTTTTTTTCTATGGTGGTTGTTTGTTATTTTTGAAATCAGTGTTTTTTTATTTTCTGTAGTGTGGGTGTATTTTTTTAATGCACTTATTGGGGTGTTGAGGAGTTTAATAGGGGTTAGCTAGGTAGTGTGGGGGTTAATAGGATAGGATAGGGTAGAGTGTGGTTATAGGATAGTTGTTTATTAGGTACAGTTAGGGTTAAATAGGTACAGTTAAGGGTAATTAAATACAGTTAGGGTTAATTTGTTGTAACAGAAAATGAACAACAGCTCTCTAAATGAAATAGAATAAATATGTAAATATAATGCGTGCAAAGCAGGAAATCACTAAATGAGATAAAAGTAAATATAAAAAAGCAGTAGAGACCCCTTAAAGGGACATGGAGGAGATACGAGGGGTACTACTACTATATACAGTATATCTTTTATATTTACATACACCTTATTGTACATACACTACATACACTAATGTTTTTTCTATAATAAAGATATTTTGTTTTTTTCTGTAATTTGTTGCTACAAAAGTCCAAATAGAGTCTTGTGTGTTTCTATAGTGCATTGGGGATAGACATTGTAGATCCAGTGCATTTGGGAACTCATAATTTACAGGGTTAAATTGTTACAGTTAAGGGTAATTAGGTACAGTTTGGGTTGAATTTGAATAGGTACAGTTAGGGTTAAATAGGCACAGTTGGGGTTTAATAGGTATAGTTAGTGGTAATTAGGTACAGTTAGGGTTTATTGGGTACAGTTAGGATTAAATAGGACTAGATAGGTATACCCGGGTCTAGATAAGGTTAAGTTAGTAATATGGTTAATTAGGTATGGTGAGGGTTAAATAGGGTTAATTACTTAGACGGTGGTTAATTACCAAGAGGAGGGGTTAATTACTTAGAGGGGGGTTCATTACTTAGAGGGGTCTTAATTTAGATGTATTAGTTTATTGGGAAGACATATTCATTTATTTGAATGGATAATAGTGTAGTGTAGGATAGTGCTTATACTTAGTGTCATGAGGCTCCTGGAGGACCCCCATGGCACTTATAGTGTTAATGTGAGGGTTAATTACTGTCTCATAAGGGTCTATAGTTAATTAGAGGCTCCTGAGGGTTTGTATAGAGCCCCAGGAAAGATGGGATTAATTAGAATTGTAGCGCAGGTCCTTTGAGAACCTTTAAGTTTCTTTTAGGACCTGCTAGGCAGGAAATTAGAATTTTTAAATGCTGTGGACTCCCACAGCAAGAGTTAATATGGGGACCCTGCAGCATAGACAGGTTAATGTTAGGTGCCGGGGGGGGGGGTACTTACAGTAAACCCACGGCATTGGGTTAACCATGTGTGTCCTGCGGGCCCTTTAAGGAATTGAATATTTCAATGCTGCGGGGGTTCCTGGTGAAATATTTTTTCCTCTAACCTCAAAGGATGTCCTCTTGTCAGTTGAAAACTTCTTGGCACAAAAAGCTCCCTTGACAAATCTTTATACTGACCCTGGATGTATTAATATAGGGTAATCATATCTCCTCTTAGACACCTTTTTTCTAGAGTAAATAAGCTCCATTTGGTTAGTCTTTCTTCATAACTCAGCCCCTCCATTCCCCTTATTAGTTTTTTTTGCCCTCCTCTGTACCTTTTCCAGCTATAAAATGTCCTTTTTATGAAGTGGTGCCCAAAATTGTACTCCATATTCCAAATGAGGGCGTACTAGAGATTTGTATCGTGGCAGAATTATATTTGCTTCCCTGGCTTCTATACCCTTCTTAATACATGCTAATATTTTATTTGCCTTTACAGCTGCTGCTTGGCATTGAGCACTGTTACCTAGATGGTTGTCCACAAGCTCCCAAATCCCTTTCAATATCTGATACCCCTATCAGAGCAAAATAAAATAAAAAATAACCCTTAACAAACCCATCTGTGCAGGCATTGAATGGTGGAATCACCTAAACAGCTCAGTTATGGGTTACGTGGTTAGTGCAGTCCTGAGTCCAGGGAAAAACTGCTATCAACACTTGTATTCCCTATAGACAATTGCCCCACTTCTTGGCTATCTATTATTATTAATAAAAGAGCCAGTAGGCAGGATACAGTTTGTATGTAAAACTTTAGATGTTTTAGCTATTATTAATGTAATTGAAATGGATCTTTTTAACATACAATCTTGTGCTCTTTCACACCATGAAGAGCACTTACAGTGAGGTAAATGTGTAATGGTAAATTAAAAATATTATTCAAAATATTATGAGAAAAACAAAAGGTTCTGTGAACAAAATCCTTTAACATTAGATGCTGAACAGTTTCTTTACCAATGAAATGTTACCATGTACAGTATTTAATGCACACTGTGTGTGGGTGTTTCAAGTTTTTAACACTTCCTGTTTATAATGAATGTCTTCTCATCTTTAGAAGGGAGGACCCTTTGAGTTGGCAGTGGATGTTGGCTGTGGGACAGGGAGGTCCACCCGGCCATTGGCTCCTAATTTCCACAAGGTGATTGGAATAGACCTCAGCGAGACACAGTTAAACGAGGCCAGAAAACATACTTCAGAGGAAAATGTCTCTTATCTGTGAGTATCCTTACCATACCATGCTGTAGGGACCTGAGCATCAGTGCTTCATGATGTACCCTATTATACTGCACCGTAATATATTTGACATTATTTATAGGATGTGCATCACTGTCATCTATTTGGACTTATAACTTTATGAGAAACCCCCTTCAATGGAAGCGTCCTCTCTTTGCAGGGTCTCCCCAGTTGAGGACATACCGGTGGAAGATTCCTCTGTGGATCTAGTTAATTCTGGACTGGCTGCTCACTTCTTCCCTATAGACAAGTTCCTGAAGGAATCTGATCGAGTTCTGAAGCCCAGGGGCTGCATAGCTTTGTATTGTTGCAAATTAGATTTTGAATTACAATATAAAGACAAGTCTGAGGAACTAACACGTATCATACGTGATGTAAGTAGATTCCCTCTGTTTCAACCGTTGCTGTAATTTGTTAATTAATGTTAGTCTTGATGTTTTGATCATCTGAAAATTAAACAACTTGCTGAAGCACTCTACACTTATTATTCATTCATATCACATATTATAATTGTCTAACTGCGATTCGTCGTCACGCTTCAGACGAATCGCAGTTAGACAATTATAAAGTGCTGCGCATTGCGCAGAGCGCGGCGCGAGCCGCGCATGCGCAGAGCGCGGCGCGAGCCGCGCATGCACAGAGCGCGGCGCGAGCCGCGCATGCGCAGAGCTCGGCGCAAGCCGCGCTCTGCGCCCGAGCCGCGCTTGCGCAGAGTGATGCGCATTGCACAGAGCGCGGCGCGAGCCGCGCATGCGCAGAGCGCGGCGCAAGCCGCGCTCTGCGCCCGAGCCGCGCTTGCGCAGGAGCGCGGCGCGAGCCGCGCTTGCGCGCAGCGCGGCCCGAGAGCAGGTAAAAGAGTGGGGGAAGAGGGGGGGGGGGGTAGAGGCACAGAGGGAGAGTGGGGAAGAGGGGGGGGGGTAGAGGCACAGAGGGAGAGTGGGGAAGAGGGGAGGGAGAGTGGGGAAGAGGGGAGGGAGAGTGGGGAAGAGGGGGGGAGAGTCACAGAGGGAGAGTGGGGAAGAGGGGGGGGAGAGTGGGGAAGAGGGGGGGAGAGTGGGGAAGAGGGGGGGGAGAGTGGGGAAGAGGGGGGGAGAGTCACAGAGGGAGAGTGGGGAAGAGGGGGGGAGAGGCACGGCACAGAGGGAGAGTGGGGAAGAGGCACAGAGGGAGAGTGGGGAAGAGACACAGAGGGAGGGGGGAGAGACACAGAGGGATATGTGGGAAAGAGACACAGGGGAGGTAGAGGAGGGGGAAAAGACACACGGGAGGGGAGAACATGGGGAAGATACACATGGGAGGGAAATGGGGGGGGGAGAGGGGAACAGACACAGGGGGAAGGGGGAAAGAGACACAGGCCAGGGGGGAAGAGGCACAGAGGGAGAGGGGGGAAGAGTCACAGGGGGGAGAGATACAGAGGGTGAGGGAGGAAGAGACACAGAGGGAAGGGGGGGAAGAGGTACAGAGAGAGGGGGAAAGATGCATAGAGGGGGGGGGGAACAGAGGAAGGGGGTGAAGAGACACAGTGGTGAGACACACAGAGAGAGGCGGGGGGAAGAGGCACAGAGGGAGAGGGTGGAAGACACAGAGTGGGGAGAGACACAGAGGGTGAGGGGGAAGAGACAGGGAGGAAGAGGCACAGAAATAGGAGGGGGAAGAGACACAGGGGAGTGAGAGGAGGGGGAAGAGACACAGGGGAGAGAGTGCAGGGGGGGAAGATACACAAGGGAGGGAAATGGAGACACGAGGAAGGCCGTAACAGACACAGGGCTGAGGGGGAAAGAGACACAGGCCAGGGGGGAACAGACACAGGGGAGGGGTGGGGGAGACACAGGGGAGGGTTGGGGGAGACACAGGGGGGGGAGAGATGCATAGGAGGGAGAAGGGGGAAAGAGACACAGGGGAGGGGTTTAGAGACACGGGAGGGAAAGGGAGGTAAAAACACAGGGGGGCAGGAGATACAAAGGAGGTAGACGAGGTGGAAGGAGACACAAGGGAGGGAGAGGAGGGGGGAAATAAGACACGAGGGAGGAAGTAGACAGAGGGAGAGACTCGCAATGAGCTCCAAAGGGGCTCATTGCAAGGCCTGTGATGAGCGCCAAAGGCGCTCATCACAAGGCCAGTAAAGTAGAGGGGGAGAGGCTTACATTGTGTGGCAAACAGCATTGCCAGGCTTCAGTTTTTATTGCCGTCATTTTTGACGGGCAAGTCGCTAGTCACATATAATAGTTGTCAAACTGCGTTTCATCGTCACGCTTGCGACAAATCGCAGTTTGACAACTACGACCAATCGCAAAGCCCCGCGCATGTGCACTGAACAGCGCAAGCTGTGCATGCGCACTGCGCTGGGCGCACGCATGCGCAATGCACAGTGCTAGCTGTGCACTGCGCTGGGTGCTCACATGCGGGCATTAGCCGTGCACTGAGGCGGTCGCGTGCATGCGCTTTTTGCGGCATCAGCCGCGAATTAGCATTGCGCCGGTCGTGCGCGTTGCACGGCTTCCCCCGCGCATGCGCACAGCAAGGGAGGAAGAGGCACACAGGAGGAGGTGAGATACACAGGGGAGGAGGGGAAAGGCAAACAGGGGAGGAAAGGAGAGACAGACAGGGGAGGAGGGGAGAGATAGACAGGGGAGGAGGGGAGAGACAGACAGGTGAAGAGGGGAGAGACAGACAGGGGAAGATGGGAAAACACACAGGGAAGAGGGGAGAGACAGACAGGGGAAGAGGGGCGAGACAGACAGGGGAAGAGGGGAGAGACAGACAGGGGAAGAGAGACACACAGAGGAGGAGGAGGGAAAGACACAGGGGAGAGAGAGGAGGGGGAAGAGACACAGAGGAGTGAGAGGAGGGGGAATAGATACAGGGGAGGGAGAGGAAGAGGGAAAATACACAGGGGAGGAGGAAAAGGCACAGGGGAGGTAAATGGGGGCGGGGGAGAGACACGAGGGAGGGGGGAGAGAAGGGAGCAAGAGAAGGGAGGAAGAGACACAAAGTGGAGGAGGGGAGAGGCACACAGGGGAGGAGGGGAGAGAGACAAACAAAGGAGGAGGGGAGAGAGACACACAAAGGAGGAGGGAAGAGAGACACACAGAGGAGGAGGGGGAGAGACACACAGTGGAGGAGAGACACACAGGGGAGGAGGGGGGAAAGACACACAGGCAGAGGAGGGGGGATAGACACAGGGGAGTGAGATAAGGGCAAGAGACACTGTTTAGTGAGAGAAGGGGGAAGAGACACAGGGGAGGGGGAATAGACACCGGGGAGGGAGAGGTGGGGAAGAGACACAGGAAGGAAAGAGACACAGGGGAGGGTGATGAGGGGGAAAGAGACACAGAGGAGGGGGAAAGAGACACATGGGAGGGAGATGGTGGAAGAGACACAGGGGAGGAGAGAACAGACACAGGGGAGGGAGAGGTGGGGAAGTGACACAGGGGAGGGTGAAAGAGACACAGGGGAGGGAGAGGTGGGGAAGAGATACAGGGGAGGGAGAGGTGGGGAAGAGACACAGGGGAGGTGGAAAGAGACACAGGGGAGGAAGGAACAGACACAGGGGAGGGAGAGGTGGAGAAGAGACACAGGAGGAAAAGAGATACAGGGGAGAGAGTCAGGGGAGTGAGAGGAGGGGGGAAGAAAAAGAAGGAGTGAGAGGAGGGGGAAGAGATAGGGAAGTGAGAGGAGGGAGAAGAGACACAGGGAAGGGAGAGGAGGGAGGAAGATACACAGGGGAGGGAAATGGGGGAAACAAGGGAGACACAAAGGGAGGGGGGAAAAGACAGGAGGGGAGGGGGGAAGAGACACATAGGAGGGAGGGGGGTAAAACACAGGGGGGGGGAGGAGACACAAGGGAGGGAGAGGAGGGGCGGAAATTAGACACAAGGGAGGTATTGATTGTATGTGAGGAATGAAAGCAATGCAGGGTCCAATAAAAAACCAAGATAGCGAGCCTGAGAGGTGGGAGTGATGATAACATTGTCAACAGTGAGGGATATCTGAGGAGTGATTGCTGTAATCTGTGTAATTGAGTGCCTCAGTGTAATTATGGCATGTTTTAAAGATGATGAACTTGTCAGAGTTAAGGGAGAGTTTGAATAGATGTGTAAGATGTGTGATAGATGGATCAAGTGGGCAAGTTGTAAAGTGAGAGGTTGACCGAAGACGAGAGACTTCATCCACAGTTGTCGGGTAAAAGAAGAACCATTATAGTTGTGTGATTGTGGATGGACAGTGGTTGGGTGTTATTGGTTTGTTCAGAGGACTGTTTGTTTGAGCCATGTTCAGAGGCGAGTTTGCTCTGGACATTATGAATTTTATATTTAGAGTGGCTGCCAAAGTCTTCAGCTGTAGGGGGAGAAGATTGTTGGATGTAGAGAACATTTGTAATTGGTCTACAAAGTTGGTATTAATGATAAAACATAGTGTTGTTTTGCAAGATTAAGAGCAGATGATTGGATGGAGAGAATACACTTGTAATTGAGAAGGTCTAAGTACGAGTAGCACCAGATCTAATGAAATGGTTGGGCCAAAGTCGAGAGGATGCCCGGCGGCAGATGTGTCTAGAGGAAAAGGAAAGTCCATTGCTTCAAAGAAGAATTCAGCTTAGGAATCTGTACTGTTAGAACTATTAATGAAGGCAAACTGGACATGGGACATTTAATCAGACAGCCAATAGATCTCCTACTATGGTCAAAAAGTGCGCAGAAGAAATTGAGTAGCCCTCATAGTCAAATGATGGCCCAAGCAGTTTCTGGTTACAACCCAAATAAGTGATAGAATTAGTTCAATTGGCAAGAAATTCAGCATCACAGTGATCCAAGTCTATACCTCAACCATGGATGCTGTAGAGGCTAAAGTTGTCTAATTATATGAGGATATTCAACACCTCCTAGAGTTGACACCAAGAAATTATTTTACTCTCATAATAGGAGATTGGAATGCTAAAGTATGGAACCAAAAGATACCTGGAATAATGGGCAAGTTTGGCCTTGGAGTACAAAATGAAGCAGTTCAGAGATAAGTAGAAGTAGAAGTCAAGATAATTCTCCGGTCATAGCAAACACCCTCTTCCAACAGCCTCCGAGACGACTCTACTCTTGGACATCACCAGATGGACAATAAAGAAATCAGATTGATTAAACATTTTGTAGCCAAAGATGGTGGAGCTCTATACAATTTGTCAGAAATAAACTAAGATATAAGTATATGCAAAGTAAGTGATATCCCCTGTGAATATGCAGTGGAGGCAAATAATAGATTTAAGGGACTAGACGTGTTAGACAGAAGGTCTGAAGAACTTTGGGCAATAGTTTGTGACATTGTCCAGAAAACAGCAACAAATCACCCATTATGTATTCTGACAGTGCAAAGGCAAGTTATAAGCAATGTATTTAATTAAGTTATAGTTAATTTTAAATTTTAAGCCTATATAACAAGATTTATGAATGGGAAGAAAAATACAAAATAAAATCTATTAATTAATACATAAAATAAAAAATAGAAAGGTTCAAATATATAAAAAGAAACACAAACCCACATGTTATAGGTGTTAATTTTAGATGCCATGGGGATCAACATTTAACCCCTTAATTGAGTTTGGCATAATGAATCAAGCCTCAAATAACACCATGAAGGTGTTGGGGTGATAGCAGCATCAGATTTGAGGCACATATTCTTCTCAGGTGCATTGTTTTTGCCTCTACAGGTGGGTGAAAGTACACAAAGGATCTTTAGAAAATCTCAGCATTTGTAAGGATTTATGTGTAACCCTTGGAGTGCTGAAGATTTTTCCTTGTTGCAAAAGGGTATTTGATTATGTGTGTTTACTTTTTTTAAATAAATGTCACAAGCCAAAAACATATTCAAACATGCTCTTTTAAATGCTGAAACTGTTTGGTTCCATGTCCTTTTAAGATATCCATGTTTCACATCCAAATGCTTGCTGTCTCTGTCATTTTCTGGATGAGTTAAAACAATATGGTACAACATAGAACATATATAAACTGTACAGGACACCTACGGGCTTAGTCACTGACACTTATTCCCCTGTGAAACACCTTCAGATTATTTCACGTTCTCTGGCACAGGAAATATCACATAAAGTGTCTGCATCACACACAGAAGATGATAAGAGACCTCTGATTACAGGACTCGGTAGTGTCTAGGAGCTGTCTCGCACAGTCCCATTCACGTGACTGACTGGACACATTGGTTGTGTGGCCAAGTCTCCATCCTCATTATCTATACAGCTCCTTATGGGAGGGCCTCAGATAAGAATATATATGTGATTTTCCAGTCTTTATCTGATGTCACACAGCAGTTTTGGAGATATCCATGTCCCTTTATGGCACTTATCTGGCATTCAGTAATTGGTGTCTTTTTATGGTAATTAGTTGGATTTTGTCTCACACAGGCTTTTGAAGTCCTTTCTCAACATGAATATAAAGTAAATGATATCGTGAGATCCCAATATAAAGAAATCTATGATGTCATACCATATCCTGACAAAAAGAGGTAAGGTGATAACAAATTCTAACGGTTTTGTCCAAATCAGAGACAATGAGGTCCTGGGTGGTTGCTGTAAACTTGTGATATAGAGTAAGGAATCCTTACTCCTTACTGAAGTATTTGCTCAGACACAAGTACTTATCAAGCTTATCACAGTTTTGGTTCGACAACTCTGCATCTGGTCATGAAATATATAACCTGCAACTGTTTCGTTGTATAAAACTATTTTTTGTCAAAAATCGTAATTTTAGTGTAAAAGATTATTCCAGGCGGTTTCTGATATATATAGATGAATAATCAGAATATTGCAGTATATATATATATAGTTATCATGTAACAGGGTTGTCACAGGAGATAGACGATCAAGATGCCGGGTTAGGGGAGAGGACGTCAATAATGAAGAATAGACAGAGAAACAGGAATGATCCCCAAACACATTTTAAATAAATTATTATTGTTTATTTGTAACGCGCCAACATATTCCGTAGCGCTATGCATGCATTGGTATTAAGGCAACACAACATTAACACATTACAAAAGATGGAGGGCCCGGTCTTTGAGCTTACAATCTGGTGTCCATGGAGCCTTCAATTCAATCTATCCTATGCTATGCATGAAAGTTGTGTTATAATGGCAGAGACATACTAACAGGAGCCATGTATAAAGTGATATTGGATTAAAGAGTGCTAATGCATTGTACTAATTTGCATGTCCCCACCCAGTTTCCAGTGGTGCAGTGCAACAACTGTATTTCTTGAGATTCTGAGAAGGAAATACATTTTAACTTATTTTTAACGATCCATATGTCAACCCAAATGTACTATTTTTTTACTTTAAATCTTTCACAAACAAGTGCAGTTTTCTCAAAGGATGGATTTCATTTTCTACAAATAAATCATTAAGTAATATTTCCCCCCAAATAACCTACAAATATGTCCCCATTGTCCTGTATCACATATATAAATATGAGTTTTCTCTTTGCAGGATCACAGACATGCCTGTAACATTCCCATTTTCTGTAGCACAAGTTCTGGGCGTTATACAGGCAGTGTACATGTACGAGCTATACATGAAGGATGACAAGGATGGAGCCATAGCATTCCTGCAAGATGTGGAGAAAAGGTAACGGAAGAGGGGAGAGTACAAAAATACAGAAATATAGACAGTCAACACAAGTTATGATAACACTTATATTCAGCTTATGAAACATTTTTCTCCCCTTCATGTAACTATATAAGGACATTTTTCTTTTCTGTTTTAGTTATTTTTTATTTTTTTTTTTTATTACTTTTTAAAATATTCTGACTAGCGAAAAAAATGAGGGTAATACGATTGTGAGGCAGGTATTGTTGTTTGCATGCTAAATTTTGTTGGCGTTTTAAGATCCTTCGGCGCTCATTGCGAGCCTCGCGCTGAGCACCTTCGGTGCTCATTGCGAGGCTCTTGGTTGTTTGTGTGCTATGAGCAGCGTTGTTTTTTTTTTTTTTTGGTATGGCAATGAATAATTAATAAAATAAGAAATGAATATACTTTACCTATTGTGAAGTAATATATGCAGGAAGCATTGTGTTGAAGAGCTGGCAATCTGTTTTCATGTTGCTGCAGCATTAGTGGTGTGGAGCTGCTGTGTAAGCGTGATGAATGTGTGCAGTGTAATAGTGTGCGTGAACGAGGCAAATCCGTTAGGGTAGCTGTGTACTTCCGCATTATATAAGTTATTGTTCTAAAATGAAGCCTAATGTGAGGTACGCGGCTGTGGCTGATTTTGCGTCCTTGTTTTTGGATGTCGTCTGACTTTTTCGGAAAATCTGTAGGTGTTTGGTGGTGTTTTGCGTGTTTATGGTGGTGTTTTGCGTGTTTAGGGACCTTTAGCCTCGTTTTGGTTTTGTTCGGTGGCCATTTTTTCTCTTGCTTAGGTGATTTTGGGGTCTCTAAACTCCAAAATTTGGACTTGCTGTGAGTAACCTTTTTATGTGTTTGTTGTCTTTATTTATTGTGTTTGTAATGTTTTTGGGGTCGTTCGAGTGGCGTCCTTGTTTTTGGATCTCGTACGTCTTTTTCGGGAAATACGTAGGTGTTTGGTGGTGTTTTGCGTCTTTAGACTGCTGTAGCCTCGTTTTTCGTTTTTATGGACATTTTTTCTCTCGCTTAGGGGATTTTCGGGTGTCTAAACTCTTTTATTTTCACTTTAATTTAGCTGTAACTTCACTTTTTGAGGTCCTGGGTCCTTCCCCCCTTTGCTGTAGGTAAGCTTTTTATGTATTTGTTGTGTGTATTTATTGCGTTTTTTATGTCCGCGGGTTTCGGACAGTGTTTACGCGAGCCCCAAGCGTTAGCAACAGCCCGCATGCTCACAACTATATATGTGATGACTTATCTTGATGTTCTAAGTTCCCAGGAATAATATATGGGCAACGTTTTCTGCAGATGTCTTTTGCATTATGTATGCCTGCCATATTGGTTTTGCTCTTTGGTGGAGGGAGGATATGGTTTTGTGTTGTTGCTGTGTATAGTGAATAGTAAAACATATGTTACAGTTGGTCTCTCTTGGAGTCTAAGAATACATCTTGTGGATAGTTCCTAAGTAATACAGTCAGTCTAGATGTACTTGGGTTTACGGAAACTAAGATAAGGAAAGTATATTCCACGATAATGTGTTTTAATTGACACATAAAGGTTTGATGTACATACTCATGATGTATAATATAAGTAATAACCAATCATAGTTGGCGTCTATCTAATACCACTGCTAAGTTACCCTACATAACCCCCTAGAGTTTGGAACATGGCTAGATCCCAGGTCTAAGGCTCTCGACTCCGCAGTCGGTTATATGTATTATTGTATGTGATCCAGGTATGGATGATCCCAGCTGATTATTTCATACAATAAAGTCCTGTAACCAATACATGGGGTCTTATTCAATAGCAACAGTTACAGAGCGACTCAATTGTACAAGCCCGCAGCTATGTGGGCGAAGGCCTAAACAGTAAACCATGCAATCGTAAGTAGCATTTCAGAGCATAATTATGATCAATTAAGCAAGGCCATAACTACCGACTTAGGAACAGCCAATAGTAAATGATACCGTCATCATGACATCATTAAAACATGGAGGTTAAGCATCAATCAATTAGAAGTCTGATATGCGATCAGAATTACAATCCTACAATGTACAAAATAATAAAAATGAATGAAGGAAATGTTATAGTCCATGTGGGTGGCCTGATATGTATTAACGCCTTGATTACAGAGATTGATTTAACATGAAAAAAAACGTAAAACAAATCATTTCTTGTTGCAGATTTCCCCGTCTTTATAGAGCAGTATTGATGTTTTATTTGCTTTTACAGTGCTACGATCAGGTGTTTAACCCTCTGGCGTAGGATTTTCTTCTTCATTTGCCATTTACACCGGTGAAAACATTTGCGGGCTTGAGGAATTGTAGAAATTGAATAGCATTTTGCGATTATAACAATTACAGAAAGATCAAAGGCTTAGCGGAGTCAGGTTTACGATTTTAACACGTGGGATTTTAAGCCTGTAACCCACAAATTGTTTGCGGCGAGCGAAAAGACGGCAATTGAATATCAAATTAGTTTAAGGGCTACATTATGGGCTCCAGTAACAAACAATTGCTCAATTTAATGGTGGCCTTGGTGTCAAAAGTGGGGCTTGAAACCCATCCCTCCAAAAGGAGACTGTGATCCTCTGCAGTTGTATCCTCCTACTGTCACACCTCCTTTAAGTTTTTCTACTTCAAGAAATACAAACAAATGTTAAGAAGTAGCAAATTACTAAGTTTTGTCAAACCTTCTTATTTCATGATATGGTGATCTCTCTCTTATTTGGAGACTTCTGATCTCTTATCCCACATAACATCATTTCTTCTCTGTTCTCTCTGTAGAATTCTAGACACTTTGGGAGAACCCGCTGATGGCGTGGTACTGGGATTTGTCGCAAATTTTTACTGCATCCTTGCCTGCAAACCATAACTGGAAATAACCACCAAGACTAGCAGAGAAACATGATGGAGATGTGTTTTATTGTTTACCTGAGCAGACACCATTCATCTTTCTTCAATGTAACCTTAAGATGCTGTCATGTCTACAAGTCAGACCACCCAAGAGCACTTGTATAAATAAAAGACACACTTTAATATATTTTATGTATAAGGTATTTATTAAGGGATAAGAACAGAATGCAATGTTTCTATGGACTCAATGTATTAAAGGTTGAAGTGGCAACAATAAGGTAGAAAAAGTAGTATAAAGTATACAGAGTATGATGAGTTGCACCAAGATATACTCATCATCTCATTTCTACTTTACTGCCAATAGCCAGATATGATGGGTGCGTAACTATACAGCAAATCTGATCACTGTATTTACTAAATAGTGAAGATGTAACAAACACTGTCGGGCCGTTTCATCTTCTTATTAATTCAAAGTATTAATAGAAAATAATGCATTCTATGTATTTCAGTGTAAAATACATTATCATAAGACTGATATATATTCACCATATGCATAGAGAATATGCTGCAACATAACATTGTGATTACTGAGGGATTATAACATTTAAGTGCAATTAAAAAACACAGTGAACATTACCATGTGTTATCAGTGAGGTCCATAGCCCAAAAGCGTTATCACTGGTGCTATAGGCCTGAGTTTCTTTGCCATAGATGGACATCATTATAATAAGGACTTTATACAATCACGCCATTCACCACTACTTGAACCTTTAGTACATCAGACCCAACGTGTCCCGTACAATATACACAGTGAGTGTGGGAGTGAAAGGGTTATTTACAAGCTGCAATGGTACATTTACACAGATAAAGTAGTACAACAAATGCACAAAACTTGTGACTATAACATAAATAAAAAGAATAACACAGAAGGGAATGTGGTACCAATTAAGGTTTCGTATACGTTCGTGTTCGATGTTCTGGGCACTCGGTGACGTTGTATTTATGGACTTTGTAAACTCTCTGCTTATGAAAAGAAAGTAGTTCAGCTAATAGTCTAAGCACTAGAGATGTCGCGATTAGTTCGCCGGCGGACTGTTCCAGGCGAACATAGCATGTTCGCCTTCGCGGCGAACAGCGAACATATGCGATATTCGACCCGCCCCCTATACTTTATCATTGAGCAAACTTTGACCCTGCAACTCACAGTCAGCAGACACATTCCAGCCAATCAGCATCATACCCTGCCTTCCACATCCTTCTATCTCAGCCATTTTGGAATCATAACTAACTTGCAGTCTTACTGAGAGGAGGGAGATTGTAGGTGATGCTGATTGAATAGGGAAATCAATAGCTAGGCAAGTTGTCTAGTTGTCTACTTTTAAAAAAACAAAACTTTTATTTTGTTAAATCATTTGCCTGACCGCCAATCTAAGTTCACTTGCCTGACCTCTAGCCAATGTGTGTGTCAGGCTTACAAGTATTGTGCCAAGTACAACCAATCCAATCTAGTTGGGGTACCAGCAGTCTACACTTAAAAAAACAATAATTTTATTTTCTTAAATCTAAGTTCATTTGCCTGAACGCAAATTTAAGTTCATTTGCCTGACCGCTAGCCAGTGTGTGTGTCAGGCTTACAAGTATTGTGCCAAGTTCAACCTATCCAATCTAGTTGGGGTACTAGCAGTCTACATTTAAAAAAACAATAATTTTATTTTCTTAAATCTAAATTCATTTGCCTGACCGCCAATCTAAGTTCACTTGCTTGACTGCTAGCAAGTGTGTGTGTCCGGCTTATAAGTATTGTGCTAAGTTCAACCAAGCCAATTTAGTTGGGGTTCCAGCAGTATACATTTAAAAAAACAATAATTTTATTTTCTTAAATCTAAGTTTATTTGCCTGACCGCCAATCTAAGTTCATTTGCCGCTAGCCAGTGTGTGTGTCAGGCTTACAAGTATTGTGCCAAGTTCAACCAATCCAATCTAGTTGGGGTACCAGCAGTCTACATTTAAAAAAAAACTATAATTGTATTTTCTTAAATCTAAGTTCATTTGCCTGACCGCTAGCCAGTGTGTGTGTCAGGCTTACAAGTACTATGCCAAGAGTTTGTGTGCATGCTTGAGCTCTAAACAAAAGGCTTTTTAGGGTCTTAGTCCCTCAAATGCAAGTTTTATTTTAACACCTTACTGTTTATAAGCACTTTGTGCACAGTGTTGTTCATTTTTGGGAGTTTTTGTGGTATTTTTCTTAGTTGAATTTAAGTTTTAGTTTTCTGGCTTTCTATCCCAAGAGTGAGCTGTCTCCTGGATACTTTGCCACACCCCTCCCTTAGCACTTCACCTGCACTCCTGGAGCTTTTTTACTTTGACTATTTTTTTTAAGTTTTTAAGGTTTTGTTAAAGTTTTGTTTGTTTGGTGTTGGGTTTTATGTTTTGGGGGGAGAGAAGACAAGTAACATCTTTGTAGGCAGTGGGGGGGGAAATAATTTGAAGTTTTTGTTTAAAAGGCTTTTTTAACATCTGACACAGAGACACAGAGGGGTTAAAAAGCCTCTGTGTTCTCTGTGTTGTTGCAATTAGCAACACCTTGCAACAGGCCATTAACCCTTCCACTGCCAAACATCATCTCTCTCTCTCACTTAGTTTTGTCTCCCTTAGTTTTGTCTTTTTGTTTCTTTTTCACACTTTTATATTTAAAAAAAAAAGAAAACAGTAAAATATCATAAAACAAAAAAAAATAATAATAAAACAAATAAACTAAAAAAAAAAAGGGTCTAAACATGAGGGATAAGACCACTAAGAAGCCTCAGGGGTCAAAAGGGGGAATAATGGCCCCTGAAAAATCCTAGCTGCAGCACTGCACGAGCATAGGCCCCAGGCAGATAAGGCAGCCCCAGCTCCTGGTGGTTCTGCCAGCAGACCTACCCCTGTGGCTAATACCTGGTCACAGGTGGTTTCTGCTGGCCCCAGTAATACCACCGCTGGGGCTGAGGGGCAGATCACTAGGAAGCATGGGGTTAAATGTCAGATGTCTGGGGTCTACAGCATTGATATCTATCTGCGGGCTGCAGCTAACGTCATCAGCCCCTCTGTTATAGTAGCAGCCAGCAAAATGTACGGGAAAGCAGTTTTCTTTACCCGTACGCTGGCTGCTGCTCACATTCTTGTACAGAGAGGCATCACAGTGGGGGGATTATATGTCCCAATAGAACCCCTGGAAGGGTTGGGCACAAAAGTAACACTCTCTAATGTGCCCCCCTTCCTACCAGACTCCCTCCTGCGCCCCCACCTGCTTACCCTAGGGGAAGTAAAAACACCATTTATTAAAATTCCCCTGGGGTGCAGAGAGAGAGCACTTCGTCATGTGCTCTCTTTCAAGAGGCAGGTACAAATGTGCCTGCCTCAGGGCGCAGAAAACATAGAGGGGTCTTTTGGGGTTCCATTTGAGGGGGTGCTCTACAGGATTTTTTACAGCACTACGGAGGTGCAGTGCTATCATTGCAAGGGGTTGGGGCATACACGTAGGAATTGTCCTAATGAAAAGCATCATGCCCCAGCCCCAGCAAATGGCACCTCCGTCAGTACAGCACCCATCCCCGCTGAGCCCATAACAGCGGGGACCTCAAGGGACATAGCCTCCCCACAGAGCTCAGGCAAGGAGGCCGTTCCTCAAGCCACCACCACGGCCTCCAAACCCCCTTCTTCCCCAAAAAAGCCATCTGTGTCTGTGGTCTCCAGCAAGACTGCAGACACGGGGAAAAAGGGGAAGAATGTCACCGGTCCTCCCAGTGTCACAGCTGCATCTCCAAGTCCCAATCTGCCCCCACCATAATTACATCAGTTAGTGTGGGGGCACAGTGTAAGCAGAGGGATAATAAGCCCTCTGCAGGGGAGGCAGCTAGTGGCAGCTCCTCTTCCAGGAGTGACGTCCCCAGGAAGAGGAAGCATAAAACCAACAGGGAGGTTGCTGATAAGTGGGAAGTGCTCTATAGTGGAGCACCTCCCTCTAAAAGCAAGAAGAGGAACAAAACATCTCCTCCTCATCCTGGTGACATTGTCTGGCCCGGTTATTAAGCTCAGCCAGCCGGTGCCAGACCACACATCTCTCTCTCCAGACCCTATAGGGGTTAATGTGGAAAAGGGTCTGGAGGAAAAGCAGGGGCAAGAGGGTCTCCCAAGTGAGGCAGGGGTAGACAAGAAAGATCAGGTTCTGCCTCTGGCCTTTGAGGGGGGTCCCAACAAAGCCCCTGCTGAATGGGTAGTCAGTGTCCCTGAAGTGCTGAGCTTCAAGGGCACCAGTCAGTCTCCTCCTCCAGTGTCACTCTCTAGTGACGTACCTCGGGCTTTGTTAGAGCCCCAGGCCGAGTCACTACTGGAGGGGGGGAATATAGGCATGACCCCCATTCAGGACCCCATGGATTTGTCTGTCAGGGGGGATGTGGCACAAGGGGAAGTGGAAATGGGGGAGGGTGATAAAACAGGTTCTCCTGTTAACATCATGGGAGAGCCTGTCTACCCACCTCAGCCGTCCACTGACCCTAACATCTGTGCCATCTAAGCTGAGCAAGCAGCGGTGGAACTGGCAGAGGAGGCATATAAAGCCTCCAAGGCTTCCATTAAGGAAGCCATGCCAGCCACTGCTGTCCAGCCAGCTACCCCTTAATGCACTCCTGAAGCTACAGCAATCCAAAGGTTCGATTATTTACCTTGAAGGGTGCTAAAGGGACTCCTTCTGTATCATCTAAGAGGGGGTCCCTGAGAATAAAGCTGAGGAAACTGACTCCAGCCGGGGAGGATGGAGTAAAAGCCCTCAGCCAAGAGGAGCCCAGGGGTGACCCACTAGAAGGAACATCAGATTCTGGGTGGGTTATCCCTGTCAAGGAAATAGATCTATTCCTTGAGAGCACCCTTCATGGACAAAAGAAAAGGAAGGTGCGGCTGGCCTTGGAGAGGTGTAAGAATATGTCGTTTATTCTCCACTCTCTCCAGCAATATCTAGTGGTCAGCACTAGGGCCAAGAATTCTGGGACTGCGGAGCATCTCCGCGTCCGGAAATTCTATAAAATGTGCGTGTCCTATCAGCAGTCTCAAGGGTCTGAGGAACGCACAATTCCTGACACGCAGTAATGGCTTTGCACATCAGCACGCTAAATACCAATGGCTGTCAAGACAGTTTCCGCAGGTTCCAGGTACTCTCCTATTTATATCAGGGAGGGTACTCTGTGAGCTTCCTGCAGGAAACTCACACCACTCCAGAGGCTGAGGCCTCGTGGCAACTGGAGTGGAGAGGCAGGGTCTTCTTCAGCCACTTCACATCGGCGTCATGTGGAGTGGTGACCCTGTTCTCAGAGTCTTTTCAGCCAGAGCTGCTGCTTGTGAAAGCTGTTATCCCAGGCCGTCTAATCCACCTCCGGGTCCTAGAGCAGGGTAGCATCATTAACCTAGTTAATATATATGCCCCTGCTGGAGGGCCCGAGAGAGTGAGGTTCCTCGCCAGACTGTCCCAGTTTTTGGAGACGGTTGACGCAGATGAGTGTTTGGTACTCGGGGGTGATTTCAACTGCACCCTCGACGCTCTGGACCGGAATAGTCCAGAGCCGTACCCGCCTTCTGCGTCAGCCCTGCGGGAGATCATCGCCCGCTTCTCCCTGGAGGACATCTGGCGAGAGCAGAACCCAGGGGCATCAGACGGTTTCACCTACGTCAGGGTGAGAGCCGGTCTGGTGTCCCACTCCCGGATCGACAGACTATATATATCTAGTCACTATATGTCACGAGTCGGTTCTTGTGCCATTAGGCTGGCTCCGTTCACAGACCACAACTGTGTGTCTGTGACGGTGGCGCTAACTCCAACAGCGCCACGAGCCGCCTATTGGCACTTCAACAATGCTTTGTTGAAGGACCAGGGGCTCGTGACATTGATCCGGGAGTTTTGGACGGACTGGAGGGGTTGCAAGGGGGACTTTGCCACGTTAAAACTGTGGTGGGACGTGGGCAAGGTTCATTTGCGACTTCTGTGTCAGGAATATACCAAGGGTGCGAGTGGGCAGCGCGAAGCTGAGTTGGAGTCACTCCGGGGGGAGGTACTCCATCTGGAGCAGAGGCTGTTCACTTGTAGGGACCAATCCCTGCAGAGCGAGTATGTAGAGAGGAAGGGTGTCCTCTGTGACCTGGAACGACACCAGGCCAAGGGGGCATACGTGCGCAGCCGCTTAGGTTTTCTTAAAGATCTAGACCGCGGCTCGCGCCTCTTCTACTCACTGGAGAAAAAGGGGGGTAACAGTAGGCACATCACCTGTCTTCTAGATGAAGACGGTGCCCCCCTTACAGATCCGGAGAGTATCCGGGATAGAGCCCGGAACTTTTATAAAGATCTTTACTCTCCGGATCCCATTTCTCCAGACGCCTGCAGGGTGCTATGGGAGGGGCTCCCCACAGTCAGTGAGGGTGTAAGAGAGCGGCTTGATATACCACTATCTTTTCAAGAGCTCTCTGAAGCCCTCCGTGCCATGTCCTGTGAGAAGTCTCCAGGACTGGACGGACTGACTGTAGAGTTTTTCCAATTTTTCTGGGAGACTCTGGGACCTGATTTCCATCTGGTCCTTGGGGAAGCCCTGGAGACCGGGGAGATGCCCCTGTCTTGTCGCAGGGCAGTACTTGCCCTGCTGCCCAAAAAGGGGGATCTCCGGCTTATTAGACCCCCGGTATAAACAGACAGTGCCTGTTTTGTTACCAAATTACCGCAAGTCAGAAAGGATGCAGCAGGTCCAAAACAAATTAACAAGTATGCTTTACACAGCAGATAAGGGTGATGTCACAGCACAAGGGCAATATAACAGGGGGAGAAGTGAAAGTAATCCTCCTCCCACGACCACGCCGGCAAGGACAGGACGTTTAAAAGACGTGTTGTTGATGGAGGAAATGCGGACCTTTTTCAGTACTACGCATCGCAACAGCCCTTCGGGATGCACCTTAGAGAACGACTTGACCGACAGGTAGCAGATTACCTTGCCTTAACTGCAGATATCGACACTCTGAGGAGCGATGAACCCCTTGACTACTGGGTATGCAGGCGAGACCTGTGGCCTGAGCTATCCCAATTTGCAATTGAACTTCTGGCCTGCCCCGCTTCAAGTGTCCTGTCAGAAAGGACCTTCAGTGCAGCAGGAGGTTTTGTCACAGTGAAGAAAAGTTGCCGAGGGCAAAAAAGTCTAAATTGCCTCACCTTTATAAAGATGAATGACGGATGGATCCCGAAGGTACTGACACTGGGCGATACATTCGACTGAAAAAGGCCTGATGAGATGAGCTGCCTTCGGCCAAAAATGGTCCACACGCTGCTGTATGTTATCTGTGAATGCCGGATGACTTGCGTGACTTATCCGCCACCAACTAGGGTTCAAGAAGACGCAATGTTTTATGGCACTTTCTGCCTGCGGAACAAAGGTCAATTTTACTGGCTGCTGCAACAGCAGCGGCTGCAACAATACCTAATTTTTGAATTTCAATTTTTATGGAAGGCGTACGGCATGTAATGAAAAAGAAAGCATATTGAACAGTCTTGCATAACACAACAGTTGTGCAAAAATACATATTTACAATGAAGACATTTTGTTAAAATTAGGTGGCTAGGCCTTCTTATTTTTACTTTTTTGGTTAATAAATTTTCTTTTTTTTTACTGTGATTGCAATTTTTAAAAGAAACCTAAGACATGGTAAAACAGACAATAGTAAAGAGTATATCAGCAGTTAACACCAAAGTCCTATTATCTATCATCACTCCAGCAGTAGCTTATTATTTACAATATCTAACCTGCTCAATCGCCCTTGGGTTACCCTAGGGCAGGCTTCAGTAGGCGACCTCTCCTTTCCTCGGATGATTTTGCCACCGGTTGCTTCTGAAGGGTCTCCTTCAGGGCACCCCCACTCCGGTCCTTCCCCCCCGAGTCGCTTCAACCATTAACAAATGTTTTATTATATTAGGGGGGCACTAAATGGGGATGTTATCCAGGGATCCCAAATTGTCTGGAACTGGGTGATTCCATCCAAGACTACATGGTTTAATCTCTCGTTGAGCAGAAAATAGTTGATTTTTTTTATTAATTCCTGAAAGTTTTAATTTGGGGTTTTCCAACTACTAGCTATGTGTATTTTTTCTTTCAAAAAATATTTTATTAGGTCAGGTAATATATCATATTCAAACAACCATTTCCATGTTACATATATATCCATACATGTTAATACATCAATGAGTTACCTTATCTCTATTAATACTCAGTTTACCCCTTTCCATTCCATAATCTTGGAGCTTATACCATATCCAGGGCTAGTATGTTATCTGGATTTGGTTGTACCTGTAGCCTAAAAATATATATATTTTTTTACTTTTCAGTTATTCATATAGCTTTAATTCAGTTTGTTTTAAGTTGATTACCTTTAAGTTTCGAATTGGACTATAATTGGGAAAAAAATAACTAGTTTTAACATTTAACATGTTGGGAAAGGGAAAGGTCCACAAACATCCTCCTTTTTTACATAAATATTATGTAAAATATAGCACTTACCTCCGCCCTCCGCCCCTCTAAAGATCCACACACACCTCCATCCATCCCGTTCTCTTGAGAATAATCTCTCCCATTTAGGTGAACCCTATTCCGGACCTAAAATTCTTTAATTGTCTCCAGATGATATGCTATCCCTTAATTGCAGCCACGGAGACCATATATCTCAAAATGTATCCATGGAGTTGTCTACTAAATGGTTAAGGCGTTCATTTATAAGGATAAAGTTTAATTTATTTTTAACCACCTGAAAGTGTAGGGTATCTGATTTCCATTGTCTGGCTATATGGTTCTTTGTGGCCAACATGATGAACTTTAATAGCCTATTTTGAGCGGGCCAGAGACAGACATGCGGAACACCCAGCATGCAGTTTTCTATATTAGCAGAAATCTGAATCTTAAACATTTTAGAAGATAGTAAGCATGTTTCTTCACATAGTCTTATGACTGCCGAACACTCCCACCAGACATGAATAAATGTAGCCTCATTACCACTGTTCCTAAAACATGAGCTGCTCCATTTTGGATCCCATTTATTTAGCTTAAAAGGATTAATATATGTCCTGTGTAGGACCTTTATTGAAGTCTCAAGCAGACTATAATTTAAAGATCCCCTACTTAAGCCTCGCCAACTTTCATCCCATGTGCTGTCTGCCAACTCAGTGCTTAAATCCCTTTCCCAGGCTTTGGTATAGTCTGGTTTGTTTGCCCATGAGTTTTTATTAAATAGTTCATACATGAGGCTAATAATACCAGGCTGAAAGGGGGAATCCCTACATTTTTTGAGTAGCTAGGTGTTTCTTTGGGGGGTTCCCCTACCACTTATCGTATATATAAAATTATGTATCCTGCAAACATTATAGTTTTCAGTTAGGGGTAAATTGTATCTATCTCTCACCCGCTCAAAGGTCATTATTTTGTCGTCATGCCACCATGGACTAACCCTTAGTAGGTTCAGAGACTTCCACCAACTGAGAGAGCTTTCCGGAAGATGCATCTTAAAGTGGGGATTGGGTACGATAGGGGTAAGATCTGATACCCGAGTGTCCAGGTTTTGTGTCCAGTTCATCTCCGTCCATATTTTTAATTAATGCTTAATCAACGGGTTTTTCAAGTTTCTCAAAAAAGTATACAGGCCTGGAATCCATATTACTGTATCCCATGTATAAGGTGACATGCTTACATTTTCCATAAATACCCAGAGCGGCTGATGTGTGGGAGAATGCGCCAGAGGAATGAAAGCCACCTACGCTGCCTTGTAATACAGTTTGAGATTCGGGCACGATAGGCCCCCTTTCCCTTTTGGTCTATACATATTATTTTTTGAGATCCTCTGGGCTTTATGATTCCAAATAAATCTAAAAATTAGTTTTTTCACCTTTGAATCTTTATGTGTTGTTACTTGTAATCGATCTGCCGGGAGTTTTAATCTGGCTGACGGGGATTTGTAGTATGTATCTATCAAGTTCATAAATTTGCCTGCAAACCCAAATTTCTGTAATACTGCTTTTAAATAAGGCCATTCCACCGTATCAAAGGCCTTTTCTATATCTAACGCCATAAGGCATGTGGGTATTTGATGTTGGCACGACCATGAGATTAAATTTTGTGTCCGCCTGATATTGTCCGCCGTTTGTCTATAGGGGATAAACCCTGTTTGGTCTTTATGGATTATGGAGGGGAGAAATCGCGAAATCCTGTTTGTCATTAATTTGGCCAAAATGTTTATATCCCCGTTTAGGAGTGATATGGGGCAGTAATTTTTAAGTTCTAATGGGTCTCGTCGTTCTTTCGGGAAACATATCATATTTGCATGGTTTAGTTCTTGTGGCATGGGAGAGCCTTCTAAAATTTGATTGAAAAATGTGGCTAAGTGGGGTAATAACAAGTCTATAAAAGTTTGGTAATAGAGATTTGTAAATCCATCCGGGCACGGGTAGCTATGTGTATTTTGAATGCTAAAGCCATTAATTGGAATAGCTTGTTATAGGATTGAGATAAGATAAGATTTTTTTTATGTTTATCCCCAGTAAGCAGGATTCCATTGAAAGAGAAATATCCTTTTGCAAGTATTGGAGGCCCGAGATTTAGCTGAAGTCTTTTATAGTGGACATGAGTGCTGGTATAGAGAGAAGGGGCTTGGTCAATGTGCAAAGCATATCGTCCCCGAAAAGTGAACACTTAAACTGATGGTGTCCTACTTGAACCCCCTGGATGGCATGGTTGGTTCTGATTGCCTGTGCTAGGGGTTCATTGGCAAGAGCAAAGAGCAGTGGGGAGAGTGGGCATCCCTGCCTGGTCCCTCTCTGTACTTGGATTTTGGCCTTATGGTCCCCTGGTATCTTTAAGTTAGCTACTGGTGAGTCGTAGTACCTTCTGAGCAGGTTGAGAAAGCGTCCCTCAAATCCAAACGTATCTAGCATTTTGTACATATATGTCCATTCCACCGTATCAAAAGCCTTCTCTATGTCTAGGGCTTGAGGGCAAACTGGGTTGTTATAGTGTTGAGCCAAGAACTGGGCATTCAGAACCCTCCTAACATTATCTCCTGCCTCTCTGAAAGGAATGAACCCTGTTTGGTCCTTGTGTATTTAGTCCAGTAAAAAGTTAGATATTCGATTGGACATAATTTTAGATAGGATCCTTACATCCACATTTATCAGGGATATGGGGTGATAATTTTTAACCTCTAAAGGGTCCCTACCCTCTTTTGGAAAGACTATGAGGTCGGCCTGATTCAATTAAGGGGGCATAGGTTCTCCATTTAGTATAGCGTTAAACAAAGATGTTAGGTGCGGGGGTAAGCAAGGGCTCAAATTTCCTATAGTACAGATGAGTAAAACCGTCTGGCCCTGGGGACTTGCCAAATTTAAGATCTTGGACTGTAGATTTAACTTCCTCTTGGGATATGTCTAGGTTCAAGCTGTCCAATTGAGGTAAAGGTATTTTGTGGACTTCTTGCTGTAGTAGGAAGGACTCTATGTCAGATCCGCTGCAGCGGGATTGGGATAAATATATGGTCTGATAGAAGTTTTGAAATGTTTCTTGGATAGCATTGGGTATAAAGGAGGTTTGGCCATCAGGTAGTCTAAAGATACCGTATATTATGTCCTCTCTTGGGGGGTAAAGACACTAATAATTCCTCCAATAAAATTCTGCTTTTTTTTTTGTGGGCAAGGTCCCTGGTTAGCCCCTTGAGTTATCTGTTAAAAAAAAATGGTGCAGAGACTGTGGGGGCTGTTAGCCTCCTTGTCCACGTGTGGCCGTTTAGAATCCCTGCTGCTGCATGTTTCAGCTTTATTAAGGTGTAATTGTACAGCATTTGACTCAAGTAACTGCCTGTGCTGGGTCAGTTTGGCTTAATTGCTGGGCCCTTTTCCTGCCAAGATGGCGACCGTCAGTCCATGGGCCTCTAAGTCCCCTTCAATACTTTTGCCCCCGCTTGTGTGCTTATTTGGGATGGCCCCCCTTTATATCTCCGGCTTGTGGCCTTCTCAGGTCCCCCCCTCAATCTCTGAGTGTGGGTATGCGGGGCTGGGGCGTTGAATCAGGCCTACCTTCTTCTCTGCTCGCTGCAAGATCAACAATACCTAATTTTTCAGGCATGTGTACATGGCTAATTTTTCTGGCCTCTGGTGCTGCACTGTGGCTTCAACAACCAAACCCCCAAAAAAGGCACATAACAGGGATTAAACTGATAGGAGTAGTACTACTTAACACACCACTCATATCTGGTGTAACAGTAGTGTACATTTAAAACAAAACAAAAAATTCTACTGTAATAGATTGCATAGCAGTTAGTTGTCTGCAAGCGTCTGTGTCAGACCTACAGTGTCTACTCTGCCAAATTCTGCAAGTGCACAGTGCCACTCATATCTGTTGTCACAGTAGCTTGGACGCATAGTACCAATCTGTCAAAACCTGTAATGATGAATGAGGTCTAGAGTAGCCTGGTTCCCTTATCCTCTACAGGTTGAGACCTAATGTTTGGGTGACTCCAGACCAACACATGAGTACAAGCAGCACACAAACTCAAAGCCGCCATCCTCCTCCTGGTCCAGCATCATCAGCCACATCAACCACTGTTGTCCTCCTTGTCCCCTCTCAACCATCCGCCACTGCGTCTCTCGCCTTGAGCAGTTCCTGCTCATCTGCCCATAGTCAGGTGCCTGTAAAGGACATGTTTGAGCGTAAGAAGCTAATGTCACAAAGTGCCCCAAATTTGAAGTGATACGACCAACAAAGCATCTTTTTCCATCTCCCGGTTCTAAAAATCCAGGCCTTATACACGCCCCCTGATAGGTGACGTAACAAGTATTAAACTGATAAGAGTAATACTTACAAACACGCCACTCCTATCTGGTGGCACCTTTGATTGCACGTGCTGTGCCCCAAAATTGAAGTGATACGACCAACAAAGCATCTTTTTCCATCTCCCGGTTCTAAAAATCCAGGCCTTATACACGCCCCCTGATAGGTGCTGTAACAGGTATTAAACTGATAAGAGTAGTACTTACAAACACGCCACTCCTATCTGGTGGCACCTTTGATTGCACGTGCCGTGCCTCAAAATTGAAGTGATACGACCAACAAAGCATCTTTTTCCATCTCCCGGTTCTAAAAATCCAGGCCTTATACACACCCCCTGATAGGTGCTGTAACAGGAAGTAAACTTATAAGAGTAGTACTTTCAAACACGCCACTCCTATCTGGTGGCACCTTTGATTGCACGTGTCGTGCCTCAAAATTGAAGTGATATGACCAACAAAGCATCTTTTTCCATCTCCCGGTTCGAAAAATCCAGGCCTTATACACGCCCCCTGATAGGTGCTGTAACAGGTATTAAAATGATAAGAGTAGTGCTTACAAACACGCCACTCCTATCTGGTGGCACCTTTGATTGCACGTGCCGTGCCCCAAAATTGAAGTGATACGACCAACCAAGCATCTTTTTCCATCTCCCGGTTCTAAAAATCCAGGCCTTATACACGCCCCCTGATAGGTGACGTAACAAGTATTAAACTGATAAGAGTAGTACTACTTAACACACCTTATAATAATGCAGAGAGAGGCAACGCAGTGAGAGGAGTCTGAAGAAGAGGAGTCAGAGGAGGAAGGTGGCTTTGAGGAGGTGGAAGACCAAACACAGCAGGCGTCCCAGGGGGCTTGTTGTCACCTTTTGGAGACCCTTGGTGGCTGGGTGGAGGAAGAGACCTTCAATGACATCAGTGAGGACAAGTAACGGGACATGGCTAGCTTGGTATCCAACCTTGTGCAAATGGGGAGTTTGCGGGTTTTGCAAATGGACTGGGGTTGTTTGCGGTGCATTAAACGGGGAGTTTGGTCTGTTACTGTGAAGCGGACCTAACCCTTACACTACCTGATCGATACAACATCATACCTGATGTTTTAAAGCACGTTATTCCAAACAATTTAGGAATGTTAGGTAATTTATGCCCTTTATGGCTTAAAACCAGACTCTGCATCAACTATGTAATTTTCCGTGGGAGTTTTGCCATGGATCCCCCTCCGGCATGCCACAGTCCAGGTGTTAGTCCTCTTGAAACAACTTTCCCATCACTATTGTGGCCAGAAAGAGTCCCTGCGGGTTTTAAAATTCGCCTGCCCATTGAAGCCTATGGCGGTTCGCCGGGTTTGCCGGTTCACGAACATTTGCCGCGGTACGCCTTCACGTTTCGCGAAAATGTTATGTTCGCGACATCACTACTAAGCACAGAACAACTCGGGGTAGGTGCAACTCAAGAAAAGACATGAAGGACGAGGGAGGATATGTACTGAGAGAAGATAGAGAAGGCAGGATCTGGGCAGTCTTACGTGGGGACTTGGTGGGTTCTAGAGATTTTACATTAACGTATATGAAACATATATAACTAATAGCAGTATTTATACATAGTGTACCCAGGCCCGGATTTACCTTTTTGGAGCCCCTGGGCGGTAAGTGTAGGAGCCCCTATGTGTGCAAGGTACGCACACACACATTTTTCCTTTTCTGTGCGTGTATATGGCTCTCTTACTGTGTGAGCAAATCACAGACATTTCCAAATGACAGACATTTTTACACCATAACTACCCATACACACGCAAAGTTTTTACGTGTTTGTTAAATGCATGTGATGGTGGACCATCTTATTTATATTTTTCTATGGGATGGCAGCAAGCGCATGTTACACAAACACAAGTATCGCACATAAAAACTGAGTTATTCTGAGATTTAAACTGCCACGGCAAAATGAAAACAGAAATTGTTTGAAAAAAATGTATAATTAAAACCATAATAATTCAGGAAAAAAGTCATACAGCTAGTTTTTAATTAGAAAAAAGTAAGAAGTCTGCTTCTGGGCGAATTAGGGGGAAGGGGTGTGGTGACAATTTTAATCCAATCCAATTAAGAAACGCTTTCTGCTGCTACGTTCCTCAACCCGCCCTCCAATGACTCTCCACGACCAATCTCTGCAAACACACAAAATCCCCTCCATTACCCATCAGCACACCCTCTGACTCTCCACAACCAATCTCTTCATACACACAAGAAATCACCTCCATTACCCAGCTGCACATCCTCTGACTCTCCACAACCAATCTCTCCATACATACAAGAAATCACCTCCATTACCCAGCTGCACACCCTCTGACTCTCCACAACCAATCCCCTCCCCGCCCCTCTCCCACCCGCTCCTGTTTACTCTGAATTTTTAAACCACACAAACTCCTTACAGCTGATCAATTAGCATCACCTTCTAAGTATTCCTTAATAATCCTTAACACAATGTTTCCTTGTGCTTTCTTCTTCCTCATAACCACCTATTTTTCTCTCAAGCTCTTCTTCTCAACTTTTCCACATCATCTCTCCAACACAACCTTATCTCCTTCCATGCTATTCTCTCCTCTTTTATGCTCCCATGAGCTACTCTCCTTCCTCCTGTCATGATCTCATCCCTCTTTTAAAGCTCACAAGCAGAAACACTTCTGCAAATCCCTTTCCATCTCCTCTCTCTCCTTCTGCTGGCTTTTGGAGATATATCTCTTAATAGCCCTCGCCTGACAATCCCATTTGCAGGTTATAATATCTGACCACTAGGGGCAGATAACATAAAACAAACTAGAGCCACCTCAAAAGACTTCTATCATATCCCTCTCCTACTAATTGAAACCTTTGGGTACCTTTCTACCTAATTAAACTTTCACTTTCTTCCTTACCCCTGCTATTCCTTATTTTTATGTTTGCTCTGCTTTCTGCCTCTTCCATCCCCTTTAGATTGTAAGTAGCAGGTTTCCAATCTTGTGCTCAAAGCAGGGCCCTCCATTTTCTCCAGTTTGTTAACATTATGCTCTTCATTGTTCTTGTCCCCTGTACAGCGCTACAGAATATTTTGTTGCGTTAAAAATAATAGTTAATAATAATAATAATAATAACTATACTCATAAACAGACTACAAAAACTCAAATTTTCCCAAAAATGTTTATGTCAGTGACTTGAACTGCAGTGGACCTTTAATGGGAAAACTGATTGCTAATATAAGTGATCAGTGAGTGTGTGATCAGGATATGTCTCACTGCCGGGCCTTCCTATAAGAATGTTTTTTATATTACATTTATTTTTGTGTACTTTGTCTCTGAAGGTGGACAGTGAACCAGACACACGTCATGATCACATACACATAGATAGACACAGGCACAGACATAGATACACGGACAGAGAAACACACACAAAACACACACATACATACACATATACACAATAGATGCCTCACAAACAAGTGAAATAATAAAACCACGACAAGATGAGTGGACGACAAGCCTGCTTTGATTTGCAGGGGAGCTGCCAGTTAGAAAGAGTACTGATACAGTGAAGCTTCGTGCTGCAGACGCCATGATGTGGAGGTGCAGACTAGAGAGGTGGTGACATACAGACAACAAATGCATATTACCGTTGAGCACGAGGTACTGAATTAACAATTCTTCACACACAATTCCTAATATTATAAGCCTCATTCAATTTGGAGTCCACAACTTGTTTGGAGTAGGACGTATGTCTGTGGGCCTGCAGCGGCCACAACTTTTGGTGCTATTCAATTGGCCGGGCCAGCATATATTGATAAAGCCGTAAATACTGATTGCCAGGCTCGATAGAACACGGAAACTAAACATGAAATGAAGTATTTTGTTGGGACGATTTGCGAGTTTGATAATGCTAAATGATAATTCTAAGACCTAACATCACTTTTATTAAAAGTACAGTTGTGTGTGTATATGTGCATTTACAGTGCTTTGGACATGTCATTAAGCCCTTTGCGAGACCTCTTTGGTACAAGTAACTTGTGGTTCAATTTTTGCCATTTAGGGGTTGACGGAGTGGTTAGCGAGGGGGAATTGGAGCAATTGAATAGCGATTGCGATTTTAGCCTTGCGAAAGTGAAAGACCAAATGCTTGGAGGGCATTAACTTGTGATTTTAAAAATCACTATGAATCACAGCTCAGAGCCCATAACTAGATCGGAGGTTGCAAATGGAAGCCAATTGAAGAGCAAAATTAAGTTACGAGCTCCATTTCTGAGCCCGGATCTCCAGAAGCCTCAATTGAGTGAGTCTCTCTCTCTCTCTCTCTCAGAAGTGAGGCTCACTGGTCTATAATTCCCCGGATTTGCTCTTGCCCTTTTAAATATAGGTATCACATCAGCTTTTCTCCATTCATCTGGTAGAGACCCTGTGTTGAGTTAATCTTGATAGATTAGATCTAATGGTTTGGCTATTACAGAGCCCAGTTCCCTCAGTACCCTTGGATGTATTCCATCAGTACCCTTGGATGTATTCCCTCGGTACCCTTGGATGTATTCCATTAGGACCTGGGGATTTATTAACAGTTTTTTTTCCAACCTGCTTTCGATTGAATGCTCTTAAGAAATATAAATTAGGAATATCTGTAGTGCTATGTGCTAGCTAGATTTATGAAGTTTTTAAATAAAAAAAAATGGTTGTCCAAATGTAGTCAGAGAAGATATTCATAGTGGAAGTAACAACAACATTGAATCTTTGTGGGTTGAGCTAAATAGTGGAGGAGCTAATTCTAAACGCATATTGGTGGCAGTATGCTATAAACCCCCAAATATAGCTGAAAGTGAGGAAATACAATTATTGTTACAGATTGGAAATGCAGCTAAGCACGGTCAAGTTCTAATAATGGGAGATTTTAATTACCCTGAAATAAACTGGATAAACGAGACCAGCAGCTCAGCTAAGGGGAGCAGGTTCTTGAGTACACTCTGGGATCACTATCTGGCCCAGGTAATATAAGAACCTACTAGAAATGGGGCCATCTTGGATTTAGACATTACATGTAATATTGATATAATATCAAATGTAAAAATAGGGGAACCCTTGGGGAACAGTGATCACAAAACAGTCTCATTTGAGATTGAATACAGAAAACTGAGTTGTAAGGGGCCAACAAAAACTCTAAATTTTAAAAGGGCTAACTTTAATGGGCTACGGCCAGCAATACAACATAAAGACTGTGACAAAGAACTTACCGGGAACAATACTGAAAATAAATGGACAACATTCAAATCCTTACTAAATTAACATACTCATCGGCATTTACCATGTGGAAATAAAATGAATAGGAGTAAATCATATCCCATGTGGCTTAACAATGACTTAAAGATCATGATGAGGAAAAAGAAACATGCATTTAAATTATACAAGAAGGAGGGAACAGAGGCAGCTTTATGTGACTTTAAGGAAATCAACAAGGCTTGCAAAAGGGCTATTAGACTGGCTAAAACAGAAAATGAGAAGTCAGTTGCAAAGGAAAGTAAGACTAACCCTAAAATATTTTTTAAATATATTAATGGCAAGTAGGCCAGGAAGGAAGCTATAGGAACATTGCAATGTGACACAGTCTGATAATTAGTGACCAGGAAAAGGCAGATGTGCTAAATAGGTTATTTTCTTCGGTATACACAAGGGAGGTACAAGTGTTTGGGTCACAACATAATGGGGCTACACTACCATCACCAAATAATCGGTTAACACAGGAAGTAATCCAAAACAGATTGGAGAAAATAAATGTTAATAAGGCCCCAGGACCTGATGGAATACATCCAAGGGTACTGAGGAAACTGAGTTATGTAATAGCCACACCATTATATCTAATTTTTCAAGACTCACTCACCACAGGGTCGCTATCAGATGACTGGAGAAGAGCAGAGGTGATACCTATATTTAAGAGTGAGCCTCACATCTGTAGTTGGAACATTTTTAGAAGGGTTAATAAGGGACAGAATACAAGAATATGTCTATTTGAACAAGATCATAGGTAGCAGCCAACATGGATTTATGAGGGATAGGCCATGTCAGACCAATCTAATTAGTTTCTATGAGGAGTTTAGTAGGAACTTGGATCAGGGCAACTCAGTGGATGTAGTCTTTTTGGATTTTGCAAAGGCTTTTTATACAGTGCAACATGGGAGACTATTGTGCAAACTAAGGGATACATGAATTGCAGTAAATATCTGCTCATTGATCAAGAGCGAAAAAACACAAAGCAAAGGGTTGTTGTAAATGAAACATACTCTGATTTTACAAATGTGGTAAGTGGGGTTCCTCAAGGATCAATATTAGGTCCTCTCCTTTTTACTATATTTATGATTGACGTAGAAGTAGGACTCAAAAGTAATGTCTCCATTTTTGCTTATAACACTAAGTTGTGCAAGGTAATAAAATCAGATAATGATGTACTTTCCCTTCAAAGGGATTTGTATAAATTAGAGAAATTGGCGGCTAAATAGCAGATGAGATTTAATACAAATAAATGTTAATTAATGCATTTGGGAAGGAAAAATAGCCATGCAATTTCTAATCTTAATGGAGGAAATCTAGTGATAACCAATATTGAAAGCGATTTGGGAGTACTAGTGGACAACCACCTAGGTTACAGTGCTCAAAGCCAAGCAGTAGCTGCAAAGGCAAGTAAAATATTAGCATGTATTAAAAACGGTATAGAAGCCCGGGAAGGAAATATAATTCTGCCACTATAAAAATCTCTAGTACACCCTCATTTGGAATATGGAGGACAATTTTGGGCACCACTTCATAAAAAGGACATTTTAGAGCTGAAAAAGGTGCAGAGAAGGGCAACAAAACTAATAAGGGGAATGGAGGGGCTATGTTATGAAGAAAGACTAACCAAACTTATTTTCCCTAGACAAAAGGCGTCTATGAGGGGATATGATTACCTTATTTAAATACATCCAGGGTCAGTATAAGGCTTTGTCAAGTGAACTTTTTGTACCAAGAGATTTTCAACTGACAAGAGGACATCCTGAGGTTAGAGGAAAAAAGATTTCACTTTAAAGAAAGAAAAGGGTTCTTCACAGTAAGGGTGGTTAAACTGTGGAATCCTCTACCAATGGGTTAGATATATTTTGGAATAAAGAGGGCATTCAAGGTTATCCTAGGTAACTAGCGAGGGAATATTGATCCAGGGTGAAATTTTATCGCCAGTTTCTGGAGTCAGGAAGGAATTTTGCTTTTTTTCCCCTTATGAGACAATTGGCAAAGTTTCAATGGGTTCCCCTCGATCAATTAACAATTATTAACAAATGGTCCACATATTAAAAAGATCAGAAGACATCTAAAACTGTTGAACTTACTGGACTAACAGTCTTTATTCAACCTCAAATACTATGTAACTTTGTAACTATGTTATATTTGTGTTTCTATGAGTGCAAACTATTGAAATAGCATGTTTATATAAAAAAAAATCTAACATTTATAATTACTAAAAGTATATATTAAAGAAAAAATAATAAAATGTTTAAAATCTGAAGAGGCGATAGGGGACTGAGGCAAGATTCCTTTGAACAGTTCTTTGTTTATGTGATTATATAGAAATATTGAAGGCTGAAACATGTTCTAGACTCACCTCACATGATCTAGCTCCCTTCTCACCATAAGGGGAGATACTAGAGTTACAGATTGCACATTAATTATTCAAAATTCTTTATGTATAATAAGGTCCGGTATTGCTCCTAGCGTGTATGTTCTATATGGTACTGAAATAAGATTTTGATAGTATTTGAACATTTAAGATAAAGGCAGACCATGGAAGGGGGTGAACATTGGGAAATGCATCTGGCAGTGGGCTCTGGATGTTATACCTGTCCTGGGCTCCATGGTTTCTGTTAGCGACCCCAGTTATAGATTCCACATTCCCATTGTTATGATTATAACTCTCCCTATATTTAAAGTTTTCTTACTCCTCAGGAAGCCAATCAGTAAAAAACAGATATCAATGTATTCTGAGTGGGTCTAGATTACTCGACAGCAAAACTGCATGTGTGATACAGTTATACAAGGTGTTAATGTAAGCCACATTGTTAAATTTCCTGATCAGTTGCTTAAAAGCACATGGAGAGGCCGGATTTAGGACTTAACCTGGGGTATAGGTGTGGCTGCTGATGGAGTGAGTGTTTGCAGAATTTCAGAGTTGGAAAAAGAGACGTAAGACGCATTACGTAAGACGCACGCCTGAGTCACATGAGAGCGAATCAGGAAGTGGAGTTGAGACAGGGAAAGTGAGTCTGAAATAGGCTATTTGGGACAGATTACATTGTATTCTGAGTGGGTCTAAAGATATTCTGTTAGATTGAAGTCTATAGAGAAGGTTTTCTTAAGAGGATCAAAGTTATATAGCGGTTGGTAAACGGAGATTGAATATGCACTAAGTTCTATACCCTTAAAGAAGCCATAGATTGGCCACCAGAAAACTTTTGTGGCATACTATCTCATGACTACCTCTTAAATTCTCCAGTATTCAAGTAACTAGATCTAGAGATACATTAGATTTTGTTTTTCTGTTTTAGGTTAAGAGCAATGATAACTACTTTTTGTCTCAGTATTCTATATTGGTACATAAAGACAAGTAAAGACCCACCTAGTGTAAGGAATCAGGAAGTGGGGTTGTGTATTGACTTCTCTCTCCAGTACTGCAATTTATCCTGTATATGCCTAGATATGTTTACTCATACTAAGTAACTTTGAAATTAATAAGAGGCTGATCAGCCCACACTATATGTGACACAGGCATTAAATGCCAAAAGTTTTTCTGCCAAAGGAGCAAATCAGTGCTTTTGTTTTTAAACTGAAAATTGTAATAGTTTTTATTCATCATTGTTCCCTATATTAAATAAAAATTGTCATATTATTAGAAATTATTCCCTATTGTCTGTATAATGATTGATGGAGTGGTAACTCCCTAGATTGTAGTATATTGTGCTAGTTATGCTTCAAAAATAGAAACTGGTATATAGTGAAGAACCATATTAGGCTTTACTTGTCTGGATAAACAGCAAATATTTATACCATATCAGTTACTTGAAAAAGCAGCCAGCAGGGAATGGTAGAAAGGAAGAGAGACAAAAACCAAGTGAAGAAAACAAACAACTTCCTTCATGAAAGTACCAACAAGCTCATATCACATATTATAATTGTCAAACAAAGTGACTCTACAGAGTATGAATCACTATGTAAAAAACTAAATGATAATATAGAGAGATTCAAAAGAGACATTAAAGACCAGAAACAAAAACAATTTCTAAGAGACAAAACTGATTTCCAAACAAATAGGATCTTTAAGAAATTTCCCACCTCAATACCATCACAAAGAAATTCTGACATAAGTTCCTCAGATTATGACAATTCAGACATAGATGAACATTCTATCCATAGCTCAAGAGGTAGACGACCTGGTATGCATTATAGAAGAGAGGCATACAACACAAGAAAGTTTGCACAAACTAGAATGCAAAACAGCTATAATAATGAGGGTTTTTTAGAAGAAGGCCAGTTTCCTGTGAAAGGTCCAGAGAGGAGAGACCAAAGGAAAAAGACCTAAGTACTGAGAAAAAGTTCAATACAAAAAGTTTGATAAAAGACCAAAGTATGAAAGTCATTAACTTATCAGACTTTACTTTAAATCTTGACCATGAATCAGTACTGAGAAAAGGCCTCAGTTTTGTGCCAACATCAAGGTCGGACAAATTTACCCATATTAAAGATATCAACCTTTTTGCTCGTAAATTAGCCCTCCAGAAATTCTTTAAAAATAAAGAAGATAAAGAACATATGAAGTTAGGCATGAACAAAGAAGATATTGAAACCTTCAAACTTCTAATGTCTCTGTTAGAAGAGAATGCCTCTACTGAGGAAGGTAAAACATTTAATGACACAAAAAGATGGAAAAACAAAAGTAATTTCACCCCCTTTTTAAAAGATTACTCTAACATCTGGGTATTCCTTCAACAGGTAACAATTGACATAGAAAGTTTAGATTTCACCAAATTAAGAAAATCTTTCAATCTGACAAAACAAGAATACCAAGCCCTCAATAAGCTTAAATCTTGTAAAGATATTCAAATTAAACAAGCGGATAAAGGGGGCAATCTCGTAATACTAAGTAATGATAAATACAAAGAGATGTGCAATAGGATTTTGGATGATAGATTTACCTATGAAGTATTAACAAAGAATCCAAATCTCGAATATAGATTAGTCTTAAAGTCTATATTACAAAAAGCTAAAATGGAGAAGATTATTGATGAGCAAACATATATGTTTCTTCTACCAAAATTCCCTTGCATCTCAACTTTTTATGCACTACCAAAAGTGCACAAACAAACAGAGCCTATCCCTGGTAGGCCTATAGTATCAGGAACCGGAAACCTTCCCTCCAATGCCAGTATTTTTGTGGATCATTATTTACGTGATTTAGTACAGAATTTGCCTTCTTATGTACAAGATACTAATGATATACTAAAACAGTTCGAGCATTTAATAGTGCCAAAAGATACGTGGTTAGCAACCATTGATGTTGAAGCACTCTACAGTAGCATACCTCATAATCTTGGTATTGAGGCAGCTAAACAATTTCTGAGCACAAAAAGCACTAATTTTGAAAAATTTAACAACTTTATTATCCAACTCTTAGAGTATGTCTTGAAATATAATTTTTTTCTGTTCAATGATAAATGGTTCCACCAGACAAAGGGGACCGCAATGGGCACCCCATGTGCCCCTAGCTACGCGAACCTTTTTTTAGGTTGCTGGGAGAAGAAGATCTTCTCAGAACCAAGCATTGAGCATCTCACTATACATGCAATGATTTGGCGTCGCTATATAGACGATATCTTTGTGATTTGGGATGGAACAAAACTAGAATTCGAAACCCTTATGGACTCATTGAACAAAAATGAGATGGGTTTGAGATTCACACATGAAATTCATAGAACAGAGATATCGTTTTTAGACTTGCTAATCCAAAAAGATGATGAAGGAAACATTTCAACTACCACATTCAGAAAAGAGACAGCTGCAAATACGTTACTATCATGGGACAGCCAACATTTTGATCCCCTGAAAAAAGGTATCCCTAAGGGGCAATACCTAAGAATTAGGAGGAATTGCAGCTCAGATGTTAAATTCAAAATTGAGGCAGATAAATTAAAACAAAGATTTCTAGAAAGAGGATACTCAAATAAATGCCTAAAGAAAGCTTTTCAATATGCATTGGGCTGCAACAGAACTGAGTTATTGAATAAACCGCACAGGACAAATACCCAAACATCAGATAATACATATCCAAGATGTATTTTGACTTATGGCTACGAGTCTGCTTCAATTAAAGATATTATATCTAACCCTTGGCATCTATTAAGAAGTGACGATGACTTGGTAGATATACTTCCACAAAAAATACCAATTGTTTATCGTAGGGGAAAAAACCTGAAAGACACATTAGTGCATAGTTTTTTTAAAGAGAGAAAACATAATAAGACATGGCTCAATCCCCCACTAGGATGTTTTAGATGTGGGAACTGTAAATTTTGGAGATATATCAAACCCACAAAAATCTATGAACATCCGTCTAATGGGGCAAGATATGTTCTTAAGGATTTTTCAAATTGCTGCACTACAAGTGTAGTTTATGTGGCTACATGTTTGTGTAAAAAAATCTATGTAGGGAAAACCCGGCGCCAACTACGAAGATGTATTGGCGAACACATATACTCTATTAAGAAAGATCTTGACACCCCTATAGCACGCCATATCAAAATCTTTCATGGCGGCAATAGTGAAGTTCTCACATTCACAGCCTTTGAGAAAGTCTATCAAGGCCCCAGACAGGGAGACCTAGATCAGAAACTCCTCCAACATGAAGCAAAATGGATCTATAAATTAAAAGCTTTATCTCCAGAGGGTTTAAATGAAGGTTTTACATTTTTACCCTTCATCAAAATTGATATTTATTAGTATTAGATATAATATCTATCAAGTAGGAACCACCTAATCTGCATGGTTCACGTGTGATTACAATTATTATTTATAAGTAGGATGCTTATTATCACTGATAGATTGTATTAATCTTTCTTTAATCAGCATTTAGATGGTATTTATTAATGTTATGTACCATTTATTTTCAATATTAGCATTATAGTTGATCAGCACTGTGTTATGGCCGTTACACAGCCACTATATACCTCCAGCCCCCTTTCCCCCTTTTCCCTGCTTATTAATTTTTCTTCATTTTTACTTAGACCACATATAGGGTTCTCCCTATCACACCCCTTGTGGTTTTGCATACGCACCTCATTTCAACTCTTATATAACAGATTTTTATTTCTCTGCTTCGATGCACTTTTTTAATTTCACCCTGTATATTCATGCTGCATACATATTATGCCAATTCCTTTTCTTTATTATTTATATACATTTTCTCATGCAGTTAGTCTATGCAGTCACCACCTTTTTATATCTTGTGACGCTCATTTGTATCTTATTCCTCTTAGCCTGGAGTTTCCAATCCCATGTTGTGTAGGGACTATCTATTTGCCTTTATCGTTATTTTATTATACTCTCTTTATTATCCATGCTCATTTTCATAACGTTTGCTTCATCTCTATGCATCATAGCGCAATGATCGCTTCCTAGTTTCAGTGCGCAGGTCCGTTCAGTGTCAATTGGTTGCTGTAGTAACGGCAGCGTTTAAAAAGAGGGCTAGACGGCTCAGCAGACTCTACCTTGACAAAGCCGTCTGATGACGTCGAAACACGTCGGCCTTTGATGACGTGGCATGCCTTGCAGCTAAGGGCACGCCGGCGTCTTCTCAACTAACAGTATTGTATTTTAATATTTAGAGGTTGTATGCTTACCCTCCCTGTCCGTTTCCATATGAGTGAATGTTGTTGTCTGGATAGAAGTTAGATCGAGCACGCAATAGACGGTGCTTAAAGCAATAGCTTGCCTGCTGGCTTCCACTTACTCTTCATTTACTGTTGTTTCCATATTATGCTAATCTCTGGAATGGAGTATGGGCAAAACAGAAGCTAAATCTTTTTAAGAGTAGAAACCCTGTGGGGACATTATCACATATATAGTTGTGAGCGTACGTGTTGTTGCTAACACTGCGGGCTTGCGTAGCGAGCCACGGCCCTCGCAAAGTGAGGGCACTGCGCCAGGTTCTCAGTTGCTGGCATGGAGCACCACAGGCGCTCCATGCCAGCACCTGAGGACCTCGCAAAGCGAGGGCTTCAGTTGCAGCAACTGCGACCCTTGCAAAATTCACAACCCAAATTCCAACCCAAAGAGCACCTGAGGACCTCACAAAGCGAGAGCCGCCCAGCAACTGCGAACCTCGCAAAGTTCACGTCACAACCCAAAGAGCACGACACACACATTACGACACTCGCAAACAACATATGACACACGTTCACACACATTACGGCCTCGCAACACTCAGACGCAACTCGCGAACATTACAAAATTAAAAACACAATACATACACACAGGACATACATAAAAACCTTACCTACACAAACAGGAAGCACCCAGGACCTCAAAAATGCAACTTACAACTTAATTGCATTCAAAATAAAAAAGTTTAGACACTAAATAATTTGGTAAGCGACACAAAAAATGGCCGACGAATAAAACGAAAACGAGGCTACACACGCAAACACCATACGAGACACGTTACCACACATTACGACCTCGCAAACATCGGACGCAACACGCCGACATACAAACATTTAAAACTTAAGAAATACACACAACAAACACATAAAAAGCTTAGCTACAGCAAGAGGAACCATCCAGCACCTCAAAAAAACAAGTTACATCTACATTTAAATCAAAATAAAACACTTTAGACACTAATACCATCGCTAAGCGAGAGAAAAAATGGCCGACGAACAAAACAAAAACGAGGCTTCAGACGTAACTATACTACACTTACTCGCAATAATGAAACACATACTATGCGGAACGTATCACAATCATATTAAACACCATTTTGAATAGTACTACGCACAAAATGGCGGATGGAACGCAAATTGTAAGCTGGAACGCAAATAGCGCATGCGTATTGCGTTCTAACGGTCTCACTTTCCAGAACTTTCTACAAGTTTATAAATACTGCCTATTTTACACAAAAAAATACATTTCTCCTCAGGTGATGAACGGAGTTACTTCATAGATAACTGCTGCTTTTACTTGAGAAAACAATTCTTTACTAATTTACTACTTTACATTGTGCAAATTACAACTGAGAGGTAAGCTATAATATATTACATTTTATTATCAAGACAGCACAAAACAAAGAAATATGAACTAGAAAAATTTGATTTATGTAGTCACACGCACATTTATGTCTATCATGTATAGTCACATGTCACACACACATTTATGTGTATAGGCCCACAAAAAAAATACGTTTCATTTAACAAAACAACAAAAAACATAATTCAATATTAAACAGAGGTTTATGTATAGTGACATGTGACACTCACATATATGTCTATAATGTATAGTAACATGTGACACGCACATATATGTATAGAATGTATAGTGACATGTGACACGCACATTTATGTGTATTGCCCCTGCATAGTGACATGTGACACGCACATTTATGTGTATTGCTGCCACTGCAACAAAATTAGCTTAAAACAAAATCATTAAACAACTACATTTAAATGACATTATATGTCATGTATACTGATATGTGACACGCACATATATGTGTATCATCTATAGTTACATCTCACACACAGACATTTATGTGTGTTGGAAAAAAAAATTATAAGGTTAATTTAACAATTTAAATATGATTCATGTATAGTGATGTGTCACACGCACACAAAATAATTACATTAAACTATGGAATGTGCTTCATGTATGTGACATATGTGTGTAGCCCCCACCAAAAAATAAGGTCAATTGAAAATAATTACAGAAGTATATTTAAATGACATTAATTTACTGCAATTCAATAGATCATATAAAGCTGAATCTTTCTATTTCTTTTAATATTCAAACAGACTCTGCATCAACAGCGTCACTCAACAATTTGCACCGTGCATTGTGAAGCACAATCCCTTTTAAAGAACACCAACAAAGAACAACAGGTAAGATACAACAAGACATTACGTGCTCAAAAGGCCATGCTTTGCTAGATGAAAAATTATAAATATACAAATAACTATTTCACTTTCTTTTTCAAACAGACACTACAAGAAGACCGGCGGATTAAGATTGGCAGGAGGGGACCCTCTGTCATTCAACACTTCAATCAAGGTAAAGTATTAAGTATAAAAAAGAAAGAACCATGAGCCTCATTCAATTGCGAGTTGCCCAATTGAATAGGGCTCTATATAAGCACATAACATATTTTTTATACAGAACTTTTTAGTTAATAAACTTCTATCCAAAATTAAGGTCTTCAATAACTAAAAACTTCGCTCAATAAATGTTATGTGCTTATATAGAGCCCTCTTCAATTGGCAAAATTGCAATTCAATGAGGACCTATATATCTTTAATGGCTGAGGGCCTCACTCAAATGTGATTTGCCCATTTCAATAGGGCTCTATATAAGCACAGAGCATATTTTTTAAAGGAACTTTTTATTTAGTGAACACGTTGCTTTTGGATACAAGTTCACTAAATATAAAATTCGGTAAAAAAATATGCTCTGTGGTGATATTGAGCTCTATTCCATTGGCCAAAACACAATTGAATGAGGAGCTGACAATATAACAAATGCAGCAACCAAAGGCCCTCATTCAATTGTGTTTTGGCCAATGGAATAGAGCTATAAATAAGCACTTTTAGGCCCTTATTCAATTGCCATTTTGCTAATTCTATAGGGATCCAAATAATCACATAACATATATTTTTTAAAGAGCTTTTTCGTTAGTGAAAACCTTGCTTTTGGATAGATGCTTAATAACTAAAAACATCTTTAACAAATATATGTGATGTGCTTATTTAGAACTCTATTCAATTTTCAAAATTGCAATTCAATGAGGGCCTTACAATAATATTACATTGGAAAAAATGCAATTCAATGAGGGGCAAACTATGCAACATATAGTACACACAAAGGCCCTCATTCAATTGCAATTTGCACAATTGAATAGGCCTCTAAATAAGAACATAAATTTTTTTTTTAAAGACGTTTTTAGTTAGTAAAAATCTATCCAAAAGAAAGTTTTTCACTGACTAAAACTTTAAAAAAATATGCTATGTGCTTATTTAGGGCACGATTCAATTAGCCAAATCGCAATTGAATGAGACCCAAAGTGCTACACACAAAACAGAATTGGAACAAACTCACACAAACACATAGCAAAATAAATTAACTTTCTTATTCAATGTTTAACAACCTATAAGCCTTACAAAGAAGCCTAAATAAGAATTACAAAAGTGTTGCGCACCTAATAGGATTGTACAAAAAATCACACAAACACATAGGAAACTACATTAACATTCTTCTTTAATGTTTAACAACCTATAACCAGTACAATCAAGAATAAATAACTTTAGCACAAGTGGTGCGCAAAAAACAGGATTGTAAAAAACTAACACAAACACATAGCAAACTACATTAATTATATTATTTCATGTTTCACAAACTATAACCATCCCAATAAAGGCTAAATAAGTATACCACAAGTAGTGCGCACAAAACAGGATTGTACAAAAACTAACATAAACACATAGCAAAATAAATTCATATTCTTATTTAATATATCACAACCCACAAGCCTTACTAAGAACCTTAAATAAGAATAACAAAAGTCGTGGGATTGTACAGAAAGTTAAAAAAACAAAAATAGAAAAAAATAACCATAACTGATACAATACAGCCAAATTCATACATTTTTTACTTATTTAAAAGACATTTCACTCAAACAACATTTTCTATTTTATATTACAACAGATACTGCGTGAAGACAATCGGACGAGGACTTTCTCCACAGGACCAGACCATCGGACGAGGACTTTCAACACAGGACCAGACCAGCGGACGAGGAATTTCAACACAGGACCAGACCATCGGACGAGGACTTTCACCAAAGGACCACAACATCGGACGAGGGCTATCGCCACAGGACCACAACATCGGACGAGGGCTATCGCCACAGGACCACACCATCGGACCAGGACTTTCAACAAAGGACCAGACCATAGGACCAGGATTTTACACAAAGGACCACACCATCGGACGAGGACTTCCAACAGAGGACCACACCATTGGACAACGATTTTCAACCGAGGATCAACAAACATTCGGATTTAAATCACACTTCAACCAAGGTACAGTATAATAAGTATAAAAGGAGAAAACTAAAGAAACAGCTTTCAGTTGCATCCGTGTCAACAGAAAAATAAAATAAATAAATTTACTATCTCCCTTATTCTATTTAAATTGCCACTATGCAATACATAGCTCAATAACCACATCAATGTTTTTTTTAGCAAAGAAGTTTTGCAGTGGTAAATATCTATCCACAAACAACGTTTTTAATAAATAAAAACATTATTTCAAAAAAATATGTTACATGCTTATTTACAGCAGTTTTCCATTGGCCAAATTCTTAGTCAGTGAGGACAGGAATTGTAATTTTAACTAAATATAACTGATACATTAATGATTTGTATTTTATTTCACCAATTGTGCACAAGAATCTTTAACAGGAATTACAAATTTAAATATACACAATTACATTTCTTTTTTTTTACTTTACAGATTAATATGGCTGATAACGAGACCAAAGAAGAGAAGAAAAGACGTCAAACTAGAGAAAGACAAGAGAGATGGGCCACCCAGCAGACACCTGAGGAGAAAGAAATTCGACGAGAAAAAGAACCCAAAAGACTTGCAAATAAAAGACTATCAGCTGCAAAAATGAAAGATACAACAAAAAAAAAAAAAAAGATAATAAAGCATTTACAAACTGTTCCTCAAACATCAGATGACATTTTACAAGATACCAGTCAAGATAGACCAAAAAAAGCAACTACAAAAACAAAGCATTTACAAACTCTTACTAAAAACTTACAGGACATTTCAACAAAACAAGGACAACATATACCAAGAAAAGCCACGAAAAAAACTAAACATTTAGAACCTGTTGTTGAAACATTTCATGACTTTTCACCTGATGAATATGAAAGTACACATCCGATATGCTTTGCAAATTGTCCTTTACTCAAGTCTTTAGCAGTAGAGGTTCATAGTTGTGGGGACATGAGTACTCAATGTCAATTTTGTGAGGCTTATTATTTTAAACAGGAGAGACCCAGAGATGGACAATTTATTAGTTGTTGTTAAAAAGGCAAGTTCAAACTTCTAGAAAGGAAACAATTTCCAAGCTATTTACAAAATATTATGACTGAACCTACTTTTCCAAATTACAAAAATTTTAAGACAAACATAAGATCCTACAATAGTGCCATATCATTTGCATCTATGGGGGAAACATTGGCTGCTAATGTACCAGGACATGGTCCTTACTGTTTTAAAGTCCAAGGACAAATTTATCATCGGACTTCACATTTACATCCAGAGCAAGGAGAGCAAAGAAAATTCGCTCAACTATATGTCCTAGATACAATGGAAGCTGTTGACCAACGTATGCAGATGGAAGAAAATAAAAAATGCTTACCCAGTGTTTTCATAGAGCTAAATAACATTATAGACAACAATCCCTACAGTAAAGCATACAAAAAATTTGCAGAAGTAGAAAATGAACAACAACTTCATGCACAAAGACATCAATAACCCATGCCAAAGGTTAATATGGTGCTTAAAAGAGACAGACATACTGATAAACGTCATTATAACTTGCCAACATCAAATGAAGTTGCAAAGGTCTTTCAGAATTATGAAGGAGAACCACCATTTCAAAGAGACATTAGAGTATATCCCAGAAATGAGGAGCAACCATTTATTAATATTAATATCTTAAGTCCAAATTTAGATCCAATGACATATCCCATCTTTTTCCCACATGGAGAAGCAGGTTGGCAACCAAAATTAACCCTTCCCAGTTACCCAAATGCTAAAGCCAGAATCCAAAATAATGTTTCTATGCTTGAGTAGCTCAAATTGCCATTCGAGATGAATTTAATCCAATTTTATGTGGTGGAAAACTAACACAACAATGGATTATTGATTCATATTTGCAAGTTGAGGCAAATAATTTAAACTTTATAAAATATCAACAAGATGAACTACGTGTAGAACAATATTGTGGACTCATGGACTATGTTGCTGACGTGGCTACAAGCAGTCAATAAAATAATTCCACGAATTTACACAGTCAGTCCAAGAGATGTTGAACGTTTTTGCTTACGGATATTACTTTTAAATGTTCCAGGAGCACAACGTTTTGAACAATTAAGAACTGTTAATGACATTGTATATGAATCCTTCCATTTAGCTGCAAGACATAGAAACTTACTCGCTGATGATACAGAGTGGGAAAGATGTTTAGAAGAAGCTGCACAATGTCAAATGCCACGACAGATGAGAGAACAATTTGCTTTTATTTGTATCTTCTCAAATGCTCCAAATGCATTAGCTTTGTGGGAGACTTTGAAAAGTAATATGGCTGAAGACTTTATGCGACGATACAATGAACCCATTGCACACTTAAAAGCGTTAATGGAAATCCAAGAAGTCTTTTTAACTTATGGATTAAGTTGTGCAAGTTTTAATTTGCCTGATCCAGGTCTTATAGATGGCATAAACTTTGAAGACTATGACATTCAACTACAAGCAGAAAGAACACAAGAAAGACTTGCAACTTTAAATACACTACAATTGCAAGCATTTCATGCCATTAAAAATGCAATAGATGATGACATGGTGACAGAGCGTTATTTCTATCTTGATGGACCTGGCGGATCAGGAAAAACCTATTTGTACAATTTATTAATGAGTTCAGTACGAGCACAAGGACAAAAAGCAATGGCGTTTGCCACTACTGGAATTGCTGAACTTTTGTTAGAAGGTGGAAGAACTGTTCATAGTGGATTTAAACTGCCAGTGCCTATTTTAGAAAATTCTGTGTCAGATATTCGCATGACATCCTTACAAGCAAAGACATTTAAGAAATGTCAATTAATTATAATAGATGAGGCCACAATGATGGCATGCTATGCCCTCCAATGTATTGACCGTTTGCTTCGTGAAGTCATGGATAATATTTTTCCATTTGGTGGAAAGGTAATGTTGTTGGGTGGCGATTTTAGACAAACATTACCTGTTGTTGTACATGGAAATCGAACTGACATTATCGAAACCTGTATCAAGTCAAGCACAGTATGGAAACATTTTACCCATCTTCAACTGCAACAAAATATGAGATCAGAAGGACAAAATGATTTCAATGATTGGCTTATTAAAATTGGAGAAGGCAGAACAGAAAAAATACTACATTTAGCTGACGACACTGTAGAGATCCCACCTCAGATGATTTGTCAACAAGATATTATATCTGCTATATTTGAAGGGAGCATCAATAACGAAGAATATTCCGAGCTTGCCAACCAAGTCATACTGACGTGTAAAAATAAAGATGCATTAATCCTCAATAATTAAATCTTTAAAAAAATTAATGCACCACAAAGAAATTATCACAGTGCTGATTCTGTACTTGCTGATGACAATGAAAGTCAGGCTAACTTTTCGACTGAATTCATAAACTCTCTAACTCCTTCTGGAATGCCACCACATATTTTGCAGCTAAAGAAAGGTGCAATTATCATGTTACTGCGAAATATGAACCGCAAAAAAGGCCTATGCAATGGCACAAGATTAATTGTTCAACAATTAAGGGACCATTTTATAGATGCTGAAATTTTAACTGGGACCCATAAAGGAGAGAGAGTTTTCATACCAAGAATAGATTTAGCACCAAGTGAAAGTAGTCTCCCTTTTATACTTCAAAGAAGACAATTTCCCATTATTATGGCATTTGCCATGACCATCAATAAATCACAAGGTCAAACTTTCAAATCTGTGGGTATTTTTTTGTAAGAACCAGTATTTGCACATGGTCAATTGTACATTGCATTGTCACGGTGCAAAAATCCACAGGCTATTAAAGTTTACATTGAAAAAAATGAAAGTCAAGGTGATTTATTAGAAGATGGATGTATTTTTACTAAAAACATTGTCTACTATGAAGTACTATAACTTTGCAGGATACAAACTAAAGCCATGCAAACATTTTGGAAAAGCATTCAAAAATACATAACAATTTGTTGTTTAATTCAGTCATAATTAATGGAAGTCATGTTTATGGATAATTCGCCTCACAAAATACTTGCCTTGCATTTTTAAGAAAAATTATGTTACAATGTTAACTCACTGTGTTAATGTTTCTAATGTTACAAGTTTAAAAACAATATTTATAAGTTATTTCATCAAACAGATTATAAAATTCATGTTAAGCACCTTTTAAGTCACAATGTAAATATTGTCTGTTATCTTAAGATTACTACCTAAATTAATGTTTATAGACAGTTTATGTGATCAGTAAGTAATTAATTTCATTTGGTACGTTTTAATGAGAGTTTTTACTATATGCCTTCCTATACATTCAATGTATATTCAAATTAACAATTATTCTGATACAAATTGCATGTTAATACTTATTAATTTAAAGTTCAACTGTTTTTACATTCAAATCTTAATACTTTTAATACAAAATAAGTTACAAAATGTATTCACTGTGTTCCTGCTTATAATGTTCAAAATTATACAAATATTTTGTCAACTTCCAAAGTTACATAAAAAATAAAGATCAAGTTTAAAAATATATACTTTGAACGTTATTGTTTACATATATTTTAAAATTCATTTTAAAATTAGGGACGTTTCAACAAGGCTTTTTCATTTTTGCTTTCCTCTGGATTCAATGTATATTAAAGTGAACAATTATTCAGATACAAATTTCATGTTAAAAAAAACATTACATCAACATGTTACAAAAATACTGGGGATTGCTATGCTTTTGCATACTCCCTTGAGCTGTAACTACTGAACTCTTGTTCCTGATGTACTATCCTTGGAGTCTGTGGTGGTTTTGGTGTCCGGTGCGGTGCTTGTAGGCCTCGACGCAAACTAGGACGAGTCTATCAACGGAGGTACCCGGTCGGGGTGCCAGTAGATCCGTTACATTGGCTGGCAGTGGTGGGATGGCGTCCTAGTAAGAGGAAAAGCAGCACGGAGACACCGGTAACGTTTGGAGTTACAAATTGAGGGCAACGCTAGTATCCGTACAGCGCCCCTGGCTACAGCAGGATGGAACCGGCTAGTTTTCAGACAGCGTTTCATGATGAGGAGGAGGAGGCGGCCGCGGACTACAGGGATGCAGACAGAAAGGAACTCTGGTATGATGCCCTGGAAGATGCCCAATGGCGGCGAGGTGAGAGTCTCCCCAGTGATGAGCAGCGGCTACAGAAGCGTGTGGCGATGCGGAGGTATCTATTGGGAGAGCAGCCCCTGGAAGAGTGGGTGACAAGACTAGAGACCCTGGTATGGCAAGAGCTCTGGCTAGACAACGCATACCAGGCGCTCTGGTGGCATACCGTTCGACTTACCCCCTGGACGTCTGAACACGACTTACCGGAGGGGAATGATTATGATGGCCCGTGTTTATTATGGGATGCCTTGGAGGACGATATTGATCTTGGCAGCATGGAGGGGTCTAGGTTTTGGGACATCTATGACTACCGGATGGGCATGTATGTCTGGGATGACGAAGGCGAGGTGAGCAAAGACATGACCCACCTGGTAACGAGAGAGTGGGAGCTGGAGCAGGACTACCAACACCTGCTCAGCCTTGTGCAGCCCCAACCTACTCGACAAGCAGAACCAGACTTCATTGACTGGTCCTGGGATGACCTCCAGATGGCAGGTAGAGATGGGACCGAGGTCTCTCTACCGGCCCTACAGAGGGCAGAAGGTGTCGTCCTTCCCCCCCAGCGGCAGTGTGAACCCCAGGGGACAGAAGGTGTCGTCCTTCCCCCCCAGCGGCACTGTGAACCCCAGGGGGCAGAAGGTGTCGTCCTTCCCCCCCAGCGGCAGTGTGAACCCCAGGGGGCAGAAGGTGTCGTCCTTCCCCCCCAGCGGCAGTGTGAACCCCAGGGGGCAGAAGGTGTCGTCCTTCCCCTCCAGCGGCAGTGTGAACCCCAGGGGGCAGAAGGTGTCGTCCTTCCCCCTCAGCGGCAGTGTGAACCCCAGGGGGCAGAAGTTGTCGTCCTTCCCCCCCAGCGGCAGTGTGAACCCCAGGGTGCAGAAGTTGTCGTCCTTCCCCCCCAGCGGCAGTGTGAACCACAGGGGGCAGAAGGTGTCGTCCTTCCGCCCAAGCGACAGTTTACCCTGACAAGGGGAGACACCAATCTCCCAGACGGCGCAGATGGGACCGTGGTCTCTGCGCCCCCAGCCTATCCAGATCCCCAACTACCCTCACTGGGACAACCGGAGGAGGGGGTAAGTACAAATTCTCTTCCCCAGCTAACTTCTAATGTGGCCCCAGGGTTAACAGAGGAAATGTTAACCCCCACTGACCCCCACCTTTCCCTGGCTACTGAGCTGGAATATGTCCCAAGTACCCCAGCAGAAGAGCTGGCATCAGGGCAGAGTGCCGCTGGCCTCTGCCCCTCAAGTCCCCTCAGCGTGTTGCCCCATCGCCACAGCGAAATATCCAGTTGCAGTAACGGTTTGTTGTGGGTGGGCTGCTCTTGCACTTTGTTGTTGTGGGGGGGCTGCTCTAGCACTGGCTTATTGTGGGTTGGTGGATCGTCTAACGGAGGCACGGACCGGCAGAAGGTCAGGTGCCTGGTTAGACTTCCCCCCAAAGGGGAAATGTGTGACGAAGTGCCCTTCGCCACTTTGTCTTGGAGAGGACTGTTTGCCAGCCTCCTGCCCTGCGACTATGGCCCTGGGACATATTGCCCTTTAAACACAGTATTCGGCCATACCAGAGTGTATGTCACTCATTCTGGCCCTTTACATACAGGGGGGTCATTCGGTACTTGCCCTGTGTGAGCGGTGATACCCCCAGATAACTATGCCATGGAGCCCATTCATATGATGAAAGACTATGGGAAAGACTTTAGCTACATGGCAATTGAACTGTGTGAAGAGGATCTGAGCGCTATTCGGTGGTTTTGTGTGCTCAGATCCCAGCTATCTGGGGATATGGGAAATGTGAGTAAATGTGAATTGCAGTAATGCTGATGGGTTGTCAAACTAGAGAATTGACCAACAAATACTTTTGTCCGGACATCCCCAGGCCGATCCGTTGGGATCAGACCGTGTATGCCGGCTTATGGTCACGGGGGAGGTGTGTAACGGAACCCATCACTGTTTTACCCCGGTTTTATGATTATTTAATTCTTGGTTAAAATATGATCACATTGCTGTACTGTAGATATGTTGTTTTATGTTCTACAGAATATATTGTCTCAGAATATTAGCCAGACTTTTGCAGACCTAGGCTAATACATAATCCTGTTACAGAGATTCAAGAGATAAGAAAGTTGTAAAGGATCCTTGCATTTTCCAAAGTGTTTTCATTCTCTGATAAGAACAAAGAAGAATGATCTAATTAATGTCTGATTGTATCCAAGTTGCCAGGGAGGTGTGACTCACCTATTGTCCTATATGTGTATTGTGTGGGGGATATGTGCAATGTCTGTGTGTTATGTTTAAAAACATACTTTTACTAACTTTTGAACCCCTGGTCTGATTCATGCCATTTTTGTATATGTTGTTCCCCTGGGTGAGAGATATTGAATGGTGCGGGACTTAAAGGTGTACCCCCTGTATTTGGGGTACATCCAGAATGTGGTTAAAATTGTGTCTGTTTTAATTGTGTTACATGTTATCTGAGGGGAGGAGACGTGGGGGTTGAACCATGTAGATAATTGGCTGTCGTGATAATTATGTGGGTGTAGCCCTTCAGAGGGCACCCTTGCATAAAAGGAGATTCCCTGTCATTAAATTCTTCTTGACCCTTCAAAACGTAGCCTCGTCTCGTTATTTGAGGGGATCGCTATCATACTGGGGATTGCTATGCTTTTGCATACTCCCTTGAGCTGTAACTACTGAACGCTTGTTCCTGATGTACTATCCTTGGAGTCTGTGGTGGTTTTGGTGTCCGGTGCGGTGCTTGTAGGCCTCGACGCAAACTAGGACGCGTCTATCAATGGAGGTACCCGGTCGGGGTGCCAGTAGATCCGTTACAGGTAGTAAATACCTTGGGAGCCTAGCATTCCTATCAGACCTAGATTTATAGATTAGTGGTTCAATCCACACAAAGGAAGCATTAGAATTCTACTATTTTATTAGAGGAATTTATTTATTTTCTTCTTTTGACACTCAGGACTAGCACTTTACCCTTAAGTACTTATATCCCAGAGCAAACATTTTATACACAATGACTAATTTTCTTATTCAAAATATAGATATTGAATCGCTCTTAAAAGAAGCTGAGGAAAGCTTCAGTGGTAATCCTCAGCCAACATTAGAAGGCAATAAAGATATCAAACATATATATGGAGATCTTCTAAAAGTAATGAGAAAACAAGTACGCTCTGTATGGGAAATAAGTAGCCTACAAAATTATCTTAAAAACAAGTACATTCCCAGAGGCCTAAGATTGCACCTTAACCCTGCAATAAATTTGAGTGATGAAACTTTTGTTAACAAATGGAAAGATATTCTTCTTAAATGTTCATCTGAATTAATCAGTCTGATTATTGAGACAGAAAAACATAATTTGGAACTATTAAAACCGAAGATCGTATTATGTCAGCAAGAATTCAACAAACAAAGTGACTCTACAGAGTATGAATCACTATGTAAAAAACTAAATGATAATATAGAGAGATTCAAAAGAGACATTAAAGACCGGAAACAAAAAACATTTCTAAGAGACAAAACTGATTTCCAAACAAATAGAATCTTTAAGAAATTTTCTACCTCAATACCATCACAAAGAAATTCTGACATAAGTTCCTCAGATTATGACAATTCAGACATAGATGAACATTCCATTCATAGTTCAAGAGGTAGACGACCTGGTATGCATTATAGAAGAGAGGCATACAACACAAGAAAGTTGGCACAAACTAGAATGCCAAACACCTATAATAATGAGGTTTTTTTAGAAGAAGGCCAGTTTCCTGTGAAAGGTCCAGAGAGGAGAGACCAAAGGAAAAAGACCTAAGTACTGAGAAAAAGTTCAATACAAAAAGTTTGATAAAAGACCAAAGTATGAAAATCATTAACTTATCAGACTTTACTTTAAATCTTGACCATAAATCAGTACTGAGAAAATGCCTTAGTTTTGTGCCAACATCAAGGTCGGACAAATTTACCCATATTAAAGAAATCAACCTTTTTGCTCGTAAATTAGCCCTCCAGAAATTCTTTAAAAATAAAGAAGATAAAGAACATATGAAGTTAGGCATGAACAAAGAAGATATTGAAACCTTCAAACTTCTAATGTCTCTGTTAGAAGAGAATGCCTCTACTGAGGAAGGTAAAACATTTAATGACACAAAAAGATGGAAAAACAAAAGTAATTTCACCCCCTTTTTAAAAGATTACTCTAACATCTGGGTATTCCTTCAACAGGTAACAATTGACATAGAAAGTTTAGATTTCACCAAATTAAGAAAATCTTTCAATCTGACAAAACAAGAATACCAAGCCCTCGATGAGCTCAACTCTTGTAAAGATATTCAAATTAAACAAGCGGATAAAGGGGGCAATCTCGTAATACTAAGTAATGATAAATACAAAGAGATGTGCAATAGGATTTTGGATGATAGATTTACCTATGAAGTATTAACAAAGAATCCAAATCTCGAATATAGATTAGTCTTAAAGTCTATATTAGAAAAAGCTAAAATGGAGAAGATTATTGATGAGCAAACATATATGTTTCTTCTACCAAAATTCCCTTGCATCTCAACTTTTTATGCACTACCAAAAGTGCACAAACAAACAGTGCCTGTCCCTGGTAGGCCTATAGTATCAGGAACGGGAAACCTTTCCTCCAATGCCAGTATTTTTGTGGATCATTATTTACGTGATTTAGTACAGAATTTGCCCTCTTATGTACAAGATACTAATGATATACTAAAACAGCTTGAGCATTTAATAGTGCCAAAAGATACGTGGTTAGCAACCATTGATGTTGAAGCACTCTACAGTAGCATACCTCATAATCTTGGTATTGAGGCAGCTAAACAATTTCTGATCACAAAAAACACTAATTTTGAAAAATTTAACAACTTTATTATCCAACTCTTAGAGTATGTCTTGAAATATAATTTTTTTCTGTTCAATGATAAATGGTTCCACCAGACAAAGGGGACCGCAATGGGCACCCCATGTGCCCCTAGCTACGCGAACCTTTTTTTAGGTTGCTGGGAGAAGAAGATCTTCTCAGAACCAAGCATTGAGCATCTCACTATACATGCAATGATTTGGCGTCGCTATATAGACGATATCTTTGTGATTTGGGATGGAACAAAACTAGAATTCGAAACCCTTATGGACTCATTGAACAAAAATGAGATGGGTTTGAGATTCACACATGAAATTCATAGAACAGAGATATCGTTTTTAGACTTGCTAATCCAAAAAGATGATGAAGGAAACATTTCAACTACCACATTCAGAAAAGAGACAGCTGCAAATACGTTACTATCGTGGGACAGCCAACATTTTGATCCCCTGAAAAAAGGTATCCCTAAGGGGCAATACCTAAGAATTAGGAGGAATTGCAGCTCAGATGTTAAATTCAAAATTGAGGCAGATAAATTAAAACAAAGATTTCTAGAAAGAGGATACTCAAATAAATGCCTAAAGAAAGCTTTTCAATATGCATTGGGCTGCAACAGAACAGAGGTATTGAATAAACCGCACAGGACAAATACCCAAACATCAGATAATACATATCCAAGATGTATTTTGACTTATGGCTACGAGTCTGCTTCAATTAAAGATATTATATCTAACCATTGGCATCTATTAAGAAGTGATTGTTTATCGTAGGGGAAAAAACCTGAAAGACACATTAGTGCATAGTTTTTTTATAGAGAGAACACATAATAAGACATGGCTCAATCCCCCACTAGGATGTTTTAGATGTGGGAACTGTAAATTTTGGAGATATATCAAACCCACAAAAATCTATGAACATCCGTCTAATGGGGCAAGATATGTTCTTAAGGATTTTTCAAATTGCTGCACTACAAGTGTAGTTTATGTGGCTACATGTTTGTGTAAAAAAATCTATGTAGGGAAAACCCGGCGCCAACTACGAAGACGTATTGGCGAACACATATACTCTATTAAGAAAGATCTTGACACCACTATAGCACGCCATATCAAAATCTTTCATGGCGGCAATAGTGAAGTTCTCACATTCACAGCCCTTGAGAAAGTCTATCAAGGCCCCAGACAGGGAGACCTAGATAAGAAACTCCTCCAACATGAAGCAAAATGGATCTATAAATTAAAAGCTTTATCTCCAGAGGGTTTAAATGAAGGTTTTACATTTTTACCCTTCATCTAAATTGATATTTATTAGTATTAGATATAATATCTATCAAGTAGGAACCACCTAATCTGCATGGTTCACGTGTGATTACAATTATTATTTATAAGTAAGATGCTTATTATCACTGATAGATTGTATTAATCTTTCTTTAATCAGCATTTAGATGGTATTTATTAATGTTATGTACCATTTATATTCAATATTAGCATTATAGTTGATCATCACTGTATTATGGCCGTTACACAGCCACTATATACCTCCACCCCCTTTTCCCTCCTTATTAATTGTTCTTCATTTTTACTTAGACCACATATCCCTATCACACCCCTTGAGGTTTTGCATACGCACCTCATTTCAACTCATATATAACAGATTTTTATTTCTCTGTTTCGATGCACTTTTTTTAATTTCACCCTGTATATTCATGTTGCATACATATTATGCCAATTCATAGATCCCCTTTTCTTTATTATTTATATACATTTTCTCATGCAGTTAGTCTATGCAGTCACCACCTTTTTATATCTTGTGACACTCATTTGTATCTTATTCCTCTGAGCCTGGAGTTTCCAATCCCATGTTGTATAGGGACTATCTATTTGCCACTATCGTTATTTTATTATACTCTCTTTATTATCCTTGCTAATTTTCATAACATTTGCTTCATCTCTATGCATCATAGCGCAATGATCGCTTCCTAGTTTCAGTGCGCAGGTCCGTTCAGTGTCAACTGGTTGCTGTAGTAACGGCAGCGTTTAAAAAGAGGGCTAGACGGCTCAGCAGACTCTACCTTGACAAAGCCGTCTGATGACGTCGAAACGCGTCGGCCTTTGATGACGTGGCATGCCTTGCAGCTAAGGGCACGCCGGCGTCTTCTCAACTAACAGTATTGCATTTTAATATTTAGAGGTTGTATGCTTACCCTCCCTGTCCGTTTCCATATGAGTGAATGTTGTTGTCTGGATAGAAATCAGATCGAGCACGCAATAGACGGTGCTTAAAGCAATAGCTTGCCTGCTGGCTTTCACTTACTCTTCATTTACTGTTGTTTCCATATTATGGTAATCTCTTGAATGGAGTATGGGCAAATCAAAAGCTAAATCTTTTTAAGAGTAGAAGCCCTGTGGGGACATTATATATATATAATAGTCCTATTAAGATAGAAGACTTAAGTACTCCTAAGTCTTCATTGTGCACCATTTAGTACTTGTGCCCTGACTAAAAAGTAGATAAATATGGCCTAAATAGACCCTGGCAAACCATTAAGAGAGATATATTTATACATATAAAGGACAGATCACTTCAGGCTATTTATATTGTGAACCCTAGAGGATAAAGGGTCACTGATATCCTATATATCCAGAATTACTACATGTATTTATGTATATTATAGATCTATGACAATTACAAAGACAGGATTAATTACATTGGATAAGCCATTCATTTTCCCTCTGCAGTACTGTTAGGTGTGATCTCATGAACCCCTCTATTCAGAGTTTACAATATCATCAAGTGGTTATATGTTCACACATCAACCAGCCTATTTTATATTTCCTTTTTTCCAATCCGGGATTTTTTATATAAATTGTTTTTAAGATATCGCCGTTGTTATCCCTTATTAATAAAGACTTTAGTTTATATTTTCTTACATTGTATATAGATTATTAACCAATGGGTAGTAAATACCTTGGGAGCCTAGCATTCCTATCAGACCTAGATTTATTCTGTAGGTATGTTGCAGTCATTATTGCTTCTCCCCAGTACTTGTTAGTTAAGTTGGCACCTTTTGTTCAGGAGTGTATGGTACAATTGTTTGGTGTATAATACCTTGTTTCTTTAGGTATGATTCCACTTCCCTTTCATTGTCAGTGCGTATTATTGCTGGTTTCCTTTAACATTTATTGCTGGTCATAGCTACACATTCTTGAAGTCTGTCTGATGCCTTGCTTTTGTGCTTCAGTAGATATGTCATTGTGTTTCTGGAATGATCGTCAATGAAGGTCAGTAAATAATCATTCCCACTGGGTGTGGGGGTTTTCATTGGTCCACACACTGTGTATGAGTTCAATGGTTTGAGTGGTCTTTCTTTGATTGGTCTGTAAAAGTGGTGTACAGTGCCTTGCAAAAGTATTCAACCCCCTTGACTTTTACCTATTTTGTTACATTACAGCCTTAAGTTCAATATCTTGTTAATCTGAATTTTCTGTGATGAATCAGAACACAATAGTCTAAGTTGGTGAAGTGAAATAAGAAATATATATACATAAAACTATTTTTTAGAAATGGAAAACAGAAAATTGGCATGTGTATATGTATTCACCCCCTTTGTTATGAAGCCCATAAAAAGCTCTGGTGCAACCAATTTCCTTCATAAGTCACATAATTAGTGAAATGATGTCCACCTGTGTGCAATCTAAGTGTCACATGATCTGTCATTACACATTCACACCTTTTTTGAAAGGCCCCAGAGGCTGCAACACCTAAGCAAGAGGCACCACTAATCAAACACTGCCATGAAGACCAACGAACTCTCCAAACAAGTAAGGGACAATGTTGTTGAGAAGTACAAGTCAGGGTTAGGTTATAAAAAATATCCAAATCTTTGATGATCCCCAGGAGCACCATCAAATCAATCATAACCAAATGTAAAGAACATGGCACAACAGCAAACCTGTCAAGAGGCGGCCGCCCACCAAAACTCACGGACCGGGCAAGGAGGGCATTAATCAGAGAGGCAGCACAGAGACTTTAGGTAACCCTGGAGGAGCTGCAGAGATCCACAGCAGAGACTGGAGTATCTGTACATAGGACGACAATAAGCCGTACGCTTCATAAAGTTGGGCTTTATGGCAGAGTGGCCAGAAGAAAGCCATTACTTTCAGCAAAAAAACAAAAAGGCACATTTTGAGTTTGCAAAAAGGCATATGGGAAACTGCCAAAATGTATGGAGGAAGGTGCTCTGGTCTGATGAGACTAAAATGTAACTTTTCGGCCATCAAAGAAAACACTATGTCTGGCGCAAACCCAACACATCACATCACCCAAAGAGCACCATCCCCAGTGACACATGGTGGTTGCAGCATAATGCTGTGGGGATGTCTCAGCAGCCGGGACTTGGAAACTGGTCAGAGTTGAGGGAAAGATGGATGGCGCTAAATACAGGGATATTCTTTAGCAAAACCTTTACCAGTCTGTGCGTGATTTGAGGATAGGATGGAGGTCCACCTTCAAGCAGGACAATGACCCCAAACACACTGCTAAAGCAACACTTGGGTGGTCTAAGGGAAAAATGTAAATGGTTTGGAATGGCCGAGTCACAGCCCAGACCTCAATCCAATAGAAAATCTGTGGTCAGACCTAAAGATTGCTGTTCACAAGAACAAACCATCCAACTTGAAGGAGCTGGAGCAGTTTTGCAAGGAGAAATGGGCAAAAATCCCAGTAAGATGTGGCAAGCTCATAGAGACTTATCTAAAGTGACTTGGAGCTGCGATTTCCGCAAAAAGTGGCTCTACAAAGTATTGACTTTAGGGGGGTGAATAGTTATGCACATTGACTTTTTCTGTTATTTTGTCCTATTTGTTGTTTGCTTCACAATAAAAAAAAAACATTTTCAAAGTTGTGGGCATGTTCTGTAAATGAAATGATGAACAATCCATGTTACTTCAAGGTTGTGAGGCAACAAAACATGAAAAATGCCAAGGGGGTGAATACTTTTGCAAGGCACTGTACGTGTGGCCTTTGCTTTGATACAACACATGCATTTCATGAGTGTGTGGCAAGGCCAGATTGTCCTACCTTCTGATCGACCTCTCTTTGCAAAATCCTTCATGGCTTCTGGGTTTCGATGCCCCAATCTTCGGTGCCACAGGTGTGTACACTTATCATGTACATTGTTGCTTTGGCTTGTTCGCTTGCTGTGATGACTTTTTTCAGGTGTTCATGCAACCTTCCTTTTGCTAGGATTTGTTTTCTGTTTCAAATTGTGATTTTATTGCCTTGGAATTGGACTGTGAGTCCATTTTTAGCAAGGGTTTTCACTGATAGGAGGCTTCCTTCAAGTCATGGAACATACAGAACATTCTTTGCAAGGATGCTTTGCTCACCCTCTGACGATGGGATGCAAGTTCAGGAATCCTTGACTGTTACCTTCCGATGTGATGTTTTTCCCATCAGCTAGGAAGACTTTGAGTCTCATTAAATTTGAAGGCCGCATCTCGCAGTATACAGGCCATATGTCTGCGGGCCTGCTGCGGGCTCTCGGTCTGCTACAAATCTGGTGCTATTCAACTGAACAAGGGCGTAAGTTATGGCCAAAACCTCAAGCCCGGAAACCCCTCCCGCGCCTGCAAACTGTTAATGGGCTGGACTAGATGCGGCCCGCAGTTATGATCCAATCACGGTATAACGGAGGGCTATGCACTCCTCTCAGCCAGTAGAAAACAGTCTAGCTGAAGATGATTGATAGAGAGAGGTTATAAAGTTGCATTCCTCCTGACAATGTGTTGACGGTGTCGTAGATTCAGACCAAGTAGCACGCAGCTCACGGAATTGGTGATTTAAGCAGAGTGAGAGAGAGTAGGAGAGTTTTCAGAGCCGTATATTGTGGTTCTGTTATTTTATATTCATCTATTTATGATTTCACACTTAATCTTTGCTTATACATATTTACAGATTACACATAATACCAATACACATAAATAACACACATAGATACACATAGAGCTAGGTCACCCCATACACACACCACAATCCCATACCTCACACCACATCCCACAACAGTTAATAAATACACATAAACACATTTTTTTTATTATTTATACACAGTAACACTTATTTTTATTTATCGTTATATTCTTTTTGGAATTGTAATGGAGTGGGAGGGAAGAGGATGGGAGAGGAGGGAAGAGGCTGGGAGGAGGAGAAGAGGAGAGGTGAGGAGCAGAGAGAGGAGGTCCTGGGGAGTGGTGGAGTAGAGGAGGAGCAGGTGAGGAGTGGTGGAGGAGAGGAGCAGGTGAAGGAGGAAGAGCAGTTGGAGGAGGAGGTGGAGGAGTTGGGAGAGGAGGAGGAGGAGGAGAGTGGCAAAGGAGTGGAGGTGGCGGAGAGTTGAGGATAGGAGAGTGGTGGAGGAATGAAGGAGGTGGATAGCAAAGGAGTGTAGGATAGTTTAGTGGAGGAGGTGGTTGGTGGCAGGGTGCCGATAGAAAAAGGCTCATCCAGTCAATGGACAGAGGGGGAAGGGCCTGATCCCAGGGGTGTGGTAGTTCTGGGGAGGGACAGGTCTCATGGACAGTCCAGGGAGCTAAGCATCCCTGTCCACAGTTGGGAGTCCAAGAGGCTAAAGGCAAGCACAGAGCCCTGAACTACATGCACCAGGAGAATGTGGTCCTCTTTGGTGCCATCCGTGGATGCTCCATTATCCTTGCTGGGAGAGAGAAGTATGGCCCGGCCCTATGGCCCAGGCATGGAAGGAGGTAGCGGCCACAGTAACAGCAGTGGGAACAGCAGAAAGGAATGTGAGTTCTTTGAAGCACTGCTTTGATGACATCAGGACCAAGGTGAGGAGGATGATGGCCAAGGAGGACAAGCAAGCTGCAGCTCCAAGTATTGGGCCCCAAGTGAATGTGCTATATAATGCGTGGGAGAGGGTGGCCAAGAAGCTTCTCAGCCAGGTGCCTGCTGCTGGAGCTTCAGGCTTGGTGGCCCAAAAGGAACCAGCCTCCATGTCAGGTGAATATCATACGTATTCACCAACATGCCACCACATTTACATCACACACACTACACATGTACATGATAACAAACAAGGACACTGACATGTCAGCTCTATGGAATTAACAAGGGATAGATGGATGTGTCCTTAAATCAATGAAGCTGACAAATCACTGTCTTTCGTGGGCACAACAAGAGTAATCAACCAATAGAGAGTCCTTTCATTGGTGTTCTCACTGCAGCTTATGCAGTTACAGACTGAAGGCGGAATCAAGATAGCGTTAGGAGCCAAGATCAAAATAAAGAACCAAAAAATAGATGAAATCTAGCAAATGATAGCTACTCATAGTTGCAATTAGGAGAATCATTCAGGTTCAAGTCTAGATGTCAGATAGTGAGGAATGAACACAAAACAATGTATTATTCATCATACAAATAACATATAACTTTCTTATCTCTCTTTCAGCATCAAGGAGGTCTGGATCCAATGATGACCCAGAGACGTGGGCATCGGCTCGATCAGAGCAGAAAGTCGGTGAGCAAGCCCCCGCCCGCAGGAACTGGAGCAGGGGGAGGAGGAAAGAAGTGGAGCCGAGGTCGCTGTTTTGGGGGGAGGAGGAGGATGTTAACTGGGCAGTGGGGCACCAGAAGGCTGCACCGGTGGCATTTGACCCCACTTTCCCCCTCCTCCAGAGACTCAGCATCTCACCCAAGGGTCTCCTACTGGAGGGACCAGCGGGGCTTGACCCCATCTCCTCCTCCCCTAGCCAGTGCGGCAGACTGGCCACCACCAGCAGGCCCAGCAACACCACCACCCATATGAAGAGAGTCTTCAGCCGAGCCCCAGACCCTTCCCACTGGGCCACCATCAACACCACAGCCACCTCCTCACCCAGCAAGGGCCCACTGATCTCCATCCCCACCACCAAGCCAGACTGCACAGGCAGAAATGCTGGCCATCATGTGGCAGCAACTGGAGTGTCTTTGTGGGATCCAGGCCAGCATCTCCGCCAATCATGCGGAGGTCATGCACAGCCTGGCCAGGCGCAATAGGGAGGAGAGGAGGCACATCTTATGACATAATCTTAACGTGCCGAGCTGCTCAAGATGGGGGCCAACCAGAGCACATTCCAGGAAATTACTAGAGATGCCAAAAGCCGCAATCTGGACACCAGCCCTCCCTCTTTAACCCCGGATGAATCCCCTGCCCACGCGCAGCCAGGCAGCTCCTCTCCTCCCCCATGCCTCCAAAAAGACCACTGAAACCAGCACAAACACTGGTCGTGCTGCTTCCTCTTGGAGGGATGCCACCACTACCAAAAAGGTGTTGGCTGGCCATGGGGGATTGGGGCCCTCATGCTAGGTTGAGGAGGATGTAGGAGATGCACATATGTTTTGTGCCTTCTCAAGAGCACTCCTCAGTGACAATCTATTGTTCCAAATGTAAATGTAATCTAACCTGGCTACAGAGTATAGTATCATGGTCTATGTGATGGTGATATTTTGTATGCAGATGGCTACCTCTTATCACATGGTCCATGATCCCCTTCTCTGTGGACACATAGGGTTCTAGGTCACTCCCTACACACACCCCAATCCCATACCTCACATCACATCACCCAACAGTTAATAAATACCCATAAAACACACATTTTTTTTTATCATATATACACAGTTTCACTTGTTACTGTGTATATATGATGGGCTTTGATGGGCTTTGAGGAATGCTGTTGAGAAGTGATGCTGGAGTCCCTATATCCTTTAAAGCCTCATTTTGCAGGTGTTATGTTTTTGTTTTGTTTCAGGTATAATACAGGTCCATGAAGGCATCTTCGGAATCTGCAAGCATTGTGAAGGAAATGTATTAAATGTAAGCATGTGATCCTGACCTCAATATCAGTCTGAGAACAGATCCTTGGGACTAATTTAAGTAACAGTGAATCTGGCTGCGGCCTGTTGTGTCCTCTCCGTATTAATGGGTATTTTCCCCTATAGCTGATATCATGAGTATCCTTTAACATGTGCTAACACCTGTATAGCTGGTGGATGTGATATCATTGTTGATTAACAATATCATATGGAGAAGGTGATAGTACACCTTGACCACTGACACTGGTCACAGCTAAGCATTTATTGTGAGATGACACATCATTATGAATGGTCATGGCCAGTGAGTTTTCCTGAGACCTAGCTAATAGTTAGTAATACTTGGGGGTGGGAATCAGGTGAGTTAGTATATTGTTACAGTATTTAGCACTGTACTGTACAAGAAAGTTTGTTTATTTTTTAACCTCCTCTGCCTTTTTTACCACTTTTTTCATATTTTGTTTTGTCACCACACTATATGTGTGAAACTGGATTGGATTACACAGTACAGATCATTGAGCAGATCTAGACAAGTTGTGAGTGATATACACATTAATGGTTTCTTCAATTGAATGGAGTGATTTGTGATGATCCTGTCATTCATCAGATTCCGGTTGAACCGGTGTAGTGACCACGTGTGACCCTGGTAGGCGCTATGCATCAGGATTATTACTATCACATTTCCCCCTTTAGGTATCCCCTTTTCTAAAAAAAAAGCCTCTTGCCCTCCCTGGATCAGCCCACACCACACCCATGATATTAATGCACAGTCTTGTCCATTTCTGATTGTGCTCTGTGTATGAAATAAATCTTTGTTATACCATTGTAACTGTGTCAGTATGTTTTCAATGGTTGGGTTTTGGGACATGCGAATATATCACATTTGTGTCACATTCCTCAGTAAACTAATGAGCCCTAGTTACTATGCAATAGATTAATACATAAAATAACAATAATAATAATAACATCATAAGATATAATATAATAATATATATCATATATAAAAATAATAAAGGGTAAATACACATGGAAAGTCCAATTTACAGGAGATAATGTAAATTTATTGATAGCAAAACACTTATTGAGATGTCACCAAATGATAATGGGTATGCATCTTGGCACATAGCCACTAGCAATGGTGTGGGACTTTCCAGGATGGGCATAGTGGAGATTACCCCTGATTGAGATGATTTGGCATTTGCGCCACGTGCCTCTGCACAGCCTCCATGTGTTTTTGGGGCCCTTCCTGATGGGTTATAGTAGATTAGTGTGGTGTATGTTCCCCAGGTCCCCTTTCTGGATTGCTAACTGGTGGTAGTGAAGGGGTTTTTGTACCTCAAAGAAGCTGTGAACTATACCATGTAGGGCCAGTGTTGGTGGGCAGGTCATAGCAGAAAAGTTAGACAAATCACGGTCCACTGGAGAAGCAACTGGAATCCCACTCTGGCATGAAAACTTTATGGAAAACACAGGCAGAGGCATAGCTAAATGTGCTGCAGTCCATAGGTTCACAGAGAGTTGAACACAGCTGAATAACCATAAATAAAATGTACCCCTGGTGCTGGATATATGTGATGTGGTGGTATAATTTGGCCACTATTTGTTTTCCCAATGTAGATGTGATGAGTGAGATGTATATGAGTTGAGCTTTGTATTTTTAGGGTCCACATTAGAGCATCTGTGAGTGAGAAGGGGCTTAATATTTTCATGTATTTTTGTTGCAATTTAATTAGGTAGTGTGTCTTTAACTGCTTTCAGCATCTTGCAGCATGACTTTTCATGGTGGCATATGCATGACCATTACAAAATATAAAAACAATAAAAACAAATGTTGAAGCTATTTTAAAGTAATTCTAATGCCTTCCATTGCTTTTCCCATATTGTAAAGTCCATTGGTGGATTTGTATTGTGTCCTGCAGTGTTACAAACTAGTCTGTAAACCCTTCGTGGGTCCCATTTTGAATCTGTAAGATTTCGGCCTTTTGCGGGCTTGATTGCATTTGCAGTCTGGAGGGATTTTAGCAATTGAATAACAATTTGAGAATTTAGCAATCGTAACTCTTGCGTCCATGACAGATAAAGACTTTGGTGGGCTGTAAATTCTGGTTTTAACAACCACAAGGATTTCAAGCCCATAACCTGTAGACCATTTGCGGCTCGCAAAAAGACACCAACTGAATAGCAAATTAGTTTACGGCCTACATTACTGTCTCCCGTAACTACAATTTCTCAATTGAATGAGGCTCTTTGTCTTTCGCACTGTAATCAATTTCTGTAAAAATAATTTCATCACTTGTCATGTGACTTGTTGCCCCTGAGTCGATGCACCATCCATGCAATGGAAACATGCCCTGGTTTATTTGCTTTGTCTTGTACCTTCATGCATCTTTAGTGCTTTGTGCATATTTTCCTTTCTTCTGTTCTATTCATCAATTAGTTTTCCTTTAGCATATTGTAGCGTTAGTTCTTTCTCTGGTCTCGTGTCTAAAGCATTTATAAGACTCTGGAAGGCTGCATAGTAATAATGCTACTACATGATTGTCTTTAATGTCTTCACCTATTGCTGTTGCACAATCTCTAGCATAACATTCACATGTTTGTGCATGTCCTGGCCATTGTCCAGCTTTATCTTATACAGTTTGCACAGCCCATATAGATTACTGTTTAAGTGTGAACGCTCATACAGTGTTTTTTTTAATGCAGTCCACGTACCTTCAGCTGTGTTTTCTTTTCTTATATGAATGAGTTGATCATCCTCCACTAACAGGCTTATAACTACGTTTGCTTGCCTGTTTTTTGTGTCCCATTCTTTAGTGTTGTCAGTGGGTCTGTTTGTATCCAGTACCTGCCATAAGTCATCTTTGGATAACAACATTTCAAGCTTGAGTTTCCATGGCTGGTAGTTGGTATTGTTGAGCTTTGCTATTGCAAACTTCACATCTGAACCACTTGTCATCTTTCAGCAAATTGGACGCAGCTCTTGTTTCTTCACTCAGTATTTACTGGGATCATAGATACAACACTCACTTCTTATTTGTGGTTTTCCTTTAGTGTCTGGGCCCATAACCTGTTAGTTATGCATCAAAAAGAGACACTGCTAGATAGTAAAGAACCATATTAGGCTTTACTTGTTTGGATCTACAGCAAACATTTATACCATATCAGTTACTTGAAAGAGCAGCCAGCAGGGTGAAAGATATAAAGGAAGAGAAAGACAAAAAACAAGTGAAGAAAACAAGGGACTTCCTTCCTTAGAGTACCAACAAGTCCATATCACATATAATAGGTTGTCAAACTACGAAACGTCGTCATGCTTTGCAGAGCGAGGGTCCGCATTTGCGGAGGTGGAGGCTCTATGGCGCCTCACAAGTGTTTAGAAACACACACAGAAGTGGGACTTGGAACAAATACATCTAACATGCAATGACTAAATACAGACTTACACAAAAAAATACGAGCCATGAGACTTAGAAATAAAAAATTACGGACTTACACTTAAAAAATACGAGCCGCGGGACTTAGAAAAAATAAGATTACGAACTTTTAAAAATACGACCTTAACGGCCGAACCGTGCACAGCTGAAAACATTAAACAAATAATAAATACACACAAAAATGACATAAAAAACTTACCCACAGCAAGGGGGGGGGGGCACCCGGGACCTCTGCAAGTGAAGTTACACCTCAATTTAAGTCCAATTTACCTAGTTTAGATACACAAAAATTCCCTAAGCAGGGGAAAAAATGGCCGCCGGAAAAAACGAAAACGAGGCTACACGAGGTTCGCAATGAGCGTCGAATGATCTCAGACCACCAAAAAAAATTAATGTCTGTGTCAAACAGCATTACTTGCCTTACAATTGTATTGCCCCGTCATTTTTGACGTGCAAGTCGCTAGTACACATATAAACAGTACTCTATACTGCACAGTGCCATCTACAGATCAGGAGCAGGGTGTATACATATTATGCAGTACATGCTGTTGTATTTCCCAACAAAGTTGAATAGTGAGGGAACAGATAAGTGAAGCTAGTACTATTATTTTTTTTTTTTATATATATACTTTATTTTATTATAAATATGTAAATAAAAGAGAAAAAGCAGGTACAGAATTGCAAGTAAATAGGTTCCTCTATGGTATTTAACCAATATTTAAAAAAGACAAAACATATAAGCTGTCAATACATATCATAACGCAATCTGTGCCCAAATCTAGTGCAATTTAGATAGTGAGACTCTACTACAAAAACAGCAAAAACATAACAGAAAACAAAACATGAAAAATACAGAGAAAAAAAGGAGAAAAAGAGAAAAAAACAAACAAACAACATTACTGATCTGTAAAGTGCCCGGGAATTATTCAATATCGTGGAAAGAGGTTCCGGAAGGGGGAAGGGCAGAAACTATTCATTATTCAAAGGGTGGACCAAAGATCCAAGCAGAGAGGAAGATGCAATATTAGCTCTTTATGGAGCAAGACGATCCCAAAGTTTCCATTTCATCCCATCTGCCTTTGATAGCTGAATTAATTCTAAATACTTATCAAATTTCCGATTACGGGCAAACATATTTTTACTTCTGACCAAGAAGGAGTTAAGTGCTGTTTCCATGAACTGACAAGTAGCCATTTTGAGACCATAATAGTCTGAATAAGAAAAGCCTGTGTTTCTGGGGGTAATTCAGCATCAAAAATGTGAAAGAGAACATTTTCCACTCGCAGTATGATTTTAAATTTAAAAATGTGGAGAGATGGCGAGAGAGCAACTGGCAGAAATCCTGAATACGAGGACAATGCCACCAAATATGTGAATGAGGGCCTATAAGACCGCACTTTCTCCAGCAGTATTGATCCGTATCCTGTAGACTAAAATAAAAGATGTTAGAGGGGACTAGGTACCATTTATTGACAATTAAAAAAAAAACTTCTCTGTAAGCTGCGTTTTTTATGCATTTTCCGGTGGAGCTACTACATGCTTTAGTCCATGTTTCACCGGCCAAGTGCTCTCCAGCTCTTTTTCCCACAAGGTCATTTTGGGAGATTTTTCTTTTTCCAAGATGTGCTATAATATATTGAGACACCTCGATATTACATGGGTTTTTTCATCTGATATAATGAGTTTTTCCAAAGGTTTCACTATGAAGTTAGTTTCAAGCATCAAATTATTTGAAGCAAGATACGTTTACATTTTTCTATAATCCAACCATAATTCTTTAGGAAGAGCGAATTGTTCTCATAATTGGTCAAAAGATGCGAAGGAGCCATCAATATAGAGGTCCTTTAAATAATACAAGCCCCATTTGGGCAATAATTGAGTTGTTGTGTTTTCAAGATCTTTGACAGTACAATCCAGAGGCAAATTTGGGTTGGGATACTCTATTAGATCGTATTTTTCATTATAATTTCAACAAGTCCCCTATAACTATGGCTCCGTCCTTAACATGCCTTGTTCGAAATTCTATTCAAACAAGTTTCTTCAGATCCTGACCCAATATTAAGTCTTTTTCAATAGAGATCCGGGCATATGTGGATGTAGAATCACGCCATCCAACCCTATGAGAAACCATTGTGGCTTCATAATATTGTTTTGGCTTCATAATATTGTTTTAAACACAGATATCCAAGGCCCCCTTTATTAAAATGTCTGGCCATAATGTTCTTATGATCATTCGTTTTCTAGATGGATGTATTTATTGATTAGGATTTGGAATTTCTTTATTAGGTAGTTCGGAATATTTTGCGGTAAACATCAGAAAAGATAATTTATCTTTGGCAGGCACTATCATTTCTGATGATTTGTTTTGGTTCATTATTTTATATCACTGAATTATATTGTAATAAACCTTGGAAAAGTATTACCGCCTCTAGTATTGTGTTCATCCATTAAAGTGCTGGCACCACGGGCACAAGCCTAGAGGAGGTTTATTTTGTTTTTTACTCTATGTACAGAACCCACAGAACACATTACAGAGACACACTGTGATCTCTAAAAGAGGACATACCAGTCATTTGCTCTGGCGTTTGCTCTTATTTGCTGAACTAAAGTTCTACTCAAATTTGCATTGTTTTACATTATTAATGAAGAAGTAAATCTAAATGTGTAATTTTGTTATTAAGATATTTTGAAGGGAACAACACTGCCAATAACTGTCAATAGCACACATTTCTGTGAATAACATCAGTTTCTGTGAAAAACATAAAGATCCAGCAGTCACCCCCTACGTTTTTTCTCTGAATTTACTGACTAGAACCCTAATACAATGGGTTAACATTCATCACATAAAGAAAAACATGTATTTAGTCGCAGATGACGCTGCTCTTTGTAATACAGCCCCGGACCTGGCCCACATAATATCACACAATCTGCTACAGATCAGCGCACTTATATCACTTATGTTCCAATTCTAACTTTTTTTATAATTTTTATGTAAACAGAAAAAAAAATATATAATATAATTTTTTTTTAATTTTTTTTTTGCCATTCGCAGTTCTCAGGCTGTTTTTTGTCTTTTTTTTTTTTTTTATCTGTTTATTAAAGGTTTCAAAGATAAAACAAAATCCACAATGACAGAATTGCAATAAAGTCGATATAGTAACTGTGCTATCTGGACTGCTGCCAAAAAATGTATGGGATAAGTAAACAATGCCTTGTTTACAATCTTCCTTATTGGCTCGTAACGTTTACTATTTTGCTTATGGTTAAGATTGTTACCGAATACGTTTTACATGAAAGCTAACAATAAACAAACATACAAAATTCACAAACACTACAAACATACAAAAAGGAACATCACTAGGATCTTGGGAGAGCTTGAGAGGGCTGGGAAAAATACTTAAGGTAGACATTGTATCGTATCACTGAGCTTAATTATTATTAATTAGTGTATTTGTATCCTTGAAACAAAAGTCCCATACTTTCCATCTGAGACACTGCTTTTTTATTGTGTATGTTGTCTCCAGGTCTTTATCGAATTCTCTATTTACAAGTCATAATATTAATTACTTGTAAAACTTCTGGAATCTGTTCTTGCTTCCAATATTTCACTAGTAACCAATTTACTACCGTTATTATCTGTACCATTAATGCCGACAAGCCAGGAGTTCAATCATCTTTGAAAATATAAAATAGGACGTTTTTGCATTAAAATTTTAATTCCTGCTTTAGTATAGCTGAAAGGTATTCCGCAAATGTTTGCCACATTTTTGGGATGCGTGGACAGTAACAAAATATATGACTCGGTGTCCCTATGTTACCGCATTTTCTCCAGCAGTATTTATCTTGTTTTGAGTTGCTAATCCGAAAAATCTTTTCCGGTATAAAGTACCACTTATTTACTACCTTGAAATGCAATTCTCTATATGCTGTGTTTTTTATTAATTTGCCAGTATTATTGCCCACTTTATTCCATGTTTCCTCAGACCACAGATGGCCTAGTTTGTTTTCCTATGAGATCATTCTTGCTGTTTTGCCTTTATCCAATTCAATTTTAAAATATTAACACATTTTGATATGAAAAGGCTTTTATCCATTGTTATCATTAGTTTTTCAAAAGGTTTTTCTATTATTTCGATATTTAGTTTTATTTTACTAAATGTCATTCCTTTTTTAATTTTATTATAATCAAGCCAATAACTTTTTAGTAATCCATGTTTTTTAATAAGCGCTTCAAAAGAAGCACATGTGTTGCCTATATATATATAAGTCTTTTAAATATATTATCCCCCATTTTTCCCATTTTTCATAATTGTCTTGTCAATGTTTTAAATATACAATTAAGGTTGTATTTTGGCTGATAGAAGCCCTTAAATTATGTTTTTTATTTATCTTATTCCATTCCTGCCATAGATCCCAAATTATTAGGGCTCCTTCTATCAAGACTACAGATCAACAGAAATCTCAATTATACAATTCATAATGCGAGACTCGTAGCAGTTTGAAAAAATTGCGTAGCAAAATTCCGGGCCCGTAACACTTTGCAAAGGAAGGCGGGACTTAGGGGAAAAAAAAATATGAGCTGTATAAAATAAAAACATCACACACAGCACGGGGGGACAGCTAGGACGTCTGGGACTGAGGTTGCACAGAACTTTAACCAAAATTTGACGTTTCGGCACTCGAAAATTGCCTACAAGAAAAAAAAATGGAGGGCCCCAAAAAAAAAAAACGAGGCTTCACGACCCCTAACTACGCAAAACACCGCCAAGCACATAATAATTTTACCCAGGAACGTACGAGGAACAAAATACACTATTAGGAAGGACGGAAAATGTTACAGAGCCGCATAACATAAACAATAATTGCCGCCATTTTAAGACACTAACTTGCAACTAATAACATTACCAATCTAAAATGCCGTTTTACACAATTAAACAAATGGTTTGGCCTCGCGCACGCAGCATATTTATACTGCACACTGGGCACATTGCTGACAATTACACCTCAGGTCAGCAACAGTCCAACAGCCTTATTAAATTGTGATTCGGCCAATTGAATAGGGCTCTATATATGCACAGAGCATATTTTTTTATACAGAAGTTTTTAGTTTGTTATCTTCTATCCAAAAGCCAGGTCTTCACTACTAAACTAAAAACTTCTGTAACAAAATATGCTTTGTGCTTATATAGAGCCCTATTCAATTGGCCGAATCACAATTTAATAAGGCTGTAAATGTACATTGTATGCTGCAGGAAAATCAAAAGAGATTGTTAGCTCTTCAGGATATTGATTGCTGGATATATTAAACTAGTGAATTGCCCGTAAAAATGACGGCAATGAAATTGTAAGGTAGCTAATGGTGTTTTGTGTCTAGTACTGAAATATATAATACAATTAATAAATGAATATACTTTACGTATTTTGAAGCATTGTGTTGAAGAGCTGGCAATCTGTGTTGATGTTGCTGCAGCATTAGTGGTGTGGAGCTGCTGTGTAAGCGTGCTGAATGTGTGCAGTGTAATAGTGTGCGTGCGCGAGACCAAACCGTTAGCGCAGTCGTGTACTTCCGCATTGGCTTAAAATGGCAGGTAATGTGTGGTATGCGTCTTAGCGGAATATCCGTAGGTCGTTTGTGGTGTTTTGCGAGTTTCTTGTGGTGTTTTGCGTCTTTAGAGTGCTGTAGCCTCGTTTTCGTTTAGTTCGGCGGCCATTTTTTTTAGCGAATTTTTTAGTGTCTAAACTCTTTTTTTTTTAGTTAAATGAAGGTGTAAGTTGTTTTTTTGAGGTCCTGGATGCTCCCTCTTGCTGTGGGTAAGCTTTTTATGTATGTGCTGTGTGTATTTATTGTGTTTTTAATTTTGTCATGTTCGCGAGTTGCAGCCGATTTTTGCGAGGTCGTAATGTGTGGTAACGTGTCTCGTATGTTTTTTGCGTTGCAAAGGTAAAGTTTGCGAGGGACGTAGTTGGTGTGTCGTGTTGTTTGCGTTGCGACGTAAAGTTTGCGATGGTCGCAGTTGCTGGCAAGGAGCGCCTTCGGCTTCATAGAGCCCGCAAGCGTTAGCTAAATTTTACTAAAGCGTTAGCTAAATTTAACTAAACATAAAATAATTGAAAAATAAAACATTCCAGTAAATGGTGGATTTGGCTGCGTGACCTGATCTAATCGTTAGCGCACTTTAGATATTCAGTTACCTCTATTAAAACATTAGAATCTAAAGAAAGGTCCTTAATTATGCCACACCCAGGATGTGACTAGTTGGCGCCTTGTCTGGCTAATGGCGGCAGTCTGTTTGTTTGCTGCAAGATATTGGAGCTGCTCCATGGAAGCCTGCAGAGCTTTGTATTACACCGGAGGTTTTGAGCAAGGGATTTCCCGTGGGGCAGATGCTATGATTAAGGTCCTTGTGAGTGAAAGGAGATACCGGCAAAAATTCTTTGGAGGACGAAGGGTAAACTACATTGGAAAAAAACCCTGTGATAGTGTAATGGAAGAGTCGGCTGCACGCTGCGACATCATGAGAGCGATGAGAGTAGAATGAAGGTTAGTGATGGCTCCGGAGACTTGGATAACACTTATGGACAGTACCGGGTGAGTTTGAAGGACTCTCTTTGTTTGTTACCCTAGAAAAACCACTTGGATGGTGTCTGGACGCTGTAATATAACAGAACTTCACAGACAAAGGGTATATTGTTGCACCTGAGTGGATTTATAATAGAGAGACAATAAAGCCGTCACAACCATGAAATAAGCCTCATGGACTATCATAGATAGTTGCACTTGCTTAATAAATTTGAAGAGAAAGACTTAAAGCTTATCCATCTTGAACTATATAATGCTTTGAACTTTGTATAAACTTACACTGCTAAAATTCCACTGAAGCAGGAAGGAAGAAAGGGGGAAAAGGGGAGAAAAGAGGGGAAAAGTAAAGGAAGAGGAAAGAGGAATGAAGGGCAAAATTAACCTCGAGGAAGGACATAATTATTGCTGACTATTAGAGTATCCTGCTGAAGATAGTAGATATTTTGGAGCAGCTTCCCCATCAAAAAATTTAACTTTTAAGCCCCTTGAGTTTTAGAGTTAATTAAGGGCTTATGGGGGTCTGTATTGACCCCCATGAGTTATAGAGTTAATTAAGGCTTATGGGGGTCTGTATTGACCCCCATGAGTGACAGGGTTAATTAAGGGCTTACGGGGGTCTGTATTGACCCCCATGAGTGACAGGTTAATTAAGGGCTTATGGGGGTCTGTATTGACACCCATGAGTTATATGGTTAATTAAGGGCTTATGGGGTCTGTATTGACCCCCATGAGTTCTAGGGTTCTGTTATCCCATGTTCAGTTCTGACCGTAGCTTCTTAGTCCACATACAAATTATTTAGAAGGAGGATGAGATGATCTGGTACTCCCATCTCTTTAAGGACATGCCACATTTGGTTGTGATCCACACAGTCAGAGGCTTTAGAATAGTCTATGAAGCATAAGTAAATGTTTTTCTGGAATTCCCTTACTTTCTCTATTATCCATTGAACATTTGGGATTTGATATCTTATGCCTCTTCCTCTACAGAACACGGCTTGCACACACATATGTTTGTCCATGCATGGTTGGTGTAGAGCTTGTAGGATATTAAGCATTACCTTGCTCGCATGTGAAATGAGTGCAATTGTTCAATAATTCAAGCAATGTTTGGCACTGCCTTTTTCTGAAATTGGGATGTAGACTGACCTTTTCCAGTCTATTTGCCTTTCTTGCGTTTTCCAAATGTGTTGGCATAAGGCAAGTAACACTTTCATAGCATCATCCTGCAGGATTTTTAATGGTTCAGCTAGGATTCATCACCTCCTACAGCCTTATTATCAGCAAGACATCCTAGGGCCCATCTCACTTCACTCTCCAAGATGTCTGGCTCCAGCTCATACTCTATTAGCAGCTTGCAAAGGCCTCAAACTCACAAATTTGACTGAGGTGTTTTTATTAAATAAATGTTTAGATGTATTCTATTGACCACAAGGCTAAACTTTTAAACCCAGGCTTTTTAAGTCTGATTTCAGGGGACATGATCATATGATCTGACAATATTTAAGCAAGCCCGTAGTTTACTTCTCTCAGCCAATAGTAAATGAGCCCATCATCAGGACGTCAAAAAAACATGGAAGTTACACGTAATTTGCAATCGGAGGCTAAGAATTAATGAGAGCCAATTACATATATAGTTCTCAGCAATACAGGTTGTTGCTAATGCTTGTGGGCTCACGTAGTGAGCCTGCCTCAACTGCGGCCCTCACAAAGCGAGGGATGCAGTTGCTGGCCAAAGGCGCTCCTTGCACTGGTTGAGATGAGTGCCATAGGCATTCATCCCTATGACCCCGTATGACTTAGGCAGGGAGTACCGAAGGCGATCACTGGGCTGGTGGAGATGAGCGCCATTCCTAAGTCCCTGCATGTGTACTACCCCTCCTCCTCTCCTTACCCTGTGTCTATCTTTCCCTCCTCATTTCTTTACCTTGTTTCTCTCTTCCTCTCCACCTCTCCTTCCCCTGTTTCTCTCTTCCCCTCCTCCCGTCCTTCCCCTGTGTCTCTCTTCCCCTCCTCCTCTCCCTCTTTGCCTGCAACCCGAAATTAATTTAAAAATAAATACACAAGGTCGTAAAACAAACACGTAACCGCACAAACCCAAAAACATGAAAATACACACAAAAACACAATAATGGGGAAAAAAGCACTCACACAAAGCACGGGGGGACAGTCAGGATGTCTGGAAGAGAGGTTGAATGTGAATTTAACCCCAATTTACCCAGTTTCTGCACTCGAAAATTGCCTAAGCGAGAAAAAAAATGGCAGCCCAAAAAAATGAAAACAGGACCGTGAAAAACACTGCCAACCACGTACAAGTTTCCTGAACTGCCACGTTAAGAGATACGAGATAAGCTCTGGACCCCACATTAACCCCTTTGCTTTGGAGGTCCGCTTGGACCCCTGCAGTCTGACCACAATAAGCCCGTGCTGGGGGTCCCCAAGGGGGTCACCCACAATGTCCCGACATTCACCCTTGCAGTGGGGGTCGCGATTATGTCCTCCACTTCATTTAAAAGCACTAAATTCCCTGCCACGGCTCCTTAAAGTGCCCTGCACACAAACACTTAAGGCTGGCAGTGAAAGTACTGAAATTACCCTCACCCGCACCTAAAATTAACCTCCCAATGCTGGGGATCCCCACATGAACCCCACATGAACCCTTGAAGTGGGGGTCCTTGACCGCACGTGATCGGGGTCCCCCGCTGAAATAGAAATTTAAATTTCCTGCTTTGCGAGTGCTTAAAGGACCGTAAAGGTCCTTAAAGGACTGGCGATAAATACAAATTAACCCTATCACTCATGGGGGTCAATACAGACCCCATAATCCCTTAATTAACCCTCTCACTCATGGGGGTCAATACAGACTCTCATCAGCTCTTAATTAACCCTGTCTCTCATGGGGGTCACTTCAGACACCCATAATCCATTAATTAACCCTGTCACTCATGGGGGTCAATACAGACCCCCATAATCCCTCCATTAACCCTGTCACTCATGGGGGTCACTTCATACCCCCATAATCCCTAAATTAACCCTGTCACTCATGGGAGTCAATACAGACCACCATAATCCCTTCATTAACCCTGTCAATCATGGGTGTCAATACAGACCCCATAAGCCCTTAATTAACCTTGTCACTCATGGGGGTCAATGAAGACCCCATAATCCTTTCATTAACCCTGTCACACATGGGGGTCAATACAGTTCCCCATAATACCTTAATTAACCCTGTCACTCATGGTGATCAATACAGACCCCATAATCCCTTAATTAACCCTGTCACTCATGGGGGTCAATACAGACCCCATAATCACTTAATTAACCCTGTCACTCATGGGAGTCAATACAGACCCCCATAATCCCTTCATTAACCCTGTCACTCATGGGAGTCAATACAGACCCCCATAATTCCTTAATTAACCCTGTCACTCATGGGAGTCAATACAGACCCCCATAATCCATTCATTAACCCTGTCACTCATGGGGGTCAATACAGACCCCATAAGCCCTTAATTAACCTTATTACTCATGGGGGGCTATAAAGACCCCCATAAGGTAATAATTAACCTTATCAGTCCAATATGGGTCTATATAGACCCATATAGGACACTAATTAACCCATGTAATAACACTATAAGTGACATGAGGGTCATCCAGGACCCTCATGACACAAAGTGTAAGCACTACACTATTACCCTAACTATACCCCATTAGCCCAATTCAGGGCCTAATTAATATTAACAGTACACATTTAACCCTAACAGTACCTATGTAACCCTAACTAGGCCTATTTAACCCTAACTGGACCTATTTAACCCCATCTAAGCTTATACAGACCCTCATAAGCCGATATTTAATCCCATCATTCCCATAAGGGTATATAAAGACCCTCATGGGGCAGTTACAACCCTAACATTAACCACATTATCCTGACAAAGTACAAAACACTATACTGAACGTTACCCCCCCAATAAACCATTAAATCTAAACTAACCCCACTCTACACTAACCTATTAACACCTACACTACTTGCCCCCTAATAACCCCACCACCCACTAAGTCGCAGGAAATAAAAAAACCTAAGTCACAGAAAATAAAAAAGCTACATTACAGAAAATAAAAACCTAAGTCAGAAAAAATAAAAAAAATCAACATTACAGAAAATAAAAAGCCTACATTACAAGCCCCATCACTACAGAAAATTAAAACAAATTACACACCTGAAAAGGAAATACATACAAAATATATACATTACATTACAATACAAATAAAATAAAATACAACACTCCTATCTAAAAATGAAAACTACACCAAAGATATACTGTTATGGCAAAGATATATCGATGACGTTCTCATAATCTGGACTGGATCCAAAAGGAACTTCCAAAATTTTGTGAACAACTTAAATAACGATATGAATTTAAAATTCACACATACGATTGATGAGCAGGCTCGTGAATTTCTGGATCTTTACATCAAAAAGGATCTTCATGGAAACCTTCATACAACAGTGTTTAGGAAAAACACTGCAACCAATTAATTACTTGATTGGAAGAGTGAGCACCCTCTGCCCCTCAGACGAGGAATACCAACAGGGCAATATATTCGCCTGAGAAGAAATTGTGACACCATTGAAGATTTTAAAATCCAGGCAAAAGAACTAAGGGAACGCTTCAAAAATAGAGGTTACCCTAATAGAGTTCTGAAATGTGCATATAAAAATGCATTAGAAAAACAAAGACCACAACTTCTATATAAGAACAACGAAAAAACGACAGAACAAGAACAAGAAAAAGATCAGATCAGATGCATTTTAACTTTTGGTACAAACACTACAACAATTCACGCCATATTGGCTAAACATTGGCATCTTCACAAAGATGATCCCACTTTGAACAAGGTTATATCAGAAAGTGCATCTGTCACATATAGACGTGGAACTAGTCTAAGAGAAAAGTTAACTCATAGCCATTTTTCAATAGAAAAAGAACAGAACTGGCTACGAGCCACGCTTGGACTATTTCAATGTGGACATTGTAAGGCATGCAGGTTCATTGCAATAGAGAAATCTTTTGAGCATCCACAAACCAAGAAAAAAAGGTTTTACAACTGTATATCTACTTCATTAATATATGTGGTGGTCTGTAAATGTGACAAAATCTATGTGGGAAAGACAGACAGACAATTGAGAAGAAGAATTCTTGAGCATATAGGATCAATTAGAAATGAACTTAACACTCTAGTCTCGAAACATATACGACTATACCATCCTGAAGATCTTAACTGCCTAAAGTTTCATGTAGTTGATGGTGTCCGATTAGGACCTAGAGGTGGTGATAGTAGCAAAAAGCTATTGCAGTTGGAATGCAGATGGATCTATGCTCGGAGAGCACTTAGCCCAAATGGCCTAAATTCACAGCCTTTCTATAGCAATGTCCTCCTAGTCCTTGCCTTCTCTTTTAGCTATTTAACTAGTAATTTTCCTAATTGTCTTCTTAGCCAATTTCCTAGTTATTTTATTTGTGGCACTTCTTTCCTTTCTGCCTAAATTCACACGAAATAGTCTACAATATATAATTATAATTATTACATCATTTATTAAACTAGAGGCCTCCCAAATTTTGACTATATAGACTTTAAATCTTATTTACAGTTTTAACCTCAAAAATTCATTTTGAATTTTTTTCACTTGCTCAATACACAAATGATAGAAAAAATATTACCTAAACACTTTCTTTATTTAGGCATAACCCCTCTAGTCCTCAGCAATATTTCTTAAAGAAATGAACGGAAATGTCTAGTGATTTTAACATACACATGCACTTTGGCTGGTTAAACAGTTCTTAAATATACATGATGTTATATGGATACATGTCCAATAATGTATAGAGGTATGTAAGGCACATTATGTGCGAGTGCCTACTTTGAGGATATCTTTATGTATATATATTACTAACCAAGCTTATTTATACATGGTAGTATATTCATTTTAATGCATTTATGTATTTCTTGTCACCACATAATTGAACTTTGAATGTAGCTAACAACCACCTCTTTCTAGTCCAAAAACTTTCTGACATCTAGTCATCGTGTAGTGTAGTATAGTGATAGAGGGGGCATCCATTCATTATTTACATTAAGGTACAATATGAAAGCTTCTTTGTATTCATTTATACATCTATTGCATCAACACTGTACACAAACGCCAATTATGACTCACATAACTTGGCTGATTCCTGGCCGAGTCATATGTTGCAGGGTAACTAGCTGGAGACATACATTAGTGTGTACATGAACGCCCAATAGAAACGCTCTTGATTTGGGTCATACGTAGGCCAATCCAGATGAACGTAGTTTGGCGTTTGTATGGTTACTAAGTGACGCGCGTCATGACGTTATATGACGCGGCGTCTGTAGTAGCCGCATCCAATGATATCCCTTAGGGGGCATGGCTTTAAAGTTCAATAAAAAGCCTGAATAAAAAGCCAGTGAAGGGCACCAGAAAGAAGTGGCAGCCTTTGAGAAAGTTACCATACTGGTAACGAAACCGGTCAGGCAACGGCCATACTACTTTTTGGGACAACCAGGTACTAGTATATGGACCTTGAGGCCTTTTGCATTTAAGCGCAGTGAGTATTAGCCTATATGGCTTTATATACAATTGTTTAGATTATTTTGAAGACACTCGTTTGTCTTCTCCACCGAAGCCCTAGTATCTCTTGGTCCCCTTATTAGGGTAAACCCCCATGGATATCTTCTTATTTCACTATTTTAGTGGGATTCAAGGGGCACATTAAGAACTCATAGAGATCCAGTGGCCTACATATATAGGATTAGATATGTGTTTTTTTTTATATACTCTGGCACATAAGCAATTATAAGTCCTCATTAACATTGGTCTTTCCATATACTGTATAGCCTTTAAGCACTGGTTGATACCTATTTTATTCTATAAAAGTTTTTTACAAAAGCCTACAGTAATTGATACTATTTATTTCATTTTTTGTTTATCCAATGATTTACAATTTTTTTGTTTATATGAGGATAATCTAAATTTTCTGGCTACCCTTTACCACTAGGGCTACCATTCACAATTTTTGCTTACTATTAGTGCTGCTCTTTTTAGCACCTCATCATTTATACACCATTCATCATTCACTATGTCCCATTTTGGCACCAAATATTCCAATACACATATTTAATTTGAACTTGACATTTTAGTAGCACCTTAACTCTCCACATATTATACCACATGATAGGCGAATACACATATCCTCTTCTTTTTTCTTAGGACTTTTATAGTCACTAACGTCACTCCTACTTTCCTTCTTACATCCACATTATTTATCTTTTACCGCTCAGCCCACGGGTGATCCATATGGTCATATTGGCCCTTATTTGACACTTTTGTTTTTGTTATAGAACATCACACATTTAGTTGGTAGTTTAGTTAGCCTGCAGTATATTTATCTTTACTAGTTGGGTCTTTTTTCAAAAATACTTTTATTTTAAACTTCTTTTTTAATCACCAATGAGAAAGCCAGGTAGGCAGCTCATATTAAAAATTTTGTATGAACTTTTCATATTTAATAATTATACCATCCTATCTAAAATACACACAAACCCTATATCTAAAATGCATGCCTCCTATCTAAAGTACATACACACCCCTCTATCTAAAATACATTAAATCCTATCTAAAATACGCACATACCCTCTATCTAAAGTACATTAAATCCTATCCAAAATACACACAAACACCCTATCGAAAATACATAAAATCCTATCTACAATACATTAAATCCTATCTACAATAAACACATACCCCCTATGTAAAATACATACCTCCTATCTAAAATACATACATACCCCTCTATCTAAAATACATTAAATCCTATCCAAAATACACACATACCTCAATATCTAAAATACATACCTCCCATCTAAAATACATACATACCCCTCTATCTAAAATAAATTAAATTCTATCTAAAATACACACATACCCCTATCTAAAATACATGCCCCTAATTAAAATACATTAAATCCTATCTAAACTACACACATACTCCCTATCTAAAATACATTACATCCTATCTACAATACACACATACCCCCTATCTAAAATACATACCTCCTATCTGAAATACATTAAGTCCTATCTAAAATACACAAAGCCTAAATCTAACCTAAAATAGAATAATTAAGAGCACTTGCCTTTGGAGATGTCCTTTCAGATTGCCACCCTAGGGAAAAAAATAGTACAACATACTACATAGAATAAATAAACATTCTAAATATTCTAAATATTCTACTCACCTTTCCAACATGTCCCCGTCCTTCTTATTTTCTTCTAAAAGTAAAAATAAAATAAAAAATAAAATAAACATAATATGCATTCAACTTATCTCAGAGCAATGTCCCTGTACTCCTCCTCTTCTGCTCTGGCTGGGAGTTTCACAAGCCAATCACAATGGAATACACCCCCAGGGGGTCATTGGCTGAAGATATATGCTCCTTCTGATTGGCTGTTGTCACTATCAATCAGACTGCAGCCAATCAGAAGGTGCATATGCCTTCAGCCAATCACCCCGTGGGGATGTATAGCCTTCTGATTGGCTGCACTCTGATTGACAGTGGCAAAAGCCAATCAGAAGGTTCAGATTCCTTCAGCCATTCACCCATTGGGGGTGTATCCCATTGTAATTGGCTGAAGGGAATAAAGCCTTTTGAGTGGTTTAAAAAAGATTGACAGATGATTTAGCCAATCAGAATGAGATATGGAGGTGTATCCCATTCTGATTGGCTCACACCTTGGAGCCTTCTATTGGCTGAAATTTGAATGACAGCGTTGTCAGGCAACTACAAGGCGCCATTGACAATTTTGTTGCGGAAAAGGCTCTAGGGGCTTCATTTTTTTTACAGCACAGATTCTTGAAGGGCCCAGCCAGGGCAGAAGAGGAGGAGCACGGGGACATTGCGCCGAAGTAAGTTGAATGTATATTATGTTTATTGTATTTTATTTTGTGTGTATTCATGTGTACTAATCTAATGTTTATTTTTAACAGGGGCTGCGCTGGAGAAGAAAATAAGAAGGATGAGGACATGCTGGAAAGGTGAGTTCAATATTTATAATATTTAGAATGTTTATTTATACTATGTACTATGTTGTACAAATTTTGTTGTATTTTTTTTTCTATGGGGGAGATTTGAAGGGACATTTGCAAGGTAAGTGGTCTTATGTTAGATTTAGGGGTTGTGTATGCAGCTAGGATTTATTATATGTTAGGTAGGGGGTATGTATTTTAGATACAGGGGTATGTATGTATGTATGTTAGATAGGGGGTATGTATGTTTGATAGGTTGGTATGAGTGTATGTTACATAGGGTGTATGTATGTTAGATAGGGGGGTATGTATGTATGTTACATAGGGGTTATTATATTTTACATAGGGGGTATGCATGTCTTTTAGATAGGGGTATTGTATTTTATTTGTATTGTATTGTAGTGTAATGTAATGTATATATTTTGTATATATTTCCTTTTCAGGTGTGCAATATTTTTTTATTTTCTGTAGTGGGGGGTGTAATGTAGCTTTTCTTATTTTTTGTAATGCAGCTTTTTTTTGCTTTTTGTAATGTAGCTTTTTTATTTTCTGTAATGTAGCTTTCTTATTTTCTGTGACTTAGGCTTTTTTATTTACTGTGACTTAGCTTTCATTATTTTTTGTGACTTAGATTTTCTTATTTTCTGTAATTAGTGTGGTGGGTGGTTATTAGGGGGTAGGTAGGTAGTTTAGGTGTTAATAGGTTAGTGTAGAGGGGGGTTAGTTTACATTTAATGGTTTTTTTGGGGTATAGTGCAGTGTAGTGTTTGTACTTAGTGTCAGGAGGGTACTTGAGGACTCTCATGGCACTTATGTGGTTAATGTTAGGGTGCTAACTGCCCCATGAGGATCTTTATATACCCTTATGGGATGCATGTCTTTTAGATAGGGGTAATGTATTTTATTTGTATTGTATTGTAGTGTAATGTAATGTATATATCTTGTCTATATTTCCTTTTCAGGTGTGCAATATATTTTTTTTTTCTGAAGTGGGGGGGTGTAATGTAGCTTTTATTATTTTTCGTAATGCAGCTTTTTTTTTTTTTGGAATGCAGCTTTTTTTTTTTTTTTGTAATGTAGCTTTTTTTTTTTCTGTAATGTAGCTTTCTTATTTTCTGTGACTTAGGCTTTTTTATTTACTGTGACTTAGCTTTCATTATTTTTTGTGACTTAGATTTTCTTTTTTTCTGTAATTAGTGTGATGGGGGGTTATAAGAGGGTAGGTAAGTAGATTAGGTGTTAATAGGTTAGTGTAGAGGGGGGTTAGTTTACATTTAATGGTTTATTGGGGGTATAGTGCAGTGTAGTGTTTGTACTTAGTGTCAGGAGGGTACTTGAGGACTCTCATGGCACTTTTGTGGTTACTGTTAGGGTGCTAACTGCCCCATGAGGATCTTTATATACACTTATGGGACTGATGGGGTTAAATAAAAGTTTGTGAGGGTCTGTATAGACCTACATAGGAGACGGGGTTAAATAGGCTTACATGGGGTTAAATAGGCCCAGTTACATTTCAATAGACCCAGTTAGGGTTACATAGGTACTGTTAGGGTTAAATGTGTACTTTTAGGATTAAATAGGCCCAGGGTTGGGTTAATGGGATATAGTTACAGTTAATAGTGTAGTGCTTACACTTTGTGTCATGAGGGTCCTGGATGACCCTCATGGCACTTATAGTGTTATTACATGGGTTAATTAGTGTCCTATAGCATTTCAACACTTTTGTATTGCCCAGTCATTTTTCTAAGTAATATTTGCCAATCAAAAAAAGAATTCCATAAAGCATATGAACTAAAACTATTTCACGGCATTCTATCTGACCATTGTACATTATTGAAAATGAGATAAAGGCATATAACAGTGGGTTTTCTTTCTCACAGCCCCCCCCCCCCTTCATTTTATAAGATCCTGTCTATATCTTCTCAGAAAAGTGTGTCAATCAAAGCTAATGAGCATTTCATACAACATATTGAATACACAGGCAGTTTGAGACTGGCCTGCCGTCGGTGGGTTATTATAAGTATTTATTTATTTATTTATTTGTTTTATAATTTGTAACACACCAACATATCCCTTGGCGGTATACAGGGGTTAAGTATGCAGCAAAAACAAAATTAACACCTTATAAAGAATGGAGGGCCTTGTTTTTGAGCTTAAAATCAAAAGTACATAGTTCTTGGATCCGACACACTGATACAAGATTGAAAACTCGCAAACTTGCAATCTAAAGGGTTTAGGTGTGATACACGTGTGTGATAGATACAAGATGGCAGTGTGAATGAATTTGTTGTGTCAAGTGGAGGTGTCTGTGTTTTGTACTGCAGAGTGTGGGTGTTAGTGTAAGGTTGAAGGTGATAAGATTTCTTAAACAGATGTATTTTTAGTGATTTTTTTTAAAGGTTTTGAGGCAGTAAGATAGTCTAATGGAGCGAGACAAGGAGTTCCAGATAGTAGGGGCAGCATGAGAAAAGTCTTGAAGGCGGGAGTATGAGGAGGTGATAAGAGAAGAGGAAAGAAGAAGATCAATAGCAGAATGAAGGGGGTGGTTGGGAGAGTATTTTGAATCAAGAGCAGAGATATAAGGGGGCACTGTTGTTGAGGGCTTTATATGTTAGGTCATGATATTGAATAATAATCTGGAAGCTATGGGAAGCCAGTGGAGTGATTGACAGAGAGGAAATACCGACACTGACCATTTAAAAAGGAAGATGAGCCTAGCGGAGGGGTCATTATAGATTGGAGGGGAGACAGAGGAGACATGGGGAGGCCAGCAAGGAGTGACTTGCAGTAGTTGAGTCGAGATATGATGAGAGAGTGTATTAGAATTTTAGCTTTGTCTTGTGTAAAATAATGGTGAATTTTGGAGATTTTTTTTAGGTGAAACTTACAAGATTTTGTTGTTGATTGGATCTGAGGAATAAAAGAGAGGGCGGGATCCAGTAGAACCCCAAGACAACGGGACTGGGAGGTGGGAGTGATGATGGTGAGAGATATTTAAGGAGTTAAAGCTGTAGTAGAGGGTGGGAAGGTTAGGAGTTCAGTCTTAGACATGTTGAGTGTGAGTTGACGGGCGGACATCCAGGAGGATATGGTAGAGAGATAATTGGAAACTTGAGCTAAAAGAGAAGGGTGATTAGAGATGTCGCGGACAGTTCGCCAGCAGGCTATTTGCGGCGATTTTGGCTCATGCGCTTTTCGGTTCGCCCCCTATTCTTTATCATTGAGGAAACTTTGACCCTGCACCTCACAGTCAGCAGACACATTCCAGACAATCAGCAGCATACACTCCCTTCCAGGGCCTTCCATCTGAAGGACACCATACATTTTAGAATCATTCTGAAGCTGCATTCGTTGTGAGAGGACAGATAGTGTAGCTGCTGGAGATTTAATAGGGAAATAGATAGCCAGGCTGTGTATTTAGCTTCCACTACAGACCTGAAGGACTCATCTGATATCTGCTGCAAGGACAGCAACCCAAAAAGCCCTTTTTAGGGCTAGAACATCATTTATTTTATTTTATATTTTTTTTATGTGTAATCTAATTGCATATGCCTGCCTACCAGCGTGTGTGTGTGACAGGCTAACACCTAACAGCTTATATTGTGCTTATTTTCACTACTCATACATGGTGGTGTACCATACATTGAAAAAAAACAACCCTTTTTTCCTTTAATCTAATTTCAGTTGCCTGCCTGTGTCAGGCTCACAGCTTATATTGTGCTCAGTGAAATAAAATAACACTTTTTTGACTGTAATAGATTGAATAGCAATTGCCTGCCTACAGGCGTGTGTGTGAAGCCTATTGCATCTACTCTGCCAACTTTTGCCAGTGCACAGTGATACGTCATATCTGGTGCAACCGTAGTTTACAGTGACATAAAACAACACTTTTTTGACTGTAATCGATTCAATATCAGTTGTCTGCCTACAGGCGTATGTGTGAGGCCTACAGCACCTACTCTGCCAACTTTTGCCAGTGCACAGTGACACTCATATCTGGTGGCACCTTAGATTGCACGCGCAGTGCCCCAAATTTGAAGTGGGAGTAACGACCAAGCATCTTCTTCCATCTCCCGCTTCCAAAAATCCATGCCATATACACGTCCCCTGATAGGTGACGTAACAGGTATCAAACTGATAGGAATAAATAGTACAACTTAATACACCACTCCTATCTGGTGGCACATTACATTGCACGTGCAGTGCCCCAAATTCCAAGTAGGAGGTCCGACCAAGCATCTTCTTCCATCTCCCTGTTCCAAAAATCAATGCCATATACACGTCGCCTAATAGTGGACGTAACAGGGAGTAAATCGATAGGAATAGTACTACTTAACAGTACACACCTTAAAATAACGCAGACAGAGGCAACGCAGAGAGAGGAGTCTGAAGAAGAGTCAGAGGAGGAAGGTGGCTTTGAGGAGGTGGAAGACCAAACACAGCAGGCGTCCCAGGGGGCTTGTTGTCACCTTTTAGGGACCCTTGGTGGCTGGGTGGAGGAAGAGACCTTCAATGACATCAGTGAGGACAAGGAACGGGACATGGCTAGCTTGGTATACAACCTTGTGCAAATGGGGACTTTGCGGTTGTGCAAAGGGACTGTTTGCGGTTGTTTGCGGTGCATTAAACGGGGAGATTGGTCTGTTACTGTGAAGCGGGTGTAACCCTTACACTACCTGATCGATACAACATCATACCTGATGTTTTAAAGCATGTTATTCCAAACAATTTAGGAATGTTAGGTGATTTATGCCCTTTATGGCTTAAAACCAGACTCTGCATCAACTATGTAATTTTCTGTGGGAGTTTTGCCATGGATCCCCCTCCAGCATGCCACAGTCCAGGTGTTAGTCCCGTTGAAACAACTTTCCCATCACTATTGTGGCCAGAAAGAGTCCCTGTGGGTTTTAAAATTCGCCTGCCCATTGAAGTCTATGGCGGTTTGCCCGGTTTGCCCGTTCGCGAACATTTGATGAAGTTCACGTTCGCGGTTCGCGAACCGAAAATTTTATGTTTGCAACATCACTAAAGAGGATAGATCGGGTGCAGAGAGGTAGACCTGAGATCTAAACGATTGTATTAGGGTACCAAGGGAGAATATATAGATAGAGAAGAGGGGGGGTCCTAGGAGAGAACGTATATATTTGTGATGGTACAAATTATGTTAGGAATATTTGTGTTTATATGAGTGCACACTACTGGAATATCTTGTTTTTTTATTTAAAAAAATTAAAAATAATAATTATTAAACGTATATATTAAATAAAACATAATAAAATGGTTAAAAGATGAAGAGGAGATAGAGAACCGAGGTGAGTCCTATGAACAGTTCTTTGTTTATGTGATTATATAGAAACTAGCGACTTGCCCTTCAAAAAATGACGGTCAATAAAATGTAAATGTTGTGAAATTTTTTTGCAACACAATATGAGTCTGCTACATTTGTCCCCTTTTTTTAATCTAAAAATTAATACACATTTTTTTTTTAACTTTTTATTTTTTTAACTTTCAACGTATATTTAACCAACATGTTTAAAAAATTTTTTCAATCTTCAGTCTTTTAATTGTGATATATATAATAACAATATATTAATGTGTTAATTTTTCATGCATACATATTGTAAAGTCTTACATGAAAGTTTGTAACATGCAACTTGTATATTAAACAATTGTTAAATCTTTTTTTAACAATACGAACAGTTTTCAATTGATATTTATCGATGAGTAACTGAGGACTATATTAACTTCGAGTAACTAAATTGTTTTAACAATAACATGCTTTTTATCATTTTTTACATTATTGTTAAACTCTTATTAAACTAAATTAGCATTGAATCCAGAGGAAGGCAAACAATAAAACCCCCCATTGAAACTTGGCCAATTGTATCAAAGAGGGAAAAAAATTAATTCCTTCCTGACCCCATTACCTGGCGATCGGATTACTCCTTGAATCAATACTGTCTTTAAATGATACAGTTCAAATTATTATGAAATGCTGCAACCTGCAATAATATACATGTTTGACTATACCACATATATATTTAACTGTCCAAAACATTTAAAATACACATATTTAACATATGAAATCATAACATCAAACAATAACATTTAACTTTTGCAAGTCACGAAAATGTCAGATAATTGTTTTGTGGGGCCAATCATGTGAATATGAAACTTTTAACCCTTTCCAATATGTTTAAGGATGTTTTACTGATTGTTTTTTTTGTCGTTTCTTTATTTTTTTGTTCTGTTTGTCCTTTGTGCAAATGTCACATAGAGTTTCAGAAGTGAAATAGTGGTCCCCTATTTAAAGAGTCCCAGAGTACTTAAATTTTGTACTGGAAGTAAAACCACTGTTCTTTATGTTTTTTTATCCATTTTATAGAGTTTGTTCTTGAAATATTGTTTTTGTGCAATCATATTAACTACCATAAAATGTTGTCGTGGTAATGAAACCACTGTCCTCTATCTTTCCAACACCTCATAGTAGACAATGTTTTTGGTGTAAACGCATCCATTGTCCAATAAATGACGCTGACTTTTGTTTTCTTTAACATGCACTTTAATTTTGTTTGGATTCGTGCACCTTGAAAAAGCAAGATAGAGTTGTCCATGTGTAAAAACTGTTTCTTTAAAAAAAAATCCCAACAGACTTAAAAGTTTGTCCTTGGGATTTATTGATGGTCATGGCAAATGCCATGATAACTGGAAATTGTCTCCTTTGAAGGACAAAAGGCAAACCACTCTCACTTGGAGCTAAATCAATTCTTGGTATAAAAACTTGTTCACCTTTATGGGTTCCAGTTATAATTTCTGCATGTATAAAATGATCTTTTAACTCATGCACAATTAATCTGGTCCCATTACAAAGTCATTTTTTTGGATTCATATTTCGCAATAACATGACAATTGCACCTTTTTTCAATTGTAAAATATGTTGTGGCATTCCAGATGGTGTTAACGAATTAATAAATTCGATACTAAAATTCGCTTCACTGTCCTTATCATCAGACAGAACTGAATCTGCACTGTAATAATTATTTTGTGGTGCATTGATGTATTTTAAAATTTCGTTATTTACATTCAAGGCATCGATTTTTTTTTATGTTAATATCACTTTGTTTGCAATGTCTGAGTAATCCTTGTTATTAAGAGTGTTTAGAAATATGGCTGATATGAGTAATTTATTGCAAACCATTTTTGATGGAATTTCAATGGTATCATTTGGTAAATGCTGTATTTCTGGATGTTTTCCTTCTCCAATTTTAATGAGCCAATCATTGAATTCATTGTGGCCTTCAGATCTCATATTTAATTCTAATTTGAGATGTGTAAATAATTGCCACAGTTTACTGGTCTTGATACATGTTTCAATGATCACCGTTCTTTTTCCATGTGGCACAACAGGTAATGTTTGCCTAAAATCTCCTCCTAACAGCATCACCTTTCCACCAAATGGCAACTTATTATCCATCACTTCTTTTAAGAATCTGTCAGTACATTGCAGTGCATGACATGACATCATTGTTGCCGCGTCTATGATAATTAGTTTATTTCGTTTACATTTTTTTGCTTGTAAGGAATTCAGTCGAATATCTGACACTGATGTTTCCAAAATGGGAACTGGCAGCTTAAATCCACTATGCACAGTTCTACCACCATCTAACAAAAGTGCAGCAATTCCAGTTGTTGCAAATGACATAGCTATCTGACCCTGTGATCGAATATAACTCATCAAACAATTGTACATATAGGTTTTTCCTGATACACCTGGTCCGTCTAGATAGAAATACCGGTCTTTGACCATTTCATCATCTGTAGCATTTGTGATGGCATGAAATGCTTCTAACTGTAAAATATTTAACGTTTCCAGTTTTTCTTGGGTTTTTTGTTTTTGTAGCTCAGTGTCATAATCATCAAAATTGATGTCATCTATAAGTCCTGGATCTGGCAAATTAAAACTTGCACAATTTAATCCATGAGCCAACAATATTTCTTGTATTTCCATCAATGTTTTTAACAGTGCTATTGGTTCTCTGTAACGTTTCAAGAAGTCTTCTGACATATTTAATTTAAATGTTTCCCACAAAGTGAAAGCATCAGGTACATTGAAAAATATGCAAATGAATGCAAATTGTTGTCTCATTTGCTTTGGCATTTGACATAGTGCTGCTTCTTCCAGACACCTCTCCCATTCTGTATCATCAGCTATGAAGTTTTGATGTCTTGCAGCTAATAGGAATGTATCATAAACTATGTCATTCACTGTATGTAAATGCTCAAAACTCTGTGCACCGGGAACATATAGCAGAAGTAATCTTAAGCTGAAACGTTCAATGTCCCTTGGACTGACGGTATAAATGTGTGGTATAATTTTATGTGCATCTCTTCTTCATTGTCGCCATAGACCATTTACAAATACATAGTGATATGGTATCTCTATGTATAAAAATTGTCTGGCCTGCGTATCCTGGCAGTTTAGTTTAAACCATGCAGTAAGTGTGGTATCTCTGTGTTCACTTTGATCTAATGCAGTTCTTTCATTTCCTGCAGTAAAGCAAACCAACTGACTTTGAGGCAAATTTACAGCTAAACGATAGATAGCATGTGACCAATCATGCATCTCAAATTTTAAAAGACGCCACATTGCTTCATGATCACTCACATATCGAACATCTAAATAATTTGAATAATTTTAAATAGTTCGTCATGTAAAATTGGATTTTCGGTTTCGTTTGCAGCACCTTGCACAACAACAGTAGCTGCCTCCTGTCCTTTGTATATATATTTATACACATACTTATTTGATTTAATTGAAGTGCAAGCTTCCACATTGATGTGTGCATTGTACTTGATGAGCAAATGTGGATTGTATGGAACGACAAATCAATTATCAACCTTTTGCCCACAGATAATAGCTGTTTGTCCTTGTGTTCTTTTATACAAAGGGTATCCATCACAATTTGCATAAGTTTGCATTTGAAATTGTTTTGGAAATTCTTTAGTACATTTTTTATTTTCCATACATGGTGAATTAGGATTCATCTCTCCACATGGACCATGAATCATTCTATTTGTAACAATCTCCCAAAGTTTGTAATATTTTTCTTGGTCTGGCAATTCTGCCGAAATTACTGAATCCACTCTCTCTGCAGTATTCAACTTATCTTTTTCCTGCAGTATTAAAAGTATGTGAGCATGTGGCAGTCCTCTTTTTTTAAATTCAATAGTGTAAACAAAAGTCACACATTGTCCAAATAAGTGTGCTTTAGTGAGATCATGTATTAATGAACTGAGTTTGATTTTGAATACTCTTGCCACTAAATCTGGTCGGTCAGAAGTAGTTTGTCCCAGATTCAAATTTTCCTTGATCTCTGGCCATTGTGGATTACATGTGAATGTAATAAATAAATCTGGTTTTCCAAATTGTTATTTTTTGATATTTTTTTTGTGTGTATTTAGTGTTTTGTAATTGTTTTGGTTCCACTGCTTATCTCGTCATTTTTTTCATCTCGTATTTTTCCCGCGTCTTGTTTAAAAGTGCTACGGTTTAATGGCTAGCTTCGCTACACAAGGCTCGCCGACAATGAGCGCCTGAGGCGCTCATTGCCAAAGTGCTATGGTTTAACAGCTCGCGAGGCTCGCCAGGCGATGAGCGCCTGCAGCGCTCATCGGTAAGTCGTAAGTACTACACAAACAGCGTGACGACGAATCGTAGTTGGACAATTATAATATGTGATCTTGAAGGCTGATAAACATGTTCTAGACTCACCTCACATGATCTAGCTCCCTTCTCACCAAAAGGGGAGATACTATGGTTACAGATTGCACATTAATCATTCAAAATTCTTTATGTATAATAAGGTCCGGTATTGCTCCTAGCGTGTATGTTCTATATGGTACTGAATTAAGGGCAGACTATGGAAGGGGGTGAAGATGTGGGAATACATATGGCAGTGGGCCTTGGATGTCATACTTGTACTGTTCCACATTCCCATTGTTGTTATTGAAACTCATTCTGTATTTAAAGTTTTCTTCCTCTTCAGGAAGCTGATCAGTAAAAAACAAAATAGTAAATTATTCAACAGCAAAACCGCAAGTGTGATATAGTTATACAGGATGTTAATGTGAGACACATATTTTTGTAAAGCTCTCTTCTCATAGGAGGACTGATGGAGTTAACTTTCCTGATCAGTTGCTTAAATGCACCTGGAGAGACCTTATTTAGGACTTAACCTGGAGTATGGGTATGGCTGCTGATGGAGTGAGTGTTTGCAGATTTCCGGAGTTGGAAAAAGAGACACTCAGACAGAAGTGCGTGCAGTCGGTCTGAGCTGGAAACGGAGACAAACAGAGAAAAGTGTGTGCATCTTGTCTGAAGCTGTACAGGACACACAGAGAAAGAAGTGTGCAAGTCTTCTGAGCTGGAGGAAGAGAGAGACAGCAGCCTGAAGCTTATGATTGTTTGGAACAGAGTGGAAACCTAGAAATCTGAAGAATACGGGCAGTGACTGCTAATAAACTATTCGCCCATTTGTTGTTTGCTCCACCCAAGTTTAGCTAGATGAAAGCAGAATAGTGAGGAAGCTGTCTAACAGATAAAGTAGTGAAAGCTAGTACTATTATTTCTGATGATTTGTTTTGGTTTATTATTTTATGTTATGGACTAATATTGTAGTAAACCTTGGAAAACTATGACTGCCTCTAGTATAAGTGCTGAAAACACGAGCACAAACCTAGAGGAGGTTTATTTTATCTTTTATTCAATACACAGAGACACAGTGTAATCTCTAAAAGTGGCCATACCAGTCATAATCCAGGTTTGCCCTAATTTACTGAACTAATGATCTGCTCAAATTTGCATTGCTTTACATTACATTGGTCAACAAATATTTGGGTTGTACTATATGTAATTTATCACACTGGTTTTCGAAAATGGTCTCAGAATTGTTCTATGACCCACAGTATTACAGTCACATCCTGTTTAATATAACACATTCACACAGCATTAAGATATGATCATTTTCCATCAGTAAAATCCTAGTATTATTTAGTAGAGAGGGTGGGTCTTTTCAGGTAATTTATGCTTAAAATACTTAATTTTTAAGCACAGTTATATTTAATTAAATAATTTAGTGTACAATGTACGTGTTGTTTATTGTGACTCATACAGAGCCAACCAGACTGCAAGGTTTCCTGACATCTGTACTTTATCCATAATTCACTAAGAAAGCTACGAATCCTCTGCATTTTGCATCTTTTATAAAAGCAGGTTATAAAACGTTTTTTCTGTTGCAGGAATCTATCCCATAATCAGAATATTCTGCAGTGTTTACATTGCTGTAGGCCAATTATTAATGAAGAAATCATTTTGTAATTAAGATATTTTGAAGGAAAGAACACTCACTTCTCTTAATAACACATTATGGTCAATAACGTAAATGTATTTGAATAACATAAGTTTCTGTGAATAACTTACATTTCTGTCAATAAAACACATTTCTGTGAATAACATACACTTCCGTCAGTAAAATATAGTTCTGTTCTATTCCTTGAAGAGAGACATTAGGTTTCCATAAAAGCACATTTGGGTGCAGTCATAGATCACATCAGTTCATAATACACTTTATTATCCTCTTGTACTAGTTCCCAGGTACAGCACATACAGGTACGGCACATACAGATACGGCACATACAGGTACGGCACATACAGGTACAATATTTATTTGCCAGTATCTACTTAACTAGCAAATGTTTGCTGCCATTATTACTAAACACCAGACTCAAACAATTATTACTTCCATTTATCAATGAACACCAGCATTTGTTCATATGTGGCAGATAATCCTCTAAAACACCTGGAAGGTGTCTGTGCTGATTAAACATGGTACAGCAGATAAGTCTGTGTATGAAGACCACATCCTCAGTCTTGATGTATATAGAAGGACTTTGACAGGACACTACATGACCAGATAATCCATTCTCTGCATCAGTTTAATAAAACAAGTCTATTTCTGACAGTAATGAAAACACTATAAAACACTATAACCCAAAATCAAATTGAATAGTTGACAACACCTAAAGATGCAGCGGTCACTCCCTACTTTTTATTCTGAATTTACTGACTAGGTAGCAACTGGAACCCTAATACAATGAGCTAAAATTCATCACAAAAAAAAGAAATTGTATTTAGTCGCAGATGACGCAGCTCTTTGTAATACAGCCCCAGACCTCACCCCACACAATATCACACATTATGTTACAGATCAGCACATTTATGTTACTTATGTGCTACGATGATCCAGGAGTAGGGGCTATTACTGGCCAGAGCCACCTGCTATAGATTACAGGTTATGTAGCCACAAGGACCTTTGGTGTAATGATATAGGAATCACAAGGTTTTGGAGACCAGCAGCCTAGGTCAGCAATGATCCAATTCAGCAACTTGTAGGTGAAACAGGAACAAGCTTTATTGAAGGGAACAGGAACCAAAATAATTTGGCAAGGTACATAGACAGGAAGTGCCTTATATAGGCCAAGGACCAGACACCTGACCAGACACAGCTGAAGAGACTAGTCACTGATAATATTGCTAGCAGAGTCAAGGTTTATCAGATGTCAAGGAAATTCACAAAGACAGGCTGGCGCAGTGGTAGGGAAGAGGTTCAGCAGCCTGGGGACCAGGGTTCAAAACCCAGCAGAGTCAATTCCTCACAGTTGGGTTCTTGGAAACATAGGCACAAGCACCGTAATATCTGGCTTCTGTATCAGTCAGTGTCTCTCTATCAGTAATCAACAATTCCAGAAGTCTCAGTAACCTTCCTGTCGTATTGACCAGGATAGGTTAATTGCAGGGTGGATATAGGATCAGTATACCAGCCACCAGGAGCAAATAAGAGAACATACCATTTCTATATGTCTCAGCATGGAACTGGTTTATTTTTGAAAAGTCTAACAATATTTATAGGGGTTAGATACAGAGGGGGGTGTATACGACAATTACTGGGAGTTTGGGGTCTAATAGTCTGACATCCTGGCATCCGGCCTAGCACCTGTGAACAATACGCAAGCCTCCATGCTGTCTCCATGTCTAGTGGTCTACACCTCAAAGAGAGTACATTAACTTTATCTGGCAAACATTGGGACAAAACAAATTATAATACAATGGGGGTGTTTCTGCATATAGTGATCAGATCCAAGCAGTCTGTAATTCATCTTGGCTCAATGGGCTAAGATCCAGGACCTGGAAAAGGGGTCCATGACATTACTCCGCCCTTCCAGACAGCAGTTCTGGGGCTATGATCCTTAACGGATGATAGTCTTGAACTGCAACCCATAGCCCAAGTCCAAGTCCCATCTAAAGGAAGAAAAATGATGACACAAGTGGCTACTGCAAAAGTCCCATTGCATTTCCTCCTCCTGGAGGGAGTAGTAGGTTGGCCCTGTCTTGGAGTGGTTGTCCATCTTTCTAGATAGTGTCCACATCTGGGATACCAATTCTCAGGGTCCAAGGTAGCAACACAGGCTAGCCCCAGTTCCCTTTTCTTCAGTAATCCACCCCAAATTGCAAGCATCATTCTTGGGGACACATCCAAGTTATCAGGAACTAGGATCTCATCCATGGGCAGTAGGGAGAAGATCTGCTTCAGGTAACTTGGAGTTAATCCCCTGGAGCTGGTCTTATTGGAGCTGCAGGTGGTAAATGCCTTTTTAAAAATACACACGCACACAGAGATGAAGGGGCTGCTGATTAGGCTCTGGCCTAAGGGCTGTGAGCAGTGTGTGGAACAGCAGTCTGTTTGGAGAAACTGGGAGAGAGAACCTGTTGGATCCCAAGATCAGGGATAAGGCAGTAAGGAAGACTGCTTGATATACCGCTTGAACCACATAGAGACACTGACACGTGAGTAAGTATTGCCTGGAGTGTACAGCCAGCATCAGAACAAGAGACACTGAGGATTTCAGTGTAACCTGGGAGGAGAAAGAGACAGAGCTCCTGAACAGGACCTGGCGGGACTTACAGAGTGAGTGCCAGAGCAGCACGGGAAGCTGCCCTTAAGATGATCAGTCTGTGTGACTGCAACAAGATGTACTAGAGAGGTTCTCTCTCCCAGCTTCTCCAAACAGACTGCAGCTCCACACACTGCTCACAGCCCTTAGGCCAGAGCCTAATCAGCAGCCCCTTCATCTCTGTGTGCGTGTGTCTTTTTAAAAAGGCATTTAACACCTGCAGCTCCAATTAGCCCAGCTCCAGGGGACTAACTCCAAGTGACCTGGAGCATATCTTCTCCTTACGGCGTGACTTGCAACATCCACTGGTGGGCAGTACACCACAATATATAAATGTTTGCACTTGGGGGGCGGCAAACTCAAATACAGCCCTGGGTGGCAAAAGTTTTGGCTACGTTGCAAAGTGGATCGTTGTTGGAGGAGATATATGCCCTGGATCCAGCTGGCACTAATCCTCATTGGCCGTGCATTTTGAGCTTTAGTAAAGGTTATTTGGAGCTATAACCCAATTGTTCTTTTTCCCATTTCACCTTTTTTTATTTTCCCAATTTCCTATCTTCTTCATCACATATCTGTTGCCAAAGTAAATGGATAGCTCTCACTCTTTCTGCCTACAGCTTTCTTTAAGGTCCCATCTCTAAGCCTTTGTTTCTGCTCCTGTTTTCCAGTAGATGTACCCTCAGCTGTGCCTGACACAATACCTACAATTGTTATAGAGGATAATCGCTATCCTTTTATTACCTGCTTTTAACAATTGTTAAGAATAAAGTGTTACTTTGCTCAGTAATAGTACTCATTCATATTCAACCCTGAACTAATAGCTTGTATTCCTTTATAATGATACAGCTGATCTCCTCAACTATTCAACACCATTTTATCTCCATTCATCTATCTGTGAAAATGATCATTAAAACATAACTGGGGAGAGGGGACAGACTGGAGAGAGGGGACAGACATGGGAGAGGGGACAGACTGGGGAGAGGGGACACACTGAGGAGAGTGGACAGACTCGGGAGAGGGGACAGACTGGGGAGAGGGGACACACTGAGGAGACGGAACAGACTGGGGAGTGGGGGCAAACGGGGTAGAGGGGACACACTGAGGAGAGGGGACACACTGAGGACAGGGGACAGACTGGGGAGAGGGGACTGACTAGGGAGAGTGGACAGACTGTGGAGAGGGGAAAGACTGTGGAGAGGGAAGAGACTGGGGAGAGGGGACACGCTGAGAAGAGGGGACAGACTGGGGAGAGGGGACTGACTAGGGTGAGGGGACAGACTGTGGAGAGGGGAAAGACTGGGGAGAGGGGAGAGACTGGGGAGAGGGGACACACTGAAAAGAGGGAACAGACTGGGGATACAGGAAAAACTGGGGAGTGGGGACTGACTGGGGAGAGGGGACAGACTGGGGAGAGGGGACTGACTAGGATGACTGGACAGACTGTGGAGAGGGGAAAGACTGTGGAGAGGGAAGAGACTGGGGAGAGGGGACACGCTGAGAAGAGGGGACAGACTGGGGAGAGGGGACTGACTAGGGTGAGGGGACAGACTGTGGAGAGGGGAAAGACTGGGGAGAGACTTGGGAGAGGGGACACACTGAAAAGAGGGAACAGACTGGGGAGACAGGACAAACTGGGGAGTGGGGACTGACTGTGGAGAGGGGAAAGACTGGGGAGAGGGGAGAGACTGGGCAGAGGGGACACGCTGAGAAGAGGGGACAGACTGGGGAGAGGGGACTGACTGGGGAGAGGGGACAGACTGGGGAGAAGGGGCACACTGAGGAGAGGAGACTGACTGGGGAGAGGGGACTGACTAGGGTGAGGGGACAGACTGTGGAGAGGGGAAAGACTGGGGAGAGGGGAGAGACTGGTCAGAGGGGACACGCTGAGAAGAGGGGACAGACTGGGGAGAGGGGACTGACTGGGGAGAGGGGACAGACTGGGGAGAAGGGGCACACTGAGGAGAGGAGACACACTGAGGAGAGGGGAGAGACTAGGGAGAGGGGACACACTGAGAAGAGGGGACAGACTGGGGAGAGGGGACAGACTCGGGAGAGGGGACAGACTGGGGAGAGGGGAAAGACTGGGGAGAGGGGACAGACTGGGGAATGGGGAGAGACTAGGGAGAGGGGACACACTGAAAAGAGGGGACAGACTGGGGAGAGGGGACTGACTGGGGATAGGGGACAGAATGGGGAGAGTGGACAGACTGGGGAGAGGGGACAGACTGGGGAGAAGGGACAGACTGGGGAGAGGGGACATACTGAGGAGAGGGGACAGACTGGGGAGAGGGGAAAGACTGGGGAGAGAGGACAGACTGGGGAGAGGGGACACACTGAGGAGAGGGGACAGAGTGGGGAGAGGGGACAGACTGAGGATATAGGACTGACTGGGGAGAGGGGACAGACTGAGGAGAGGGGACAGACTGGGGAGAGGGGACAGAGTGGGGAGAGGGGACCGACTGGGGAGAGGGGACAGAGTGGGGAGAGAGGACAGACTGAGGATATAGGACTGACTGGGGAGAGGGGACAGACTGAGGAGAGGGGACAGACTGGGGAGAGGGGACAGACTGAGGAGAGGGGACAGACTGGGGAGAGGGGACAGACTGGGGAGAAGGGACAGACTGGGGAGAGGGGACATACTGAGGAGAGGGGACAGACTGGGGAGAGGGGAAAGACTGGGGAGAGAGGACAGACTGGGGAGAGGGGACACACTGAGGAGAGGGGACAGAGTGGGGAGAGGGGGCACACTGAGGATATAGGACTGACTGGGGAGAGGGGACAGACTGAGGAGAGGGGACAGACTGGGGAGAGGGGACAGAGTGGGGAGAGGGGACCGACTGGGGAGAGGGGACAGGCAGGGGAGAGAGGACAGACTGAGGATATAGGACTGACTGGGGAGAGGGGACAGACTGAGGAGAGGGGACAGACTGGGGAGAGGGGACAGAGTGGGGAGAGGGGACAGACTGGAGAGAGTTAGTAAAGGAGACAAAAATCAGAAGTATAAACTATACAAGGTGGAAAGAACTTGATCAAAAAGGCAATTACGATGGCTATAAATGAAAATGGAAAGTTAATTGGACAGACAAGTAAGACAACCCCTTAGAAGGTAAAATTTAATAATTGTATACACAGAAAATGCATAAATAATAGTGACAATACAATGTGTGTGGTTAATCCTAAAAAAAGGAACATGGCACTCAACATATTATATCCATTCTTTTTTCCATGAGGAAATTATAATTAAAACCAGTGTAAACATCCTTTAAGCTTTCAAGCAATACCTCCGTACACAGATCATATAGCCGTATGAAGGTCTCAGTGGCATGGTGGTATGACACATACAGCTGTATTCTTGTTTATTGGCCACATAGAAATATAACATGCTATCTGTAGGCTTTTAATTAACTATGACCACAATGTATTCGGTCTGCAGAAGAACATGTATCAGTTAGAAGAATTGTCATCAAAAGGGAAGGCTTGAACCTAACGCAGATAAATGTAAAATCACCATGTTATTTATAATCTATAGGAATCAGAAATATAAATGGCGTTAGGAGAGCCGGTGGACAGTCAACTACGAAATGTCTGGAGGCCCCAGATGTTTCATCCTCTTGGTGTTGAGCATGGAGACCATATTTGGGTAATCAAGTAAAGCCTATAAAGAGCTGAAAACATGGCCACAGGCCTAGAAGAGGTTTATTTTCTTTTTTATTCTATATACAGAACACATCTATCACCGAGACAGCCTGTGATCTCTAAAAGTGGCCATACCAGCCATAATCTGGGTTTGCCCTTATTTGCTGAACTAATGATCTACTCAAATTTGCATTGTTTTACATTATTAATGAAGAAATACGTTTACATTTGTAATTTTGTAATAAAGATATATTGAAGCGACACTGACTTAATGCACATTAGTGTGAATAACATAAATGTCTGTAAATAACACATGTTTGTCAATAACATGCAATTCCATGAGTAACAGGTCTGTGAGTAACATATAGTTCCTTGAGTAACATATAGCCCTTTGCTATTCCTTGAAGAGAGACATTAGGTTTCCATAAAAGCACATTTGGGTGCAGTCATTGATCACATACAAATTCATAATATACTTTATTATTGTCTTGTACTATTTCCCGGGTACAGTACATACAGTAACAATATTTCTTTGGCAGTGTCTACTTAACTAGCAAATGTTCGCTGTCATCACAAATATAGTTGTCAGCAGCCGGGCTTGCCAAAATCCGTTTGTAACGCAACGGGGAAACTGCGGCCCTTGCGAAGCAGAAGGCGCTACTTGCACTGGTGGAGATGAGCGCCATAGGAGCTCGTCCCTGCGACTCCGTATGACTTAGACAGGGAGCGCCGGAGGTGCTCACTGCGCTGGTGTTGAGGATCGCTGTAGGCACTTATCCCTACGACCCTGCACGACTTGACCATCATACCAACAACCAACGGGACTACACATCAACAGAAAACTCAAATACACAATTCACACTGCGAAAACCGTAGCACTTTGTAAAAATTGCCTGAAAAAAAAACTGACCCAAAACACTTACAAAAGGAAGTATATTAATTTATGATTTCATTAATTAATTAGTTATCATTAAAAAAATACATATACAGAAAACTTTAAAAAACACCACAGCACATGATCGCAATAAACCCCAAAGGCGGTCACTGCACACCTCACAAGGAGCGCCAAGGGTGCTCACAGGAGCAAGACTACACCAGGGGAGAGACTCGCAATGAGCGCCAAAAGGCCATCAGCATGGACCTTGCAATCAAAGCCAAACGGGCTCTGAGAACCAAAAAAGCACCAACCCAGAGGCTCACAATCAGCACCTAAGGTACTCACACAACCAAAACACTTACTTTGTGTGCCATCATTCCTTGAATTAAAATTCTATTGGCGTCATTTTTTGACTGGCAATTCGCTAGTTATTACTAAACACCAGACCATTACTTCCACTTATCGATGAAAACCAGTATTTGTTCATAGGTGGCAGATGATCCTCTAAAACATCTGGAAGGTGTCTGTGCTGATTAAACATGGTACAGCAGATAAGTCATTGTGTGAAGACCACATCCTCAGTCTTGATACAGAGAAGGACTTTGTCAGGACACTACATGACCCAAAATCGAAATTAATGTTCAACAACACATAAAGATCCCGCTGTCACCTCCTACATTTTATTCAGAATTTACTGACTAGGACCCTAATACAATGGGTTGACATCCATCACAATAGTATAAAAATGTATTTAGTCACAGATGATGCTGCTCTTTGTAATACAGCCCCAGACCTAACGCTACACAATATCACACAATCTGCTACAGATCAGCACTATGATGTCACTTATTTGCCAATTCTAACTTTTTTATAATATATAAGATTTAAAATACATTGATTTTGCCACTCACAGTTCTCAGTTTATTTTTTGTTGTGTGTTTGGATGAGATTTCCAGGGTGTTTTACACAGTGCTAGTAAGTAAGTTACTGTGGAATGGTTGAGATGCTGCTGGTCCATTTATGGGTAACCAAGTAAAGTTTATAAAGACTTAAAGGTGTCTCAAGTCTCTCAAGAGTAAGCTCACTCTTGCAATTAGAGGGCGCCACCGTGATGAAAGCCAAGAGACTGAAACATTTGTGTGTGAGCTCGACCTCAGGTACCATCCCATATGGCACACAATTTTATCATTTTCTGTACATCTCTCAATTCTTTTTTTGGGTTCTCTCTTGAGTTAAAATCCTAATTTCTGGGGTCATACCCTATTATTTGTATCACCTTATTTGCTTGCACATTGAGATTTTTTAAAAAACAGTAAATACAAGCTCCACTTGGACTCCTTGCATACACCGCTGTACATTAGCAACATTCAGACACATTCTTCAGTTGAGTAGATTTAACCTGCTGGTGTGGGTGCCATTTTGAGTACAAGGCAGCCGGACAGCGTGGAGACTGCAGCGCAGGGGAGGCTCTTTCTGTTTGTAAAAGTATTAAGCGCTGATAAGCGCTGGTTTAAGGCCCTACAATAGCTATCTGTGTGTGTGTTTTCTTCCCTGCAGCGTGTTTGTTCTGTGTATTTTGTCTCTTTTTGCTTTGTTTGCCAGTTCCTTGTTTTTTCTTTCCTTTCTTCTGTGCCTGCATGGATTCCTTAGATACTGCTGCCTTAGACAGGATTCTTGGTAAAGTCAGGTCCAGGGCACTTAGCCATGGGGTTAGATGGCTTGAGGCTCGCCTTGGGGGTTATCACATGGACACTGGGGACAGTCTTCCTCTCAATAGCCTACTGGAGCCATCTATGAGCCCCAGGGGCCAGCCTCTCATGGCTGCTACACCTGGGGCAACAGGTTTGACCAGAACACAGAGGATGCCAGCCAAAGCGATGGGGCAGTGGGAAACCAGCCAACAGGGTCTGGGCAGCCCAGGCTTAGCCTAGTGAGCACCAGGGGTTCAGGTGCCAGGCAGAAAAATACCCTGCGGCCCACTGGTGGGGGTTTAGAACCACAGTCTGCACCATGTGAGCTTAAGGTTTACAGGAACTAACAGGGGGAGACTAAAGCAAGGGCAACAGGCACCACTTCGACAATTGCTGACCCAATTCCCCCAAAATCCCCTGTGGAGGGGGAAGCTATGGGCAATAAGAGTAGTGATGTTTCTAGTTAGGAGAAATAGGAATGCAATTGCGAGGGAGATGAGAGAGTCGAGCCCCACTGCTGCCAAAGAGGTTAAGGATGTGGTCCAAAGGGTGCCACGCCAAGTCCAGGTTCTGCTAACTATGCCCAGGAACAGTCCTGTCTCTTTTGTGACTCCCAGGGGGGGTAAACAGCCCCCTAAGTTCAATCGCATGCTTCCCGCCATTGTGACAGTTGATAGCACAGTTAGGGGGGCGGGTGAGTGTGAACCCAAGGCGAGTACCAGCGAGCGCATGAGAGTACCCAGTGTGGTTGGCTGGGATGGCAGGGACTGGGTAGAGACCATATCCTTAGGACTGCGTGAGCGTCACTCAACTTTTAGAGACAACAGAAGTGAATCCTCTGGGGATGACCTGGTTGCAGACCACTATGGGCATAGACAGTTGATTTATGGGTTATATTGCTCCCACAGGTCTTCACATGAAAGGTCACGCTCGGTTAGCTGCACTTCTAGACGACACGACAGAAGAAACTCCAGCACGAAGGGAGAGTCCAGCGGAGGCCACGACAGGAGCAGAAAGTCCAATAGTGGGAGTGGCCACAGGGGGGCCGGACCGCAGTCCTCCATGAGTGGTGGGGTTCGAGGTGAGAGGTTTGCACCAGGCGTCCGCACCAATGCCTCACAAACACATACCTTTCTGTCAGGCCTCCAACAGTTCCTGCAAGCACACAACATCCAGATCAGTCAGGCTTAAGGGAATGGGTTGCAGGCTTGGCAGTGAAGGTGTGGGGCAGCAGTTGTGGTTTGGGAGCGGAGCTCTCACAGGGAAACCAACCCGTAGGGATTAGCGATTCCCCGGCAGAGGCGGCGGCTCCGGTCACGCCAGTGCAAGCAGGCAACATGTGTCAAGATGCTTTTAGGCCCTCAGTGGTCTGTAGTTTGGATAACCTGGGAGCGCACCTTGCTTTGGGGCTCAAGGAAAAGATATGGAGATGGGAGTTTGTGGACATATTCACACTTATCCCCTCCGCACGGCAGGGTGAGATGAATGAGGTGGGCGCGTCGCTATGGGAAGGAGAGAACAGGAGGAGGGAGCAATGTATCCTGCATCGTTTGACAACTTGTTACAGGCCTACTCCATTGTTGCCTGCATAATAGGCAACTGTTTTCCTGGGCAGTGTTCCGCATTGTTCGACTACCTGGAAGAAATCACATATGTTGGAAGCATATCACACATATGGCAGAATTGCTTAGATCCTGTATGACGAGAGTTTTCGGCAGTGCCTAGCCGCTAGGCCCAAAAAGTCATGGAATTAAAAGCATTGGCTTTATAAGATGACTCCAATGCGAGTGACGGTCCTCTTTCACAGCAGGGGAGGCGAGCCCAGGTCTCCCAACAAAACTACCGTTGGCGCACAGAGAGTGTGCTTCTCCTTCAATCAAGGGGTTTTCAAATGGGTACCCAACTGTCACTTCAAGCATGCTTGATCATGTTGCAAGAGAGATCATTCAGTGCTTAGATGCGGCAAGCCCAAGGAGGGAGGGGCTTCCAAGGAGCAAGACTCCAGTGGTGCTAGACGCAATGCTGCCATGGCTAGAATGCTATGGTAGGCTATGGTAGGTTGCAAGGGAAGTGCGAAGCGGCCCGGCTATTGACGGACGGTTTTCGTGAGGTTTTTATTATTCCATCTATGGCTGACGTGGATTCTGACTGGCAGCCTGCAAACCTGAAGTCAGTGTCAGAATTTTCCGGGGTTGCAGAGGAAAAGATAGAAAAAGTGGTTAGTTTGGGTAGGATGGCGGTCCCTTTCCTAGAGCCCCCCATTCCTCAGCTGTGTATTTCCCCTCTAGGGGTAGTGCCGAAGAAGAAGGAAGGCATCTTCAGTCTCATCTATCACCTTTTGTGAGGAATTGACTCTGCTGGGTTTTGAACCCTGGTCCCCAGGCTGTTATACCTCTTCCCTACCACTGCGCCAGCCTGCCTTTTGTGAATTCCATTGAGACCTTATAAGCTTGACTCTGCTAGCAATTGTATCAGTACCTAAGTCTCTTCAGCTGTGTCTGGTCAGGTGTCTGGTCCTTGGCCTATATAAGGCACTTCCTGTCAAATGTACCTTGCCAGATTATTGTTGGTTCCTGATCCCTTCAATAAAAGCTTGTTCCTGTTTAACCTACAAGTTGCTGAACCGGATTATTGCTGACCTTGGCTACTGGTCTCCACAACTTTGTGATTCCTATATCATTACAGAATAATCTGGCCGTTTCATGGAGACCGCCGGGACAGATTCTGCATTGGCCCAGCAGGTTGCTTTTACTGCAAGAACTGTGCAGACCCAGGCACAGACCATCCAAGTGCTGCAGGACCAGGTAGCTGAACTGCAAAATAAATTTCAGTCAATGCACAGTGAGTACACCAGCTACAGGGCACGTGATGTTTCAGCTGCTACTGTTACACCTGCACAAGATGCCCGCTTGCCCCTGCCAGAAAAGTTTGGAGGAGATCGCAAAAAATGTAGGGGTTTCCTAAATCAATGCCGTTTGCACTTCATGATGTTACCTCACCAATTTCCATCTGAAAGAGAGAAGGTGGGATTTATTTTTTCACTATTCAAAGATGAAGCCCTGGCTTGGGGCTCCCCTCTTCTGGAACAGGACAGTCCAGTCTTGGGTAATCTAAATGACTTTCTTGAGGCCATGTGCCTAGTTTTTGATGACCCCAATCGATGTGCTACAGCAGAAGCCACTCTACTTCATTTGCATCAAGGGAGGCACTCCGTGGCTGAATATGCTGCTGAATTCAGACAGTGGGTTGCTGATACTACCTGGAACCAATCAGCTCAGAGGTTCCACTTCAGAAAAGGTCTCTCAGAAGCTATAAAAGATGAGCTAGCTTGTGTTGATCTTCCTGCTGACTTTGATGCATTCGTGCGTTTGGCTATCCGTATCGATCAGAGACTTTCTGAAAGAGGACTGGAAAGACAGGGCTCTTTTAGACCAAGTACTACTCCTATTTCCTATTCAAGAATTTCTACTCCAACCCCACAAACACCTTCAGACTCTGAGCCTGAGGCTATGCAGGTAAATCAAATAAGAGGGCCATTATCCAATGAAGAAAAACAGTGGCGACGCACTCACAATTTATGCCTGTTTTGTGGTAGTGCAGGGCGCTATGCCATCAATTGCCCTAGCAAATCCAAAAGAACAATAGCTATGGCTGCTGAGGGCGCACAGATTCAACACCAATCCCAGATTGCAGATCAACTGGATTCTGTCACACAACCCTTGTTTTCTCTGGCTCATGGTGAAGAGGGTATGTTGACTCAACATCCTCATTTTGTGATGCCTATCACGTTGCAATGTGGTGATCATAAAATTTCAACTACAGCTATGATAGATTCTGGAGCAGGCAGAAACTTTATGGACATTAAATTTGCAGCAGGAAATGGAATTCAGTCTATCCCTAATTCTTCACCTGTGTTAATGGAGACAGTGGACGGTTCTCCACTTACGTCGGTCCCGGTTACACATGAGACTGTGCCCTTAAAGTTGACTGTGGAAGTGAATCAACATGAGGCTATCTCTTTCCACCTAATTTCCTCAACACAGTTTCCAGTGATTTTGGGGGTACCTTGGCTTGCTCTGCATAACACACAGATTGATTGGAATATCAGAACTTTGTCCTTTCCTTCAGAACACTGCTTAATGAATTGTCAACCCACTAAGGTAACACCTGTTGCCACAACAATTAATGAAATGGTTGCTACAAACTTGACTAAGCTTCCTCTACAATATCGGGATTTTGCAGATGTCTGTGATAAGAAGAATGCTGATCAGCTTCCACCCCACAGGCCTTATGATTGCCCAATAGAGCTGTTGCCTGGGGCTGCTATCCCATTTGGCTGTATATATTCCCTTTCTGAGCCTGAATTGAAAGCTCTTCGTGAATACATACAAGAAAATCTTGCCAAAGGTTTTATTCGACCATCTACTTCCCCAGCAGGAGCTCCTATATTCTTTGTAGAGAAGAAAGATGGCAGCCTACGGCCATGCGTTGATTACAGGGACATTAATAACATCACTGTTAAAAACCGCTACCCCTTGCCTCTCATTCCTGAACTTTTGGAGAGACTTCGCTCAGCTAAAATATTTACAAAGCTTGATCTTCGGGGGGCATATAATCTGGTTCGCATAAGACCAAATGATGAATGGAAAACAGCTTTCAGAACCAGGTACGGGCATTGCGAATATCTAGTAATGCCATTTGAGCTTTGTAATGCCCCTGCAACTTTCCAGCATCTTATCAATGATGTACTACGAGATCTCCTGGATCAGTTTGTTGTGGCATACTTGGATGATATCCTAATATTCTCTGATAATCTTGAAAACCACAGAAAACAGGTCCGTATAGTTTAGGAGCGCCTTCGTACCCACCACCTATACATTAAACTAGAAAAATGTGAGTTTGAACAAACAGAAATGCAATTCCTAGGGTATGTCATAACTCCTAAAGGTTTAACTATGGACGCAAGTAAAATTAAAGCTGTGCTGGACTGGCCCATCCCCAAAAATGAAAAAGATGTCCAGAGATTTGTGGGGTTTGCCAATTTTTACAGGCGTTTCATTAAGAATTTCTCTGCCGTTATTACACCGATCACTGAACTCACACGTAAGGGGACTCCTTTCCAGTGGTCCGATAAGGCTGATACCGCATTTTCCCGATTAAAGACTCTGTTTACATCTGCCCCCGTCCTTGTACATCCTCAGCCGGAATTACCATTTATTGTGGAAGTTGATGCTTCTGATTCAGCTGTTGGTGCTATACTGTCTCAAAGGACTGGACCTAAGATGCTGTTACATCCGTGTGCCTTCTATTCCCGCCAGATGGTGCCAGCAGAAAGAAACTATGACATAGGGAATAAAGAACTATTGGCCTTCACCGAATGGAGACATCTCTTGGAGGGAGCTACCCATCCAATTACTGTCCTCACAGATCACAAAAATCTGGAATGTATTCGATCAGCTAAGAGACTGTCAGCCAGACAAGCACGCTGGTCCCTATTCTTCTCAAGGTTTAATTTTTTGGTTACATACCGTCCTGGCTCCAAGAATGGTAAGGCGGATGCCTTGTCTAGAATAGCTGACCCCCTCCATGCTACCGTAACCAAGACCACCATCTTGCCGGAGGATATATTTATAGGAGTTGCTTTTCCTTCTGATCTGATGTCTCGCATTAAAAAGGGCTACGCTGAAGACCCAGTTCTTCGTGATCCTCCTCGTGATCTCCATATGACGATGCTTAATGGGTTTTGGATTTTTCAACGACGTCTGTTTGCTCCGGAGTCAGTGCGACTGGACCTTTTACGTCTCTACCATGACTCAAAACCAGCAGGTCATCCAGGAATCCGAAAGACGCAAGACCTACTTGCCCGATCCTTTTGGTGGCCGAAGTATCATGAGGATGTTAAGAAGTATGTGTCCTCTTGTGATGTGTGTGCCAGACATAAGACTCCTCGCTCATCCCCTGTTGGCTTGCTTCAGCCTCTTCCGATTCCTCATTGTCCCTGGGGATCTATATCCATGGACTTTTTTTGTGGAACTACCTCCCTCTAAGGAACACACTACCATTCTTGTTGTTGTGGACTAAGATGGGTCATTTCATACCATCTCGTGGTCTCCCTTCAGCTAAACAGACGGCTGACCTGGTTATTCTGGAAATATTTCGCTTGCATGGAGTGCCTGATGAAGTAGTTTCTGACAGGGGAGTGCAGTTTACGTCTCGTTTTCGGAAATATTTTTGTTCTAATCTAGGTATTAATGTAAATCTGTCATCAGCTTTTCATCCGCAAAGTAATGGACAGACTGAGCAAACCAACCAGACTTTGGAGCAATATTTGCGGTGCTATATTAGTTACCTGCAGGATGACTGGCTGGATTTTCTACCCACGGTGGAGTTTGCCTATAACAATGCCCAACACTGCTCTACTTCTTTGAGCCCATTTTTTGTCAACTATGGTTACCATCCGACCTTTCTAGTCAGTCTCCCAATTACTACTTCCATTCCTGCTGTCACTGACTGGCTAACCGCCTTACGTGATTCCCAAGCACTGTTGAAAGAGACTCTTTTGGAGGCTCAGGAATGTTACAAAAGAGCTGCTGATAGGCATAGAAACGAGGCCCCAGTCTATCGCGTTGGTGACAAGGTGTGGCTGTCAACAAAGAATCTTAAGCTTCGGATTCCTTCTCATAAATTGGGTCAAAGGTTCATGGGACCTTTTGAGATCATTGCTCAGATCAATGCTGTCACTTTCCGTTTGCAACTCCCGAATTCCATGAAAATACATCCAGTGTTTCACGTTGCACTGCTTAAACCTGTTCATGAAAATACTTTCCCTGGCCGAGCCCTGCCTGCCCCACCTCCAGTCCTCGTGGATGGTGAGGATGAGTACGAAGTGGACAAAATTCTTGACTCCCGGATCTTCCGTAACAATCTTCAGTATCTGGTTCGCTGGAAAAGGCTATGGTGAGGAGGAGAGTTTGTGGGAACCAGTGGACAATATTCACGCTCCTGATCTCCTTCGGTCTTTTCATGTGCAGTACCCTGCTAAACCAGGTAATAGGGCATCCAGAGGCTGCACCTATAGAGGCGGGGGTAATGCGAGGAATTGACTCTGCTGGGTTTTGAACCCTGGTCCCCAGGCTGTTATACCTCTTCCCTACCACTGCACTAGCCTGCCTTTTGTGAATTCCATTGAGACCTTATAAGCTTGACTCTGCTAGCAATTGTATCAGTACCTAAGTCTCTTCAGCTGTGTCTGGTCAGGTGTCTGGTCCTTGGCCTATATAAGGCACTTTCTGTCAAATGTACCTTGCCAGATTATTGTTGGTTCCTGATCCCTTCAATAAAAGCTTGTTCCTGTTTAACCTACAAGTTGCTGAACCGGATTATTGCTGACCTTGGCTACAGGTCTCCACAACTTTGTGATTCCTATATCATTACACCTTTCCTATCTGAAGGGTGGTTCGATGAACGACAGGATTGAAAATGAATTATCTTCAGTGTCTATCTACCGTTTGATTTGGCAACAAAGTTGGTTAGACAGGCTGGTAGGAGTGCCCTGATGGCTAAGACAGACATAGAGTCTGCGTTTTGTCTTTTACCTGTTCAAACGGATAGACATTGTTTGTTCGTTTGTCGCATAGAAGGTTGCTACTATGTTGATCTGTGCCTTCCTATGGGCTGCTCCATATCATGCAAGTATTTTGAGACTTTTAGTACCTTCTTGCAATGGATGGTGGGACAGAAATCAGCATATGCAAGTATCTCGCATTACCTGAATGATTTATTTTTTGTGGGTCCAAAGTAGCAGGATGATTTCCAGGCTAGCTCGGTGTGTAGCCTACATTTGGAAAAACTGGAGGTTATTAGGGTTGAACTGGCCGAGCTGGCCAGGGCAAAGACAATCACACTTTGACAGTTACAATCCCTGCTGGGCAATTGAACTTTGCCTGCAGGATTATCCCCATGGGTAGAATCTTTTGTTGGTGGCTATCATTAGCCATGGCGGGTGTTCTGAAGGAGCATCAATTTGTCGGCTTGAGGACTCAGATGAAGGACGACGTCAAAGTATGGTTGGAATTTTTGGATGTGTTCAACTGACTAGCATTACTACACCCTCGTCCGTGGACTATTTCTGACCTGCAATTATTCGCAGAGGCATCTGGGGTGCACAGGTTCTGGGCCATTTTGGGACCAAAATGGTGTGCTGTTGCGTTGCCACTTGCATGGGTGGCAAGAAGGCTAACGGCGAATAGAGCGTTCCTTGAGTTGTTCCCAATTGTAGTTGCGGTCAAGCTTTGGGGGCAGGAGATTAGAGATCAGCAGGTGATTTTCTTCATGGATAACATGTCGCTAATGCCCACCGTTAACAACATCATGTCGTCATCCGTACCGGTCATCAGGCTGCTTCGGCATATGGTGCTACATGGTATACGGCTGAACATATGGTTGAGAGCACAGCACGTACCCGGTTTACAGAATTCCATTGCTGATGCACTGTCTCGCTTTCAGTGGGAGAGGATTCAGACAGCTGGCCCCATGGGTGGATGTGCAAGAGGAGCAGATCCTGGACGAGTTGTGGGCGCTCAGAGCGGAGAGGTAGTATCCCTTATTCAAAGGTTGTTAGCCACATCCACATGGATGGTCTACAGGAGTGTGTGGTATAAGTGGTCAGATATGGTGACCATGGCTGGGGGGAAGACTCAGAGGAACAGAGGCTCTGCATACTACTGTGGTTCATCCTGAGGACATTGGATGATGGTAAGTTGGGTAGACAGGTCACGGCTCTGACATTCATCTTCAAGTTAGCCCGGCAAAAGGACTTAACCAAGGATTTCTTGGTACAGCGAGTGCTACGGGGCATAGCCCAGGACAGGAATGTGAAGGATGGGAGGTGCCCTATTACATTCTCGCTGTTGCTACAGTTGGTGATGATGGGGAAAGTATTTTGTTACAAGGGATATGAAGTGATGTTACATAGTTACATAGTTACATAGTATTTAAGGTTGAAAAAAGACTTTCAGTCAATCAAGTTCAACCTTTTAAGATCTCCTCTGATCTGCAATATGCGGATTAACTATTAATTCATTAGTTGTTAATTAATTATTAATCAATTATTTAATGTTTTTTTTTATTTTTTATTATTATTAATTAGTCCAGAGGAAGGCAAATAGAAAAAAAAAAAAAAAAACAAGCGAGACTTAACCAATTGTCTCAAGGGGAAATGTAAAAAATTTGGATCATTACTGTCTCTTTAATTATCCATGATAACCCTGAATTCCCTTTTTAATTAGAAATAAATCCAATCCCTTTTTAAAGTTATCTATCGAATCCGCTGTCACCACCTCCTCTGGTAGAGAATTCCATAGATTAACCACCCTTACTGTGAAGAACACTTTTCTTTCTTTGAGGTGGAATCTTTTTACTTCTAACCTCAAGGGATGTCCTATTGTCAGTTGAAAACCTCTTGGCACAAAAAGCTCCCCCGACAAATCTTTATACTGACCCTCAATGTATTTATATAAGGTAATCATATCTCCTCTTAGACTCCTTTTTTCTAGAGAAAATAAGTTTAATTTGGTTAGTCTTTCTTCATAACTTAGCCCCTCCATTCCCCTTATTAGTTTTGTTGCCCTTCTCTGTACTTTTTCCAGCTCTAAAATGTCCTTTTTATGAAGTGGTGCCCAAAATTGTACTCCATATTCCAAATGAGGGCGTACTAGAGATTTGTATAGTGGCAGAATTATATTTGCTTCCTTGGCATCTATACCCTTCTTAATACATGCTAATATTTTATTTGCCTTTGCAGCTGCTGCTTGGCTTTGAGCACTGTTACCTTGGTGGTTGTCCACAAGCACTCCCAAATCCCTTTCAATATCTGATACACCTAGATTTGCTCCATTAAGATTATAAATTGCATGGCTATTTTTCCTTCCCAGATACATAACCTTACATTTATTCGTATTAAATCTCATCTGCCATTTAGATGCCCATTCCTCAATTTTATGTAAATCCCCTTGGAGGGAAAGCACATCCTTTTCTGATTTAATTACCTTGCACAACTTTGTGTCATCAGCAAAAATGGAGACCCCACACTCCAATCCTACCTCTAAGTCATTAATAAATATGTTAAAAAGGAGAGGACCTAATAATGAACCCTGAGGAACCCCACTTACCACATTAGTCCAATCAGAGTATGTTCCATTTACAACAACCCTTTGCTTCCTGTCTTTTAGCCAGCTCTCAATCCATGAGCAGATATTTACTGCAATTCCTGTATCCCTTAGTTTGCCCAATAGTCTCCCATGTGGCACTGTATCAAAAGCCTTTGCAAAATCCAAAAAGACTACATCCACTGAGTTGCCTTGATCCAGGTTCCTACTAACCTCCTCATAGAAACTAACTATATTTGTTTGACATGACCTATCCCTCATAAACCCATGTTGACTCCTACTTATAATCCTGTTCAAATAGACATATTCTTGTATATTATCCCTTATTAACCCTCCTAAAAGCTTCCCCACAACAGAAGTGAGGCTCACTGGTCAATAATTCCCTGGATTTGCTCTTGCTCCCTTTTTAAATATAGGTATCACATCAGCTTTTCTCCAGTCATCGGTTAAAGACCCTGTGTTGAGTGAATCTTGAAAAATTAAATATAATGGTTTGGCTATTACAGAACCCAGTTCCCTTAGTACCCTTGGATGTATTCCATCAGGACCCGGGGCTTTATTAACATTTATTTTTTCCAACCTCTTTTGGATTACTTCCTTTGTTAACCAATTATTTGGCAAAGGTAATGTAGCCCCATTATGTTGCAGTGTCCCAACCACTGGTACCTCCCTTGTGTATACTGAAGAAAATAACCTATTTAGCTCATCTGCCTTTTCCTGGTCACTAATTTTCAGACAGCCTGTTTCACATTCTAATGTTCCTATAGCTTCCTTCCTCGCCTTCTTCCCATTAATATACTTAAAACATATTTTAGGGTTAGTCCGTATGTTATTCCGGACAGCTTTTTCACTAGCATTCTTTGACGCCTTATGGATTGGCGAGTTGTTGGCCGCCAATAGGTGGGGGAACAGTGGTATTCAGGTGGAGGACGTACACCTGCAGGGTGAGAATGTGTTGATCTAGTTAAGGAAATCTATGTCAGATCAAGTGGGTAAAGGAAAGGAGATCAGGTTGTGCAGAGTTGGAACAGAATGTTGTCCAGTGGAATGTTCCCAACAGTTGCTAGGGCTGCGGCCAGGGGTCCTTGGGCCATTACTAGTGCAAAAGGATGAGAAGCATTGTCTTGCTTCCAATTCTCCAGAGTGTTGAGAATGTGTTTAGAATGGGTGATCGGCCATTCTTACATCTACTGGGCAGAGAGATTTGCAGCAGTATCAAGAGATTGTAATTGGGCATGCCCGTGGATGATTGGAATGTATGCTGGTGTGGCGTTTAAGGTATGAAGTGGAGGCACGCGAGTGGGTCAATCACGGTGCTCACCCATCGCTTGGGTACACTGGATATGTTGCTGGTACATGCTGGAGGAAATGATTTGGGGAGTACAAGCATCAAGCAGCTATTGAAAGCTATAAAGCGTGATATTGAAATTTGAAAAGGCAGGTTCCCTGGCATTATAATTGATTGGTCAGAAATGGTGAAGAGGAGGTCATGGAGGAATGCCAGGGACCCTGCAAGTTTAGAGAAGGTGAGGCAGAAAGTTAATAAGTTAATGTCAAGTTTTGTTAGGAAGTTGGGTTGGGAAACTCTTAGGCATAGTGATTTAGAGGGACCAGAGGCAGACAAGCTATTTATGCCTGATGGGGTTAATTTCACTGAGATAGTCTGAGCTGTTATTGCTACAGTTTAAGTTAGGGGTTCAGAGGGACATAGCTGTGGATGGGGGGAGTGTTCCCATAGAGGAGTCATCTGGGGATGCTTTGGCGGAAGGGGGGAGTTGCCTTGCCCAGTGGCCCAGTGGCGAAAAAAGGGGGCATCCCTACCCTGGGCCCTAAGCACGTGCTTAGGATAGTTAGAGTTTCCCCACCTTGGTCGGGGCTCCTCCTCCTTTCCGGATGGTTTTACATAATCGCTATGTTTATTAATAAATGAGCTGTGGACAGTTTTTACCACATTCAGGGGTCATGTGTATTTATTTTAGAAAGGGGTCTTTAACTTGGGAATGGCACTGATAGACCATGCCGTGTCAAGTGTCTACTGTTGGTTATTGTCTGAATATAACCTTAGCTCATCCCGTATAACCGTATTTTTCCTCTCACATATTTGTTCAGAGATGGTACCACACCTAATTTCAAGTTAATGATTTTTTGAGGAGTGTACTCTAGTGGCTGTGATGCCGATGGGAGGAGAGTGAGATCCTTATAAGATCTGGGCTCCCATGTGGCTGGGACCATCTGAAGGCACAAGGACTTACCTCTCTAATCTTTACTCCATAGGATCCATATAACAGGGTAAGTACAAAAGGGAATTTTATTAATTGCTAAAAAAATTTAGAGCGTTTATTTATTTAGTATTTGAAGAGTTTTTTCTTTTCCTCTGTCTTCCTTCTGTCTTCAACTTTGTGTCATTATAAGGAGAGTAAAGCAGTGAGAGGGTGAATGATAGACTACTTCAATGAAACTTTCAGGGGGAGTCTGAGACATCCAATTGCGTTACTTTGTCTGTCTGAGTACAAGGAAAGGGTTATACACATTTTTTTCAATCTCTCACATTATTATTGTTTATTTGTAACGCGCCAACATATTCCGTAGCGCTATACATAAGTTTAGTTACAGGCAACGACAAGTTCCAGATTCACACATTGCAAAGCATGGAGGGCCCTGTCTTTAAGCCTGGAATCCGGTGTCCATATCGCTTTCCCTAAAGCACCGCACAGGATTGAAACTCGCAGACTTAGGGACTTACATGAAATAACATGGCTCGTATTAGGTTGTTGGTTGGTGCCATATTGCTTTAAAACTAATTATTTGCACTTTAACACTAGTAATAAATAAAATATGGATTGTTTTAAGGATTTCAAAGACTACTGTAAGATATAAAACATTTAAAAAATAATAATTTAATCTATTATTATTAAGTAACGAAAATCAACACAAAACAGATAAAAAGCAGTTTGCTTTATTAGTCCTTTATCAGTAATTGATATAAACCCTTTAGATTGTAAGTAGCAAAGTCCAGTCTTGTAGGGTGCTTTGGGATACTTGTATTTTCCCTGTTTTTATCCCCTGTACAGCGCTACGGAATATGTTGGCGAGATACAAATAAAAGATAATAATAAAAATAATAATATAAACAGGTGGGAGAAAGTGCTGAAAGTGCTTATGGCTGTCCCAGTAATTACTTCATTGATTGAAAGAGGAACAAACTCTCTCTCACTCTCTCTCAGGAATGGATTATACACAAGCTAGGAATCCCACCCACGTACAGCCTTTTCATCATCACTGCCTCTTATCAGCGTGGGGCCGGTCCCTTAGTTCGTGTATTGGATATTTTAAGTAGGTAGTTTACCACAACAATCATATAATATATGGTGGGCAAAAGAGTAATAGAAGCCTCCACCGTACAGTAGTAGAGTATATAAATAGTACATTTGTGTTCACATTTGAATGTCTAAATCAAGTTATATTTATATATAAATAAGCTTTAAGGATTATACCCTATAGGCTGCTGCTTTTTGTAATGTGTAATAACAGTTTTTATGTATGATTGAGCATTATCATTATTTTGCCTTTGCAATGCCACAAGGAATACCTATACATATTTTCCCAGTTCTTCCAAAGCCCATTTAACATCTGGGTGTAGTTTCTGACTCAAGTTCTAATTAATTTATCTCATACTTATTGTTCAGTTCATAAAGGTAATTTTAAGTTGCCTCAAGATTTTTAACAAGTTTTAAGAAGATTAAAAAAAGATTGCTTTACAAAAGTCCTCAAGGCAAAAAAAAACATCTAAATGTGCAAATTAGAGCCATTGAAATCCAAACCTGGAGGCAAATGGACCAAACCTGTATGTGATACAGCTCCACCGCCAACAACTAAAGTGCTAAAACAATTCAATTAACTCCAAAATCTAGTATAAATTACAATAATATTTATTTTTCTATAACAATATCAGGGAAAGGAATTAAGATTTTACAAATATTTAATATCAATAAGATTTAGATTAGTTCCTGAATATTTTCAAATTATGAGAGTAAAAGAAGAATATTTTCATCTACAATATATATATAATATATGATTGTTATAAAATGTAGTGAAATATTTGGTTGATAATATAATAATGTTGTTAATATGATGTATTTAAATATTACTTTGTATTATGAAAATTAATTCCAAAATTTAGATTTTTTTCATAAATTCATGGGTCTTTATTTTTCTAAAATTTTATGTATTTACTCAGAAATTATACTTCACAACATTTCAAGTATTTGATCCTAATAAAGTATTATGAATTAAAAAATAACTATGAAATATAATGTCATGTTATTAAAGGAAACTCGTTTCCAAAATAAAACAATATTCCTACATATTGTGGAAAATACTTTACAGAAATATTTCATGCTACATTTCAGTTAAAAAAAGAGTCTAGAAAATAATTTATAGAAATAGAATATATGGCTAGATACATCATATTAATATAATGAAGAAACGTTAACACTACTTTAAATAACATTTCAGATCTATTAACCATTAAGAAGAAAAAGTGAAAATATGTTACCAATTTTCAGTGCTTTATACATTAATGATATAACATAAATGAATAAACACCTAGGGCCTCATTCAATTGCAATTTGGCCAATTGAATAGGGCTCTTAATAAGCACATAACATATATATTTTTAAGAAGTTTTTAGTTAGTAAGCATTCTTACTAACTAAAAACTTATTTAAAAAATATATGCTATGTGCTTATTTAGAGCCCTATTCAGTTGGCCAAATTGCAATTGAATGAGGCCCCTAGAGATTGGTATTTCCAAGACCTAGAGGCTACATTCTTACCCTCACATAAGTGATTTAATGCTCTGAAGTAGGTGTTTAGTGTGAACTATTATTTCATCTTATATTCACCAATTAATTAGGTCTCATCGCTTTACTATTGAAACCATAAATAAATACTTTACTTGCAACAAGAGTTCATTTTAATAGCCTAACTATATATATCTATCTATCTATCTATCTATCTATTGCTCATCTTTTATAGACATACTAAAAAAGTCTAGTAAAAAGCCATCATCAATATGAGCATCTTACAAATCCATATATAAATACAGTATGGGAGTAATGAAGGGAAAATTATCAAAATATGCAGAATTATTTTATAAAAATAATCATTAAAAGGTAATAATTAAATCAAACAAAATGTTGAAATCAGCTATTTAAATATTTTACTATGCAAACTACAAAACAAATAATATGCTCACGAATAGATTAAAAGCTAAAATAGAAAAAACATGAAGTTACATCAATTATTATTACTTATAATCTTATTCAAACTTTTGGAGAGTTTTAAACACTCTTATAATACTTTGTTTTTTAAAGAACATTTATTAAAGTTTATTGATGGTCGACCATTGTATGCTATTGGACCTTCATGGCACCTAGCATTAATCTATTACCATAAGGATCCCCAAGGACCCCAATGTTATTCTAATGTATAGCCATGGCACCTCTATTAACACCTATAGCATGGGGGTCCCTACAAACCATTAAGATCCAATGTCCTTAAACTATGGCAGTTCTTATGAACTCCATAGAACCTAAACTTAATTCCCCACTATCAGGTCCTTATGGCACCCTAACTACTAGATGCAGGTGCCACCCCTAACATACCCATAACACACCTTAGGCTGGATTACTAGTGATGGACCACAATGTGCTAGCTATAAAAGGGTAGAAGGGACTTTAGTAAATCGCATGATGAGAAGCTGGATCATGGGATAACTCAGGTCATCAACGACACTTCAATATAATTAAAGAAAAATAGAAAACTTGAGTATATATTTAACAATACAAAAAGAAAAATACTTATGGAGAATTTTTAAGATATTTTATTTTAAGGGGACTAACAAAACCATAATGAATCTAGGAATTAAAATTCCTAAATTATCAATATATATATAGATATATAAAGAAACATATAGCCTATAAATATATGACATTATATATCTATATATATATATATATATATATATATATATATATAATAAATGTATATATATTATTAAATGGTAACAATTTAAAATTTATTGAGCTGGCAAAATAAATTATTTGAAAAAATATATTTAAAAAAATGATATCTGTTTAGAACAAAATACATTTTCCTAAATAAAAAATATACATCTAAATTAAAAATGACTACTGTAAATGTTATTGTTCCTACACAGACAAAACATGGTGTAACAATGACTAATTGATGATATTCCTATACAATATTATTATGATTAAATCCTTCAAGTTTAAATGTTAATATTCTTAAATATCCAAAAATACATAACTCCATTAGATTCCATTAGAGATCGTTTCCAATATACCTTTTTGATATCCACATTTAGAAAATTATTTAATCTTTTAAATAAAATTGTAAACCTAATAACATTACTGAAAACATAACAATATGCTGAAATAAAACAATAATAACATTTATACAGTGATTACACAGGAAAGAGATATAGGGATATTATTGAAAGAAAACAAATGGAAAGATATTTGGATGGAAAGATAGTGTTAGGATGGTATTTAGATCAACTTACATGACATAAGCAAAACCAGCCGTATTCCCAGAATAATGAATGTCTTGACTTGGGAATATCTCATATTTTGAGAACGCAATCTAATTAAATCTATATGGGAAGAGACGTATAAATTATTAAATAACTAAGTAAAATTACATTTATCCCTAGATCCTTCTATAGCTTTATCTAACAACATGTTGCCCTAGTAAGACTAAATCAGCCAATCAAACATGTTACTACCAGAGTTCATCCTGGAACTGGAAGAATAATCTTTCAAACTAATATTTAATTAAAGGGCCACTGACTTCACCAGGCTTGCATGGCATCAACAGAAAGAGGTAGGAAAATAAACTTGGCTTTTATGTTAAAGGGTATTAAATACTGGGTATACATAATACTAGCATTTTTTTCTCTACAATAACTAATTTCCCAAGATATACGGTCTTGTTTTTCTCTTCTTCTCTCCATGTTTCTCCCTGTGTAGATGAAGGATCAACTGTTCAAAAACAGTGAGTTTTCGAGGGTATATCAGGAATATATGGTCCCAATTCCCCAGGATGTGACAGACTTGGTGTCATGTTATATGCAAGAGAAGGTGAGTGGATGTGGATGCCCTCTGGTGTCATGTTATATGCAAGAGAAGGTGAGTGGATGTGGATGCCCTCGCAGGACCAAGGATGTAGATATGGAATATGTGATCGGTTCTGCTCTGGGTAAATCCAATCTCTCAATACATTTTAGTTTTGTTTTCTCATTGGAAGGCTTTATTTATCTTTAGATCTTTATGGATATATAACTACCTGTAATGGACTTGTTTCTCCATCTGCTGCTTCTATGTGCATAGTCATATAGTGTCCTGTAACGTCAATCTTACAATACTAGCGAATTGCCCGTCAAAAAATGACGGCAATGAAATCGTAAGTGAGCTAATGCTGTTTGGTGTGTAATAATGAAATATATAATACATTAATAAATTAATATACTTGACCTATTGTGAAGCATTGTGTTGAAGAGCTGCAATCTGTTTTGATGTTGCTGCAGCATTAGTGGTGTGGAGCTGCTGTGTAAGCGTGGTGAATGTATGCAGTGTAATACCGTGCGTGCGCGAGATGAAACCGTTAGCGTAGTGGTGTACTTCCGCATTGGCGTAAAATGGCGAGTTATCTGGGGTATGCATCTTCGAGGATTATCCGTAGGTGCTTCGTGGTGTTTTGCGAGTTTCTTGTGGTGTTTTGTGAGTGTGTTGTGGTGTTTTGCGTGTTGAGAGTGCAGTAGCCACGTTTTCCTTTTGTTCGTCGGCCATTTTTGCTGTCGCTTAGCAATTTTATTAGTGACTAAAGTGTTTTATTTTTATTTAAATGAAGGTGTAAGTTGCTTTTTTGAGGTCCTGGATGCTCCCTCTTGCTGTAGGTAAGCTTTTTATGTGTGTGTGTTGTGTGTATTTATTGTGTTTTAAATGGTTGTATGTCTGCGTCTTGCGTCTGATTTTTGCGAGGTCGTAATGTGTGCTAACGTGTCTCGTATGGTGTTTGCGTGTGTAGCCTCGTTTTCGTTTTGCCCGGCGGCCATTTTTTCTGTCGCTTGCCAGCAACTGAGGCCCTCGCCCACTGCCCTACGCGAGGCCCGCATGCGTTAGCAACAACTCGCATGCTCACAACTATATAAATATACTATTCTAATGTGATTAGAAACATCTGGGTGGGGAATTATTTACATTGAACATTTTTTTAAAAGCTTTGTTAATATAAATTGTATTGCTTATTTTATCTACATGTTTTGATATTTGAAGATGTTATTGATGTATTATTATTATGAACCATTTAATCATTCACTTCTGTAATGCCATCACAAGAGGAACCATTTTTTAAAGATTAGAGAATCAGCCTCCAGTTCCGTGTTTTTCTCCATCCTGGTAACGTTAACAAAGGGGATGTCTGTTTGGCTGAGAAACAAACATAAAGGAACAATCTGCTCAGATATATTACATTAAATCATTGTGTTAGCACTACTTTGTGCATGGAACACTGCCTGCTAGTCAGAGCCAACCTCCAACCTTTGACCTTATCGTGGACCAGCCGGAGCTGAGCTTTATCCTTGAACGGAAGATTAACATTAAATAGTATTGTTTTAAATAATTGAATATTAATTGTATTACTGATTAATGTCTTGCTCCTGCTCCGAGCACATTATAGTGGACCATTAAAGACTAGTTCACTTCCCAAAAAAATAAATCAAAACTTTTTCACTTTTTTTTTTTAATTTCAGTGTTAAAGTCGCCACCAATAATTTGAATCTCTATTTACTTTTTCCTTGTTCAGCACTTATTTCTGTAATAACATGTAATCCCAGATTCTTTCTTCATGATTGAAGCTGTATATATTATTATAAAACTTAATTGCTGTTATTTTATACTTGCCAATGTGTCCTTTGGCCAATAATAACACCTGTTCTTCTCTTAATAAAGATCTCTATTGTTATCTCTAATGTTGGGGACAGTTTAAACCTCTATTATAATGTGTTACAAAATACAGTGGATATAAAAAGTCTACACACCCCTGTTAAAATGTCAGGTTTCTGTGCTGTAAAAACATGAGGCAAAGATAAATAATTTCAGAACTTTTTCCACCTTTAATGTGACCTATAAACTGTACAACTCAATTGAAAAACAAAAACAAAAATATAATAATATGGTTGCATAAGTATGCACACGCTTAACCTAATACTTTGTTGAAGCCCCTTGTGATTTTATTACAGCACTCAGTCTTTTTGGCTATGAGTCTATCAGCATGGCGCATTTTGACTTGGCAAGATTTGCCCACTCTTCTTTGCAAAAACACTCCAAATCTGTGAGGGCATCTCCCGTGCACAGCCCTCTTCAGATCACCCCACAGATTTTCAATGGGATTCAGGTCTGGGCTCTGGCTGGGTCATTCCAAAACTTTAATCTTCTTCTGGTGAAGCCATTCCTTTGTTGATTTGGATGTATGCTTTGGGTCGTTGTCATGCTGAAAGATGAAGTTCCTCTTCATGTTCAGCTTTCTAGCAGAAGCCTGAAGGTTTTGTGCCAATATTGACTGGTATTTGGAACTGTTCATAATTCCCTCTATCTTAACTAAGGCCCCAGTTCCAGCTGAAGAAAAACAGCCCCAAAGCATGACGCTGCCACCACCATGCTTCACTGTGGGTATGGTGTTCTTTTGGTGATGTGCAGTGTTGTTTTTGCGCCCAACATATCTTTTGGAATTATGGCCAAAAAGTTCAACCTTGATTTCATCAGACCATAAACACCTTTTATTTTATTTTTTATTGTTTATTTTACAAAAATACATATTATACAAAGGTACATATGGCATACAATAAGATTCAAATTGTTAGCTTAAAAACGTACACATAAATCATGCCCTAACTACTTATTAGGCGTAATAGGATGAGTCTTAGAGTGTTATAGCTGGATTTGACAATATCCCAACTCTTTATTTAATTTAATTCTCAACTTCTTATTCCCCTAACTGCTACTTTGTGTAGAGGAGCCCGACAGATAATTCACTTCTGTCCACATCTAATCTGCCAAACCATTATTAGATCAATATATCTACCTAGACCTTAACCATAACACCTTTTCCCACATGCTTTTGGGAGACTTCAAATGTGTTTTTACAAAATGTAGCCTGGCTTGGATGTTTTTCTGCGTAAGAAAAGGCTTTCGTCTTGCCACTCTACCCCACAGCCCAGACATATGAAGAATACAGGAGATTGTTGTCACATGTACCACACAGCCAGTACTTGCCAGATATTCCTGCAGCTCCTTTAATGTTGCTGTAGACCTCTTGGTAGCTTCACAGACCAGTTTTCTTCTTGTCTTTTCATCAATTTTGGAGGGAGCTCCAGTTCTTGGTAATGTCACTGTTGTGCCATATTTTCTCCACTTGATGATGACTGTCTTCACTGTGTTCTATGGTATATCTAATGCCCTGGAAATTCTTTTTTACCCTTCTCCTGACTGATACCCTTTAACAATGAGATCCCTCTGATGCTTTGGAAGCTCTCTGCGGACCATAGCTTTTGCTGTGGGATGCGACTAAGAAAATTTCAGGAAAGTCCAACTAGAGCAGCTGAACTTTATTTGGGGTTAATCAGAGGCACTTTAAATGATGGCAGGTGTATGCTGACTCCTATTTAACACGATTTGGAATGTGATTGCCTAATTCTGAACACAGCTACATCCCCAGTTATAAGAGGGTGTGCAGACTTATGCAACCACATTATTTTTCTTTTTTTTTTCTTCCCTCCAGCTAAAGGATTTCAGTTGGTTTTTCAATTGAGTTGTACAGTTAATAGGTCACATTAAAGGTGGAAAAAGTGCTGAAATTATTTATCTTTGTCTAATTTTTTTACAGCACAGAAAACTGACATTTTAACAGGGGCGTGTAGACTTTTTATATCCACTGTAATTATTTGTCCATTATCTATATAGTTATATGTGGTACCTTCATTCACCTCAAGACGTGGCATGAGTAGAAAGAAAAAAGGCTTAAATAAATAAAGAACAAAACATATATATTTAATTACAATAGTATATGTCCTTTCAAACAATACTCTACTGGATGGTTACTAAGTTTATGGTCTCCTAGAACCTCAATTCCTTTTCCCATCTAAAAACAAAGTTGTCTAGAGTCAGCCATCTGAAATTGAAATATTATTTCTTACAATCTTAATAATAAATTTAAATATCAGAAGAATAAATGCATCTGTGAACAAAATACTTCAACGGTAAAAACACTTTACCAATAACATGTCATGTATATAATGCATATTTATTGGGTGTTTCAGCTTTTTTAACCCAACATGTTTATGATGAATGTCTTCTCTTCTTTAGAAAGGAGGACCCTTTGAGCTGGCAGTGGATGTTGGCTGTGGGACAGGGAGGTCCACCCGGCCATTGGCTCCTAATTTCCACAAGGTTATTGGAATAGATATCAGCGAGTCACAGATAAATGAGGCCAGAAAACATACTTCAGAGGAAAATGTCTCTTATCTGTGAGTATCCTTACCACACCATGCTGTAGAGACATGAGCATCTGTAGAAGTGGCCCTATTGGTGCTATATAATGTATCCTATTGTACTGCATCACCGTTAGTTTGGTATTAATTGTATGATCACATCATGGCCAACTCATTTATTGGGACTAATAACTCCATCATCTCCCCTTCCTCTCATTGCAGGGTCTCCCCAGTTGAGGACATGCCCCTGGAAGATTCCTCTGTGGATCTAGTTAATTCTGGACTGGCTGCTCACTGGTTCCCAATAGACAAGTTCCTGCAAGAAGCCGATCGAGTACTGAAGCCCAGGGGCTGCATAGCTTTGCATGCTTTTAAAGAAGTTTTTTCAATACAATATAAAGAAAAGTCTGAGGAACTAACACGTATCATATGTGATGTAAGTAGATGCCCTCAGCTTGCAGTTGCTGTATTTTGATTCTTCATACTGGTCTTGATGATTTTTGTGCATCCAATAATTAAACAATGTAAACCACTTGCTGAAGCACTCCACACTTATTGTTCATATAAATATAATATTATTCAACAACGCAACAGACACATCGCCTAATACATAAATTAAGTTGTAATATACGTTTTAACAATTAAAAAAAAATACAAAATGTTATTCTGCTCTACAGTGATTAGCAGCCGTCATTGTTGTTGTATCCATATAACATTTACGCTCTTACTTAAATCTCCATTTGTGATCAGCACCATAAAAATACTGAGAAAAACATCTATAGAAATGGTGTATTCTTTTTTCGAAATAGCTGCTGCATTATTGTGTTTAAGAGGACACAAAAGTCACCATATTTTTCTTATTATTACTCTTTTTTTATACAAAGCACCAGCATTTTCTGTAGCAATATTTACAAATTATAATAAAGCACAATTAGCAAATTACAAAGCTATATACAAAATCTAAGGTATGTAGAAATAAAAGAACATATACAAATAAATATACAACACAAATGGGTTAGACGACAGCTTGGTGCAAAGGACTTGAAATCACTGCTTACAATGAAGTCGGTAAGGGTGGGGTGCGAGACATGAGGGTGAGATACAAGATGGCAGACATCAAGTCAGTAGGCTGATGCAAGTGGGGTGCCTGTGTGTTATAGTGTAGGTTGTGTCTGTGAGCAATTTGTTAGAGTATGCATTTGTTTGTGCATGTTAGGCAAGTTTATTTAAAGAGAAAGTGTCATCCTCATTATCTTTACAGCTCCTTATGGGAGGGCCACGGACAAGAACTAAAATGTATATAACTCAGTAAAATCCTTTATTAGATTAAATCAGCTTTTCTGCATGATTTTTCCAGTCTCTATCTGATGTCACACAACCGTTTAATGGGACCTCATTTACTCACATTCCGTAATTGGTGCGTTTTTCATGGTAATTAGTTGAATTTTTTTCTCACACAGGCCATTGAATTTCTTTGTCAACATGAATATGAAGTAAATGATATTGTGAGATCCCAATATAAAGAATTCCATGATGCCATACCATATCCTGACAAAAAGAGGTAAGGTGATTAAAAAATGTCATAAATCAAAGAGACAATGTCCTGCATTTTTCTAAACAATTGAAAAAGGTTTTTTTTTTTCCTGTAAAAATAGTGAAATAAAGGGGGAATCCTAATTTATAATAAATGAAGCTGTGGGAATATAACTCTAATGTATAACGTTAATTATATATATTTATTTGCACACAGGACTGATTGGGAGGCCTAAAAGAAAGACCACCCAAAGTTCAGACCCAAAGGGAACTCTATTTGGTCAAATTTGTTGCAACATAAAGTAAAACTCTTTATTATTAATATTAAAATGTATGTAATAGTAAAGAGTAAGACAATTAAGATAACCTAAGCTTGGTGACAAGGCTGTTTTACGTCTCCTTGCACTTTATGTGGCTGGTTAATTTGCTGCTCTCTATATAGTCAGGATGTAACAAACCCAGAGGATATTGGTTATAATGCAAAAAAGTAACGCGCATCGGGTTTAGCTTGGTGTGCATTGACTGCTTCTCCCTCATAACAAGGACGGTGGACAGTTCAGCATAAGCTCACACTGTCTATATGATACAGTACACTGCCTAAACAGCATTAATAGTTACAATCACATCTCCGGCAGAGATAAGGAGCAAGCAAGACAATATGTACAGTTGGTGATAAAACAGACCACCAGGAGTAAACCCAAAGGAAAAGTGAACTGCTTAGGTGATTCAATACTATAGCACTACCACTGTTTTCCATTGGCATAATGAGAATAGCATCATTGTATGGATTGTAATATTTCATATGTTACTCTCCAGTTACTTTTTTTGCAGTATAACTAATACCCTCTGGGTTTGTTATATCCTGACTACAGTAGACCTCAGTTATCTAGAACCCACAGTGATTGGTAGATGCCGGATAAATGTATTTTCTGGTTGTTTGAGAGCCACTATTAAGGAGGCCTAGATTAGCCTCACATATTAGCCTCACATATCTGCTAAGTATATTTGTCAGCGAGGGCTGTTCTAGCAGCAGCAGCTTTCACTAACACAAAGGTTGGAATGGCTGGAGGGTGCGGTGCTGAACCCAGGTAATGGAACGCCAACACTGCCCTGGCTCAGTCACTCATGCCTGGGGAATGTAACCCCAACACTGCCCTGGCTCAGTCACTCATGCCCAAGGAATGTAACCCCAACACTGCCCTGGCTCAGTCACTCATGCCCAGGGGAATGTAACGCCAACACTGCACTGGCTCAGTCACTCATGCCCGGGGAATGTAACCCCATCACTGCCCTGGCTCAGTCACTCATGCCCGGGGAATGTAACGCCAACACTGCCTGGCTCAGTCACTCATGCCCAGGGAATGTAACGCCAAATCTGCACTGGCTCAGTCACTCATGCCCGGAGAATGTAACGCCAACACTGCCCTGGCTCAGTCACTCATGCCCAGGGAATGTAACGCCAAATCTGCACTGGCTCAGTCAGTCGTGCCTAGGGTATATAACGCCAACACTGCACTGGCTCAGTCACTCATGCCCAGGGAATGTAACGCCAACACTGCACTGGCTCATTCAGTCGTGCCCGAGGAATGTAACCCCAACACTGCCCTGGCTCAGTCACTCATGCCTAGGGAATGTAATGCCAACTCTGCACTGGCTCAGTCAGTCGTGCCTAGGGAATATAACGCCAACACTGCACTGGCTCACTCACTCATGCCCAGGGAATGTAACGCCAATACTGCACTGGCTCAGTCACTCATGCCCGGAGAATGTAATGCCAACACTGCCCTGGCTCAGTCACTCATGCCCAGGGAATGTAACGCCAACTCTGCACTGGCTCAGTTAGTCGTGCCTAGGGAATATAACGCCAACACTGCACTGGCTCACTCACTCATGCCCAGGGAATGTAACGCCAACATTGCTCTGGCTCAGTCACTCATGCCCAGGGAATGTAATGCCAACACTGCACTGGCTCAGTCACTCATGCCCGGGGAATGTAATGCCAACACTGCCCTGGCTCAGTCACTCATGCCCGGGGAATGTAACGCCAACACTGCACTGGCTCAGTCAGTCGTGCTTAGGGAATATAACGCCAACACTGCACTGGCTCACTCACTCATGCCCAGGGACTGTAACGCCAACAGTGCACTGGCTCAGTCACTCATGCCCGGGGAATGTAATGCCAACACTGCACTGGCTCAGTCAGTCGTGCCTAGGGAATATAACGCCAACATTGCTCTGGCTCAGTCACTCATGCCCAGGGAATGTAACGCCAACACTGCACTGGCTCAGTCACTCATGCCCAGGGAATGTAACACCAACACTGCACTGGCTCAGTCACTCATGCCCGGGGAATGTAATGCCAACACTGCCCTGGCTCACTCACTCATGCCCGGGGAATGTAACGCCAACACTGCACTGGCTCAGTCACTCATGCCCGGGGAATGTAATGCCAACACTGCACTGGCTCAGTCACTCATGCCCAGGGAATGTAATGCCAACACTGCCCTGGCTCAGTCACTCATGCCCGGGTAATGTAACCCCAACACTGCCCTGGCTCAGTCACTCATGCCGGGGGAATGTAACCCCAACACTGCACTGGCTCAATCACTCATGCCCTTGGAATGTAACACCAACACTGCCCTGGCTCAGTCACTCATGCCCGGGGACTGTAACCCCAACACTGCCCTGGCTCGCTCAGTCAGAGATAAGGAGCAAGCAGGACAATATGTACAGTTGATCAAAACAACAGACAATCAGACAAAACAAAGAAAGAAAAAAAAACCCACAAAAGTGGAACCACAACTGAGCTTGAATAATTCAAGTTGAGTCATATGAAATAATATTTTTCATAATATCAAAACATGCTAGTGTTTAATTTTGGGGAGGAGAGGAGCAAGAGGTTTTAATGATTTGTGGGATTATTTACTTCTATCTTTCTTTTCTTCATTCATCTATACCCTTTGTGTTTTCCATTCCTTCTCTTATTAAATCCCCTTAAAACCTTAATACTAAAACAGCTTACTTTATCTTCCAAAGAGACCATTTAAGAGTAATTTTTTTTAACGGACAGTGTGAAAGCGTTGAGTACTCCAATTCTATTTGTTTGTTTCTCTCTACAATGGTCACAAGTTCAGTCCAAGTCAGTAAAGATTGTTGACTATGAGCCACTTGGCCTCCATTAAAATATTTATGATCACATTACTTTGTATATAGTTAATTTTACTTGGAAAAATATGAAATAGTACAATCTCAGGGGTTATTTCTAGTTAAAAAAATAAAAAAAATGTGATATATACGTTAGGCACAATATCCAAAATTCCTTAATATATGTACAGTTCCACCACATATGTTCTTGAGTTCCTAATTCGTTTCCACATCTCCAGCAATAACCATGATTTTTTTGTGGGGCTATTTTTTTAAATTTAATTGGAGTCATATACCATCGCTGTACTAGTTTAAAATATGTTTCTCTTAAGGACGAATTAATTCTGCTTTTGTCTGTTATTAGAAATTATTTATACCACTGGATTGTTGACATTGTTACCCCAAGATTTTCTTCCCATTTTTGCATCCTTTCTTTTTTTCTATTTCTAATCAAGATTTTATTATTTTATGATATCTTGATATTGTACTTTTCTTATCAGTGTCATTTAAAGATTTTTTGAAATGAGTCAGTTCTCTATTAAGTCATTTTCCGTAGTCTGTATTTCTTATAGATGTGTACGGAATATCGTAAAGCAGCCCTTTAGTGGATGGTATTTGATATTCATCAGATATCAATTCAAATGATTTCAGTTTTTGTCCCAGAAATAGATCCTTGAGAGTTTTTATACCCCATATCTCCCAAGATATATTTAAGAAGGGAGTTAATTCCAGTGTCAATTTATGTATTGGAGTATTTGGGGCCGGAAATTTTACCAATTCATTTTTTTTATTATATTTAAACCACCATTTTATTAAGGTTCTGGGAACAAGTGGTAATTTATTAAGAATCTTATTATCTATCTTTGTATCCCAACAAATATAATGTAAGTTGATGTTTTTAACTAGCTCATTTTCTATAAGTAAGAATTTAGGTTTTAGGTTTTATTTTCTTCTAATGTTTCTGCTGGTGCTTTTCCATTTGTTTTAATTTCATTGTAAGTTTTTTGTAAATATTTCACTATAGAAGAGGAAAATAATTTATAATATATATTTGGGAATCTGTCTGGGCCCGGAGATTTCCCAATTTTCAAAGATTTTATACTTTGACAGATTTCCTCTTCTGTGATGTCATTTTCCAATTCTTTTAATTGTGCTTCTGATATTTTTCGTAGTGTTATTTTTTTTTCATATTCTTCAATTTGTTTAATTGTAGGTTTCTGAAAGTCTTCTGTTTGTTCAAGGTTATATAACTTTTTATAATATTGAAGAAAAGATTTCCCTTTATCTGTTGGATTTCTATGAATTACACCCTTATCATCATGTATCATGTGGATTCTTTTACTAGAATTGATTCCTTTAATTTGTTTAGCAATTAATTTCCCCAGTTTATTACCTAGATGATATTGCTTTAACTGATATAACCAGATTACATTATTGTTTTTTTCTTGTTGAATCTTTTTAATTGCTGATTACATTTTAGATATTTCCAAAGTTGTGGCATTTGTTGGTAACAATTAATTTGTTGTTGTAATTGTGTAAGTTTAATAAGTAGATATCTGTATGAGGTATCATTATGCTTTGTTCTATATTTGGACCTCGCACAAAGGACACCTCTCACGTATGCCTTGTGCGTGTTTCAAAGCAGTGATTGTGATGTTACAGAGTTTTCATTAGTCTCAAAAAAGGCTTCTATTTTTATCTTCAATTTTCCCCTATCTACCATTGATTTGAAAAGAGTTGAATCTATATTACGTGATTTGCTATATTGTGTTATATAACCATTTTCTACTATCATTGTTATTAGTGCATGGTCTAACCATGTTATTGGACTAATCTCAATTTTTTTGATTTTATTTAGTAAATTCAAATTGACTAAAAAATAATCCAATCTTGTATATGTTTTATATTTATTAGAGAAATAGGTATATTCTTTATTAAGTGGGTATAATGCCCTCCAGCCATCATACAATTTATGATTCAGTAGGTTCTTTTCAAGTTTGTTTGCATTTTTATCATCACTTTATCTGGTTCTGGCTTTACCATCGATCTTCTATCCATAGATGGATCTAAACAGATATTAAAGTCACCACAGATAACCAAATTACCTTTTTTAATATGACTAGTGTGTTTTATTATTTTGTTCAAAAATCTATTTTGATTCTTGTTAGGCGCATAAATGTTCACTATTGTATATGTTTGAGCGTTTATTGTACCTATCCAAATTGTATAACGACCTTCTATATCTTTTTCTATAAATTCTTCAACTATTTTATTTCTATTATTGAAAAATATGCAAACACCTCTTGACTTGGTTTTATAATTGCAAAAAAAGTTTTATATTGTACCTTTTGTCTGATAGCTTAGGAATATTTTTATATTTAAGATGAGTCTCCTGTACACATATAACATCAGAATTTAATTCATGAAAAAAAATCATAAGCATTGATCTTTTAGATGGAATATTCAACCCATTCACATTTGGAGATATAAATGTAATTCCCATTATATTCTAGTTGTTCAGATTCAATACCTCTTATTCCTCTCCTCCACCCGACATACACACTGTAAAGGCTTTCCACTTTTCCAGTGTAGAGCATACAACATTTTTTAGTTACATTGTAAATGATCTTCATTAACATTCCTTTGATTAAGACAAAAAAGGTGGTTCCAATTGTATACAACAAAATAAAATAAAATAAACAAATAAACAAATAAACAAAGTAAAGATTAAAATAGTATTGTGGTAGCAAGGTAATTATATTTGCTACCATTTTTGTAGTTTTATTCTGATTGTCAACTAAGCCATGCACATTTTTGTTTAATGATGAACTATCAATATCTTTCTATCTTTTTTATTATTCATCAAATATTGATATATTAGGTAGAATGAGAAGGTCTAATATGTTTTTATAATTGTTGGAGAAAAGGAGAGAAAAAATAAATATAAAAAAATAAATAAAAAAAAAACCATATCCTTCAATAAGTATTATTCTCTAAATTCTATGTGTAACTTTCCTTAATTTTAATATATTATTTTCAATATATTTCTATAGTATTAGAATTAAGTGTTTAATCTTCTTTCTATTTTCAGTTTTATGTGTAAATATTCCTTTTTGTAACTCTTTACTTATAATTATTGTAAATGTAAATTGTGAATTTGTGAATTTGTTTCTTAAAGTTTTCCCAAGTGATTCAATTCATGTTTCATTTCAATTAATAATTAATTAATTTATTTAAAGTGATCTAATATATTTTATTATTAAATAGTGCTAAGTGTATAAGTGTTACCCTTATCATACTCTCCCTCATTTCCTCCTTCTCTCCATATCCTAACTTCTTTCCCTTCCTTCGTTCTTCCAATTTCTTTTATAATATCTTTAAATTATATGCACTCCATTTATTCATCCTTTAGGATCAAGGCAATATAAGCAAATCACTAATGTCATTAGCCATTGTCTTCTGGCCTGTCAATATTTAAGCTAAACAAGATCACAGTAGAGTAGATCTCAATTTATTTTATAGTTTGCAATGGATGTATTTTTTTAAATGATTCTGTATTCAAGTGAGAGGTTGTTTCATAAGGAATTGCCCATTTGTCTAAGAGTTTCTGTCCTTCTTTTATTGATGTAACCACAAATCTTTAATTGTTGTAAATAATGAGTAGTTTAGTGGGGTTATTTCATCTGTATATAATGTTCTCATTTCTCAATATTTTCGTTATTTTTGTTTCGTTAGTTCTTTTCTTTTAAACAGAATCTCAGTTGGGAGATCTGCAAAAATCATAAATTTTTCATAGGGATTATCAAATATTCATTTTTCCCTGTCTCCTTATAGGAGGTTTGTTGAAGCCTTACTATTATATCTCTTGGGGTTTCTTTTGGAATATATCCTGGATTCTATATATTTTTTCTATAATATTCCCCTTTACATATAATATTTCTTAGTTTTAAATGTCCTTATGTGAACACAAATGTACTATTCTTTTTCATTTAAATATTTCACAAAGAAACAAGTGCAATTATTTTTGTCACTTCGGTGGCTTTAAAAAAAATAAAGGATGCATTTTATTTTAGTTTCTAAAAAACAATTCTGAAGTATTTTTCCCCCAAAAGAACATTGTACAAATATGCAGTGTCCAATATACAGTACAAAACTATGATAATAACTGGAAATTATATAATGACATATATCCTCTTTAATAATAAGTTATTGTCATGAGCTGGTTAATTGTTAGTAAATTGTATTAAGTATAGACAGCCCCCCGCACAGTCAGTCTCAGCTTGCTAGTGGCTCCTGGGATTATCAGTAATAGACGAGTACCGAGGACAGGACAGCGCTCAGGAAATGCAAACCTAGTAAACTGAAGCCTCTTGGATTATTATAGAGGAACTTCATGCTGACCATAATATGAACAAATCAACTTACCTCTAGTTATATATCTCCTACATATAGCTTCTAAATCCAAAGTGACTGCTCTAGTCTCATCAGTTGGCGCCCACCACCATGTCTCACACTTTATAAGCCACATCCCCATTATCATGTATCACATCTCAGGTATATAAGTTTTAGTTTTTCTCTTTTCAGGGTCTCAGACATACCTGTGACATTCCAGTTATCTATAGAAGAAGTTCTGGGATTTTTACAGGCAGTTTATATGTACCAGGAGTACATGAGGAAAGACAAGGATGGAGCCAAAGCATTCCTGCAAAATGTGGAGAAAAGGTAATGGAAGAGGGAAGAGTACAAAAATACAGAAACATAGACCAAGTCAGCTCAAGTCATAGGTTTGTTATGATAACACTTATATTCAGTGTAAACTACACGTATCACCACATTATGTAATTGTATTAGTACTTCCTTCTCTTTCTTTCCCAGATGTTTATCTTTGTGCAGATGTTTGTTGCATTATTATGTACATAAGCCTGACATATATTGGATTTGGTCTTTGGGGGAGGTAGGATATGGGTTTGTGTTGTCTAGATGTAGTCTAGAGGGAAACTCTCTGTTAGATAAGGCAGATATATTCCAAGATAATGTGTCGCGTGTTGAAATAATTGACAGGCAATGTTTTGACGTACATGCATGACGTGTGACATAAGTAATAACCAGCCACATTTTGCTGCCTCCCTAATGCCACTAAGTTATTCACATTTATTAACCTGTAGAGCAAGGGTGCACAAGTTTGGTCCTGGAGGGCCACACACAATCCTGGATTTGGTGATATCCCTGCTGTGTACAGGCGAGTCAGTCGCTTCTTCAGTCATCCTGATTGAGTGCACAGGAAGGACACCATCACATCCCAATGTGTGGCCCTCCAGGACCGAACTGTAAGACGCTGCCCTCTGCAGCTGGGTATATGTATTATTGTATGTGATACAAGGCTGATTATTCCATAGAGATCATTATTTCTTAGAGAATTTATTCAAAAATACTTGGTCGCAAAAGTGAGATTTTGACCCTTCAAAAAAGACGGTGATCCAATAATGTTTCAAGATACTTAGTCATTTGCCACCTCATATTTGATATGGATATGGTGATCTCTCTCTACTTAGAGACTTCTGATCTCTTATCTCGTCTAACATCATTTCTTCTCTGTTCTCTGTAGAATTCTTGACACTTTGGGAGAACCCGCTGATGGCGTCGTACTGGGATTGGTCGTCACATTTTTCTGCATCCTTGCCTGTAAACCATAACTGGAAATAATCACCAAGACTAGCAGAGGGATATGATGGAGATGTGTTTTATTATTTACCTGAGCAGACACCATTCATCTTTCTCCAATGTAACCTTGAGATGCTGTCATGTCTACAAGTCGGACCACCCAAGTGCTTTGTATCAATAAAATACACTTTTTATTGTATTTTATGTGTAAGACATTTATTATGGGATTGGAATGCAATGTTTCTACTGTACCAATATATACTCGTTGTCTCATTTCTACTCACTACTTTCCTGCAGATGAATATGGTGAAACTATACAGAGAATCTGACCCCTGAATGTGCCATATAGTGTCCGCTCAGGACATGTCATCATCTCATAAATGTTACAATACAAGATAATGCAGACTATACAGTAAAGATTATATATGTAGATACAATCTGGTTACCCCTTACTGGGATGTGAAACCCTTAAACCCATTGATCAAATTCTCATTATCATGCTATTCATGGGCCCAAGCAAAATCCCAGGTATTTCCTAAATTCTCTTCACTCACCCAATGATTTCCGCAATTCCCCAAAGGGTTTCATGAAGGTTCTCTAATCTGGTGGAGATCTAAAGGCCAAGATGCATTTGAATCTTCGTTTATCAACAACATAATACTCACATGTGAACAATTACAAGACTATTATGGTCTTCCCCTAATACCTATGGAAACCCAAAGATGAATTGGCTTACACATATCGGTAAAGAGGCTCCCCTAACCTGAGGCATCATAGGCTCACTGTATGATACTTTTAATTCCTTCAGAAACTCACAACGATATATACATAACCGAATGGAAGGTAAATTTAGCTGAACAATGGGAACAGGATAATAAATGGAAAGAATCCTGGACTAATGTATCACAAGGATCTCTTCATTAAAGTATTTTAGAGACCTCTATTGTTCTAGATCGAGTTCACATCACTCCAGAACAACTTTCTGAATGGAAACCTTTGGAGAATTCCAATTGCTTGCAAGGTTGTTCCATAGTAGGGTCCTTTATTGATATCTGTGGGAATGTTCAAAAGTCCAATAATTTGAAGAAATGTTTAACTTGATTTTAAGAAATATTTGGTTTAACATAAACCAAATATTGACTCCTGCCTCTTAGGAATATCTTCTCTACCGCACAAAATAAATTGCTGCAGTTTCTAATATTGGCTACTAAAAGCCACACTTAGGGCTATATTAAATTCCAAGCCTGTAGAGGCACCGGTACACGAGCAAAGCCTGCAGGCTTGAAATTTGCCGGAGTTACAGAGCTATTACATTCAACCAGGCCATGACCAATGGTCCCGAGGCGCAAACCTGTGAACCATTCTTGCGCACGTTGCATGCGCAGCCGTGAACATGATCAATTAGTCAAACCCGTAGTTATAGGTTTAGATGGGGCCAATGGAGAGATAGTCATCATTACATCACTGCAAAATGGAGGTTAGATTTCAAAACCTTACAGGTTTCAATTACTAGTTACGATCGGACCCATATTCCAGGTATAATGTAATATTAATAAATCCATGCATAATAGTCCATGCATGTTCCATTATATTTTTTAACCACATTGATTGCCGGAATCCATACAATATAGAAATTAAGCAGATTTGCAAGCTTGGGAATGTTCTGCTAGTAATTTTAATAATTAACACATTATTTGTGTGTATATTGGCATTTACAGTGCTACCGATAGGACTTTAAGCACCTTGCGGGTCCTCTCCAGTACTCGTAGGCTTTTTGACTCCATTTGCAGGTTACAGGTTAGAACGCAAGAGGATTCGTATCAATTTAATAGCGATTTTTGAACGTGACAGTTACAGGCTTGGCAGACCAAAGGATTTGTGGCAACAGAGTTCAGATTTCGACATCCCGTAGGGTTCTTCCACCTGTAACCCACAGGGGATTTGCGAGTAGAATTAAGAGGCCAATTTAATAGCCTTAAGTCTTGGGGGCTACAGTTTTACACGTTACAGGAATTTAATAGGGCTAATAATTTACAAACAATTAAAATTAATTTAACTATATCCTAAGACTCACCCATCTCTTAGCAGATTCTATCCCAGTCTTTTTAAAACCTGGGATCCCTGGAATGAACATAAATGATTATTACAAATGATTATTACAAACTAGCGACTTGCCCGTCAAAAAATTACGGCAATGTGATGTGTATGTTTGGAAAGTTGTTTAGCTATTAATATACATATTTGACACTTGTAAGTATTGTGATATTAAACATGTTTAGTTTTGTAAAATGTTCTCTTGGTGAACAATAAGTCTTAAAGCATTTTGTATTCAAAGTATTAACATTTGAATGTAAGAACAGTTGAACTTTAAATTAATCAGTATTGTAAACTTGAGGTAATGGTTATTTAACATGCAATTTGTATCTGAAGAATTGTTAACTTCAATATACATTGAATCCAGAGGAAGACAAACAGTAAAAACCCTTGTTGAAACATACCCAATTTTAACATGAACTTTGTAATATATCTAAGTAAGAAGCTTGAAAGTATTTTTTTTTAAACTTGAACTTTATTATCTGTGTAACTAAGAAACTTGAAAAGACATTATTTGAACTTTGAGAATTATAAACAGTAACATAGTGAATACATTTTGTAACATAATTTTGTATTAAAAGTATTAACAGTTGAGTGTAACAACAGTTGAACTTTAAACTAATCAGTATTGTAAAATTGAGGTTATGGTTTTTTAACATGCAATTTCTATCTAAACAATTGTTAACTTCGATATACATTTAATCCAGAGGAAGACAAACAGTAAAAACCCTTCTTGAAACGTACCCAATTTTAACATGAACTTTGTAATATATTTAAGTAAGAAACTTGACATAATATTTTTTGAAACTTGAACTTTCTTATCTGTGTAACTATGGAACTTTAAAAAACATTTTTCCAACTTGGAACATTATAAACAGTAACATAGTGAATTAATATTTTAACATAATTTTGTATTAAAAGTATGAATATTTGAATGTAAAAACAGTTGAACTTTAAACTAATCAGTATTGTAAACTTGAGGTAATGTTTTTTTAACATGCAATTTCTATCTGAATAATTGTTAACTATAATATACATTAAATGCAGAGGAAGGCAAACAGTAAAAACCCTCCTTGAAACGTACCCAATTAAATGTGTTCCTTCCTGACCCCATGAACTGGCGATAAACATTAATCCAGGGAGTAATCTTAACATAACAGACAATATTTACATTGTGACTTAAAACGTGGTTGAGCTCTTAACATGAACTTTGTAATATGTCTAATTAAGAAACTTGAAAGTATATTTTTTAAACTTGAACTTTCTTATCAGTCTAAGTAATGACCTTGAAAATATTGTTTTCAAACTTGTAACATTGGAAACAGTAACATAGTTAATTAACATTTTAACATAATTTGCCAAAATAATACAAGGCAAGTGTTTTTTTCTTTTTTTTCACCTTTCTTTAGCTGCAAAATATGTGGTGGCATTCCAAAAGGAGTTAATGAGTTTATGAACTCAGTGGAAAAGTTAGCCTGACTTTCTTTGTCATCAGCAAGTACAGAATCAGCACTGTGATAATTTATTTGTGGTGCATTAATTTTTTTAAAGATTTCATTATTGAGGATTAATGCATCCTTATTTTTAGATGTTAGTATGACTTGGTTGGCAAGCTCTGAATATTCCTGCTTATTTATGCTACCCTCAAATATAGTCGATATAATATCTTGGTGACAAATCATATGAGGTGGGATCTCTACAGTGTCGTCAGGTAAATGTGGTATTTTTTCTGTTCTGCCTTCTCCAATTTTAATAAGCCAATCATTGAAATCAGTTTGGCCTTCCGATCTCATATTTTGTTGCTGTTGAAGATGGGTAAAATGTTTCCATAGTGTGCTTGACTTTATACAGGTTTCGATAATGTCAGTTCGATTTCCATTTACAACGACAAGTAATGTTTGTCTAAAATTGCCACCTAACAACATTACCTTTCCACCAAATGGAAAAGTATTATCTATGACTTCACGAAGCAAATGGTCAATACATTGGAGGGCATAGCATGACATCATTGTGGCCTCATCTATTATAATTAATTTAACTTTTTCAATTTTTTTGCTTGTAATGATGTCATGCGAATATCTGACAAAGAAGTTTCTAAAATAGGCACTGGCAGTTTACTGCCACTAGGAAACGTTCTTCCACCTTCTAACAAAAGTGCAGCAATTCCAGTAGTGGCAAACGGCAGTGCTATTTGACCTTGTGCTCGTACAGAACTCCTTAATAAATTATATAGATACTTTTTTCCTGATCCGCCAGGTCCATCAAGATAGAAATAACGCTCTGTGACCATGTTGCATTTTTAATGGCTTTAAATTCTTCCAATTGTAACGTATTTAAAGTTGCAAGTCTTTCTTCTGTTCTTTCTACTTGTAGTTGAATGTCATAGTCTTTAAAGTTTATGTCATCTATAAGACCTTGATCATGCAAATTAAAACTTGCACAACTTAATCCATGAGTTAAAAATACTTCTTGGATTTCCATTAACGCTTTTAAGTGTGCAATAGGTTCATTGTATCGTTGCATAAAGTCTTCAGCCATATTACTTTTAAATGTGTCCCACAAAGCTAATGCATTTGGAGCATTTGAAAAGATACAAATAAATGCAAATTGTTCTCACATCTGCCGTGGCATTTGACATTGTACTGCTTCTTCTAAACATCTTTCCCATCCTGTATTATCAGCTAGTAGGTTTCTATGTCTTGCAGCTAAATGGAAGGATTTATATACTATGGGCCTCATTCTATTAGCGGCCGCAGCCGTTGCGGGGCCGCAAGGACCGGCCGCAAGCTATTCGGCTATTCTATTCCCTTACGGCCGGGGGCTCCGGCAGGCTTGCGGCCGGTGCCTTGCTATCTCTTGAGGCCGCTCGCGCCGGAGGAAAGCCTTTGATCTAAAACGGCCGCAAGAGTTTCGCCCGTAAGAAATTCCTATTTGCAATTCAATTGCTCCGGGAACCCTCTCTGCAAGGCTAAAAACGAGCCGCAGCTTACTTGCAGGAAAGAGGTCCCGCTAGCACCAATTAAGCACATAAAATAGCTCAAATAAAGCCATCCTGCACTTTGCAGAGTCTATAAAGTGATATTCGGTGTTCGCAAAAATAGCACATAATTACCCTATACTCAAATCCGTAAAATATTTATTTTTTAATATCCGTAAAATATCCATGTAAAAAGTCCAGAGGGCTTGGAGCACCTCAGACCCGCCCACGCCGCAGCCGGAAAATAAATAGTTAATTTGAACTCGGGTTTGGGCTGATGTGCAAGCTTGAGAGTGGGTTACTTTTAATCCTCATGTCCCCCAATATGATCCCTAGCATTTACAGAGCTGTACAGTGCAGGCTTGAATTTATTTTTGCGTTTTTAGATTTCACAGCTTACGGCCGGTTCCAAGATATGCGGCCGGCCGTAAGAGGAGATCCTTGCGGGGCCGTATAATAGAATCGCGAGTTAACAGAACCCCCGCAAGAAATCGCAGCCTTACGGCCGATTTACGTCCGGTAATAGAATGAGGCCCTATGTCATTAACAGTTCTTAAGTGTTCAAAACTTTGTGCTCCAGGAACATTTAAAAGTAATATTCGTAAGCAAAAACGATCACAATCTCTTGGACTGACTATGTAAATTCTTGGGATTATTTTATTGCCTCTGCTTTTTCCAGGTCTCCATAATGCATTCACAAAAACATAGTGATATGGAATTTCAATATATAAGAATTGTGTTGCTTCTGAATCTGTGGAATTTAATTCAAACCATGCAGTTAGTGTAGTGTGACGATGTTCACTTTGGGCCAATGCATTTCTTTAATTTCCAGCATGGAAATACACTAAATGTCTTTGTGGCAAATGTACTGCTAATCTATATACTGCATGTGATCTATCATGCATTTCAAATTTTAAAAGCCGCCACATAGCTTCTGGCGCACTGACATAGGGAGCATCTACATGAGATGCAAGTTCATCATGTACTAACTCACTACTTTCAGGGTTGTCTTCACTTTTGACGACTACAGTAGCTGCATCATGGCCTTTGTAAATATATTTGTACACATATTTAATGGATTTGATGGAAGTGCAGGCTTTTACATTAATGTGTGAGTTATACTTCATCAGTAGATGTGGATTGTCGGGTACTACATATCTATTGTCAACTATCTCTTTCTCTTCTTTTATAAAGGGGATAGCCATCACAATTGGCATAGGTTTTATCTCTATAATCTTTTGGAAAATCTTTGGAACATTTATTATTTTCTATACATGGTGATTGTGGATTAAGCTCACCACAGCGTCCATGAATCATGCGATGAGTAACAATCTCATATAGTCTATCATATAGTTCTGGATCTGGTAGTTCTGCAACAATGACTACATCCACTTTGTCAGAAGTATCTAATTTATCTTTTTCTTGAAGTATTATGAGAAGATGTGCATGTGAAAGGCCTCTTTTTTTAAATTCAATGGTATATACATAAGCAAGACATTTGCCAAATAAGTGACTTATAGTGATGTCACATATTAATTCATTTAATTTAATGTTAAAAACTCTGGCTACTAAATCTGGTCTATCGGAAGGACTTTGGCCAAGAAGTAAATTTTGTGTAATTTCTGGCCATTGGGCATTACATGTAAATGTAAGAAATAAATTGGGTTTGCCAAATTTGGTGACAAGAGCCATAGCATTATTTTATCTTTCTCTCATATTTCGAGGAGATCCTTGAAAGGAAGATGGTAAAATTATGGCTTTGCCAGCTCTCATGTCTCTGCTTGTAGCCACCTCAGCAACATAGTCCATTAGTCCAGAATATTGTTCTACACATAGTATATCTTGCTGATATTTTATAAAGTTTAAATTATTGGCCTCAACTTGCAAATAGGAATCAATAATCCATTGTTGTGTTAGTTTTCCACCACATAAAATTGGATTAAATGTATTTCGAATGGCAATTTGAGCTACTTTAAATTAAAGCATATAAACATTATTTCGTATTCTGGCTTTAGCATTTGGGTAACTGTGAAGTGTTTACTTTGGTTGCCAACCTGCTTCTCCGTGTTGGGAAAAAATGGGATATGTCATTGGATCTAAATTTGGATTTAAGATACTCATATTAATGAATGGTTGCTCCTCATTTATGGGATATATTCTAATGTCTCTTTGAAATGGTGGTTCTCCATCATTTTGAAACACCATTGCAACCTCATTTGATGTTGGAAAGTTGTAACGACGTTTATCAGTATGTCTGTCTCTTTTAAGCACCATATTGACCTTTGGCATTGGTAATTGATGTCTTTGTGCATGAAGTTGTTGTTCATTTTCTACTTCTGACAATTTTTTATAAGCTTTAGTGCAGGAGTTATTCTCTATAATGTTATCTAGCTCTATAAAAACAGTGGGTAAGCATTTTTTATTTTCTTCCAGCTGCATACGTTGGTCAACAGCTTCCATTGTATCTAGGACATATAGTTGAGCAAATTTTCTTTGCTCTCCTTCCTCTGGATGTAAATGGGAAGTACGATGATAAATTTAGCCTTGGACTTTAAAACAGTAAGGACCATGTCCTGGTACATTAGCAGCTAATGTTGCCCCCATAGATGCGAAGGATATGGCACTTTTGTAGTTTGGAAAAGTAGGTTCAGTCTGTTTTATTGGTAGCTTTTTTTGGTATCTTTTTTTATTTTTTCAGGTAAAATGTCATCTGATGTTTGAGGAACAGGTTCTAAATCCTTTGTTTGCTTAGTAGCTTTTTTTTGGTGTATCTTTAATTTTTGCAGTCTTTTCTTGTTTTCTCTCATTAGTAGCCATGTTAATCTGCAAAAGAAAATAATGTATAATTAGTTTAGTTTGAGATGTTAAGTTTGTTTTTTTAATTTTTTTATTACCAACAGTTTGTTTATATGTGCTTGTAGTTCATTGTAGCGGTACTTTTTTTGTATTGTTAAATAAGTGTTTTTTCTTTTTTTGGTTTTACTTTCTGTCGTAGGTTGTAATTTTTGCCTTACATGAATAGCACACTCAAGAAAATAACACTATACCTTCTTCTACATTTAGTAGGTGTATAGTGTTAATGTAAATGTTTATTTTTTTTGTTTTGGTAATTTTGTTGTTGTTGTACTTTTGACTTACAGGCATAGTAGAGGGCAAAAATTAGTCTTTGCAAATTTTACTACAGGGGATTGTCGTTATAGTATTTTGATATTATATTTAAAGGCTTATGTGTTCGGGCTCTGAAAATCTTTTTTTTTTTTTTTTTTTTGGGTGTTAGTACTATTTGTTGTAGTATTCTATTTTATGTGTGTTTTTAGGTTTTATGCTTAATATTGTACATCACGACTGGTTATTGAGAATGATAAATGTTATGTAGTGTGTGTTTTGACACTTTTGTGGACTATGCTGTTTTCTATTTTTTTTGTGTATATTTAAGTTTGGGTTTATTGTTAAACATTGTTGTCCGTAAAAGACAAATAATAGGTAAATCACAAATGTGTCACTAATATTTTGGTAAAGTTTATAATTATTCTGTGTTATTGTTTTTTTTTTTCTGTTGACATGGATGCAGAGCAAACATGTTTATTTAGTTTTCTCTTTTTTTACTTGTTATACTGTACCTTGGTTGAAGTGTGATTTCAAGCAGAATCTTTGTTGGTCCACTGTTGAAAGTTTTCATCCAAAGCTCTTCACGCAGTGTCTGTTGTAAAATAAAAATTTAAATGTTATTTGATTTGAATGTATTTGTAATGAATAGCATATTTCAATGTTTTGGTCTATTGTATCTGTTATGGTGAATTTTTCTGCTATGCTGTTTTTTGTGCAACCTTTTAAAAACACTTTAATTGTATTTGTATATTCCAGTTATCCTTTTTTTTTTACTGTAATTATTAATATTTTTCTTCTTTTGGATATGATGGCAATGTTTTTAGCATTATCCTGTTTTGTGTCCAGCACTTTTGCTATGCTTATTTAGGCTTCTTTGTAAGGCTTATAGCTTCTTAAACAGTAAAGAAGAATATTAATTTACTTTTCGATGTGTTTGTGTGATTTTTGGTACAATCCTCTTTTGTGTCCACCATATGTTGAATACTTTATTTGCTTAATTAGTCTTTTTTATGAAGATTAAGTGTTTTTGTACAGTGAAAATGAATCTTTTTCCTATTTTGGAGAGATGGCAATGTTTTAGCATTATCCTGTTTTGTGTCCACCACTTTTGGTATGCTTATTTAGGCTTCTTTGTAAGGCTTATAGGATCTTAAACAGTAAAGAAGAATATTATTTAACTTTTCTATCTGTTTCTGTGATTTTTGGTACAATTCTGTTTTGTGTCCACCATATTTTGCCTACTTTATTTGTTCAATTAGTGTTCTTTATGAGTATTCAATCATGTTGGACAGTACAAATGAATGTTAATTGCCTTTTCTATATCATGTTGTACTTTTTTTAATCCTGTTTTGTGTTCACCACTTTTTTGTTTCTGCATTTGGCTTGTGTTTGATGGTTGGAGGTTATTTTACAGTAAATAGGAGGAATATTTTTGTTTTATGTATGTTGCTAATGTTTCAGATTCTATCCTGTTTTGTGGCCACCTCTTTATTTTTTTGGTTTCTGTGAAACTGTCTGTCTTACTAAATTGTATAGGTCTTTGTGAGGTTTGTTGACCTGTGTTTTGTTCTTTATTCAATTTATATGTATTTTTTATTTTATTTTACTTGTAATTGTTATATTGGCGGCCATTAAACATATATAGTTCCTTTATTTTTTCTACTTGTTAGGCTATACCTTGATTGAAGTGTTGTTCTTGTCCGAATGACAGAGGGTCCCCTCCTGCCAATCTTAATCCGCCGGTGTTCTTGTAGTGTCTGTTTGAAAAAGAAAGTGAAATGGTTAATTGTATATTTCTTCTTTTTGATTTAGAAAAGCATGGTCTTTTTCAGCATGCAATGTATTTTTCTATCTTACCTCTTCTTCTTTCTTTGTGTTCTTTAAAAGGGATTCTCTTTCACAGTCCACGGTGCAAATTCTTGAGTGACGCTGTTGATGCAGAGTCTGTTTGAATAGTGAAAAAAAGGGCAAAGATTCAGCTTTAGGTTCCATATGTATTAGTGTCATATTATTTTTTGCTATGAGTTACAGTAAATTAATGTCATTTAAATATACTGGTTTAATTAGTTTCGGTTAACATTAATTTGTTTTAGGGCCTATACATATAAATGTGCGTGTCACATGTCACTATACATGAATCACATTTTCATAGTTAAAGTTTTTTTTTTTTTTCTGTCTTGATAATAAAATGTAATATATTATAGCTTACCTCTCAGTTGTAATTTGCACAGTGTAAAGTAGGAAATTAGGAAACAATTCTCTTCTCAAGTAACAGCAGCATCATGTCCAGTCACACTGCGCATCACCTGAGTAGAAATGTAGAATTTTCTGGAAAGTAGGCAGTATTTATAAACTTTCAGGTGCCTCAGACCGTTATAACACAATACGCATGCGCTATTTGGTTGCAGCTTACAATTTGCGTTCCGTCCGCCATTTTAAGCGTAGTAGTTTTTAAAATGGTGAATAATATCAGTGTGGTACGTGCCGCATAGTACGTGTTTCAGTTTTGCGAGTCACTGTGTGACGAAGTGCCCTTCGCCACTTTGTCTTGGAGAGGACTGTTTGCCAGCCTCCTGCCCTGCGACTATGGCCCTGGTACATATTGCCCTTCAAACACAGTATTCGGCCATACCAGAGTGTATGTCACTCATTCTGGCCCTTTACATACAGGGGGGTCATTCGGTACTTGCCCTGTGTGAACAATGATACCACAGAAAGCTATGCCATGGAGCCCATTCATATAATGAAAGACTATGGGAAAGACTTTAGCTACATGGCAATTGAACTGTGTGAAGAGGATCTGAGCGCTATTCGGTAGTTTTATGCGCTCAGACCCCAGCTGTAACGGAACCCATCACTGTTTTACCCTGTTTTATGATTATTTAATTCTTGGTTAAAATATGATCACATTGCTGTACTGTAGATATGTTGTTTTATGTTCTACAGAATATATTGTCTCAGAATATCAAAGCTACTAGGCTAATAGATAATCCTGTTACAGATAAGAAAAGTCGATTGTATAAACTGTTTTCATTCTCAGATAAGAACAAAGAAGGCTGATTTAATCATTGTCTGATTATATCAAGTTGCCTCAGGGAGGGGTGACCACACCTATTGTCCTATATGTGTATTGTGTGGGGGATATGTGACATGTCTGTGTGTTATGTGAAAAAAATACTTTTACTAACTTTTGAACCCCTGGTCTGATTCATGCCATTTTTTTAATATGTTGTTCCCCTGGGTGAGAGATATTGAACGGTGCTGGACTTAAAGGTGTACCCCCTGTTTTTGGGGTACATCCAGAATGTGGTTAAAATTGTGTCTGTTTTAATTGTGTTACCTGTTATCTGAGGGGAGGAGACGTGGGGGTTGAACCATGTATCTAATTGGCTGTGATAATTATGTGGGTGTAGCCATTCAGAGGGCACCAGTGCATAAAAGGAGATCCCCTTTCATTAAAGAATAGTACTACTTGACCCTTCAAAACGTAGTCTCATCTCGTTATTGGAGGGGATCGCTATCATACTGGGGATTGCTATGCTTTTGCATACTCCCTTGAGCTGTAACTACTGAACGCTTATTCCTGATGTACCATCCTTGAAGGAGAGGTCTTCCCCACACGGTCCTGGATGCTGGAGATTCATACAGGGTGGAAGGAAGTCGGCGCGGCTCCAGCTAAACTACCGCGGTTGTGGAGTCTGTGGTGGTTGAGGTGTCCGTGCGGTGCTTGTAGGCCTCGGCGCAAACTAGGACGTGTCTATCAACGGAGGTACCCGGTCGGGGTGCCAGGAGATCCGTTACACACTGAAGTATTGTTACGTCTGTAGCCTCGTTTTCGTTTTGTTCGGCTGCCTTTTTTTCTCTCGCTTAGGTGATTTTCGGCAGTTTAAACAATTTTTTTTGGACTTAAATGGACGTGTAAATTAACTTTTCGACGTTCTGGATGCCCCCCCTTGCTGAAAGTAAGCTTTTTATGTGTTCGTTGTGTTTATTTATGGTGTTTCTGATGTTTTCATGTGCACCATTTTCGGCCGTTTTTTGCGTGTTCAGAATGGGTCGTAGCCCGGCCGGATTTTTTTTTGCAAGGGACGCAGTTGTTTTTTTTCTAAGTCGTGCGCTTGGGACGTAGTTGTTTTTTTTTCTAAGTCGTGCGTGTGTGTGTTAACCACGTGTGAGGCGCCTTTGAGCCTACACCACCGCAAAAGCGGCCCCTCGCTTTGCGAGGGGCCGCATTTGCAGACAAACAACACAGCCGACGTTGGAGCTGGGTGGGCATAGATTTAAATTGGTCCCATAACTCCCATTTAGTCCTAATTTTAGAAGTTGTTTTTATATCTGAATCAACATAATCAATTTCAGTTTGCCTATTTCTGGATACTATCGTTTTGATCTCAAACCATGATGGAAGTTTGCCCATCTTTCAATTTTTTGCAATTAGCCATTTTGCTGTTAAAAGTATGTGTATAGCAATTCCCAATTCCATAAGATTTAATTTTGGGGGATTTATATAGAAGAGAACAAACTCTGCGGATAATTTTACTTCTTGTCTGAGTTAGAGAAATATATGACAAACATTTCAACCAAAATGTTTTAATTTTATTGTGTGACCACCACATGTGTATCTGCGTACGTCCTCTCCAACAGTCTTGACTCAAATTCAGAAAAATAGAGCTGTACTAAGTACCATCTTTGGGTTATCTTAAAGTGTGCTTCTCTGAATTAAACATATAATACATCTTTCAGTTTATCTGATACTCTATATCTATAATTGCATTGAGCAATAAGAAAACAGTAAAGGTAGAACTAGGGATAAAAGACACTTAAAGAAAAGTATAGTGCAATAGGAAAAGGTAAAGGAAAGAAGGCGAAAAAGAAATAGAGTGAAAGGAAAAAAGAGAGTAAAGGAAAAAGAAGTAATGGGAAAAAAAATCAGGCCAAACATGCCAGAGAAAGGTAAAACCAAAGATTAAAAAAATGCAGTCACAAAAAGTTTATTTTCCCAAAAACATAAAGAGAAGATTCAAGAATCCCTATTTGTAGATTCTCCCCAGAAAGCTGACAAACTAAACCAAAGTACATCGAAACTCTTTTAACGCATTTCCAGTAAAAATTCTGAAACCCACGAGGAAGAAGTTCTTACTCCTCTAAAAACGAGAAACATACTGCAGGTTTTTCAATTGAATTTACTGGCGGACATTAAACAGCAAATCTTAAAAAATGCCACGGCAATAAGAGACGTAAACAACAAAACATCAGAACTAGAATCAAAACTGGATAAATTGATTATAGACCACAACTTATTGTTAACCCAAAACATCAAATTAGAATAAAAAATTAAAGAGCTAAACAACAAAGTCAAAAAGTTAGAAGATAGATCAAGACAATGTAATGTGCGTATATGAGGTAATCAAGAAATTATCAAAAATACTGATCCATCTAACTATATTTCAAACTTTCTCACCACCTTGGTTCTTTCCTTTGCCCATCTACAACATAAATTTGATGCAGTATATTGAATTCCACTTCCTCTGTACTTACAAAATACGGGCCCTAAAAACGTGATTGTTAAATTTAATTTCCTTTCAACAAAAGAAGAGATTACTAAGGCCAGTTTGAAAGAAAAACTTTTGATGCTCCTTATGAACACATCAAAATATTTTCTGACTTTTCTCCAGTGACTCTAAGCATAAACCAATCACTCAGGAAAGAAGGTTCCCTCTATAAATGGACATTCACAGTAGGTTTGTAAATTCAAAAAGGCCTTGAATGACATAAAATTAACTCTCCCCAAGAAGGGGAAAACCTTCTATCAAGCTGAACCATTGAAACAAACCTGCCTATGAGAACCACTCAGAATCTCCTACTTACAGCCCGGAATGGCAACAACCATAATGATACTAGATAGTTACTCAAGAGACCCATTATAGTCTGTTGCCTCCCATTAAGGTAGGCCTATCATTTCTGAACAATGGCGTTGAGGCTCACTTTAATAGACCACCGATATGATGTTCAGCAATCTAACCGTTGGTGGATGTTGAAGATTGAAAAGTATGAAAGCAACTGTGCATGTAGTGGTGTGTATTTATTAAACTTTGCAGATAAAGTGAATGTAAAATTGTATGGTATGAATTTGGTATGTTTGTTCTATGCCTTGATATTTAAATATGTAAAATTATGTTTGGATTATGGATAAGCCTTTTTTCTTTCAATGCCAATAAAAAATGTAAGCTTTAATGTAAAGGGCTTAAATTCTGCAGGCAAGAGAAACACGATAATTAGATTCTGCAAGCAAGAAAAAGCAGATATAGTGTTTTTACAGGAAACTCATTGGGTGCACTCTAAAATCCCTAATTTTGGCTATAAATTGTATGAGCCTAGATACTACTCTACTTTCAATAAAAAGTCAAGAGGTATTGCAATTCTTTTTAAAAACGATCTAGACCCAATCGAGGAATTTACGGAAATAGACCCATATGGGTGATTCATTCTTTGGGTGGGAGCAATTAATGGTCATAAAGTCAGGTTGGTGAATTTGTATGCCCTCAATGTTAATCAGTTGAATTTCATGAACTGAATATGGAAAATCATTAACAAATATATTCAAGGTTCTTTAATAATAGCGGGAGACTTTAATATGATTCCTAACTCAGAAAACGATAGAAAATCCCCAAAACCATGTAAAAATAAACATAGAATTGATAAAGTAGTACAACAATTTTCTAAATGGATAAACAACAATAATTTATATGATGCATTGCGAGTTCTCCATCCAGGTCAAACTGATTTTACATTCTATTCTAAAGTCCATAAAGTTTACACCCGGATAGATCTGTTTTTGGTTGACATTAATATCTTAAATAAGACCACCAAAACAGATATATGATTAATTTCATTATCAGACCATGCCTGAATTAAATTGAAACTTTAAAAAAAAGATCCCAGAAAAAGTGGATTGATTATCTATTAAATGACAGCTCATATATAACATCACCCAACGAAATCGCTAACACGTTCGCAAACTATTATGAAAATCTGTATAACTTATAAAACGATAAGTCTTTTAGACCACCATCAAAAACACAAATTCAAGCGTTTTTGGACCAACTTAATCTCGCTTCAATTTCTCAGGCAGAACTTGAAGATCTAAACAGTCCCATTTCCGACCAGGAAATTATGGAATCAATTAAACATTTAACATCTTATACGACCCCTGGACCTGATGGGTTCAGTAACCTCTTCTTTAAAACCTTCTCATCAATTCTATGTAAACAATTTAAAGCCTTATTTAACAAAAATGATTCCACCAGAAATGGTCATGGCGACTGTGGTAACTTGTCTTCCTTGAATGGTAATTCAGGACTACTTAAACAGGCCTTTGTAGGAGGGCTGAGAATCTTTACTTCCCTCCCACAATTGCTAAAGGAAGTCATGGACAGGATGTGATGTAAATTACATCATCTCAACTAAGGATATATCCAGGCAGGAAACTGGTGCTGTTCCCTGTTTTCTTGCTGGATGGTGTTGGTGATGGTTGATGGTGTTGGTGATGGCAATGGTCTAACCGTGGGTAAGATCAAGCGTTTGGGGAAGGGAATTATTATATATATATATATAGGTAGATAGATTTAAAAAAAAAGGGTGTTGCTCGTGGGTCTGGGCTGTGTGTTTGTGATGCATTTATAGTATTGTGTTATTGCCTTTTATTAAATACCTTTTAATGTAGACGAACCTTGTGTAATATTTATATATATTAATTTGGTGATACACCACATTTGGCGACCACGAATTTTAGACTTCTACAAAGGTTATTTATGAGGTAATATCACATTAATAGATAGTCAGATTTATTATTTTTTTTTTTTTTGGGGGGGGAAGGAAAAAAAGTACTTTGTCTAATTATCCTCTGCATGTGAAATCAAGTGCTGATTGTGTGTGGGGTCTAGGTTAAGCCTCCATTTTTAATATATATCGTACTAGCTTCTGAGTTGAGTTTTGTTCGTACTAGCTTATTTTGATACATAAAACAAATATATATCATACAGGTTGTTTTTGTGGGTTTATCTGAGTTGAGTTTTTTTGTGCTTTTGACTATCAAAGTACAGGCATAGGCCTGCATTTGAATAAGGCTCCATGTGGCTTCTTTGTGTATTTAAATGCTAATTCAAGCCTCCATTTTTAATATATATAGTACTAGCTTCTGAGTTGAGTTTTGTTCGTACTAGCTTATTTTGATACATAAAACAAATATATATCATACAGGTTGTTTTTGTGGGTTTATCTGAGTTGAGTTTTGTTGTGCTTTTGACTATCAAAATACAGGCTAGGCCTGCATTTGAATAAGGCTCCATGTGGCTTCTTTGTGTATTTAAATGCTAATTCAAGCCTCCATTTTTAATATATATCGTACTAGCTTCTGAGTTGAGTTTTGTTCGTACTAGCTTATTTTGATACATAAAACAAATATATATCATACAGGTTGTTTTTGTGGGTTTATCTGAGTTGAGTTTTGTTGTGCTTTTGACTATCAAAGTACAGGCATAGGCCTGCATTTGAATAAGGCTCCATGTGGCTTCTTTGTGTATTTAAATGCTAATTCAAGCCTCCATTTTTAATATATATCGTACTAGCTTCTGAGTTGAGTTTTGTTCGTACTAGCTTATTTTAATACATAAAAAAAATATATATCATACAGGTTGTTTTTGTGGGTTTATCTGAGTTGAGTTTTGTTGTGCTTTTGACTATCAAAGTACAGGCTAGGCCTGCATTTGAATAAGGCTCCATGTGGCTTCTTTGTGTATTTAAATGCTAATTCAAGCCTCCATTATTTCAGGCGTGCATTTTAATACACTATAGGCTTCCATACCTTATACATTTTGGGTGTCTTGCATATCCTAGTTCGGGTATATCTCCTACCCTGCAGGCCTTGCTATTATATTTTAAGTTAATTAGCAAGTATTACCTTCACCATGCTAAGGTAAGTATAATTTGCATTGTGGGTACTAATCTATTTTTCTACATATTACACCTGGCCTACTGAATAGTCATTAACTATTGTTGGCTACTCAGAAGCATGCTACTTTAGTCGCAAATTGATTTGGATTCTTACTTGGGTGAGTAAAAGAGTAGGAATGTCTTTTCAAGGGGCCAAATACTTTCCCACAGAAGTGCGTGAGTACTTTAGGAAACATATTCAAAAACATGATGGTCCATATGAGCTTCCAGAGCCAGCAAACCCAGACAGTGAAAAAGAGAAGAGATTAATGGATGTTCTAAAACAAATTGTAAATAACAAAAAGTATAGAACAAAGAAGAGAAAAAGTTTGGTCACACAAGCTGTTGTAGCCACAATAGGAGGCCTAATAGACTTAGTTGTAGAATTACGGCAGCATAATTTGGAAACAACAAATAAAATGGAGGAAGCAATGGACAAAAGGGATTGTTTAAAAATTGCAGCTTTGAGAACAACTACAATTGTGGGGGAACTAGAAATGGAGTTAGGGGAAATAGAAGAACAGAGGGATGCTTATGGAGTAAAAATAACAGAACTTCAAAACATAATAATGGACTATAAAAATAAAACAAAGTTAGAAGGGATAAAAGGAGTCAGAGACATTGCCAAAATATATCCAGATCTGGATATGTTCGTGGCACAAAATAAAGAACCAGTGCCGAAAATGAACCAAGATAGAAAAGATTTCTTATGTTATTCTGTTCCACAAGTAGATACCATACCACAAGCAACAGATATTGTTTCAGAATTATTTAATGCAAGGCAAACACCTACAGGATTTTCCATGCAGACTCGACCGATGTCTATGGCAGATAAAGACAATTTCCAGAAATGGTGGGGAAGTATGCCAACTAACAACTTTAATACGTTTACACATTGGTTTATGAGGGGAGCAGATAGAGCTAAAAAAGGAGGTCTTAACTTAGAGGAATGGACAGAACTGTTAGAATACGCTATGGGTCCTTTGGCTAGTAGACTATTGGGATTTAATAACAGTGTGTCTGATCAGGCAGGAAGAATTGCTGCAACTAATTTCTATCTACTTAGCATAGAGAAAGAAATAGCAAATATTACCATGAGGCCAATAGATGGTCCTAGAGAGGTAGCTCAAAGGATATTTTTTTGGTATAATCTACGACAACTTCAACAGCCTCTAGTGCTGGGCTCACCAGAACATATAGCAAAAGTAATGGAAGCCCTTCCCCGGGAGTGTCAAGAATTTATCAGGCTTTTTGATCCAACACCAACAGACTTGGAAATGGTACTAACTAGAGCTGATACGTGGTGGATCAAGCATCCTTTCACAGAACAGGCCTGCTCTGTTTCAGCTGTAAGAACATTTAAGGTCGAGTCTGGTAGAGATATAGATGGTAATTGGAGAAACCAGACGTGGGATGTACCCCAGAACAAGAAGGATGATCAAAACTGGAGACCAAAACAGAACTTTGACAAAAGATGGAGAGATCCACCTAGGGACTATAGTAATAGGGATGGCAGCAACTGGAGGGCTAATCAGGAGGGAGAGAGAAACGGTAACATGGGCTATTGGGAACTCAGGAGACAGAAGGATAGGATAGAAGAGGAAAATCACATACTTAAAAACAAGGTAGCTGAGTCAGAGAGGAAATTGAAGGAAAATGAGGCAAAGATGATAAAAGAGGGACAGAGTAGAAGTGAGTCACAATGACAAATCCCAACCCCTGCGCCTCAGCATCTCATTCACTCAGCTAATTTAACCATGGATGAGGCAGGTCGGCCTACCATTTATACAGTCATCGCAGGGGTAGGGAAAAATATGTTGGTAGATACAGGAGCAGCAGTTACAATGACCAACAGGGTCAAAAATGGGGATTCTTCAGTAAGTAGTATGGGAGTTACTGGGAATCCACAGGAGGTTAGAGCAGGTCCAATTGATGTAGCAGTTGGAGAAAAAACAATACAAGTAGAAGCAATAGTGGGTTGGCCAGAGGAAATATTGGGAATAGAAGCTTTAAAAAAAGGAAATTTCATTGTAGATCTTGCCAATTTTTGTTTGTGGAAGACAGAAAAGGTGAATCAGGTAAGTACAGAGTTGACGAAAGGGGTTGTGCTCCCAATGGCATATATTGTCTCTCCGATAAAAAGTCTGGAAAAAGACAAACTGAAACTAGACGGACAACCAGAATGGCTGCAGAAGCTAATCCAAGACATACCTGTTTGGGCAATTACCGAGATGATAGAAATACTGGAGAGACGTGGAATAATTAAATCTGGAAATGGGTATGCATGTAACTCACCATGTTGGCCTGTGAGAAAAGCTGTGTTAAAAGGGAATGGAGATGAAAAAGCAGCCTCATCATGGAGACTTACCATTGATTACAGGGCCGTGAACAAACTTGCAAAAAGAATGTCCCCTGTTGTTTTTGTTATGTATATGTTTCTAATGATGGAATCTAGTGTTCCCACAGAGCAAGGCCGTATAAGAATGAAGATGCGTGTCAACAGAAGATTTTGGTGGATCCTTGTTACAGGATGGATAAGTATAAGCTGTATCACAGTAGGAATGGGGAGACAGGCAATAAGGCCAGAAGATACCGCAAATAAGGGAAAGAGTTTGAAAAGATTGGAGTTACATTATGTTCAAGCAAATAGATTTATTTGGCCCAGGGAATTGGAAGTAAAAAAGGGCGGAGGGTTACAAGTAAACATTATTTTGCCACATAATAGAACCAGGGGATTAGCTCTTAGAGCTCCAATAAAAAGTATAGAGGGACATAATTGGGAATGGGTTATAAGATATGGACAGATAATGAATACAGGAAACTTTAAAGGAAGGACTAAAATAACAACAAAGGTACAAGGGAGGGTTACAAATATTACAGTAGTAGTGAGTAACTTAACATTAGAAGAAGGTGGAGAATGGGACGCTGCAGTTATAGCTGCCCAGCCTGATCTAGAGGAATTCTACAATTTTGATACTGGAAAGGGGTGTGTTCTAACAATAGATGAAGTATTTGTCTCTGTAAAGGAGCTGCAACGTTGTAAAGATCAGAAGAAGGTACCATGGCCAATAGGCGGATTGGTGTTGGTACCAACACATGAAACAGTTGTGCAAGGGGTTGGGTGGACTTGCTACCCAATAATTCTAAATTTTAATGATTTTTCTATTCCTCCAAAGTGCCCGGAATCACAGCTGCAGTGGTTTAAGCAAAGTATACAAGAGACCATCATTGAGTGGACCGGAGCAGGGAGTCGAGAAAAACGGGACACGCAGCCCTTTTAGGAGGAGTCAGAACTGGATTGGGAGTATGGAATTCAGCAGACATCATTGGACTGAACAGCAGGATAAACTCCCTTACTGATGGCATGGGACATGCTATGAAAACAGGTGGAGTAGCTGACACCCTTATATTGAGTAGACTGACAGACAATGTTGATGACATACACACCATTGCCAACAACCTGCATCTAGTTGAGGAAAATATTGCTTCCATTGCTAACAGCATTAAGAATGAAACAGTGGGAACTGCCATTTTCTGTTCTATGATTGGAGGAAAGCTGTTGGCAGATTTAAAGGAAACTATTAAAGATATCCAGGAAAACAAGTGGGCAAGACAAATGAATGCAACAAGGATTATCACGTCATTGAAAAGAAAAGGAGTGGACATCACTGAGGACAATCTTAAATACAGCTATATTGAAGGCCCAGATCAATGGATGCCACATGGACTACAATCTGGGACAATAGGACTAATCCTGGCAATTCCCCGTTGGGAGGGGCAGGCAGAGCAACTGAACTTTATACATAGCATTGGCACGTTAAGTGATGGAATCTACAAGCAACACTTCCCATCAAAAAGACTGGCCACTATTACAGGATTGGAGATGGATGAAAGCTGTTGCAGGAAATCTCAACAACGATGGCTGTGCAGTTGTGTTTGGGAGAAAGGAGCTGAGGAGGATGGCTGGGTGCAGTTGATAAAAGAAAACCTGGTGCAAGAAGTGATCCGCATAGGGGACATTGCATGCTTTATCGGCCACTCTGAATATAGGAGAGTTGATGAAATATGTTTGGTGGAAGAAGGGTCTTGTATCATGGTATTTCCATCAAGAAACCTTACCACTGAAATGATCAATTTTACTGCAAATGCAGATTGGACAAATTTGACAATGAAGCTTTTTACCTTGGAACTTCATGAGTCAGAGACACATCCAGTCCTACGAACACTGTCGCTGGTACTCATGTTCATTCAAGTATTAACGACAATTATAATAATATACTTTTGTGTGGCAATGAAACAAATGAGGAAGGAACTTGCAAGGAGGATATATAATAATGTGTCTTTTTCCTCTTCTTTCTCTCTCTCATACATTCAATAAAGTTTTACATTGCACATACATAAACATTTATCACACACTCTCACCTAAATTCTATAAATTCTGTTTTTGTGTAATATGTGGATTGACAGCCATAGGAAAGTACAGGAGAACTTATGTCGCTGAGGGAACTATTCCGGAGGGACGGTGGGTTGAATTTCTCCTGTATATCAGGTTTTTGCTACCACTAGGTTCTCCTGTACTAGAGGGATAACTAGAAAACTGAGCAACATAGAAGAAGAAAAAGTGAGGGAATGTGGTAACTTGTCTTCCTTGAATGGTAATTCAGGACTACTTAAACAGGCCTTTGTAGGAGGGCTGAGAATCTTTACTTCCCTCCCACAATTGCTAAAGGAAGTCATGGACAGGATGTGATGTAAATTACATCATCTTAACTAAGGATATATCCAGGCAGGAAACTGGTGCTGTTCCCTGTTTTCTTGCTGGATGGTGTTGGTGATGGTTGATGGTGTTGGTGATGGCAATGGTCTAACCGTGGGTAAGATCAAGCGTTTGGGGAAGGAATTATTATATATATATATATATAGGTAGATAGATTTAAAAAAAAAGGGTGTTGCTCGTGGGTCTGGGCTGTGTGTTTGTGATGCATTTATAGTTTTGTGTTATTGCCTTTTAATAAATACCTTTTAATGTAGACGAACATTGTGTAATATTTATATATATTAATTTGGTGATACACCACAGCGACTATAATTATGATCCCAAAAGCAAAACAAGATCCTCATTACTGCTCCAGTTATAGACCGATATCATATTAAATGTGGATGTCAAACTTTATGCAAAAATATTGGCAACCAGACTCCAAAAAGTAATTAATAAATTAATAGATGTTAACCAGCTGGGTTTCATACATGGTAGACTCAGATCTGACAATGTCAGAAAATGAATGAACCTGATTCTACATTCAAGGTTCCTAAAATAGTACATGAACCTCACCTTGGCAAATTTCGGTTGGAATAGTTTTGGGTCTCAAGCGATTGGAGCTCTGTACAAAGCTCCAACTGCTTCAGTAACTGGGTATGGATATAACTCCTGAATCTTCAGGATTTTGAATGGAACTAGACAAGGATGTCCTCTCACTCCCATCTTATTTGCATTACTGATAGAGCCTTTGGCAGAAGCGATAAGATCATCCTCGGACATCAGGGGCATTGGGAAGGGAGAGAGTGAACACAAATTAAGCTTGTTTGCCGACGACGTAGTTCTCTCCATTACTAACCCTAAAGAATCCTTGAAATCCCTGATGGTTCTGATTAACAACTATAATGAAATCTCCCACTACAAGTTAAACCCCCCAAAATCTGATAGTTTATCCATTAATTTATCCACTGATTTAAAAAGAAGTCTGAAAAATGATTATCCATTTAATTGGGATGTTTTCTTTTTCTCATTTAGGGATTACATTCAATGAAGATGTTATCAAAATGCTCGAAATCACATATATAGTTATGAGCATACGAGCCGTTGCTCACGCTTGCGGGCTCGCGCAGCGAGCAGCGGCCCTCGCATAGCGAGGGCCTCGGTTGCTGGCATGGAGCGGCGAAGGCACTCCTTGCCAGCAACTGTGACCCTCGCAAAATTTACGTTGAAACGCAAACAACCATACAACAACCGCGACCTCGCAAACAACACGACACACCAACTACGACTCTCGCAAATTTTACCTCGCAACGCAAACAACATACGAGACACGTTACCACACATTACGACCTCGCAACAATCGGACGCAACTCGCGAACATTACAAAATTCAACACAATCAATACACACACCACATACATAAAAAGCTTACCTACAACAAGAGGAAGCATCCAGGACCTCAAAAAAACAACTTACAGCTTCATTTAACTAAAAATAAAAGAGTTTGAACACTAAAAAATTTGCTAAGCGAGAGAAAAAATGGCCGCCAAACAAAACGAAAACGAGGCTTCAACAGCAAACAACATACGAGACACGTTAGCAAACATTACGACCAGGCAAAAATCGGTGCAACCCGCGAACATGAAAAAATTAAAAACACAATAAATACACACAACACATACATAAAAAGCTTACCTACAGCAAGAGGGAGCATCCAGGACCTCAAAAAAGCAACTTACACCTTCATTTCACTCAAAATACAAGAGTTTAGACACTAAAAAATTCGATAAGCGAGAGAAAAAATGGCCGCTAAACAAAACGAAAACGAGGCTACAGCACTCTAAACACGCAAAACACCACAAGAAACTTGCAAAACACCACAAGAAACTCGCAAAACCCCACAAAAGACCTACAGATATTCCGCTAAGACGCATACCACACATTACCCGCCATTTTACGCCAATGCGGAAGTACACGACTACGCTAACGGTTTGGTCTCGCGCACGCTCACTATTACACTGCACACATTCAGCACGCTTACACAGCAGCTCCACACCACTAATGCTGCAGCAACATCAAAACAGATTGCAGCTCTTCAACACAATGCTTCAAAATAGGTAAAGTATATTCATTTATTAATGTATTACATATTTCCTTATTACACACTAAACAGCATTAGCTACCTTTCAATTTCATTGCCATCATTTTTTGACGGGCAATTCGCTAGTTAATTATAAAGCTCTGCATCTGAAATTTTTGGATATTATAAAAGGGTGGAAAAATATAAAAGCATCCTTTAGTGGAAGAATTGCCATCACTAAAATGGCTCTTTTATCTCGGTAGCATTGAGCAGGAGATCCCTGGCTTGTTGCCGCAGAAAACGTTTTTTTTTTTCTTGTATGACCCTGTTACCATATATATATATTTTTTTTTCTTGCTTACATTTATTAAGCAAATAGGCATAGCTTGAATGTAAGTTGTAAGAATGTGGTATGTATGTAGTTGGGTTTGTATCAAGGTTTTTTGTTCTTTTTGTTGTTTTTTTCTTTTCTTCTTTTTCATTTTTGTATAAATATATATTAAGCAAATTAAATATCATGTTTTGCATTAAAACTTTGTATTGTTTCTTTTTTTTAAATAATTAAGAAATAATAAAAATAAATAAAAAAAGTACAATTAGCCACAGTCTACTGGGAAAAGTAAAAAAATTATTGTACAGATGTATTTACCTGCATTGTGGAGTTCCGCAACACAGTGGGAAAGGGGAATCAGGACTCCTGGCTCTTTCCCTTCAGAGGCACCGAAGGTTTGAGAGAGATATTTCAGTTTATCAGAAAAGGATAAGGAATTAGACAAAGCATCATCAAGGCGTCGTAGTAACAAAAAACAGCAGATATAAAAAAACAACAACATTTTAGAGATAATAAAAGCATTCTTCCTTACTAACCTATCAAGTCAATGAGTAGTAAAGTGAAGAAAAAAATTAAATAAATAAATGTAACATGAGCAATAACATGTTAGGTACTAACTATGAGTCATACTAACTCAATTGGGGTCTTTACTAACAAATGTTGTAATCTAATGATCTATATAAAACTAATCACTTAAGATCAAAACAAGACCCGGACATAGGATCCTTTATCCATGCGTGGTGGACCTGCCCAAACTCCCAAAAATTATGGTATGAAATAACTCAATTGGCCTCAAACCTCTTATTTACCCAGGTAACACCCTCCATTGAAGTTTGTTTATTGGGACATCAATCTTCCCTCCTAACTAAATCCCAGAATAAATTACTCCAATATATACTATTAGCAGTTAAAAATCATATTGCCAAGAGGTGAAAGTATACCAACCTTTGCTTAAAATAAATAATTAACCAGATAAACTACATAATGATAAATGAAAAACTCATGCACACAATTCCCGACACATACTCTACATCTTATCCATTTGGGAAACTTGGATTTTCTCGAATAATAAAAAAATAAAAAACTTAAAATTAAAAATTAAAATAAATACATTTGTGTTGGACTGTAGTGTGTGGATCTGAGACAGGCTGATCAAGGAATGTGGTGCCTAGAATGCTTAAGAGATCGGAATAAACAGTGAGTTGACGTTCTTTATTATTATTGTTCTAACCTTAAAAATGTGAAAAATAAAAGATTAAAACGAATATATAATAAAATAATCCGCCTTTACTTCCTTCCCTTCCCTTTCCCCTTCTTATTATTCTTGTTTTGTTATATATTGGTTGATGGTGATACTCACTTGTAAATGAATATTATATATCTCCGGGCCATGTTTATATTGGTATTGTGTCTTTTACACTGACATTGTACATGCCATGGCTTGTTACTAATATCATATTGTTTTCCCTTCTGTTCTATGTTACATTTACTTTTGAGCCAATAAAAATTATTGAAATATGAGATCAATACAAGAACTAGAGAAAAAAGAACATTTTATTAACAGTTAGTAGGTAGGTAATACCGTCTAAATATAAAGATAATGTATTCTAGACAATCTCTATTTTCCTAAACTGCATTACATTTTCAAGTAAAACATTGTCAAATAAAAGTGTCCCAAAATAGACAAGTTTTGGTGTGACAGACAAGGGAGGATCAGCATCCCGTCTCTTTTCTTTGGCCCAACCAACATCAAAGGCTCCAGCATTTCCAGGGTATGAGGGTGCCTTCACCTGCTTTTGTGGAGGAGCTGCCGTCCACTGTCTGCTAAGATTGGGAGGGGGAGACCGGTCCTGATTCTTTTCTAGCGACTCAGACCCACTAATATTTAAGCTTTGTAAGGTTGCAAGGCAGTCCTCAAGAGAGTGAGGGGTATATGTGGAACCCTGATAATTCAATGTGAGTGCAAAGGGAAAATCCAGCGATATAGTCTCTTATGTTGTATTAGAACTGACAAGGCTGGCTTCATGGATCTACATCAAGCAAGGGTGTTCGGTGACAGATCAGCGTATATTTGGAGAATGGAATCATCAGGATCTATGATTGACCTGATTTTCTCGGTAGCATTGAGCAGGAGATCCCTGGCTTGTTGCCGCAGAAATCATATAATAACGTCTCTAGGTACCTCAGGGTTCCTAGCTCCTCCCAAGGCTCTGTGAGCTCGTTCTATTTCCCATAGTAGAACAACACAAACAGCATAACATATTTATAAGGGGATGGATTTGCTATCATTGTCTGTCCTTAATGTAGAAACTTCTCACTGGCTTCCAGCAAGTCATTTAAACAGACTGGGGAAAGCCAATAATATCAGGCATGGATATCAGGGATGTTATAGGGAAATCAGTAACTCTGAGAAAGAATAAGAGACAGAGATCTCTACATCACTACAGAGCAGAACTGGTCTCCTGGATGGTCGTTGGCATGGACCCTACCGATGCTTTTTTGTTTTAGCTACTTGTTTCTCCCCAGGAACACATCTATACCTTCATTTAAACACATTATACCAGTGAGCTTCAGTCCTGGGTTATTTGCTCTATTTACGCATCCCCCCTAAACTCTTAATGCTAATAGTTGCTGCTACTGGTGTTGATGATCACATACTTTAACAATAAAGATATAGGATTTAACATGGACCAGGGTTTACGTCCTATAATCCGTCCACATTCTTTTTTAGGTTTTATTGTTGCTTTTCAGATCAAAGGCTAATTTACATGGATAATGATGACTACAAGGAGATGTGTATGAGAATTTTAAAAGATAAAACTACTTATAACATCATTACAAAAGATCCGACTCCCGAATTTAAATTGAGACTTAAAAACATCCTTGTTGATGTAAAAAATAAGGGAATAATTGATGACCAGACTTTTCAGTTTCTATTTCCTAAATTCCCTATGGTCTCAGTGTTTTATTCTCTCCCAAAAGTTCACAAGAAAACACATCCTATTCCAGGTAGACCTATAGTCTCTGGGACTAACAATCTCTCCCACAACTGCAGTATATTTGTGGATTATCATCTTAGGGATTTTGTGATGGGCCTACCATCTTATGTCAGGGACACTCCTGACATTCTTAGGCAACTAGAAGATCTATCTGTACCCCCTGAATCATGGCTGGTGTGTATTGATGTTGAGGCCTTATACAGCAGCATTCCACATAACTTTGGAATCAATGCAGTAAAATACTTTTTACAGATGAAAGGTTCTTCTTTTGATGAACTAAACATGTTGCTAATAGCACTTTTGGAATATGTTTTAAAACACAACTTCTTCCTATTCAAACAAAAATGGTACCATCAACAACAGGGAACAGCTATGGGTACACCGTGTGCCGCTAGTTATGCGAACTTGTTCCTGGGATGGTGGGAAGACAAATACATATATGATGACAATGCACATCCTTTTGGAGCAAATATACTTGTTTGGAGGAGATTTATAGACGATATTATCCTGGTCTGGACTGGTAACAGACAGGAATTGAGTTCATTTATACAATTTCTGAATACAAATGAACTAGGCCTCAAATTTACCTTTGAGACCAGTCAGAGTGAGATCTCTTTTTTAGATCTAATAATTAAAAAGGATGAAAGAGGGAAAATATGTACATCTACATTTAGAAAAGAAACAGCATCTAATACTTTGCTGAAATGGGAGAGCCAACACTTTGAGCCACTTAAGAGAGGAATTCCTAAGGGACAATACCTCAGGATTCGGAGGAATTGCAGTTCAGAGGAAGAATTTAAAATTGAAGCGAACAAACTTAGGGAACGTTTCAAAGCAAGAGGTTACCCTAACAGAAGCCTCAAGTTGGCTTATAAACATGCTATGAACTGCAACAGAACCGATCTGCTAAATTCAAATAGAAAAGCTCAAGGTAAAATGGGTACCCCCACTAACAGCATTACATCTAATGAATCTAAGATTACTAGATGTATAATGACATTTGGTCATGACTCTGAAATAATCAGAAACATCCTTTCTAAACATTGGCATCTCCTCACAAGTGACAAAGATCTTAAAGACACCCTTACTTCCAAAGCAAGTATCACCTACAGAAGAGGAAAGAACATTAAGGACATGCTTGTGCATAGTGTATACACAGACAAGATATCTGAACCAAAAACCTGGCTCCAACCACTGAAGGGAATGTATAAATGTGGGAACTGCAAATTCTGCAAATTTGTGAGACCCTGCAAACATTATACACATCCAGTAAATGGTGCTACTTTTGATATAGATAATTTTTTCAACTGTAAATCATCAGGAGTTATATATATAGCTACTTGTTTATGTAACAAGATCTATGTAGGGAAAACCTGCAGGGAATTCCTTCGAAGATTGGGGGAACATATATATTCTATCAAAAACTAATATGACACTCCCATAGCAAGACATGTGAAATACTGTCATAACAACAATCCGCAAGTACTCAAATTTTGTATTATTGATTCTATGAAATCTGGACCTAGAAGGGGTGATTTTCAAAATAAATTACTACAGTGTGAATCGCAATGGATTTATAAATTAAGAGCACACGTACCTGATGGCCTAAATGAAGGCTTTTCTTATACGGCCTTCATATAGTCTTGTGTAATTTTATCTTACATAAGTTGTCCATACAGGCCTTTTTCTGGGCCATGGACTTGGAGCCTCTGACTAATATGAGAAATATAAACAAGTATTTCCTGAATCAGGATCATGATATATGCACCTTTATCTTATCTTATATATACTTCTTTTTTTGTATTATAAATATTCTTTGCTCCACTTATAATATATTTTTTAGGTAGATGTGGCCCACTTAGGCATCACATCTTACCCCAAATAGAATTATTTTCTATACTTTTGGTTCACGTGACCATTATTCAGTGGTCCACACCATTCACACTCACTTTCCTTGATATATTATATTTGGCTATATTTGATTTTTCCTGCCATTAATTTATTTATGCACTTAGTCACCTTCTATTGTGGCTTCATAAACATGTCTATTTTTGACCTAGGTTTATAAATAGGGTTCTTATACCCTGGATTATTTTTGCTTTTATATAGCGGTCTTATTTATCCAGATTTTTCCATGCACAATAGGCACTCTCTTTTCACATCATGATATACTTATATATAGTCTCTTTTCAGTATCCTGTATCCAGATACACACCTATTTTTTATGGTTCCCCCATCCTGCTGATGTTGCTCTATTTACTATGTTTTACTATGCTATTACTATATGGATCGTTTAGTCCTATCCTGCCATACATACATCCACTTATAGGGTTAATTTAGGTGTAGCAAACAGGTAGTACAGGTTACCATGGCTACCATATGCTTTAAATAGCCTCCAGCCACAATACACGCCTTAATCCTTTGAAAAAGACGTTGAACACGTAGAAACATGTTAGGACGTAGGCTAGCGTAACGTGACGTCATTACGCACGACGCAACTTGACAGCGCGAATATCCCCAGCGCAGGGAGACGCTGAAACACTACTATGAGTAAACAGAGAAGTGAACTTGCTTGAAATGGCTTAAAATGATATCTATACCACTAAAATAATCGTGGCATGATACTCTAATAAGAGGAAACGGAGTATTTGGGTATCTAAGAGCCTAAATGCCTGAATGGCCTAAAATTATACCTATACCACTAAAATAATCGTGGCATGATACTCTAATAAGAGGAAACGGAGTATTTGGGTATCAAAGAGCCTAAATGCCTGAATGGCCTAAAACTATACTTATACCACCCAAATAATTGTGGCACTGCACTATAATAGGAGGAATTGCAGTATTTGGTTAGTTAAGAGTCAACTATAGAGTCTTTTTGTATGCAAATTGATCTGCTGTTCAGAAGCATACTACCACCCTATCTACATATTCCTTAAGCTACCCTAGTTTTGGAGATACTATAGGGAAGTATATTCATATGGAATTTAAGTATATAGGACTGTTTGGCCTCACACTCTAACCATTCACCTCTTTTTGTATAGTATTTTTAGCCATTATCTAGCCACTCTCTGTACTCATTTACAATACTGCTTAAAAACCCCACTTTATAAGTGAATTTTGTTCAGTGGCCATTAGGTTTGCAGTTTTTCTGTCTAAAGGAATTTGTACAGTTTGGTTTTATATCTTTTCCCTTTTTAAAGTTTTTAATCGTCGGTGCCCACCCATTGCCCACTCTTTTTGCAGGATCTATGATTGACCTGATTTTCTCGGTAGCATTGAGCAGGAGATCCCTGGCTTGTTGCCGCAGAAATCATATAATAACGTCTCTGGGTACCTCAGGGTTCCTAGCTCCTCCCAAGGCTCTGTGAGCTCGTTCTATTTCCCATAGTAGAACAACACAAACAGCATAACATATTTATAAGGGGATGGATTTGCTATCATTGTCTGTCCTTAATGTAGAAACTTCTCACTGGCTTCCAGCAAGTCATTTAAACAGACTGGGGAAAGCCAATAATATCAGGCATGGATATCAGGGATGTTATAGGGAAATCAGTAACTCTGAGAGAGAATAAGAGACAGAGATCTCTACATCACTACAGAGCAGAACTGGTCTCCTGGATGGTCGTTGGCATGGACCCTACCAATGCTTTTTTGTTTTAGCTACTTGTTTCTCCCCAGGAACACATCTATACCTTCATTTAAACACATTATACCAGTGCGCTTCAGTCCTGGGTTATTTGCTCTATTTACGCATCCCCCCTAAACTCTTAATGCTAATAGTTGCTGCTACTGGTGTTGATGATCACATACTTTAACAATAAAGATATAGGATTTAACATGGACCAGGGTTTACATCCTATAATCCATCCACATTCTTTTTTAGGTTTTATTGTTGCTTTTCAGATCATTATTAGGGCTAATTTACAATGGAATGGATACATAGAGAGATAACACTGTCTTTCCTCTTATCTTTTGCTTTGGACCTTGTGTATAGATTCACACAACTCACACACTTTATTGACCAAGGGCCACATTCAATTCCAGGCCCGTTACTCAATAGCAAACGACCAACTGTCTGCAAGTGAGTTGCGGACTCCAGTTCCCCTCTGTTTACGATGCTATTCAATTGCTCGTGGTCGCAAGTTGCGCTCTTGAAGCCAGCCACGTAACCCTGCACTGTTTCAGCGCGTTGAGGGTGGGAACATGAATTAAGCAAGCCTGTAACCTCCCATTTCAAAACATCCAATAGGAAATAAGATTAACCGACTTACGGCAGCAAAACATGGAGGTTACCTGTCATTCACTTAGGTTAGGGAGTCCGATATGGGATCAGGCTCGCAAAACATATAAAATAAAGAATTATGAAAATGAATGCCAATACTGTTCTAGTCCATATGGGTGGCCTGATATGTATTAACTCATTGATACCCAAGATCGTTTTATTTCCTGCAGATTTGGGGGCATGAGCCTGTTGTGCAATTAATCCTAATGTCTATCATCTTAATCCTCATTTTATTAATTTTTTATTTGCATTTGCAGTGCGACTAATTGGTGTTTAACCCCCGTGCGGATCCTCTCTGTTTTGGAGAAAACCAAAGTAGTTCTCGGAGATATCTGTCCCTGGCCAAATTACCAATATACATATAGTGTGCACACCTTAGAGAAATAATACACCAACACAGAGTTCTGGTATAAAGCTTTCTCTCGCCTACTGTTTATTGAATCAGCCACCGTATATAACATTTAACAATCAGATAAATGTTGCAACCAAGCAAAACATCAGGTTTATTTGGTAATTCATTGGTTCTGAGGTGTCCGCTTTTACAGAATCTCAGCAAGGCATTGGGTTAATGCATTAAGGAGTCTCTAGGTGTCATCCCACAGTGGGATGAGTCTTTCTCTCATTGGTCAGAAGGTTAGGACAAAGGTAAGAAGGCGTTCTCCTTCTTGTGTCCAAGGTGTGGTTATCATCGTCATCCTTAACAGACCGGAAGTAGTGCTGCCGACATCTTGTATGCCGAAGTGGCAAATCCTGCATCTTAGAGTCTCCAATAATCAACATTGTTAATAAGATTACGTAATACTGAAAAGAGAAAATGTATGAGTAGGTGTCATGATTCCCCTAAACCCCTTTGGGGTCAGTAAAAGTTTAGTTGTTTAATATGCTTTTATGTTAATTAATGTTGAATGTCTTAAAGTATATATATATATATATGTTCCTAAGCCAAGGGAAGAAGACATATATTGAAGACAGATATGCTCCCATCTAAAAAGTGAGGTAAGAAGATAACCACAATGACTGTATGAATGAAGTTGCTGTTATGATGCCTTATAGATGAGCCCTTGTCCACAGAAATAAAAACAGTTTCTGATTTCTTTTTAATGCTGAGCCTGCATTCATATTCTTAAAGACTACATCTAATTTAAGAGACATCAGCTGTCTTAGTGAAGCGAACAAAAGAATCTGGTAGATCTGCTGGGTAGGTTTGGCAATAACAGCCTTATTAAGCCCGACTGAGAAGCAGTAGATCGTGACAGTAGGGCAAACATAAAATGCATTTTCCTGTAGATCCTGATCCATAGATCCTGATCCATAACATCTCTAGCACATGTAGTATTTTCTCCATTTGTGATTTACGAGTGTGATTACGTTTACAAGCTTGGGGAAATAAAGGAATTGAATAGCGATTTGCGATTATAGCCCTGAGAAAGTGAAAGGTCAAAGGCTACGGAAGGCTGTAAGTTATGACTTTGAGGGATGCAAGATTGTCAAGCCCGTAACTCATCACCCAATCGGAGGCCGCAAAAAGATGCCAAATGAATATCAAAGTTGCTTGCAACCTCACTTGCGGGCTACTGGATCTCTAAATCGGTCAGTTGAGTGTGGCTCCATGTTCTTATTATTTATGATACCTGTCTTCTGTCCCACATGGGTTTGATATTTTCAGGACTCCTGTTCTGTATTTTCTAATACTCTAGTGTGTGATACTACAGGATATTTATCCCTGTGATGGACATACAAGAGGCTGTTCTCCGAGTGGGTAATGAGGCCTACAGGACAAATCTACTTAAGTATTGATCTTCTCCGATTGAGCTCCTCTAACTCTTTTTATTTAGATTTTCTAACAACTTTCACATCTTAAAATGTTTTGATTCTGACTTGATAAAGTTCAGTGTATTTCTTATACTCATTTAAGAGAATATTGTATAGTGATGACACAGTCCAAATGACTAAATATGATCACATGACCAGATACATCCTGAAATCATGTACTTTTACTGCACTCAAGTCCTGGACTTCCACATTCCTGCTCGCTACATGTGCACAAGTATTCTTTATTATAGCACAAATTTACATTAACTGAAATGTACTTTTATTTTCTTGCCAATTTATACAGACATTAGTGTAAAAGAGCAAGTTTAAACCATTATTAAAGTATTTTTTAACATGACAAAACAGAGATCTATAGTTTAGTAACATTAAAAGCAACACAAAAACAGCTGTAAGGGGACATGTTTGCCTGTCCTATTTCCATGATGTATTAAATAAATCAGTATAAGAAGACCTTGGAGAGGAATAATTCACCTCCCTTCCTGGTGGGCTGTCTTTTGGATTTGGGTACCAGGAGGCATTAATAACTGATCTGACAGCTCAGGTCTATCTAGGCAATTATTACTTAACTAGCGAATTGCCCGTCAAAAAATGACGGCAATGAAATTGTAAGGTAGCTAATGCTGTTTAGTGTGTAATAATGAAATATATAATACATTAATAAATGAATATACTTTACCTATTTTAAAGCATTGTGTGGAAGAGCTGTGAATGTGTTTTGATGTTGCTGCAGCATTAGTGGTGTGTATCTGCTGTGTAAGCGTGCTGAATGTGTGCAGTGTAACACTGTGCGTGCGCGAGCCCAAACCGTTGTCGTGTACTTCCGCATTGGCCTAAAATGGCGAGTAATGTGTGGTATACGTTTGTATCGGAATATCCGTAGGTGTTTTGTGGTGTTTTGCGAGTTTCTTGTGGTGTTTTGCGAGTTTAGAGTGCTGTAGCCTCGTTTTCGTTTTGTTCGGCGGCCATTTTTTCTCTCGCTTCGATTTTTTTTTAGTCTCTAAACTGTTTTATTTGGAGTAAAATCGAGGTGTAAGTTGTATTTTTGAGGTGCTGGGTGCTCCCTCTTGGTGTAGGTAAGTTTTTTATGTATGTGGTGTGTGTATGTATTGTGTTTTACATTTTGTAGTGTTCGCGAGTTGCGTCCGAGTGTTGCGAGTCCGTAATGTGTGTGAACGTGTGTCGTATGTTGTTTGCGAGTGTCGTAATGTGTGTGTCGTACTGTTTGGGTTGCGACGTGAAGTTTGCGAGGGTCGCAGTTGCTGGCATGGAGCGCCTTCGGCGCTCCATGCCAGCAACTGCGGCCCTCGCTTTGCGAGGTCCTCAGGTGCTGGCATGGAGCGCCTACGGCGCTCCATGCCAGCAACTGAGACCCTCGGGCAGTGCCCTCGCTTTGCGAGGGCCTCAGCTCGCTGCGCGAGCCGCTGCGCGAGTCGCGGCCCTCGCTTTGCGAGGGCCGCGGGCTCGCTACGCGAGCCCGCATCGTTAGCAACAACTCGTACGCTCACAACTATATATGTGATTGAGATGGCTTCACCTATAGTTGACAGTATTATTGAGTAGGTTAGGAGGGAAGCTTGGCTCCATTCCATCCTGCCTGCAACTGGGCTTGGTTTTAATCCGCCTAGGGAGTTAGATTCCCAGGAGGTTAGCTCCCAGGAGGTTAATGTCACCCTAGCCGCCCCATTAGGGCTATTAGGCCTCATAGGCATTTTTAGGGCTTCACAGGGTAGCCCACCAGAGCTAGAGATGGCAGGCCCCAGGCTAAGCACACTACTTGGCCCTTTGCAACCCCTTCAGTTAGCAGGGTAGTGGGTGGTACGGGGTGTGTGGGTGTCATCCTCCTTCATCCCCTACTGGTGTGGTCAAATCCCCTCTCTCTCCCTCCCACTCTCCTATGCCAGTTCTTACCCCCAGGGGCAGAGCTGGGTCACCTGCAGCATGTTCCCCCTCCTCTTCAGTTGTGCCAGGGACTCGCCCCATCCAAGAGGTAGGATGTTGGTCAGGCCGGTTGCGCAGTCCAGTACTTCTGGGCAGGCAAGCCACAGTCATTTTGTCCACGTGGTCACCACAACGGTACATGCAGCCCAATGAGACGTGATGACTTCATCGTACATCGGATGGAGACTATGTATAGGCCGGGTGCTGCAGGGGCAAGCGCGGGCACCGGTAAGATGGGTATGGGAGGTTTTAGAGGTGCTTGGTCTTGAAGGGGTGCTCAGTCTTTCATCAGTGGCTTCTTTTTCCTCTCTTGGCAGCAGTGTGACCAATGTTTGGTGGGTTGCAGTCCTGGGGGTGGGAGGGCCAGGTGTTTAAAGAGGGCTGTGGTTCATATGGAGGTAGGGTATTCCCATTCTAGTGCTGGATTGGTTTGCTCCGGTGTAGGTGGAGATTTTGCGGGGGACCTTGTAAAGGATACTGAGGTTGTGCAGGGTTCTGGGGGCGTTGTTGCTTCCCAGGGAGGTGGGGGGGCAGGTCAGTGGGTTAATTTGCGGGGGAAATAATGGGGGAGGGTTTACAGGGGGGGTTACACAGACCCAGGAGACCACCAACAAGCCTCAGATCACTACATCAACCGAGGGGGTGGGGGGCAGCCACGTTAGGCTGGATCTAAGAGAGGAAAGGGGGTTACAGGCTACTAGACCAGTTGTCCCTTTCTGACCATAAGGAGGGCCCATATGGGCATTTGATATATGTGATACCTCCAGTGTGGGTTGATATTGCTGGGGATTTATGTGAGGATTCTATTACAGGCCACAGGACGGCCGGATCACAGCATGGTGAACCGTCACGGTGGCAGACGAGGAGGAGCTTGATTGCAGGATCATGTTCACCCAATGTGGGTACAGATTTCACCAGAAGGACGCCATCCACCTTGGTAAGGTTGTTTGTTCTATCTCTTTTAAAAAAAGGAGGGTGTGTACAAGTAGACAGCGGGACGGAGGCTATGGCCCAAATCCAGTGAGCTAAAGCAAGCTTGGAAGGTGGATTATGTCTCCAGAGATGTCGCAGCTCCTGTATGACAGGGGGTGCTTGCCCACATATGGTCATTTGATTGGAAATGCCAGTTATGGATATAAGTAAAGGGCATGAAGTTCCCTTCAGTTCATGTATGGCAGTGGGCAATGCACCTCTCTTGGTTATTAGAAAGTAGATATTTATAATTTCTTCAATAAAGGAGTTGCTGCCTGTTTTACCCCATACTTGGTGTCTGTGTCATATGTCTGGGTTATATATTGTATTTCATTCAGTCATACGGAATTGACTATAAGTCCGGGGGAGGGGGGGGGAGACAAGTAACTATGGGTGTCAAGTAGGATGCAAGGGTCATATGGCAGATAAAAACAGGAAAGAGAAGGTGCTTATTGTTGCAGACACATCTAGGGCTAAAACATCACTATGTTAATTAGGCCCCCTGGGTTTGCACATGCCTGCGGAGGTGAGAAGAGATCTGTAAGCGTGACTTTATAGAACTGTTTTCTCAGTTGCCACTAGATGCTTATTTTGAAGTTCACAAAAGAAAGGATGAGACCAAGAAGGAGGAGGAGAGGAAGCGCAGGTACTGGAGATTACCAAAAAACATTCTCTAATTGGTTACAGGCTTTTGTCATCATGGCCATTATCATTGGAGAACAGTATCCCAAGCACTGCTCCTCACTGTTTTGCAACCTTGATGAAATTGAAAGCATACATAGGACATAGGGGGAAGGCATGGTAGTCGACGAGCACTTTCGCCAAAGGTTATCAGTAAACCAGGATATGAGATGGGATGAATGGGACATGGGTACCTGGATGAAAATAGTTACCACCCTTAGATTGGGCAATTCATTTTGTGGCTTATTCACAAATAATAGGTCAGGGCCACAGCCCAGTGAGGACAAGAAAGGACATTGCTACCAATGCAATGAGAGTACTTGCAATGGGGGCAACTTGTAGGTTCAGGCACAAATGTTCAGAGGGTGGTGAGCCAAACCCCTTCTTTAAATGTTTCAGAAGGCTTAGATCTGCCACGGAGGTGGCTGAAAAAGGCAGCAACGCCAATACAGTTACAAGGAATGGTTCCATGGTTAGGGCAGTACTCTAGGAAGCGTGGTTGTGTCCAAAAAGTGGATCTGTTATTAAATGGTTTCAAGTTAGGTTTCTTTATTCCCAGTTCACCTTATTTACCTTTCTTGATTATATCCCCATTAAGTTTAGTTCCAAAGAAGGAGGTGGGTAAATTTAGACTAATTCAACACCTGTCATACCAAAAGGTTGGATCATCAACTACGGAACAAATAAAAAATTGGTGTACATGCGATACACTTCTGTTGACAAGGCCATCTGTCTGGTCCGTAAAGCAGGGAGGGGAGCGTGGTTGGCTAAGTTCGATATAGAATCAGCATTCAGGCTATTACCGGTCCATCCAGACTCACATCATCGAATAGGCTGCTGTTTCAAGGGTGGGTTTCATGTTGACCTTTGTCTACATATGGGCCGCTCAATATCTTTCTCTCATTTCAAGGCATTTAGTACTTTTGTGCATTGGGTGGTGGAGCAGGTATCGGGTGGTGGATCGATCATTCATTACTTGCATGATTTCTTCATAGTAGGGTCATCAATATTGCACCAGTACATAATAGATAGTTTTCTTATCAGCTAGCAGCTGATAAGTGAGAAGGTCCCGCCACTAATCTCAATTTCCTGGGTATCAATATAGACTCTAAGGCTATAGTCAGAGAAGATATTTATGGTGGACCTAGTGATAAAGTTGAATGTTTGTGGGTAGAGTTAAATAGCGGAGCAGCAAATTCCAAAAGAATATTAGTAGGAGTATGCTATAAACCCCCAAATATAGCTTAAAGTGAGGAAATACAATTATTGTTACATTTTGGAAATGCAGCTAAGCACGGGCAAGTTCTAATAATGAGTGATTTTAATTACCCTGAAATAAACTGGATAAATGAGACCAGCAGTTCAGCTAAGGGGAGCAGGTTCTTGAGTACACTCAGGGATCATTATCTGGCCCAGGTTATACAGGAGCCTACTAGAAATGAAGCTATTTCATCACAAATAATATTGATATGGTATCTAATGTTGAAATAGGGCAACCTTTGGGAAACAGTGATCACAACACAGTCTCATTTGAGATTGAATTAAAAAAAACATAACTGTAAGGGGCCAACAAAAACTTTAAATTTTAAAAGGGAAGATTTTAATGGTCTAAGGGCAGCAATACAAAGTATAGACTGGGTACAGAGAACTGATAGGTAAAAACACTGAACATAAATGGACAACATTCAAATCCTTACTAAATATACATACACATTGACATATACCGGGTGGGAATAAAAGTAAAAGGAGTAAATCCTATCCAATGTGGCTTAACAATGATTTAAAGATCAAGATACGGAGTAAAAAACAGTTATTTATATTATACAAACAAGAGGGGACAGAGACTGCTTTACGGGAATACAAGGAAATCAACAAGGCAGCAAAAGGGCTATTAGACTGGCTAAAATAGAAAATGAAAAATGAATTACAAAAGAGAGTAAGACTAACCCTAAAATATTTTTTAAGTATATAAATGGGAAGAAGCCGAGGAAGGAAGCTATAGGAACATTACAATGTGACACAGTCGGAAAATTAGTGACCAAGAAAAGGCAGATAAGCTAAATAGGTTCTTTTCTTCGGTATACAAAAGGGAGGTACCGGTGGTTGGGACACTGCAACATAATGGGGCCACAATACCTTTGCCAAATAATTGGTTAACACAGGAAGTAATCCAAAAGAGGTTGGAAAAAATAAATGTTAATAAAGCCCCGGGTCCTGATGGAATACATCCAAGGGTACTCAGGGAACTGGGTTCTGTAATAGACAAACCATTATATTTAATTTTTCAAGATTCACTCAACACAGGGTCTCTACCAGATGACTGGAGAAAAGCTGATGTGATACCTATATTTAAAAAGGGAGCAAGAGCAAATCCAGGGAATTACAGACCAGTGAGCCTGACTTCTGTAGTGGGGAAGCTTTTAGAAGGGTTAATAAGGGATAATATACAAGAATATGTCTATTTGAACAGGATTATAAGTAGGAGTCAACATGGATTTATGAGGGATAGGTCATGTCAAAAAATCTAATTAGTTTCTATGAGGAGGTTAGTAGGAACCTGGATCAAGGCAACTCAGTGGATGTAGTCTTTTTGGATTTTGCAAAGGCTTTTGATACAGTGCCACAAAGGAGACTATTGGGCAAACTAAGGGATACAGGAATTGCAGTAAATATCTGCTCATGAATTGAGAGCTGGCTGGAAAGACAGGATGCAAAGGGTTGTTGTAAATGGAACATACTCCGATTGGACTAATGTGGTAAGTGGGGTTCCTCAGGGTTCATTATTAGGTCCTCTCCTTTTTAACATATTTATTAATGACTTAGAGGTAGGATTGGAGTGTGGGGTCTCCATTTTTGCTGATGACACAAAGTTGTGCAAGGTAATTAAATCAGATAATGATGTGGTTTCCCTCCAAGGGGATTTACATAAAATTAAGGAATGGGCATCTAAATGGCAGATGAGATTTAATATGAATAAATGTAAGTTTATGCATCTGGGAAGGAAAAATAGCCATGCAATTTATAATCTTAATGGAGCAAATCTAGGTGTATCAGATATTGAAGGGGTTTTGGGAGTGCTTGTGGACAACCACCTAGGTAACAGTGCTCAAAGCCAAGCAGCAGCTGCAAAGGCAAATAAAATATTAGCATGTATTAAGAAGGGTATAGAAGCCAGGGAAGCAAATATAATTCTGCCACTATACAAATCTCTAGTACGCCCTCATTTGGAATATGGAGTACAATTTTGGGCACCACTTCATAAAAAGGACATTTTAGAGCTGGAAAAAGTACAGAGAAGGGCAACAAAACTAATAAGGGGAATGGAGGGGCTAAGTTATGAAGAAAGACTAACCAAACTAAACTTATTTTCTCTAGAAAAAAGGTGTCTAAGAGGAGATATGATTACCTTATATAAATACATCCAGGGTCAGTATAAAGATTGGTCAAGGGAGCTTTTTGTGCCAAGAGGTTTTCAACTGACAAGAGGACATCCCTTGACGTTAGAAGTAAAAAGATTCCACCTTAAAGAAAGAAAAGGGTTCTTCACAGTAAGGGTGGTTAATCTGTGGAATTCTCTACCAGAGGAGGTGGTGACAGTGGATTTGATAGATAACTTTAAAAGGGGACTAGATTTATTTCTAATTAAAAAGGGAATTCAGGGTTATCATGGATAATTAGAGAGAAAGTATTGATCCAAATTTTTTATATTTCCCTTTGAGACAATTGGCTAAGTCTCGCTTGTGTTTTTTGTTTTTTCTATTTGCCTTCCTCTGGACTAATTAATAATAATAAAAAGAAAAAAAACATTAAATAATTGATTAATAATTAATTAACAACTAATGAATTAATAGTTAATCCGCATATTACAGATCAGAGGAGATCTTAAAAGGTTGAACTTGATGGACTGAAAGTCTTTTTTCAACCTTAAATACTATGTAACTATGTAACTCTGTGGGTTTTAGAAGTGCACTTGCCTTGGATGAAGTGCGGGAGCTAAACAAGTGTATTTGCGAACTTCTGAGCAAAAAGAAGGCTACACCTAGGGAATTCCAATCTCCATTGGGTAGGCTAAATTTTGCTTGTAGGGTGATCCACATGGGTAGGATTTTTAAAAGGCACTTATCATTGGCAACTTCAGGTGTTAAGAAACCACATGACCTTATTAGGATTAATAGTTCCATGAGAGAGGACCTTGGAGTCTGGGAAACATTTCTAGCACAGTTCAATGATAAGGCATTTTTCATAGCTGACCATATAACTAGCGATGATCTAGATTTGTTCACGGATGCATCTGGTGGAAAAAGTTTTTGAGCTTATTTAAGAGGGAAATGGTGTCATCAGTTATGGCACTTGGTTCAGTCTAGGTTGAATGTTACGTTCTTTGACCTTTTTCCGATAATAATGTTTATACATTTGAGGGATCAGCATGTTATATTCCACTGTAACAATCTGGGTGCAGTTTCGACGATAAATTCCCTATCAGCTGCTTTGTTGCTGGTGGCGCGTCTAATTAGGCACCTGGTACTGGAGTGTTTAAGAAAGCACATTTTATGCAGGGCAGTTCACATACCCAGTTGTAAGAACTCACTGACGCATTATCACGTTGCTCAGTGCAAACGTTTTAGCTCCTTGGCACCCTGTGCAAGTGTCAAAGCTACCCCTTCCTATGGCCCTATGGGATTTGTGAGTTAAGCACAGGATATGGTACCACACATGTCCCTTGTCAGTTTACGCTGCTGTTGTGACAAAGCTACGGTGATCTGATAATTGTGACAACAAACCTTAAAAGAAATATATATATATATCTAAAATTAAAATTATAAATGAGGTAAATAAGCTATGACATTATGTTTATCAAGGTAACAATTACATTGGTTCTATTGATTGTATTGTTCCAGGTGCTAAGCCTGTGTCTACTTGGATAATCGGCCATTCCTATATCTATTGGGCCCGCCATACGGCTGCTACAAAAGATAATGGTCTGCAACTAAATGTTGATAATAGTAAGACAGTCATAAGATGGTTCAGGATTAGGGGGTTACGATGGAAAGCGGTACTCCCCGAGGTAGTCCAATATGCCCATTTGTTTTCGCTTCCGGACATACTGGTTATTCATGCAGGGGGTAATGACCCAGCTGATTCTAGTCATAAAAACTGATATTGATAGGCTACAACATTTATTTCCCACTATGGTTGTTCTCTGGTTGGACATAATATTGCGCTTTAAATGGAGTCCACTAATATAGGGACCAATACTCAATAAGTGCCATAAAAAAGTAAACAAAGTTGTCTCCAGTCATGTCAGAAAGCTGGCGGGTTTTGCCATAAAACACAACTACTTGGAGTGACCCTACTTTTTACTCAAGGGATGGGGTGCATTTGAATAGGTTTGGTTGGCGAATTTTTAACTTCAATCTCATGGAAGGTTATTTGCACGGCCGCAGCAGCTATGGGTGTGAGTACCCCCTATTAGGGATGGGGGGTGGTCACAGGTTCCATTGAGTGTGCCTAGTTAGGGTGGCTCACTCTATGTGGGGTGGAGCGCTCCTTGTTAGGGCGGTGCTCTTGTGGCGGGGGGTGCTTTCCCACATATGGTTGGAAAATGCCTTGGAAATGCCAGTTATGTATATAAGTTAAGGGCACGGGTTCCCTTCACTTCATATGTGGCAGTGAGCAATGCACCTCTCTTGCTGCGGCCTGTTTTACCCATACTTGGTATCGGTGTCATATGTCTGTGTTATATATTGTATTTAAATCAGTTCTGAGTCAGCATGTATTCAGTGCTTGCGGATTAGCAGCCATATTGCATTCAGTGATGGTACTGGGAGGAGCAGCCATGTTTTCAGTGACATCAGAGGCTGGAGTCAGGATGGCATCTTTGTGGTCAACATAGAGGCAGCATGTGTTTAGTGCTGGGGGAGTGATGGTAACTTGTATTCAGTGCTGGTAGGGGGTCTTCATATAGTAAGTGATGGTAGGGGTCAGAGCATGTATTCAGTGCTGGCAACTTGTATATAGAGAGATGGTAGGTGGGGGGAAATGAGGAAACTGTTCACAATTAGACATTGAAAAAACATTTTGTAAGTAATATATAACATGTGCAATAAGTAAAAAGAAAAATGGAGAGGTTTCCTAAGTGTTTCAGGGGCTGCAATGCGCATCCATGAGGTGACTTCCATTGCAAATAAGCTCAGTAAGTTATTAAAAATAATAAAATAATAATCATATCATAAATAAACCCTGTGTGTACTTCTCTAGCTGCCCATTACTACACATGTTTGTAGATCTGGGGGCACCCACAAGCTTTTTTTGCCCGTATGTGATCCTATTAGTCCCCAGTTGGAAGATTGGACTGGTCTGCTCGGGTGGGAGTCCACTTTACTTATTTCACACTATAAATAAATACTAGCTACTTGCACGTCAAAAAATGACGGTCAATAAAAATTAAATGTTGTGAAATTTGTTTGCAACACAAAATGAGTCAGCTACATTTGTTCCTTTTTTTGTTTTCTAAAAATAAATACACATTTATTGTTTTAACTTTTTATTTTTTTAACTTTCAACTTATATTTCACCAACATATTTTTTTTTCAATCTTCAGTCTTTTAATTGTGATATATATAATAACAATATAATAATGTCTTACTTTTTAATGCATACATATTGTAAAGTCTAACATGAAAGTTTGTAACATGCAACTTGTATATTAAACAATCTTTCAACATTTTTTTAACAATACTAACACTTTTTAATTGATATTTATCCATGAGTAACTGAGGACTATGTTAACTTTGAGTAACTACGGTATATACTCGAGTATAAGCCGAGTTTTTCAGTACTTTTTTTAAGGCAAAAAAAGGGCCCCCTCGGCTTATACTAGAGTCACTCTCCCCCTGTGTCTCTCTAACCCCCCCTGTGTTTCTCTCTAACCCCCCCCGTGTGTCTCTAACCCCCCCGTGTGTCTCTAACCCCTCCGTGTGCCTCTCTACCCCCCGTGTCTCTTTTCCTCCCCCCTCCTCAACCTAAACCCCCCTCAACCCCCCTCCTCCACCTAAACCCCCCTAAATATCTCCCCCCTCTCCCCTCACTTACCTGTACTTTAGGTGGAGGAGGGGGGTTGAGGTGGGTTTAGGTTGAGGGGGGGGGGGTTGAGGAGGGGAGTTGGGGTTGAGGGGGATTGAAGGGAAGGTTTAGGGGGGTTGAGGTTGAGGAGGTAGGTTGGAGTTGAGGCTGGTTGAGGTTGAGGAGGGGGGTTGAGGGGGGTTGAGGTGTAGGAGGGAGGTTGAGGATGTGGGGTTGAGGATGAGGATGTGGGGGTTGAGGAGGGGGTTGAGGAGGAAAGTTGAGGAGGGGGTTGAGGATGGGGGGTTGAGGAGGGAGGTTGAGGAGGGGGTTGAGGAGGGAGGTTGAGGATGAGGATGGAGGATGAGGAGGGAGGTTGAGGATAAGGAGGGAGGTTGAGGATGAGGAGGAGTGGTTTGTGCAGGGGGGTTGAGGATGGGGGGTTGAGGAGAGAGGATGAGGATGGGGGGGTTGAGGATGGGGGGATTGAGGAGGGAGGTTGAGGAGGGGGGTTGAGGAGGGGGGTTGGGGTTGAGGGGGGGTTGAGGTTGAGGAGGGTTGAGGTTGAGGAGGGGGTTGAGGATGAGGATGGGGGGTTGAGGAGGGAGGATGAGGATGGGGGGCTTGAGGAGGGGTTTGAGGATGGGGGGTTGAGGAGGGAGGTTGAAGAAGGGGTTGAGAATGGGGGGGTTTAGGAGGGAGGTTGAGGATGAGGAGGGAGGTTCAGAATGAGGAGGAGGGGTTGAGGAGGGGGGTTGAGGTTGAGGAGGGGGGTTGAGGATGGGGGGTTAAGGGTAGGGGGTTGAGGAGAGAGGATGAGGATGGGGGTTGAGGAGAGGGGGTTGAGGATGGGGGGGTTGAGGAGGGAGGATGAGGAGGGAGGTTGAGGAGAGGGGGTTGAGGATGAGGAGGGAGGTTGAGGAGGAGGTTGAGGATGAGGAGGGAGGTTGAGGATGAGGAGGGAGGTTAAGGATGAGGAGGGAGGTTGAGGAGTAGGGTTGAGGAGTGTGATAAGGGAGGGGGAAGAGACACAGAGAAGGGAGAGGTTGGAAGAGACACAGGGAAGGGAGAGTGGAGAAGAGACACAGGGAGGGGAGAGGGGAGAAGAGACACGGAGAGAGAGGGGGACACAGAGGGCACAAGAGGGACACAGGGACAGCACATTTCCCAACCTCGGCTTATACTCAAGTCACTCATTTTACCCAGTATTTTGTGGTAAATTGGGTGACTCGGGTTATACTCGGGTGAGTTTATACTCGAGTATATATGGTAAATCGTTTTAACAATTACATGCTTTGTAACATTCATTCCATTTCTTGTTAAACTAAATTGGCATTGAATCCAGAGGAAGGCAAACAATAAAAACCCCTATTTCAACTTTTCCAATTGTATCAAAGAGGGGAAAAAAATAATTACTTCCTGACCCCATTAACTGGTGATCGGATTACTCCCTGAATAAATACTTTGTCTTTAAATTATACAGTTCAAAGTATTATCAAATGCTGAAACTTGTAGTAATATACATCTTTGACTATATCACATATATATTGAAATAACTTTCCCAAACTTTGAAAATGCACAGTTAACATGTGAAATAGTAACATAAAACAAAAACATTTAACCCTTGCAAGTCAATAAAATGTCAGAGTTTTTTTTGTGTGGAGCCAATCATGTGAAAAGGTAACTTTCAACCCATTCCAATCTGTTTAAGGATGTTTTCCTGTTGTTTTTCTTGTATTTTCCTTTTTTTTTGTTCTGGCTGTACTTTGTGCAAATGGCACATAGAGTTTCCTACGTGAAATAGAGGTCCCTTATTTAAAGAGTCCCAGAGTACTTACATTTTGTACTGGAAGTAAAACCACTGTTCTCTATGTTTTTTGCCATTCTATAGAGTTTCTTATTGAAATAGTGGTTTTATGAAATCAGATCGAGTACCATAAAATGTTGTCGTGGAAATAAAACCACTGTCCTCTATATTTACAGCACCTCATAGTACACAATGTTTTTTGTATAAACGCATCCATCTTCCAATAAATGACCTTGACTTTAATTTTCTTCAACATGCACTTATTTATTTTTGGATTCGTGCACCTTGAAAAAGCAACATAAAGTTGTGCATGTGCAAAAACTGGTTCTTTAAAAAAAATCCCAACAGACTTAAAAGTTTGTCCTTGGGGTTTATTGATGGTCATGGCAAATGCCATGATAACTGGAAATTGTCTCCTTTGGAGGACAAAAGGCAAACCACTCTCACTTGGAGCTAAATCAATTCTTGGTATAAAAACTCATTCACCTTTATGGGTCCCAGTTATAATTTCTGCATGTATAAAATGATCTTTTAACTCATGCACAATTAATCTGGTCCTATTACAAAGTCCTTTTTTTGGATTCATATTTCTCAATGACATGACACTTGCCCCTTTTTTCAATTGTAAAATATGTGGTGGCATTCCAGATGGTGTTAAAGAATTATTAAATTCAATACTTAAATTCGATTCACTGTCTTTATCATCAGCCAAAACTGAATCTGCACTGTAATAATTCTTTTGTGGTGCATTGATGTATTTTAAAATGTCGTTATTTACATTCAAGGCATCTATATTTTTTGATGTTAATATCACTTTGTTTGCAATGTCTGAGTAATCCTCGTTATTAAGAGTGTTTAGAAATATGGCTGATATGAGTGATTCATTGCAAACCATTTCTGATGGAATTTCAATGGTATCATTTGGTAAATGCTGTATTTCTGGATGTTTTCCTTCTCCGATTTTAATGAACCAATCAAGGAATTAATTTTGGCCTTCAGATCTCATATTTAATTCTAATTTGAGATGTGTTAATATTTGCCACAGTTTACTGGTCTTGATACATGTTTCAATGATCTCCGTTCTATTTCCGTGTCGCACAACAGGTAATGTTTGCCTAAAATCTCCTCCTAACACCATCACCTTTCCACCAAATGGCAACTTATTATCCATCACTTCTTTTAAAAATCTGTCAATACTTTGCAATGCATGACATGACATCATTGTTGCCTCGTCTATGATAATTAGTTTAGTTAGTTTAAATTTTTTTGCTTGTAAGGAATTCAGTCGAATATCTGACACTGAGGTTTCCAAAATGGGAACTGGCAGCTTAAATCCACTATGCACAGTTCTACCACCATCTAACAAAAGTGCAGCAATTCCAGTTGTTGCAAATGGCATAGCTATCTGACCCTGTGATCGAATAGAACTCATCAAACAATTGTACAGATACGTTTTTCCTGATCCACCTGGGCTGTCTAGATAGAAATACCGGTCTTTGACCATTTCATCATCTGTAGCATTTGTGATGGCATGAAATGCTTCTAACTGAAAAGTATTTAAAGTTGCCAGTTTTTCTTGGGTTTTTTGTTTTTGTAGCTTAGTGTCATAATCATCAAAATTGATGTCATCTATAAGTCCTGGATGTGGTAAATTAAAACTTGCACAATTTAATCCATGAGCCAACAATATTTAAATCAATGTTTTTAACAGAGCTATTTGTTCTCTGTCACGTGTCAAGAAATCTTCTGACATGTTTAATTTAAATGTTTCCCACAAAGTGAAAGCATCAGGTACATTGCAAAATATGCAAATGAATGCAAATTGTTGTCTCATTTGCTTTGGCATTTGACATAGTGCTGCTTCTTCCAGACACCTCTCCCATTCTGTATCATCAGCTATGAAATGTTGATGTCTTGCAGCTAATAGAAATGTATCATAAACTATGTCATTCACTGTACGTATATGCTCAAAACTCTGTGCACCGGGAACATGTAGCAGAAGTAATCTTAAGCTGAAACGTTCAATGTCCCTTGGACTGACGGTATAAATGCGTGGTATAATTTTATGTGCATCTCTTCTTCGTTGTCGCCATAGACCATTTACAAATACATAGTGATATGTTATCTTTATGTATAAAAATTGTCTGGCCTGCGTATCCTGACAGTTTAATTTAAACCATGCAGTAAATGTGGTATCTTTGTCTTCACTTTGATATAATGCAGTTCTTTCATTTCCTGCAGTAAAGCAAACCAATTGACTTTAAAGCAAATGTACAGCTAAACGATAGATAGCATGTGACCGATCATGCATCTCAAATTTCAAAATGCGCCACATTGCTTCAGGAGCACTCACATACCGAGCATCTAAATAATTTGATAGTTCATCATGTAAAATTGGATTTTCGCTTTTATTTGCAGCACCTTGTACAACAACAGTAGCTGCGTCATATCCTTTGTATATATATTTATACACATACTTAATTGATTTAATCGAAGTGCAAGCTTCCACATTGATGTGTGTATTGTACTTGATGAGCAAATGTGGATTGAGTGGAACGACAAATCTATTATCAACCGTTTGGCCATGGATAATTGCTGTTTGTCCTTGTGTTCTTTTATACAAAGGATATCCATCACAATTTGCATACGTTTGCATTTGAAATTGTTTTGGAAATTCTTTAGTAAATTTTTTATTTTCCATACATGGTGAATTAGGATTCATCTCTCCACATGGGCCATGAATCATTCTATGTGTAACAATCTACCAAAGTTTTTTCTATTTTTTTTGGTCTGGCAATTCTGCGGAAATTACTGAATCCACTCTCTCTGCAGTGTTCAACTTATCTTTTTCCTGCAGTATTAAAAGTATGTGAGCATGTGGCAATCCTCTTTTTTTAAATTCAATGGTGTAAACAAAAGCCACACATTGTCCAAATAAGTGTGCTTTAGTGATATCATGTATTAATGAATTGAATTGAGATTGATTTTGAATACTCTTGCCACTAAATCTGGTCGGTCAGAAGTAGTTTGTCCCAGATTCAAATTTTCCTTGATCTCTGGCCATTGTGGGTTACATGTGAATTAAATAAATAAATCTGGTTTTCCAAATTTTGTGACAATAGCCATGGCATCATTATACCTTTCTCGCATATTGCGAGGAGATCCTTGGAAAGTGGATGGCAAAATAATTGCTCTTCCTGCTGGAATGTCTCTGTTGGAAGCTAAATCTGCCACATAATCCATTAATCCACAATACTGTTCTACTCGTAATTTATTTTGTTGAAATTTAATGAAATTTAGATTATTGGCTTCAACTTGTAGATATGAATCAATAATCCATTGTTGAGTGAGTTTGCCTCCATGTAAAATTGGATTAAAACAATCCCGGATAGCAGTTTGTGCCACTTTATATTCCAGCATGGAAATATTAGATCTAATAAGAAGTTTAGTATTGGGATAACTTTCCAATTGTAATTTTGGTTCCCATCCAGGTTCCCCATTTGGAAAGAAAATGGGATATGTCATTGGATCTAAATTATAGCTTAATATATTGATGTTGATAAATGGTTGTTCTTCATTGCGTGGATATATTCTAATATCCCGCTGAAAAGGTGGTTCACCATCTTCATTTTTAAACACCATGGCAACCTCATTTACAGGTGGTAAATTATATCTTCTTTGATCAGTGTTGCGATCTCTTTTTAACACCATATTTACTCTTGGTGTAGGCAATTGATGTCTTTCAGCATGTTCCTGTTGTTCTTTTTCAAGCTGTGCTAATTGTTTGTATGCTTGACTATATGTTTTTTTTGCATAATTTTATCCAGCTGTTCAAAGACTATGCGCAAAGACTGTTTATTTTCTGGAAGTGCCATTCTTTGTTCCACAACTTCCATTGTATCTAAGACATATACTGTAACTGTGCAAATTTCCTTCGCTCTCCTTCTTGTGGGTGTAAATGTGAAGTTCGGTGGTAAATTTGACCTTGAACTCTAAAACAGTAAGAACCATGTCCTGGTACATTTTCTGCTAATGTTGCACCCATTGAAGCAAATGAAATTGCACTGTTATAAGACCTGATGTTTTGTTTGAAATTATTATAATTTGGAAATGTTGGATCGCTCATAATGCATTCTAAATAATATGGAAATGGTTGTCTTAGTGGAAGTTTCACCTTTCCTTTCTGACAGCAACTAATGACATTTCCGTCAGTAGGTCTTTCCTTTATAAAATGATAGGCCCCACAAAACTGACAAACCACATTAAGTAACCCACAATAATGAGTATCTACTTGTACTGCAGTAGTAAACACATTGTCATTAGAGATGTGGCGGACAGTTCGGCCGCGGACTATTCGCAGCGATTTTGGCTCGTTTGCGCTCGCATTCGACGGCGGACACATGCGCTTTTCGGTTCGCCCCCTATTCTTTAACATTGAGGAAACTTTGACCCTGCACCTCACAGTCAGCAGACACATTACAGCCAATCAGCAGCATACACTCCCTTCCAGGGCCTTCCATCTGAAGGACAGCATACATTTTAGAATCATTCTGAAGCTGCATTCGTTGTGAGAGGACAGATAGAGTAGCTGCTGGAGATTTAATAGGGACATGGATAGCCAGGCTGTGTATTTAGATTCCACTACAGACCGGAAGGACTCATTTGATATCTGCTGCAAGGACAGCAACCCAAAAAGCCCTTTTTAGGTCTAGAACATCATTTATTTTATTTTATAATTTTTTTTTGTCTAATCTAATTGCATATGCCTGCCTGCCAGTGTGTGTGTGTGACAGGCTAATACCTAACAGCTTATATTGTGCTTATTTTCACTACTAATACCTGGTGGTGTACCATACATTGAAAACAACCATTTTGTTCCTGTAATCTAATTTCAGTTGCCTGCCTGTGCCAGGCTCACAGCTAATATTCTGCTCTGTTTCACCAGTCATAGTTGGTGTACCATACATTAAAAAAACAACACTTTGTTCCTTTAATCTAATTTCAGTTGCCTGCCTGTGTCTGGCTCACAGCTTATATTGTGCCCAATGAAATAAAACAACACTTTTTTGACTGTAATAGATTGAATAGCAATTGCCTGCCTACAGGCGTGTGTGTGAAGCCTATTGCATCTACTCTGCCAACTTTTGACAGTGCACAGTGATACGTCATATCTGGTGCAACCGTAGTGTACAGTGCCATAAAACAACACTTTTTTGACTGTAATCGATTGAATATCAGTTGCCTGCCTACAGGGGTGTGTGTGAGGCCTACAGCGCCTACTCTGCCAACTTTTGCCAGTGCACAGTGACACTCATATCTGGTGGCACCTTAAATTGCACGCGCAGTGCCCCAAATTTAAAGTTGGAGGACCGACCAAGCATCTTTTTCCATCTCCCCCTTCCAAAAATCCATGCCATATACACGTCCCCTTATAGGTGACGTAAAAGGTATCAAACTAATAGGAATAAATAGTACAACTTAATACACCATTCCTATCTGGTGGCACATTACATTGCACGTGCAGTGCCCCAAATTCGAGGTAGGTAGTCAGACCAAGCATCTTTTTCCAACTCCCTGTTCCAAAATTCCATGCCATATACACGTCCCCTAATAGTGGACGTAACAGGGATTAAACCGATAGGAATAGTACTACTTAACAGTACACACCTTATAATAACGCAGACAGAGGCAACGCAGAGAGAGGAGTCTGAAGAAGAGGAGTCAGAGAAGGAAGGTGGCTTTGAGGAGGTGGAAGACCAAACACAGCAGGCGTCCCAGGGGGCTTGTTGTCACCTTTCAGGGACCCTTGGTGGCTGGGTGGAGGAAGAGACCTTCAATGACATCAGTGAGGACAAGGATGGGACATGGCTAGCTTGGTATCCAACCTTGTGCAAATGGGGAGTTTGCGGTGCATTAAACGGGGAGATTGGTCTGTTACTGTGAAGCGGGTGTAACCCTTACACTACCTGACTGATACAACATCATACCTGATGTTTTAAAGCATGTTATTCCAAACAATTTAGGAATGTTAGGTGATTTATGCCCTTTATGGCTTAAAACCAGACTCTGCATCAACTATGTAATTTTCCGTGGGAGTTTTGCCATGGATCCCCCTCCGGCATGCCACAGTCCAGGTGTTAGTCCCCTTGAAACAACTTTCCCATCACTATTGTGGCCAGAAAGAGTCCCTGTGGGTTTTGAAATTCGCCTGCCCATTGAAGTCTAAGGCGGTTCGCAGGGTTCGCCCGTTCGCGAACATTTGATGAAGTTCGCGTCCGCGGTTCACGAACCGAAAATTTTATGTTCGCGACATCACTAATTGTCATGCATTTCTTCAACATAGATATCAGACCCACATTCTATATGTACATTGTTTTCTTGTGTGTCTACATTTAAGTCATTCTGCAAAATAGAATCATTTGACACTGGTTCACAGAGATGTTTTTGTTTACTTTTACGTTTCTTGGAAGCCCCAACACACTCACTTGCGGCTTTCTTACTCATCTTTCTTTTATTTAAAAGTCTCTGTCGATCTTCTTCTCGCAAGCGTTGTGAAGTTTCCGGTGTCTGAGTATTTCTCCACCTTTGCTTCCTTTCCCTTGCCAAACTTCTTTTGCGTTTAATTTTGTCTTCTCCATTATCATATTTTTTTTAAATATTATTATTAATTAGTATTGTCTTTTCAACTTTACATAAGTGCATGTTAAAAATTGTTGCAAAGTTATGACTAAATATTATACGTTAATGACTCAAGAAGTACTCTTCATTTTCACAAAATATAATATAGCCTTTTTTGATGCATCACTACAAAATTAAATCTTATACCTGTGAAGATGATCTTGATGTGGTTCAAAGGCTGCAAACGTCACGCTGTGTGTTGATTCCCTTGTAGATCCAAAGAAACTGTGAAATGAAATTGAGAATCTGTTTAATATTTTGCTTCATCCATATCATTAAATAAACATCAACAGACATATATTTGGCTAGATTAAAAACCTAAAAGCATATTCTTTAATTTGCTGTAAAGTAATATAATTCAATTCTGTACCTGTCAAAATTTTCCTTATGATGTTCAATGGGTCCAAACGTCACTGTCTCTGTTCATTCAGCTACAGCTCCACTGAAATTATACAAAATTGTAAAATTAATGTATAATATGTTGCTTCATCCGTATCAATCAATCAGGCCGAACATAGTTCTTTTTGCATAGATTAAAAACATGAAATAAATATATCAATCAATCAGCATGAACACACATATGTTAGCATAGATTAAAAACATACAATCAATATTCCTGTTAGTTCTTAAATAAGACTCAATTAATGTGTATTAATGTTAAATTAATGTCTGACTAAATATAACGTCAAGATGTAAGCATGAGTCTATTCCCTTTTTTTTTGTTTGAGGGGTATTTTAAAATGAGTATGTTACAACTGAAAAATATAACTATTAAAATAATGTACATTACTAATAAAAAAAGAATCAATTAATGTTCATTAATATTAAATTAATGTCTGACTAAATCTAACGTCAAGATGTAAGCATGAGTATATTCCTTTTTTTTTTTTTGGGTTATTTTATACTAAATATATAAGAACTGAATTATTAAAATAATGTACATTAAGAATTAATGAATCAATGTGTTCTTTTTTTATGCACATTCTGAAACATTAACCTTTTTTTATATTAATGATTAGTAATGATTAATTAATTAATTAAATAAAGTACATTATGAATGTTATTTACAATTCTTTCACACAGGTAATCACGATATATAGCAAATTAATTATTAAATTAATGTACATTAATAATTAATGAATCAATGTGTTGCTTTTTTATGCACATTCTTAAACGTTAACTAATTTTGATATTAATGATTAATTAATTAATTAATTAATGTACATTATGAATGGTATTGACAATTGTTTCACACAGGTAAGCACAATATTATTGTTCTATTAATTAAATTTCCTCTTTTTTTATTTATTAAGTAAGTAATAATTTAATAATTAATGATTATTAATGATATTTACCTTTTTTAATGTAATATTGCTGAAGCAGTATCCTGAAGAGCTAACAAACTCTTGATATTTTCCGGAAAGTGTCAGTTATGTGTCAAGTGTGCCCTATATATGGGCTTTGTGCGCGAGACAAATGCATTGTTTTTTCTAAGTCCCGCGTCTTGTGTAAAAAAGTGCTACGATTTAACGGCTCGCCTCGCTACGCAAGGCTCAACTGCAATGAGCGCTTGTGGCGCTCATTGCCAAAGTGCTACGGTTTAACGGCTCACCTCGCTGCCTCGCAAAAAAATACGCCCCCAAAACGACCCATTCCCAACACGTAAAACCGGACGACAACGGCGCGCATGAAAACATCAGAAACACAAGAAATAAACACAACAAACACATAAAAAGCTTACTTACAGCACGGGGGGGGTGGGGTTATCCGGCACCTCGAAAAGTTAATTTACACAAAAAAACGAGTTTAAACTGCCGAAAATAACCTAAGCAAGAGAAAAAATGGTCGCCGAGTGATGGGGTTCATTTTAGATGCCTTAGGGGGTACTTGTAGTACCCCCGTGGCGGGGGATGATTTTTTTATTTAGCGCAGGTCCTTTAAGGACCCCGGCAGAAAATGGGAAATTTGATCCCCAATCGGGATCCCCACTGCAAGGGGTAATATGGGAAGACTGTGGGGGTCCCAATGGGGACTCCCATCATAGGGAAGTAAATTGTAGGTGCCAGGGGGTTACTTGAAGTGCTCCTGCAGCAAGGGTTAATATGGGAAGGCTGCGGGGGGCCTGATCAGGACCCCTGCAGCATGGGTATGTATTTGGGGAGCAGGGGGAGTTTTAGAGGCTGGAGGGAAGTTCGTGGACCGAAGTCAGGTCTTTTTGGCTGCTTTCGCAGGCAACATAAAGGTTCTTTAAGCCTTTGTGGGTTCTCTGGAGCACCAGTGGGGCTTCTGCCTCTATTTGGGTGTTACATGCTAGCTCACATGGGACCTCTTAGCACTTGAATAGCATTATTGGATCGTAAGAGCTACGTGGCTTACAAATCAATACGTTTTCTGGCTGCAACATTACATGTTGCCTGTCTCTTAGGCATTTCTTGGCCAGCCGGCATTTTCAAACGCAAGTCGGCTGCGTGTCTGTTTTAGAGGGGAATTTAATAGCAACGTAGTGCTACTGATGTCACTACATGTTAAGAGTTTGATCTTAGCTCCAATTTAATGAAGCTATTGGATGGGTCGGAGTACTTGTAGACATTTTCAGCCTGAAGCTCGCAAATAGATTGCGAATAGCTAGAGGAGGACAATATAATATCAGTAACATTGCAGGCTTCAGTAATTGTGATATTGACAATTCAATAGGGCCCCATGTGTTCAATATATCCCTATGTGTGCATATTTCTGCATATGACAGTGTTTGTATACAGGAGTGGACATATATACAGGGATAGATATATTTGTCATGGTACATGTTATCAGCCTTATTAAATTGCAATTCAGCCAATTGAATAGGGCTCTATATAAGCACAGAGCATACATTTTTACAGAAGTTTTTAGTTAGTGAAGACCTTGCTTTTGAGTAGAAGTTCACTAACTAAAAACTTATGTAAACAATACATGCTCTGTGCTTATATAGAGCCCTATTCAATTGGCTGAATTGCAATTTAATAAGGCAATTTAATGTTGGCCTACCTACCAACTGACTGTCTCCATTTCAATCCATTATGAATGCCTCTGTTAGACTCATCTTCCGTACACAACGTTCAGTGTCGTCATCACCTCTCTGTCACTCTACTCCACGGGCTTCCCTTAGCCTCCAGAATAAAATGTAAAATCATGACCCCATACATCTCTGCTCTCATCTCCAAATACTCCCCCACCCGCCCTCTTCGTTCTGCTAATGACCTTCTTCTTTCTTGCTCTTGTCACCTCCTCTCACTTCCGTCTCCAGGACATTTTTTAGTGCTGCCCCTAGTCTCAGGAACTCCTTGCCTCACTTAACGAGATTATCCTCTTGCCTCAAAACATTTAAAACCTCATCTCTTTAAAGAAACATATCACCTTCCACCCTAACATGCTTATCATCTCTCTCCCTCTTTTACCACTCACTATCCCTTAGATTGTAAGTCTGCGAGTTTCTATCCTAAGTACATGGGAATTTACCATGGACATTGGATTCCGAGCTCAAAGACAGGGCCCTCCTTCCTTTGCTAAATGTTAATCTGTACTTGTTTGAACCTAATTTATGTACAGCGCTATGGAATATGTCGGCGTGTTATAAATAAGCTATAATAATCACATATAATAGTTGTCAAACTACGAATCGTCGTCACGCTTTGCGAGCTCGCAAAGCGTACTCGCAAGAACTGCATCCCTCGCAAATCGAGGGACGCAGTTTTGGTCCACGAGGGGCCGCATTTGCAGAGGTGGAGGCTCTACGGCGCCTCACACTCGGTTACAAACACCCACACAAGCGGCACTTTACCAAAAATATGAACCGCAGGACTTCAAAAGCAAAATTTACAACCTTAACAGACAAAAATAAGAGATGCGGGACTTAGAAAAAAAACATTAGACACACCTACATTGGATGCTGCAGGAACATCGAAACAGATTGTCAGCTCTTCAGCACAATGCTTTCTGCATATATTAATTAGGAATAGGTAAAGTATATTAGTTTATTAATTTATTCATTATTTCATTGGTATACAAGTATACATATACACAAAAAAAGCCCCTGTAATAACAAACAAACAAAAAAAAAACAACAGCAGCGCAATGAGCGTCAAAGGCGCTCATTGCGAGGCATGCGACGAGCGCCAAAGGTGCTCAGCGCAAGCCTCACAATGAGCGCTGAAGGTTCTCACGGTAAAAAATGGATAAAACAACATTCCCTGGCTTACGATTTCATGCCTGTCATTTTTTGACGGGCAATTCGCTAGTAATAATAATAATAATAATAATAATAAGGCTGTATGTCAAGATTTCTTTATAAATCAATAAGGCCCTCATTCAATTGCGATTTGGCCAATTGAATAGGGGTCTAAATAAGCACATAGCATATTTTTTTTAAAGAAGTTTTTAGTTAGTGAAAACCTTGCTTTTGGATTGATGTTTACTAACTAAAAACTTCTTTAAAAAAAATATGTTATGTGCTTATTTAGACCCCTATTCAATTGGCCAAATTGCAATTGAATGAGGGCCTAAGTCAATACTTAATAAATGTAAAATGTATTGACTAAATAAAAAAAAAACGGTTCAAAATGGCAATGAGAGAGAGCCGATGCCAGACCCAACAGCAGCCTCTTAACAAATATTTGTTTATTTGATTCTATTGAAATCTTTAAGGCTGATAAACATGTTCTAGACTCACCTCACATGATCTAGCTTCTCAAAGGGGGCTACTAGTGTAATAGTTTGAAATTAAATTATTAATTTATTCTATGTATAACCAAGCCTGGTATTCCTCCTAGTTTGTTTCTTCTATAGGGTATTGAAATAAGATATGTTATTAGTTTGTACTTTTAACATAAAAGCAGACTATGCAAGGGGTGAAGATTGTGGAGGTGGGCAATACAGGTTATACTGGCCCCTATGGTTTCTGATGGCAGCACTAGTTTTAGATGCCACATTCCCATTGTGGTGCTTGAAATGTCCCGTGTATTTAAAGTACTCCCTCCCTCCTTAGGAAGTTGATCAGCAAAAAAAATAGTAGGCCCCTCAGCTGCTTAATGGGAATATATTAGAGGCTGCATTGTTTTATTTTCCATTCTAAACACAGAGTGCCACTGTGTACTGGAGGTGAGGATTATATCAAACCCTGAAACGACTCTGTTCCTTCTGACTTGTGGTGTATGTATTCAAGTTATATCGATGATTATTGCACATTTTTGTTAATTAAACAAGCCTCAGGTGCCATTACAGGGTGTGACAGTTGGACAAGGCACAGGCTTTTTGACACATTGCAATTTATCATAATCTGTGCGTGCTTTTATTTGGATAACTAATATAAAATAAATAGATCTGAATTTACAGTTTATATACTATTTCAAAATACAAAATGTTCTAAAAAGAATATTCACTTCTGCCAATAACATACATTTCTGTGAATAATAACGTTTCTGGTATTAATATACAATTCCATGAATAACACACATTTCTGTTAATAACATATACTTCTGTGCCTAATATACGGTTGTTCTGTACTATCCCTGGGGGAGAGACATTACCTTCCCATAAGAGTCGGGTGGGTGCAGCCATAAATCACATATAACATATTTTCATAAGGTACGTTATTATCCTGGTGTACTAGTCCCCCTGTACAGCACATCCAGTAATAATATTTACCTGGCAGTAGCTACTCAACTGCAAATATTGGCTGCCATCACTACAAAACCATCATCCCCATTGCACTCAGTGGTTATATATTATCAATTAGGGTCTTTGCTGCTCTTAAAAACCCAACTCTGAGACTATTAGCATTTGGGGCCCCCATATTTATATCCAGAATAAGCATAGTGGTAATCTTATATCTTTTTTCAGTCTTGCTCTTAGCCATGGTACTCAGGATCTTTTTACAAGAACAAAAATGGATACAAAGACATGCACGATCACTACATACACAAGCCACCTGTCCTCTCTTTTTAGTCACAGGTGCCATCCATGGCAGAGGGGAGAGGGACACGTCTATGGACCACTGCAATATTCATAAAGATATATTAAAAATCTGAATATATATTGTCTAAACAATCAAAATCTACAGCCCCTTGGCATTTTTTGTGATTTGTTGCCCCACAACCTGGAAGTAACATGGATTGTTTGAGGATTTGCATCATTTAATTTACAGAACATGCCCACAAGTTTATTTTTTTTATTGTGAACCAAAAAACAAATAGGACAACATAACAGAAAAAGTCAATGTGTATAACTATTCACCCCCCTAAAGTCAATACTTTGTAGAACCACCTTTTGCGGGAATCATGTTTCCCCTTAAACCACTCAAGTGTTGCTTTAGCAGTGTGTTTGGGGTCATTGTCCTGCTGGAAGGTGACCCTTCGTCCTAGCCTCAAATCACACACAGAGTGGTACATGTTTTGCTCAAGAATATCCCTGTATTTAGCACCATCCATCTTTCCCTCAGCTCTGACCAGTTTCCCAGTCCCGGCTGCTGAAAAACATCCCCACAGCATGATACTGCCACCACCATGTTTCACTATGTGGATGGTGTTCTTTGGGTGATGTGATGTGTTGGGTTTGCGCCAGACATAGAGTTTTCTTTGATGGCCGAAAAGTTCAATTTTAGTCTCATCAGACCAGAGCACCTTCCTCCATACATTTTGGGAGTCTCCCACGCAAACTCAAAACTTGCCATTTTGTTTTTTGCTGAAAGTAATGGCTTTCTTCTGGCCACTCTGCCAGAAAGCCCAACTCTTTGGGGCGTACAACTTATTGTGATCCTATGTACAGATACTCCAGTCTCTGCTGTGGACCTCTGCAGCACCTCCAGGGTTACCTTAGGTCTCTGTGCTGCCTCTGATTAATGCCCTCCTTGCCCGGTCCGTGAGTTTTTTTGGGCAGCCGTCTCTTGGCAGGTTTGCTGTTGTGCCATGTTCTTTCCATTTGGTTATGATAGATTTGATGGTGCTCCTGGGGACCATCAAAGACTTGGATATTTTTTTATAACCTAACCCTGACTTGTACTTCTCAACAAAATTGTCCCTTAGTTGTTTAGAGAGTTCCTTGGTCATCGTGGCAGTGTTTGGTTAGTGGTGCCTCTTGCTTAGGTGTTGCAGCCTCTAGGGCCTTTCAAAAAAGTTGTGTATATGTAATGACAGATCATGTGACACTTAGATTGCACACAGGTGGACAACATTTCACTAATTATGTGGATTCTAAAGGTAATTGGTTGCACCAGAGCTTTTTATGGGCTTCATAACAAAGGGGGTGAATACATACACACATGCCAATTTTCTGTTTTCTATTTCTAAAAAATAGTTTTATGTATATATTTTTCTCATTTCCCTTCTGATCCACCACATAAAATTAAGATTAACAAAACATTGAACTTAAGGCTGTAATGTAACACAATAGTAAAGTCAAGGGGGGTGAATACTTTTACAAGGCACTGTATTTACACACAAAGCCTGCAATATATTTACACAAACATGCACACAAAGCAAAATCCAAATACACATGTTTACAAACATTCAAACACATCATACAGTGTATACAAATATATACACGCAGAATGCAGTATATACACATATAGTTACTCACAAACACACAGCATGCAGTATAGCCATATATGTAGACGCAATGAAATGATGCATGAAATATACACCTATATTTACACAGAAATGAAAATAACACATAGACAGGACAGACAATTGGCATTCTCCCTATGAGAGGGACTTGTGCTGCAAGGAGAGACAGAGGAATGGTAGATATTGATGTGAAAATACCACATTTGTATGTTATACTGTCACCCCATGACTTCCCTCACTTACTTATCTCTGCCTCTACTCTAGATCACAAGTCTCTCTCACCCCATCACTTCCCTCCATTAAAGATCCCGGCCTCTCATCCAAATCACAAGTCTCTCTCACCCCATAACTTCCTTCCATTACTTATATCTGCCTCTCCTCCAGATCACAAGTCTCTCTCATCCCATCAACTCCTTCCATTACTTTTCTCTGCCTCTCCTCTAGATCACAAGTCTCTCTCATCCCATCAATTCCTTCCATTACTTTTCTCTGCCTCTCCTCTAGATCACAAGTCTCTCTCACCCCAACACTTCCCTTTATTACTGCCATCAAATCCTTCCATTACTGATAAGTAACATTTACCCAATCACTTCCCTCCATTACTGATCTCGCCTATCCTCCAGATCAGATGTCCATCTCACCCCATCACTCCATATCATTACTGATCTCTCCTCCATATCACAAGTCCCTCTCACACCATCACTTCCTTCCATTAATGATCTCTGCCTCTCCTCCAGATCGCAAGTCCCTCTCACCCCATCACTTCCCTCAATTACTGATCTCTGATTCTACTCCAGATCCCAAGTACCTCTCATCCAATTGCTTATCTCCATTACTGATCTCTACCTAACCTACAAATCAAAAGTCCCTCTCACACCCTTACTTCCCTCCATTACTGATCTCTGCCACTCCTTCCAATTCACAAGTCCCTCTTAACCCAGTACTTCCCTGCATCACTGGTGTTCCTCTCCTCCAAATCACAAGTCCCTCTTACCCCATGACATACTTCCTTTATGATCTCTGATTCTTTCCCAAATCACAAGACCTCTCACACCATAACTTCCCTCCATTACAGATCTCTGCCTCTCCTCCAAACAAGTCCTTCTCACCACATGACTGCCTTCCATTACTGATCTCGGCCTCTCCTTCAGACCAAAAATAACTCTCACCCCATCACTTCTCTCTATTACTGATCTCTGCCTCTCCTCCACATCACAAGTCCCACTCACACTCACTTCCCTTCATTACCAATCTCGGACATTTCTCCAAACAAGTTCTTCTCACCACATGATTGCCTTCCATTACTGATCTCAGCCTCTCCTCCAGTTCAAAAGACCCTCTCGCTCCATCACTTCCCTCCATTACTGATCTTGGCCTCTCCTTCATACCACAAGCAGCTTTTAAGCAATCACTTACCTCCATTAGTGATCTCAGCCTCTCCTTCAGTTGAAAAGTCACTGTCACACCATCACTGTGCTCCATTACTGATTTTGTCTTCTCCTCCAGATCACAAGTCCCTCTCACTCCATCACTTCCCTCCATTATTGATCTCTGCCTCTCCTCCACATCAAAAGTCCCCCTCACACTCACTTTCCTCCATTATCGATCTCCCCATCTCCTCCAGATCACAAGTCCCTCTCGCCACATTACTTACTTCCATTACTGATCTCTGACTCTCTTTCATACCACAAGTAACATTTACCCAACCACTTCTCTCCATTAGTGATCTCTGCCTCTCCTCCAGTTGAAAAGTCACTGTCACACCATCACTGCGCTCCATTAATGATCTTGTCTTCTCCTCCAGATCACAAGTCCCTATCACGACATTACTTCCCTCCATTACTGATCTCTGCCTCTCCTCCACATCACAAGTCCCACTCGCACTCACTTCCCCCCATTACCGATCTTCGCCTCTCCTCTGGATCACAAGTCCCTCTCACACCATATCTTCCATTACTGATCTCTGCCACTACACCAGATCACATGTTCTGCTCATGCCATCAAATCCTTTCATTACTGATCTCTGCCTCTCCTTCAGATCACAAGTCTTTCTCAAAACCTCACTTCACTCCATTACAGATCTCTGCCTATAGATCACAGGTCCCTCTCAAACCATCACTTGCCTCCATTACTGTTCTATGCCTAACCACCAGATCACAAGTCCCTATCACTACATCACTTCATCCCATTACTGATCTCTCCTCCAGATCACAAGTTCCCCTAACACCATCTATTTCCTCCATTACTGTTTTCCTCCTATAATCCAGATCACAGGTCACCCTCACAACATCAGTTCCCTCCATTACTGATCTCGCCTATCCGCCAGATCACAAGTCCATCTCACCCCATCACTTCCTTTCATTACTGATCTCTCCTCCATATCACAAGTCTCTCTCACGCCATCCCTTCCTTCCATTACAGATATCTGCCTCTCCTTCAGATCACAAGTCCCGCTCGCCCCATCACTTCCCTCCCTTACTGATATCTGCCTCTCCCCCAGATCACCAGTCCCTCTCACGCCATAACTTCCTTCCATAACTGATCTCTGCCTCTCCTTCAGATCACAAGTCCCTCTCAAACCATCACTTCCTCCCATTACTGATATCTGCCTCTCCTCCAGATCATAAGTCCCTCTCACGCCACAACTTCCTTCCATAACTGATCTCTGCCTCTCCTTCAGATCACAAGTCCATCTCACCCCGTCACTTCCTTTCATTACTGATCTCTCCTCCGTATCACAAGTCCCTCTCACGCCATCACTTCCATCCATTACTGATATCTGCCCCTCCTTCAGATCACAAGTCCCGCTCGAGCCATCACTTCCCTCCCTTACTGATATCTGCATCTCCCCCAGATCACAAGTCCCTCTTACGCCATAACTTCCTTCCATAACTGATCTCTGCCTCTCCTTCGGATCACAAGTCCCTTTCACCACTTTATTTTCCTCTATTACTGATATCTGCCTCAACCTTCACATCACAAGTCAAACTCACACTGACTTCATTCCTCCAAACAAGTCCCTCTCACCTCATCACTGCCTTCTATTACTGATCTCTGCCTCTCCTTCAGACCAAAACTAACTCTCACCCCATTAGTTCCCTCCATTACTGGTCTCGGCCTCTCCTTCATACCATAAGTAACTTTTACCCTATCACTTGCCTCCATTAGTGATCTCGGCCTCTCCTTCAGTTTAAAAGTCACTGACACACCATCACTGTGTTCCATTACTGATCTTGACCTCCTCCAGATCAAAACTCCCTCTCACCCCATCACTTTCCTCCATTACTGATCTCTGTCTCTACTCCACATCACAAGTCCCACTCACACTCACTTCCCTCCATTACCGATCTCTGCATCTCCTCCAGATCACAAGTCCCTCTCACGCCATAACTTCCTTCCATAACTGATCTCTGCCTCTCCTCCAGATCACAAGTCCCTCTCAAACCATCACTTCCTTCCATTACTGATATCTGCCTCTCCTCCAGATCACAAGTCCATCTCATGCCCATCACTTCCTTTCATTACTGATCTCTCCTCCGTATCACAAGTTCCTCTCACGCCATCACTTTCTTCCATTACTGATATCTGCCTCTCCTTCAGATCACAAGTCCATCTCACCCCATCACTTCCTTTCATTACTGATCTCTCCTCCGTATCACAAGTCCCTCTCACGCCATCACTTCCATCCATTACTGATATCTGCCCCTCCTTCAGATCACAAGTCCCGCTCGAGCCATCACTTCCCTCCCTTACTGATATCTGCATCTCCCCCAGATCACAAGTCCCTCTCACGCCATAACTTCCTTCCATAACTGATCTCTGCCTCTCCTTCGGATCACAAGTCCCTCTCACCACTTTATTTTCCTCTATTACTGATATCTGCCTCTCCTTCACATCACAAGTCAAACTCACACTGACTTCATTCCTCCAAACAAGTCCCTCTCACCTCATCACTGCCTTCTATTACTGATCTCTGCCTCTCCTTCAGATCACAAGTCCATCTCATGCCCATCACTTCCTTTCATTACTGATCTCTCCTCCTTATCACAAGTTCCTCTCACGCCATCACTTTCTTCCATTACTGATATCTGCCTCTCCTTCAGATCACAAGTCCCACTCGCCCCATCACTTCCCTCCCTTACTGATATCTGCCTCTCCCCCATATCACAAGTCCCTCTCATGCCATAACTTCCTTCCATAACTCATCTCTGCCTCTCCTCCAGATCACAAGTCCAGCTCGCCCCATCACTTCCCTCCCTTACTGATCTCTTTTTCTCCTCCAGATCACAAGTACCTCTCATCCATTCTCTCATCACCTCTCATCAAAATTCCCTCTTACACCCTTACTTCCCTCTATCTGCCTTCTATTACTGATCTCTGCCTCTCCTTCAGACCAAAACTAACTCTCACCCCATTAGTTCCCTCCATTACTGGTCTTGGCCTCTCCTTCATACCATAAGTAACTTTTACCCTATCATTTGCCTTCATTAGTGATCTCGGCCTCTCCTTCAGTTCAAAAGTCACTGACACACCATCACTGTGTTCCATTACTGATCTTGACTTCTCCTCCAGATCACAACTCCCTCTCACCCCATCACTTTCCTCCATTACTGATCTCTGTCTCTACTCCACATCACAAGTCCCACTCACACTCACTTCCCTCCATTACCGATCTCTGCATCTCCTCCAGATCACAAGTCCCTCTCACGCCATAACTTCCTTCCATAACTGATCTCTGCCTCTCCTCCAGATCACAAGTCCCTCTCAAACCATCACTTCCTTCCATTACTGATATCTGCCTCTCCTCCAGATCACAAGTTCATCTCATGCCCATCACTTCCTTTCATTACTGATCTCTCCTCCTTATCACAAGTTCCTCTCACGCCATCACTTTCTTCCATTACTGATATCTGCCTCTCCTTCAGATCACAAGTCCCACTCGCCCCATCACTTCCCTCCCTTACTGATATCTGCCTCTCCCCCATATCACAAGTCCCTCTCATGCCATAACTTCCTTCCATAACTCATCTCTGCCTCTCCTTCAGATCACAAGTCCAGCTCGCCCTATCACTTCCCTCCCTTACTGATCTCTTTTTCTCCTCCAGATCACAAGTACCTCTCATCCATTCTCTCATCACCTCTCATCAAAATTCCCTCTTACACCCTTACTTCCCTCTATCTGCCTTCTATTACTGATCTCTGCCTCTCCTTCAGACCAAAACTATCTCTCACCCCATTAGTTCCCTCCATTACTGGTCTTGGCCTCTCTTTCAGTTCAAAAGTCACTGACACACCATCACTGTGTTCCATTACTTATCTTGACTTCTCCTCCAGATCACAACTCCCTCTCACCCCATCACTTTCCTCCATTACTGATCTCTGTCTCTACTCCACATCACAAGTCCCACTCACACTCACTTCCCTCCATTACCGATCTCTGCATCTCCTCCAGATCACAAGTCCCTCTCACCATATCACTTACTTCCATTACTGATCTCTGCCTCTCTTCCAAATCACAAGTAGCTCTCACAACATCACTTCCCTCTGTTACAGATGTCAGCCTTTCCTCCAAGCAAGTCCCTCTACCAATCACTGCCTACCATGATCTCGGCCTCTCCTTCAGACCAAAAGTACTTCTCACCCCATCACTTCCCTCCATTACTGATCTCAGCCTCTCGTTCATACCACAAGTAACATGTACACAATCACTTCCCTCCATTAGTGATCTCGGCCTCTACTCCACATCACAAGTCCCACTCTCACTCATTTCCCTCCATTACTGATCTCTGCATCTCTTCCAGATCACAAGTCTCTCTCACACCATCACTTCCTTCCATTACTGATCTCTACCACTCCTCCAGATCACAAGTCACTCTAACATCATCACATCCTTCAATTAATGATCTCTTCCTCTCCTTCAATTTACAAGTCCCCCTCAAACCATCACTTCCCTCCATTACTGATCTCGCCTATCGTCCAGATCACAAGTTCCACTTACACCATAACTTCCTTCCATTACTGATCTCTGTGTCTCCTTCAAATCACAAGTCTGTCTCACCCATAACTTATCTCCATTATTGACCTCTGGCTCTCCATCAGATCACAAGTCCCTCTCACACCCTGACTTTCCTCCATGACTGATCTCTGCCTTTCCTCCAGATTACTGGTGTATGTCTTTCATCCAGTTCAGTAGTCCCTCTCACCCTATCACTTACCTCCAATACTGATCTCAGCCTCTCCTCCAGATCCTAAGTCCTCTAACCCTTTTACTTCCTACCAATACTGGTCTATGTAATGATATAGAAATCACAAAGTTGTGGAGACCAGTAGCCAAGGTCAGCAATAATCCAGTTCCGCAAACTTGTAGGTGAAACAGGAACAAGGTTTATTGAAGTGATCAGAAACCACACAATAATCTGGCAAGGATCAATAGACAGGAAGTGCCTTATATAGGCCAAGGACCAGACACCTGACCAGACACAGCTGAAGAGACTTAGGTACTGATACAATTGCTAGCAGAGTCAAGCTTATAAGGTCCAAATGGAATTCACAACAGGCAGGCTGGCGCAGTGGTAGGGAAGAGGTATAGCAGCCTGGGGACCAGGGTTCAAAACCCAGCAGAGTCAATTCCTCACATTACCCCCGCCTCAATAGGTGCAGCCTCTGGATGCCCTATTACCTGGTTTAGCAGGGTACTGCACATGAAAAGACTGAAGGAGATCAGGAGCGTGAATATTGTCCACTGGTTCCCACGAACTCTCCTCCTCACCATAGCCTTTCCAGTGAACCAGATACTGAAGCTTGCCACGGAAGATCCTGGAGTCAAGAATTTTGTCCACTTCGTACTCATCCTCACCATCCACGAGGACTGGAGGTGGGGAAGGCAGGGCTCGGCCAGGGAAAGTGTTTTAATGAAAAGGCTTAAGCAGTGCAACGTGAAACACTGGATGTATTTTCATGGAATTCGGGAGTTGTAAACGGAAAGTGACAGCATTGATCTGAGCAATGATCTCAAAAGGTCCCATGAACCTTTGACCCAATTTATGAGAAGGAATCCGAAGCTTGAGATTCCTTGTTGACAGCCACACCTTGTCACCAACGTGATAGACTGGGGCCTCCTTTCTATGCCTATCAGCAGCTCTTTTGTAACATTCCTGAGCCTCCAAAACTGTCTCTTTCAACAGTGCTTGGGAATCACGTAAGGCCGTTAGCCGGTCAGCGACAGCAGGAATGGAAGTAGTAATTGGGAGACTGACTAGAAAGGTCGGATGGTAACCATAGTTGTCAAAAAATGGGCTCAAAGAAGTGGAGCAGTGTTGGGCATTGTTATAGGCAAACTCCGCCGTGGGTAGAAAATCCAGCCAGTCATCCTGCAGGTAACTAATATAGCACCGCAAATATTGCTCCAAAGTCTGTTTGGTTCGCTCAGTCTGTCCATTACTTTGCGGATGAAAAGCTGACGACAGATATACATTAATACCTAGATTAGAACAATAATGTTTCCAAAAACAAGACGTAAACTGCACTCCCCTGTCAGAAACTACTTCATCAGGCACTCCATGCAAGCGAAATATTTCCCGAATAACCAGGTCAGCCGTCTGTTTAGCTGAAGGGAGACCACGAGCTGGTATGAAATGACCCATCTTAGTTAACCTGTCCACAACAACAAGAATGGTAGTGTGTTCCTTAGAGGGAGGTAGTTCCACAATAAAGTCCATGGATATAGATCCCCAGGGACGATGAGGAATCGGAAGAGGCTGAAGCAAGCCAACAGGGGATGAGCGAGGAGTCTTATGTCTGGCACACACATCACAAGAGGACACATGCTTCTTAACATCCTCATTATACTTCGGCCACCAAAAGGATCGGGCAAGTAGCTCTTGTGTCTTTCGGATTCCTGGATGACCTGCTGGTTTTGAGTCATGGTAGAGACGTAAAAGGTCCAGTCGCACTGACTCCGGAGCAAACAGACGTTGTTGAAAAATCCAAAACCCATTACGCATCGTCAAATGGAGGTCACGAGGAGGATCACGAAGAACTGGGTCTTCAGCGTAGCCCTTTTTAATGCGAGACATCAGATCAGAAGGAAATGTAACTCCTATAAATATATCCTCTGGCAAGATGGTGGTCTTGGTTACGGTAGTATGGAGGGGGTCAGCTATTCTAGACAAGGCATCCGCCTTACCATTCTTGGAGCCAGGACGGTATGTAACCAAAAAATTAAACCTTGAGAAGAATAGGGACCAGCGTGCTTGTCTGGCTGACAGTCTCTTAGCTGATCGAATACATTCCAGATTTTTGTGATCTGTGAGGACAGTAATTGGATGGGTAGCTCCCTCCAAGAGATGTCTCCATTCAGTAAAGGCAGCTTTTATAGCCAATAGTTCTTTATTCCCTATGTCATAGTTTCTTTCTGCTGGCACCATCTGGCGGGAATAGAAGGCACACGGATGTAACAGCATCTTAGGTCCAGTCCTTTGAGACAGTATAGCACCAACAGCTGAATCAGAAGCATCAACTTCCACAATAAATGGTAATTCCGGCTGAGGATGTACCAGGACAGGGGCAGAGGTAAACAGAGTCTTCAATCGGGAAAATGCGGTATCCGCCTTATCGGACCACTGAAAAGGAGTCCCCTTACGTGTGAGTTCAGTGATCGGTGTAATAACGGCAGAGAAATTCTTAATGAAACGCCTGTAAAAATTGGCAAACCCCACAAATCTCTGAACATCTTTTTCATTCTTGGGGATGGGCCAGTCCAGCACAGCTTTAATTTTACTTGCGTCCATACTTAAACCTTTGGGAGTTATTACATACCCCAGGAATTGAATGTCTGTTTGTTCAAACTCACATTTTTCTAGTTTAATGTATAGGCGGTGGGTACGAAGGCGCTTTTAGAACTATACGGACCTGTTTTCTGTGGTTTTCAAGATTATCAGAGAATATTAGGATATCATCCAAATATGCCACAACAAACTGATCTAGGAGATCTCGTAGTACATCATTGATAAGATGCTGGAAAGTTGCAGGGGCATTACACAGCCCAAAAGGCATTACTAGAAATTCGTAATGCCCGTACCTGGTTCTGAAAGCTGTTTTCCATTCATCATTGGGTCTTATGCGAACCAGATTATATGCCCCCCGAAGATCAAGCTTCGTAAATATTTTAGCTGAGCGAAGTCTCTCCAAAAGTTCAGGAATCAGAGGCAAGGGGTAGCGTTTTTTAACAGTGATGTTATTAATGTCCCTGTAATCAACGCATGGCCGTAGGCTGCCATCTTTCTTTTCTACGAAGAAAATAGGAGCTCCTGCTGGAGAAGTAGATGGTCGAATAAAGCCTTTGGCAAGATTTTCTTGGAGGTATTCACGAAGAGCTTTCAATTCAGGCTCAGAAAGGGAATATATACGGCCAAATGGGATAGCAGCCCCAGGCAACAGCTCTATTGGGCAATCATAAGGCCTGTGTGGTGGAAGCTGATCAGCATTCTTCTTATCACAGACATCTGCAAAATCCTGATATTGTAGAGGAAGCTTAGTCAAGTTTGTAGCAACTATTTCATTAATTGTTGTGGCAACAGGTGTTACCTTAGAGGGTTGACAATTCATTAAGCAGTGTTCTGAAGGAAAGGACAAAGTTCTGATCTTCCAATCAATCTGTGTGTTATGCAGAGCAAGCCAAGGTACCCCCAAAATCACTGGAAACTGTGTTGAGGAAATTAGGTGGAAAGAGATAGCCTCATGGTGATTCACTTCCACAGTCAACTTTAAGGGCACAGTCTCATGTGTAACCGGGACCGACGTAAGTGGAGAACCATCCACTGTCTCCATTAACACAGGTGAAGAATTAGGGATAGACTGAATTCCATTTCCTGCTGCAAATTTAATGTCCATAAAGTTTCCGCCTGCTCCAGAATCTATCATAGCTGTAGTTGAAATTTTACGATCACCACATTGCAACGTGATAGGCACCACAAAATGAGGATGTTGAGTCAACATACCCTCTTCACCATGAGCCAGAGAAAACAAGGGTTGTGTGACAGAATCCAGTTGATCCGAAATCTGGGATTGTTGTCGAATCTGTGCACCCTCAGCCGCCATAGCTATTGTTTTTTTGGATTTGCTAGGGCAATTGATGGCATAGTGCCCTGCACTAACACAATACAGGCATAAATTGTGAGTGCGTCGCCACTGTTTTTCTTCGTTGGATAATGGCCCTCTTATTAGATTTACCTGCATAGCCTCTGGCTCAGAGTCTGTAGGTGTTTGTGGGATCGGAGTAGAAGTTCTTGAATAGGAAATTGGAGTAGTACTTGGTCTAAAAGAGCCCTGTCTTTCCAATCTTCTTTCAGAAAGTCTCTGATCAATACGTATAGCCAAACGCACAAATGCATCAAAGTCAGCAGGAAGATCAACACAAGCTAGCTCATCTTTTATAGCTTCTGAGAGACCTTTTCTGAAGTGGAACCTCTGGGCTGATTGGTTCCAGGTAGTATCAGCAACCCACTGTCTGAATTCAGCAGCATATTCAGCCACCGAGCGCCTCCCTTGATGCAAATGAAGGAGAGTGGCTTCTGCTGTAGCACATCGATTTGGGTCATCAAAAACTAGGCACATGGCCTCAAGAAAGTCATTTAGATTACCCAAGACTGGACTGTCTTGTTCCAGAAGAGGGGAGCCCCAAGCCAGGGCTTCATCTTTGAATAAGGAAAAAATAAATCCCACCTTCTCTCTTTCAGATGGAAATTGGTGAGGTAACATCATGAAGTTCAAACGGCATTGATTTAGGAAACCCCTAAATTTTTTGCGATCTCCTCCAAACTTTTCTGGCAGGGGCAAGCGGGCCTCTTGAGCAGGTGTAACAGTAGCAGCCGCAGCATCAGGTGCCCTGTAGCTGGTATACTCACTGTGCATTGACTGAAATTTATTTTGCAGTTCAGCTACCTGGTCCTGCAGCACTTGAATGGTCTGAGCCTGGGTCTGCACAGTTCTTGCAAAAAAAGCAACCTGCTGGGCCAATGCAGAATCTGTCCCGGCGGTCTCCATGAAAGGGCCAGATTATTCTGTAATGATATAGAAATCACAAAGTTGTGAAGACCAGTAGCCAAGGTCAGCAATAATCCAGTTCCGCAAACTTGTAGGTGAAACAGGAACAAGGTTTATTGAAGTGATCAGAAACCACACAATAATCTGGCAAGGATCAATAGACAGGAAGTGCCTTATATAGGCCAAGGACCAGACACCTGACCAGACACAGCTGAAGAGACTTAGGTACTGATACAATTGCTAGCAGAGTCAAGCTTATAAGAATGGAATTCACAACAGGCAGGCTGGTGCAGTGGTAGGGAAGAGGTATAGCAGCCTGGGGACCAGGGTTCAAAACCCAGCAGAGTCAATTCCTCACAGTCTATGTCTCTCCTCCAATTCACAAGTTCCTTTCATCCCATCACTTGCCTCAAATACTGATCTCTGTTGCTCCTCCATATTACAAGTCCCTTTCATGCCATCACTTCCCTCAATTAATGATCTCTGTTTCTACTTAAGATCCCAAGTCCCTCTCATCCCATCACTTCTCTCCATTACTGAAATCTGCCTCACCTCTGAATCAAAAGTCCCTCTCACACCCTTACTTCCCTCAATTACTGATCTCATCCTCTCCTCCAATTCACAAGTCCCTCTCTAACCATCATTTCCTTCTATTACTGATCTCTTCCTCTCCTTCAGATCACAAATCTCTCTCAAACCATCACTTTCCTCCATTACTAATCTCGGCCTATCCTCCAGTTCAAAAGTCCCTCTCACACCATAATTTCCTTAATTACTAATCTAAGCCTATCCTCCAATTCACAAGTCCTCTCACCCCATCACTTCCCTCCATTACTGATCTCTGCCTCTCCTCCAGATCACAAGGCTACTTACTCCATTACTTCCTTCCATTACTGATCTCTGCATCTCCTTCAATTCACAAGTCAATCTTACACCATAACTTATCTCCATTACTGACCTCTGCCTCTCCTCCAGATCCCAAGTCCTCTCATCCTTTTACTTCCTACCATTACTGGTCTATATCTTTCATCCAGTTCAGAAGTCCCTCTCACCCCATCACTTGCCTCCAATACTGATCTCTGTCGCTACTCCAGATCCCATGTCCCTTTCACCCCATCACTTTCTTCCTTTACTGATTTCAGTTTCTCCTTTAGATACCAAGTCCCTCTGATCCCATCACTTCTCTCCATTACTGTTATCTGCCTCACCTCCAAATCAAAAGTCCCTCTCACAACCTTACTTCCCTTCATTACTAATCTCGGCCTCTCTTCTAGATCACAAGCCTTCTCACCCCTTCACTTCCCTTCATTACTGATCTAAGCCTAACGTCCAATTCACAAGTCCTCTAACCCATCACTTCCGTTCATTACTGATCTCTACTCCAGATCATAAGAACCTCTCACACCTTCACTTCCCTCCATTACTGATCGTTGTATCTCCTACAAATCACAAGTTCCCTTCACCATATTACTTCCTTCCATTACTGATCTCTACGTCTCCTCAAGATCACAAGTCCTCTCAAACCATCACTTACCTCCATTACTGACCCCGGTCTTTCCCCAGAATCACAAGTCCTCTCACTCCATCACTTCCTTCCATTACTGATCTTTGTATCTCCTCCAGATCACAAGTCAACCTCCCCCCATTACTTATTTCCATTACTTATCTCTGCGTCTCTTTCAGATCACAAGTCTCACTCATCCCAACACTTTCCTCCATTACTGATCTCTGTTTCTCCTCCAGATCCAAAGTTCCACTCATCCCACCACTTCTCTCCATTACTGATCTCTGTTTCTCCTCCAGATCCCAAGTTCCTCTCAACCCATCACTTGTCTCCATTACTGATCTCAGCCTCACCTCCAAATCAAAAGTCCCTCTAAACCCTTCACTTCCCTCCATTACTGTTGTCCCCTCTCCTCCAAATCACAAGTCCTCTCACACCATCGCTTCCCTCCATTACAGATCTCTGCCTCTCCTCCAAACAAGTCCTTCTCATCCCATTACTGCCTTCCATTACTGATCTCGGCCTCTCCTTGAGACGAAAAATAACTCTCCCTGCATAACCTTTCTCCATTACTGATCTCGGCCTCTCCTCCAGTTCAAAATTCCATCTCACACCATCACTGCAAGCAATTACTGATCTATGCCTCTCATCCAGATCACAAGTCCCTCTCACCACATTATTTCCCTCTGTTACTGATCTCTGCCTCTCCTCCACACCACAAGTCCCACTCACACACACTTCTCTTCATTACCAATCTTGGCCTTTCCTTTAAAAAGGTCCCTCTCACCCCATCACTGCCTTCCATTACTGATCTCAGCTTCTCCTTCAGACCAAAACTAACTCTCACTCCATCAATTCACACCATTACTGATCTTGGCCTCTCCTTCATACCACAAGCAACTTTTAACCTATCTCTTGCCTCCATTCATCATCTCGGCCTCTCCTCCAGTTCAAAAGTCACTGCCACACCATCACTGTGCTCCATTACTGATCTTGTCTTCTTCTCCAGATCACAAGTCCCTCTCACACATCACTTCTCTCCATTACTGATCTCTGTCTCTCCTCCACATCACAAGTCCCTCTCATACTCACTTCCCTCCATTACCGTTCTCTTCATCTCCTCCATATCACAAGTCCCTCTCACCTCATCATTTACTTCCATTACTGATATATGCCTCTCTTCCAAATCACAAGTCCCTCTCACCCCATTACTGCCTTCCATTACTTATCTCGGCCTCTCCTCCAGACCCCAAGTCCTCTCACCCTTTGACTTCCTACCATTACTGGTATATGCCTTCCACCCAGTTCACAAGTCCCTCTCACCCCATCACTTGCCTCCAAAACTTATCTCTGTTGCTCCTCCAGATCCCATGTCCCTTTAACCCAATCACTTCCCTCCATTACTGATCTCTGTTCCTCCTTCAGATCACAAGTCCCTCTCATCCCATCACTTCTCTTTATTGCTGATTAATGTCTCTCCTCCAATTTACAATTCCCTCTCACACCATCACTAGCCTCCAATACTAATCTCTGTCGCTCCTCCAGATTGCATTTCCCTCTCACCCTAACACTTCCCTCCATAACTGATCACTGCTTCTCCTCCAGATCAAAAGTTCCTCTTATCCCACCACTTTTCTCTATTACTGATCTCTGCCTCACCTCCAAATCTCTCACACCCTTACTACCCTCTATTATTGATCTCTGCCTCTCCTCCAAATCACATGTCCTCTCACACCATCACTTCCCTCCATTACAGATGTCCGCCTCTCCTCCAAACAAATCCTTCTCACCACATTACTGCCTTCTATTACTGATCTCAACCTCTCCTCCAGTTCAAAAGTCCCTCTCACACCATCACTGCACTCAATTACTGATCTCTGCCTAGCTTCCATATCACAAGTCCATCTCACCCCATCACTTCCCTCCATTACTGATCTCTTTCTCTCCTCCACATCACAAGTCCCACTCATACTCACTTCCCTCCATTACCGATCTCTGCATCTCCTCCAGATCAAAAGTCCCTCTCACCACATCACTGAATTTCATTACTGATCTCGGCCTCTTCTCCAAATCCCAAGTCCTCTCACCCTATTACTTCCTACTATTACTGGTCTATGCCTTTCATCCAGTTCACAAGTCCCTCTCACCCCATCAGTTGCCTCCAATACTGATCTCTCTTGCTCGTCCAGATCCCATGTCCATGTCACCCCATCACTACCCTCCATTACTGATCTCTGCTTTACCTCCAAATCAAAAGTCCCTCTCACACCCTTACTTCACTCCATTACTGAGCTCAGCCTCCTCCCCAGATTACAAGTCCTCTCACCCCTTCACTTCCCTCCATTACTAATCTCTGCCTCTCCTCCAGATCCCAAGTCCTCTCACTATTTTACTTAATACCATTACTGGTCTATGTCTCTCCTCCAATTCACAAGTCCCTCTCACTCCATCACTTGCCTCCAATACTAATCTCTGTTGCTCCTCCAGATCGCATGTCCCTCTCATCCCAACTCTTCCCTCCATTACTGATCTCTGTTTCTCCTCCAGATACCAAGTTTCTCTCATCCCACCACTTCTCTCCATTACTGATCCCTGCATCACCTCCAAATTAAAAGTCCCTCTCACACGCTTACTTCCCTCCATTATTGATCTCTGCCTCTCCTCCAATTCACAGGTCCCTCTAAACCCTTCACTTCCCTCCATTACTGGTGTCCCCTCTCCTCCAAATCACAAGTCCTCTCACACCATCACTTCCCTCTATTACAGATCTCCGCCTCTCCTCCAAACAAGTCCTTCTCACCACATTACTGCCTTCTATTACTGATCTCGACCTCTCCTCCAGTTCCTAAGTCCTCTCACCCTTTTACTTCCTACCAATAGTGGTCTATGTCTCTCCTCAAATTCACAAATCCCTCTCACCCCATCACTTCCCACCATTACTAATCTCTGCCTCTCCTCCACATCACAAGTCCCTCTCACACTCACTTCCTTAAATTGCGGATCTACAAATCGCCTCCAGTTTACATTTCCCTCTCACCACATCACTTACTTGTGTTACTGATCTCTGCCTTTCTTCCAAATCACAAGTCCATCTTACCCCAACACTTCCGTCCATTACTGGTATTTGCCTCTCCTCCACATCACAAGTCCCACTCACACTCACTTCCTCCATTACCGATCTCTGCATCTCCTCCAGATACCAAGTCCTCTCGCCCTTTTACTTCCTACTATTACTGCTCTATGCCTTTCATCCAGTTCACAAGTCCCTCTCACCCCATCAGTTGCCTCCAATACTGATCTCTGTTGCACCTCCAGATCCCATGTCCCTCTCACCTCATCACTTCCCTCCATTACTGATCTCTGCTTTACCTCCAAATCAAAAGTCCCTCTCACACCCTTACTTCACTCCATTACTGTGATCATCCTCCTCCCCAGATCACAAGTCCTCTCACCCCTTCACTTCCCTCCATTACTAATCTCTGCCTCTCCTCCAGATCCCAAGTCCTCTCACCATTTTACTTACTACCATTACTGTTCTATGTCTTTCCTCCAATTCACAGGTCCCTCTAACACCATCACTTCCTTCCATTACTGACCTCTACCACTCCTCCAGAACACAAGTACCTCTAACGCCATCACATCCTTCCATTACTGATCTCTTCCTCTCCTTCAGATCAAAAATCGCTCTCAAAACAACACTTCCCTCCATTACTGATCTCGGCCTCTCCTTCATCTAAGTCCATTTCATCCCATTACTGTCTTCCATTACTCATATCAGCCTCTCCTTCAGACCAAAAATAACTCGCACCCTATCACTTCTCTCCATTACTGATCTCGGCGTCTCCTCCAGTTCAAAAGTCCATCTCACACCATCACTCCACTCCATTAATGATCTTTGCCTCTCATCCAGATCATAAGTTCCTCTTGCCCCATTATTTCCCTCTATTACTGATCTCTGCCTCTCCTCCACACCACAAGACCCGCTCACACTCACTTCTCTTCATTACCAATCTCAATCATTCCTCCAAACAAGTCCAACCCACCCCATCACTGCCTTCCATTACTGATCTCGGCCTCTCCCTCAGACCAAAACTAACTCTCACCCCATCAGTTCCCTCCATTACTGATCTCTGCCTCTCCTCCACACCACAAGACCCACTCACACTCACTTCTCTTCATTACCAATCTCAACCATTCCTCCAAACAAGTCCAACTCATCCCATCACTGCCTTCCATTACTGATCTCAGCCTCTCCCTCAGGCCAAAACTAATTCTCACCCCATTAGTTCTCTCCATTACTGATTGCGGCCTCTCCTTCATACCACAAGCAACTTTTACCCTGTCACTTGCCTCCATTAGTAATCTCGGCCTCTCCTCCAGTTCAAACGTCACTGTCACACCATCACTGCGCTCCATTACTGATCTTGTCTTCTCCTCCAGTTTACAATTCCCTCTCACCACATCACTTACTTCCATTACTGATCTCTGTCTATCTTCCAAACCACAAGTCCATCTCACCCCATCACTTCCCGCCATTACTGATCTCTGTCTCTCCTCCATATTACAAGTCCCATTCACACTCACTTCTCTCTATTACCGATCTCTGCATTTCCTCCAGATCACAAGTCCCTCTCACCACATCACTTACTTCCATTACTGAACTCTGCCTCTCTTCCAAATCACAAGTCCCTCTCACCCCATTACTGCCTTCTATTACTGATCTCGGCCTCTCCTCCAAATCCCAAGTCCTCTTGCCCTTTTACTTCCTACCATTGCTGGTCTATGCATTTCATCCAGTTCACAAGTCACTCTCAACCCATCACTTGCCTCCAATACGGATCTCTGTTGCTCCTCCAAATCCATTGTCCCTCTTTCTCCATCGCTTCCCTCCATTACTGATCTATGTTTCTCCTCCAGATCCCAAGTCCCTCTTATCCCATCACTTCCCTCCATTACTGTTTTCTGTCTCTACTCCAATGAACAATTCCCTCTCACCCCTTACTTCCCTCCATTACTGATCTTTGCCTCTACTCCAGATCACAAGTCCTCTCAAGCCTTCACTTACCTCCATTACTGAACTCTGCCTCTCCTCCAGATCCTAAGTCCTCTCACCCTTTTACTTCTTAATAATAAGTAAGTAATCCCACCATTACTGATCTCTGTCTCTCCTCAACATCAAAAGTCCCATTTACACTCACTTCTCTCCATTACCGATCTCTGCATCTCCTCCAGATCACAAGTCCCTCTCACCCCTTCACTTGCCTCCAATACTAATCTCTGTTGCTCCTCCAGATCGCATGTCCCTCTCACCCCAACACTTCCCTCCATTACTGATCTCTGTTTCTCCTCCAGATACCAAGTTTCTCTCATCCCACCACTTCTCTCCATCACTTCTGTCCATTACTGATCTCGGCCTCTCCTCCAGTTCAAAAGTCCCTCTCACACCATCACTGCACTCCATTACTGATCGTTGCCTCTCATCCAGATCACAAGTCCTTCTCACCACATTATTTTCTTCTATTACTGATCTCTGCCTCTCCTCCACACAAGTCCCTGTCACTCCATCACTGCCTTCCATTACTGATCTATGCCTCTCAGTCAGACCAAAACTAACTCTCAACCCATCAGTTCCCTCCATTAGTTATCTCGGCCTCTCCTCCAGTTCAAAAGTCACTGTCACACCATCACTGTGCTCTATTACTGATCTTGTCTTCTCCTCCAGATCACAAGTCCCTCTCAGCCCATCACTTCCCTCCATTTTTGATCTCTGCCTCTCCTACACATCACAAGTCCCTCTCACACTCACTTCCCTCAATTACCGATCAACGAATCTCCTCCAGTTTACAGTTCCCTCTCACCACATCACTTACCTGTATTACTGATCTCTGCCTTTCTTCCAAATCACAAGTCCATCTTAACCCATCACTTCCCTCCATTACTGGTCTCTGCCTCTCCTCCACATCACAAGTCCCACTCACACTCACTTCCCTCCATTACCGATCTCTGCATCTCCTCCAGATCCCAAGTCCTCTCACCCTTTTACTTCCTACTATTACTGGTCTATGCCTCTCATCCAGATCACAAGTCCCTCTTGCCACATAATTTCCCTATATTACTGATCTCTGCCTCTCCTCCACACAACAAGACCCACTCACACTCACTTCTCTTAATTACCAATCTCGGCCATTCCTTCAAACAAGTCCAACTCACCCCATCACTGCCTTCCATTACAGATCTCGGGCTCTCCTTCAGATCAAAACTAACTCTCACGCCATCAGTTCCCTCCATTACTGATCTCGGCCTCTCCTTCATACCACAAGCAACTTTTACCCTATCACTTGCCTCCATTAGTGATCTCAGCTATAAACTCCAGTTCAAAAGTCACTGTCACACAATCACTGAGCTCCATTACTGATCTTGTCTTCTACTCCATATCACATGTCCCTCTCACACTCACTTCCCTAAATTATCGATCTCTGTATCTCCTCCAGTTTACAATTCCCTCCCACCGCATCACTTACTTCCATTACTGATCTCTGCGTCTCGTCTAGATCACAAGTCTCACTCAAACCATAACTTCTCTTCAATACTGACCTCAGCCTTTCCTCAGAATCACAATTCACTCTTACACCATAAATCCCTACATTAAGAATCTTGGCCTCACCTTCAGATCACAAATCTCTTTCACACCATCATTTTCCTCCATTAATTTTCTCTTCCTCTCATTCAGATAACAAATTCCTCTCATCCCATCACTTCCCTCCATTACTGATCTCAGCCTCTCCTCCAGATAGAAGTCCTCTCACCCTTTTACTTCCTTCCATTACTGATCTGTGTCTCTCCTCCAATTCACAAGTCCCTCTCACACTATTACTGCCTTCCATTACTGATCTCAGCCTCTCCTTCAGATCCCAAGTTCTCTCACCCTTTTACTTCCTACCATTACTGGTCTATGCCTTTTATCCAGTTCTCAAGTCCTCTGAAACCATCACTTTCCTCCATTACTGATCTCTGTTTCTCCTTTAGATCCCAAGTCCCTCTCACCTAATCACTTCCCTCCATTACTGATTAATGTCTCTCCTCCAATTCACAAGTCCCTCTCACCCCATCACTTGCCTCCAATACTAATCTTTGTTGCTCCTCCAGATTGCATGTGACTCTCACCCTAACACTTCCCTCGATAACTGATCTCTGTTTCTCCTTCAGATCACTTCCCTCCATGACAGATCTTTACATCTCCTCCAGATCCCAAGTCCTCTCACCCCTTTACTTCCTAATATTACTAGTCTATGCCTTTCATCCAGTTTACAAGTCCCACTCACCCCATCACTTGTCTCCAATACTGATCTCTGTTTCTCCTTCACATCCCAAGTCCCTCTCATCCCATCACTTCTCTCCATTACTGAACTTTTCCTCACCTCCAAATCCAAAGTCTCTCACACACCCTTACTTCCCTCCATTACTGATCTCAGCCTCTCCTCAACATCCCAAGTCCTCTCACCATTTTACTTCCTACCTTTACTGGTCTATGTTTCTCCTCCAATTCACAAGTCCCATTCACACTCACTTCCCTCCATTACCAATCTCTGCATCTCCTTCAGATCACAAATTCCTCTCACCACATCACTTACTTCCATTACCGATCTCGGCCTCTTCTCCAGATCCCAAGTCCTATTACCCTTTCACTTCCTACCATTACTGGTCTATGCCTTTCATGCAGTTCATAAGTACCTCTCACCCCATCACTTCCCTCCATTAATGATATCTGTTTCTCTTCCAGATCCCATGTCCCTCTTATCCCATCACTTCTCTCCATGACTGATCTCTGCCTCACCTCCAGATCACAAGTCCTCTCACCCCTTTACTTCACTCAATTACTGGTCTATGTCTCTCCTCCAATTCACAATTCCCTCTTACTCCATCACATCCTTCCATTACTGATCTCTTCCTCTCCTTCAGATCACAAGTCCCTCTCAAACCATCACTTCCCTCCATTACTGATCTCTGCCTCGACTCCAGATCACAAGTCTCTCGCACACCACCACTCACTACCATTACTGATCTCTCCTCCAGATCATCCAAGACCCTCTCATACCTTCACTTCCCTCCATTACTGATCTTTCTATCTCCTTACAGATCACAAGTCCCCCTCACCCAATCAATTAATTCCATTACTGATCTCTGCCTATCTTCCAAATCCCAAGTCCATCTCACCCCATCACTTCCCTCCATTACTGATCTCTGCCTCTCCTCCACATCACAAGTCCCACTCACACTCACTTCCCTCCATTATCGATCTCTGCGTCTCCTCCAGATGACAAGTCCCTTTCACCTCATCACTTACTTCCATTACTGATCTCTGCCTCTCCTCCACATCACAAGTCCATCTCCCCCCAATCACTTCCCTCCATTACCGATCTCTGCATCTCCTGCAGAACACAAGTCCATCTCACCCCATCACTTCCCTCCATTACTGATCTCTACCTCTCCTCCACATCACAAGTCCATCTCAACCCATCACTTCCCTCCATTACTGATCTCTGCATCTCCCCCAGAACACAAGTCCTTCTCACCTCATCACTTGCTTCCATTTATGCCTCTCCTCCAGATCCCAAGTCCTCTCACCCTTGTATTTCCTATTATTACTGGTCTATGCCTTTCATCCAGTTCACAAGTCCCTCTAACCCCATCACTAGTCTCCAATACTGATCTCTGTTGCTCCTCCCTTTCCTATGTCCCTCTCACCCCATCACTTCCCTCCATTACTGATCTATGTTTCCCCTTAACATATCAAGTCCCTCTCATCCCATCACTTCTCTCCATTACTGAACTCTGCCTCACCTCCAAATCAAAAGTCCCTCTCACACCCTTACTTCCCTCCATTACTGATCTCAACCTCCTCTCCAGATCACAAGTCCCCTCACACCTTCACTTCCCTTCATTACTGATCTCTGCCTCTCCTCCAGATCCCAAGTCCTCTCATCCTTTTACTTCGTACCATTACTGGTCTATGTCTTTCTTCCAATTCACAAGTCCCACTCACACTCACATCCCTCCATTACTGATCTCTGCATCTCGTCCAGATCACAAGTCCCTCTCACCACATCACTTACTTCAATTACTGATCTCTGCATCTCCTCCAGATCCCAAGTCCTCTCACCCTTTTACTTCCTACCATTACCGGTCTTTGTCTCTCCTGCCTTTCATCCAGTTCATAAGTACCTCTCACCCCATCACTTCCCTCCGTTACTGATCTATGTTTCTCCTCCAGATCCCAAGTCCCTCTTATCCCATCATTTCTCTCCATTAATGATCTCTGCCTCAACTCCAGATCACAAGTCCTCTCACCCCTTTACTTCCTTCCATTACTGATCTCTGCATCTCCTCCAGATCACAAGTCTCTCTCACACCATAACTTATCTCCATTACTGACCTCAACATTTCCTCAGAATCACAAGTTCCTCTCACACCAGCAATTTCCTCCATTACTTATCTCTTCCTCTCGTTCAGATCCCATGTCCCTCTCACACCATCACTTACCTTCATTACTGATCTCTGCCTCTCCTCCAGATCCCAAGTCCTCTCACCCTTTTACTTGCTACCATTACTGGTCTTTGTCTCTCCTGCAATTCACAAGTCCCTCTCACACCCTTACTTCCCTCTATTACTGATCTCTGTGTCTCCTCCAGATCACAAGTCCCTCTCACACCATAGCTTCGCTTTATTACTGACCTCTGGCTCTCCTCCAGATCACAAGTCCCCGTTAGACCATTACTTGCATTCTTTACTGATCTCTGCCACTCCTCCAGATCAGAAGTACCTCTCACCCCATCACTTCCCTCCATTACTGACCTCCGTCTATCCTCCAGATCACATGTCCCTCCCACACCTTCACTTCCCTCCATTAATGATCTTTGTATCTCCTCAAGGTCACAAATCCCCCTCACCCCATTAATTCCTTTCATTACTGATCTCTGCATCTCCTCTAGATCACAAGTTGATCATACCCCATCATTTTCTTCCATTATTGATCTCGGCCTCCCCTTCAGATCACAAGTGCCTCTCACCCCATCAGTTCCCTCCATTACTGATCTCGGCCTCTGATCCAGATCACATGTATCTATCACATCTTCACTTCCCTCCATTACTGATCTCTGCCTCTCCTCCAGATCACAAGTCCCTAACCCCATTACTTATCTCCATTACTAGTCTCTATCTCTCCTCCAATTTACAAGTACCTATTACCTCATCCCTTCCCTCCATTACTGATTTCTGCCACTACTCCAGATCAAAAGCCCTTCTCACACCATCTCTTCCCTCCATTACTGATCTCAGCCTCTCCTTCAGATCACAAGTCCTTCTCACACCATCTCTTCCCTCCATTACTGATCTTAGCCTCTCCTTCAGATCACAAGTCCTTCTCACACCATCTCTTCCCTCCATTATGTATTTCAGCCTCTCCTTCAGATCACAAGTCCTTCTCACATCATCCCTTCCCTCCATTTAGTGATCTCAGCCTCTCCTTCGATCACAAGTTTCTCACACCATAAAACACAATAAATACCCACAAAAAATACCTAAAAAGCTTACCCATAGCAAGGAAAGGCACCTAGGGCCTCTGAATGTGAAGTTACTCCTACATTAAAGTCCAAATTCCCAAGTTCAGACGACCAAAATCCCCTTAGTGAGAGAAAAAATGGCCGCCAAAAAAAAACAAAAACGAGGCTCAAAGCCCAGGACTGCCCAGGCACGTACAACTTAGCCAAGAAGGGATCCGAGATAAGCTCGGAAACCCAAATTAACCCCACGAGATCCGAGATAAGCTCAGAGACCTGCATTAACCCCACATTTACCTTTCCCGTGGGGGTCCCGACCGTACTCGATCGGGGATCCCTGCAGCAATTAAATTTAAAAATCCCTGCTTTAGAGGTCCTTAAAGAACCGTAAAGGTCCTTAAAGGACCCATTATAAAAAACATATATATACACTATCACGCATGGAGCTCTATACAGAGCCCCATCAACCATTAATTAACCATGTCACTCATGGGGGTCAATATAGAACCCCATAAGTCCTTCATTAACCCTGTCACTCATGGGGGTCAATATAGATCCCCATAAGCACTTAATTAACCCCCTCACTCATGGGGCTCAATACAGACCCCCATAAACCCCTAATAAACCCTTTCACTCATGGGGGTCAAAACAGACCCCCAGAAGCCCTTCATTATCTGTGTCACTCATGGGGGTCAATACAGACCCCCATAAGCACATAATTAACCTCCTCACTCATGGGGGTCAATACAGACCCCCATAAACCCCTAATTAACACTGTCATTTATGGGGGTCAATATAGACCACCATAAGCCCTTCATTAACCCTGTCACTCATGGGGGTCAATACAGACCCCCAGAAGCCCTTCATTAACTGTGTCACTCATAGGGGTCAATACAGATTCCCATAAGCACATAATAAACCCCCTCACTCAGGGGGTTCAATAGAGACCCCCATAAGTCCTTCATTAACCATGTCACTCATGGGGGTCAATACAGACCCCCATAAGCACTTAATTAACCTAATTACTCATGGGGGTCAATATAGACCCCCATAAGTCCTTAATTAACTCTGTCACTCATAGAGGTCAATACAGACCCCCATAAGCCCTTCATCAACCCTGGCACTTGGGGGGTCAATACAGACCCACATAGGCACTTAAATAAACCCCTCACTCATGGGTGTCAATACAGATCCCCATAAAGCCCTAATTAACCCTGTCACTCATGGGGGTCAATACAGACCCCCATAATACATATAATTAACCCTGTCACTTATGGGGATCACTAAAGACCCATATAAGCCGATAAATAACCCTGGCACTCATTGGGGTTAATACAGACCCCCATAACCCCTTAATTAACCCCGTCACTAAGGAGGGTCAATACACCCCCCCATAAGCACTTAATTAACCCCCTCACTCATGGGGTGTCAATACAGACCCCCATAAACCCCTAATTAAACCTGTCATTCATGGGGGTCAATATAGACCCCCATAAGCCCTTCATTAACCCTGTCACTCATGGGGGTCAATACAGACCCCCAGAAGCCCTTTATTAACTGTGTCACTCATGGGGGTCAATACAGACCCCCATAAGCACTTCATTAACCCCCTAACTCATGGGGGGTCAATACAGACCCCCATAAACCCCTAATAAACCCTGTAATTCATGGGGTCAATATAGACCCCCATAAGCCCTTCATTAACCCTGTCACTCATGGGGGTCAATACAGACCCCCAGCAGCCCTTCCTTAACTGTGTCACTCATAGGGGTCAATACAGACCCCCATAAGCACATCATTAACACCCTCACTCAGGGGGGTCAATATAGACCCCCATAAGCCCTTTATTAACCCTGTCACTCATGGCGGTCAATACAGACCCCCATAAGCACTTATTTAACCCCCTCACTCATTCGGGTCAATATAGACAATACAGATTGTATTGTATTGTATTTAATTGTATTGTATTTAATTGTACTGTATTGTATTGTATTTAATTGTATGTATTTAATTGTATTATATTGTATGTATTGTATGTATTATATGTATTTCCTTTTCAGGTGTGTAATTTTTTTTTTCTGTAGTGGGGGGGGTTGTAGTGTATTTTTTTATTTTCTGTTTTGTTCCTTTTTTTGTGACTTAGTTTTTTTTTTTCTGTAATGTACATTTTTTATTTTTGGTGATTTAGGTTTTTTTATTTTATGTAATGTAGATTTTAGATTTTTCATGAGTTTAGTTTTCTTGATTTCTGTAATTACAATGGTGGGGGGGTTGTTAGGGGGTAAGTAGGTAGTGTAGGTGTTAATAGGTTGGTGTAGAGGGTGTTTAGTTGATATTTAAAGTGTTATTGGGGGGTATAGTGCAGTGTAGTGTTTATACTTAGTCCTTGAGGACCGTCATGGCACTTATGTGGTTAATGTTGGGTTGTAACAGGCCCATAATGGTCATAATATACCCTTATGGGACTGATGGGGGTTAATAGAGGGTTATCAGGGTCTGGATAGACCCCCATAAGTTACAGGGTTAAAATGGTGTAGTGCTTACACTTTGGGTCATGAGGGTCCTGGATGACCCTCATGGCACTTATAGTATTATTACATGCGTTCATTACTGTGTTAGAGGGGTCTATATAGTTGAGGCACACAGTACACTCACATTGTGTGACAAACAGCATTTCAACACTTTCTTTTATTGACCATCATTTTTGGACGGGCAAGTCGCTAGTAATAAATATATAAGAGCCTGCTCCTAGTAATGCTACTCATGTCTCTATGGGGTTTTTGCAGTGCACTGTAATGCCTCTAGTGGCAGAAATGAGTTGGGACGCTGCTGTCAGACGCCTCAACTGCTCTTTATGTGCCTGCATGTTAGGGGCTGTGCTTTGTTCCTCTCGTTTGTATAGCAGAGCCCAATCTAGAGGTTAGGACACTGTATCAGGAATTCAGGGTACCTGAAACATGCAGCCACAGTAAATTCCAAGCCCGTAAGTGCAACCTGAGACCCGCAATTGCCGTGGGCTTGAAATTTGAGTTACAGCTATTAAATTAGAACAGGGCGCAAGCAGTCAAAGTGTTAACCCCTGCCTCGAAGGTTTCTCAAGTACCTCCGAGGCACCTTAAATGAACCCCCTCATATGCTGGGGGTCTCCCGCAGTGTCCCTACATTAACCATTGCAGCAGGGGACCCTGATTGGGACCCCTGCTGCATATGAAATTAAAATTTCCCACCATGGGTACTGAAAGGACCTTAAAGGTCCTTAAAGGACCGGCAATAACAAAAAAATGAATCCCTGCTGTGGGGGTACTATCCATCTACACCCTTGTGGTCCGCCCCCTATTCGGTCCGCCCCCTATTCTTTATCATTGAGGAAACTTTGATCCTGCACCTTACAGTCAGCAGACACATTCCAGCCAATCAGCAGCATACACTCCCTTCCAGAGCCTTCCATCTGAATGACAGCCTCCATTTTAGAATAATTCTGAAGCTACATTCGTTAAGAGAGGACATATATTCTACCTGCTGCTGATTTAATAGCGAAATAGATAGCCAGGCTGTGTATTTAGCTTTCACTACACACCTGAAGGACTCATTTGTTATATGCTGCAAGCACAGCAACCCAAAAAGCCCTTTTTAGGGCTAGAACATAATTTATTTTATTTTATTATTTTTTATGCTGATTTAATAGGGAAATAGATAGCCAGGCTGTGTATTTAGCTTTCACTACACACCTGAAGGACTCATTTGATATCTGCTGCAAGGACAGTAACCCAAAAAGCCCTTTTTAGGGCTAGAGCATCATTTATTTTATTTTATTATTTTTTTCTGCTGATTTAATAGGGAAATAGATAGCCAGGCTGTGTATTTAGCTTTCACTACACACCCGAAGGACTCATTTGATATCTGCTGTAAGGACAGCAACCCAAAAAGCCCTTTTTAGGTCTAGAACATCATTTATTTTATTATTTTTTTCTGCTGATTTAATAGGGAAATAGATAGCCAGGCTGTGTATTTAGCTTTCACTACACACCTGAAGGACTCATTTGATATCTGCTGCAAGGACAGCAACCCAAAAAGCCCTTTTTATTTGATTTTATAATTTTTTTTAATCTCATAGCATATGCCTGCCTGCTAGCATGTGTGTGAGGCCTATTGCATATACTCTGCCAACTTTTGCCAGTGCACAGTGACACTCATATCTAGTGCAACAGTAGTGTGCAGTGACATAAAACAAACCTTTTTTGACTGTAATCGATTGAATATCAGTTGCCTGCCTACAGGCGTGTGTGTGAGGCCTATAGCATCTAGTCTGCCAACTTTTGCCAGTGCACAGTGACACTCATATCTAGTGCAACCGTAGTGTACAGTGAAGTAAAAGAACCCTTTTTTTACTGTAATCGATTGCATATCAGTTGCCTGCCTACAGCCGTGTGTGTGAGGCCTATTGCATCTAGTCTGCCAACTTTTGCCAGTGCACAGTGACACTCATATCTAGTGCAACCGTAGTGTGCAGTGACATAAAACAACCCTTTTTTGACTGTAATCGATTAAATATCAGTTGCCTGCCAACAGGCGTGCGTGTGAGGCCTATTGCATCTAGTCTGCCAACTTTTGCCAGTGCACAGTGACACTCATATCTAGTGCAACCGTAGTGTGCAGTGACATAAAACAACCCTTTTTTGACTGTAATCGATTGAATATCAGTTGCCTGCCTACAGGCGTGTGTGTGAGGCCTATTGCATCTAGTCTGCCAACTTTTGCCAGTACACAGTGACACTCATATCTAGTGCAACCGTAGTGTGCAGTGACATAAAACAACCCTTTTTTGACTGTAATCAATTTAATATCAGTTGCCTGCCTACAGGCGTATGTGTGAGGCCTATTGCATCTAGTCTGCCAACTTTTGCCAGTACACAGTGACACTCATATATAGTGCAACCGTAGTGTACAGTGACATAAAACAACCCTTTTTTTACTGTAATCGATTAAATATCAGTTGCCTGCCAACAGGCGTGCGTGTGAGGCCTATTGCATCTAGTCTGCCAACTTTTGCCAGTGCACAGTGACACTCATATCTAGTGCAACCGTAGTGTACAGTGAAATAAAAGAACCCTTTTTTTACTGTAATCGATTGCATATCAGTTGCCTGCCTACAGACGTTTGTGTGAGGCCTGTTGCATATACTCTGCCAACTTTTGCCAGTGCACAGTGACACTCATAACTAGTGCAACCGTAGTGTGCAGTGACATAAATCAACCCTTTTTGGTCTGTAATCAATTGAATATCAGTTGCCTGCCTACAGGCGTGTGTGTGAGTCCTATTGCATCTAGTCTGCCAACTTTAACCATTGCACAGTGACACTCATATCTAGTGCAACCGTAGTTTAAAGTGAAATAAAAGAGCCCTTTTTTGACTGTAATCGATTGAATATCAGTTGCCTGCCTACAGGCATGTGTATGAGGCCTATTGCATCTAGTCTGCCAACTTTTGCCAGTGCACAGTGACACTCATATCTAGTGCAACCGTAGTGTACAGTGACATAAAACAACCCTTTTTTGACTGTAATCGATTAAATATCAGTTGCCTGCCAACAGGCGTGCGTGTGAGGCCTATTGCATCTAGTCTGCCAACTTTTGCCAGTGCACAGTGACACTCATATCTAGTGCAACCGTAGTGTGCAGTGACATAAAACAACCCTTTTTTGACTGTAATCGATTGAATATCAGTTGCCTGCCTACAGGCGTGTGTGTGAGGCCTATTGCATCTAGTCTGCCAACTTTTGCCAGTACACAGTGACACTCATATCTAGTGCAACCGTAGTGTGCAGTGACATAAAACAACCCTTTTTTGACTGTAATTGATTGCATATCAGTTGCCTGCCTACAGACGTTTGTGTGAGGCCTGTTGCATATACTCTGCCAACTTTTGCCAGTGCACAGTGACACTCATATCTAGTGCAACCGTAGTGTGCAGTGACATAAATCAACCCTTTTTGGACTGTAATCGATTGAATATCAGTTGCCTGCCTACAGGCGTGTGTGTGAGGCCTATTGCATCTAGTCTGCCAACTTTTGCCAGTGCACAGTGACACTCATATCTAGTGCAACCGTAGTGTACAGTGAAATAAAAGAACCCTTTTTTGACTGTAATCCATTGAATATCAATTGCCTGCCTACAGGCGTGCGTGTGAGGCCTATTGCATCTAGTCTGTCAACTTTTGCCAGTGCACAGTGACACTCATATCTAGTGCAACCGTAGTGTGCAGTGACATAAAACAACCCTTTTTTGACTGTAATCGATTAAATATCAGTTGCCTGCCTACAGGTGTGTGTGTGAGGCCTATTGCATCTAGTCTACCAACTTTTGCCAGTGCACAGTGACACTCATATCTAGTGCAACCGTAGTGTGCAGTGACATAAAACTACCCTTTTTTGACTGTAATCGATTGAATATCAGTTGCCTGCCTACAGGCGTGTGTGTGAGGCCTATTGCATATACTCTGCCAACTTTTGCCAGTGCACAGTGACACTCATATCTGGTGTCACAGTAGCTTGCACGCATAGTACCACTAATTGTAAAGAAAATGACAGACAGAGGCAGGCCACCCCGCAGGGGCCGTCATGGTCGTGGTGCTGTGATTCCCTTTGGCCCTAGAATAATGCCCAGTTTTCAGAGGCAACGTACCCTGAACTTGAACAGTTCTGAGGACATGGTTGACTGGCTAACACAGGGCACCCAATCTTCTACAGCTTCAGCTCGGAACCTAGACGCACCATCCTGCTCCAGCTTAGCTTCGGGCACCTCTCCAGTTACCACTCGCCTGCCTGCCGCCACCACCAACACTAGCACCACAGCCGCTTCACTTGAAACATCAGCAGAGTTATTTACACATCCGTTGGAAGAAATGAGTGATGCACAAACATTAGTGCCAGAGGATGTAGATAACAGGGATATGTCCCAGTCAGGCAGCATTACACACGGACGTACAGTCTGATGATGATGATGATGTTGTATCTAGTGCTGCTTCCTTTGTCAGATACAAGTGAAGCCGTTGATGATGACGATGCGTCCGTGGATGTCACGTGGGTGCTCGCTATAAGAGAAGAAGAACAGGAGGAAAGTTCAGATAGGGAGACAGAGAGGAGGAGGTGACGAGTTGGAAGCAGCGGGAGGTCGTCAAAAGTAGCTAGTGGCACAGTCAGACAACATGCATCGGCACCCGGGGTCAGCCAGACAGCATGCCAGTCAACGCATTCTGTTGCCACCACCAGAATGCCGTCATTGCAGAGCTCAGCAGTGTGGCAATTTTTTCGTGTGTCTGCCTGTGACAACAGTGATGCCATTTGCAACCTGTGCGAAAAGAAACTGAGTCGTGGGAAGTCCAACACCCACCTAGGTACAACTTCCTTGAGAAGGCACATGATGTCACATCACAAACGCCTATGGGATCAACACATGAGTACAAGCAGCACACAAAGTCAAAGCTGCCATCCTCCTCCTGGTCCAGCATCTTCAGCCACGTCAACCCCTGCTGCCCTGCTTGCCCCCTCTCAACCATCCACCACTCCATGTCTCACCCTGAGCAGTCCCTGCTCATCTGCCCACAGTCAGGTGTCTGTCAAGGACATGTTTGAGCGTAAGAAGCCAATGTCACAAAGTCACCCCCTTGCCCGGCAACTGACAGCTGGCTTGTCTGAACTCTTAGCCCGCCAGCATTTACCACACAAGCTGGTGGAGTCTGAGGCGTTCAAAAAATTTGTAGCTATTTGGATACCGCAGTGGAAGGTACCCGGACGAAATTTCTTTGCACAAAAGGCAATCCCCAACCTGTACTCGATTGTGCAAAAGTAAGTAATGGCATCTCTGGCACACAGTGTTGGGGCAAGGGTCCATCTGACCATGGATACCTGGTCTGCAAAGCATGGTCAGGGCAGGTATATCACCTACACTGCGCATTGGGTAAACCTGGTGACGGCTGCCAAGCATGGAATATGTGGCTCTGCAGAGGAGTTGGTGACGCCGCCACAACTTGCAGGCAGGCCTGCTGCCACCTCCTCTACTCCTCCTACTCCATCCTCTTCCATAACCTCCTCGGCTGAGTCCTCTTCTGCTGCTGCTATGTCTTGCTCCACATCAACGGCACCCCCCCAGGTCCACAGGTACTATTCCACATCCCGGATACGGCAGTGTCACGCCGTCTTGGGGTTGACTTCCCTGAAAGCAGAGAGTCACACCGGACCAGCACTCCTGTCCGCCCTGAATGCACAGGTGAATCAGTGGCTGACTCCGCACCAACTGGTGATCGGCAAAGTGGTTTGTGACAACGGAAGAAATTTGTTGGCGAGATTGAATTTGGGCAAGTTGACACATGTGCCGTGCATGGCACATGTGTGTAATCTGATTGTACAACGCTTTGTGCATAAGCACCCAGGCTTACAGCACGTCCTGAAGCAGGCCATGAAGGTGTGTGCCCATTTCAGGCGTTCCTACACAGCCATGGCGCACTTTACAGATATCCAGCGGCGAAACAACATGCCAGCGAGGCGCTTGATTTTAGACAGCCCCACACGTTGGAAGTCAACACTCCTAATGTTTGACCGCCTGCTCCAACAAGAAAAGGCTGTTAATGAGTATTTGTATGACCTGGGTGCTAGGACAGCCTCTGCGTAACTGGGGATTTTTTTGCCACATTACTGGATGCTCATGAGCAATGCCTGTATGCTTATGCGTCCTTTTGAGGAGGTGACAAACCTGGTCAGTCGCATCCAGGGCACCATCAGCGACATCATACCATTTGTTTTCCTCCTGGAGCGTGCCCTGCAAAGAGTGCTGGATCAGGCCGTAGATGAGCGTAAAGAGGAAGAGGAAGAGTTGTGGTCACCATCACCGCCAGAAACAGCCTTATCAGCAACGATTGCTGGACCTGCGTCAACACTGGAAGAGGATTGTGAGGAAGAGGAGTCAGAGGAGGAATGTGGCTTTGAGGAGGAGGAGGAAGACCAACCACAACAGGTATCCCAGGGTGCTCGTTGTCACCCATCTGGTACCAGTGGTGTTGTACGTGGCTGGGGGGAAGAACATACCTTCAGTGAGATCACTGAGGACGAGGAACGGGACATGACTAGCTCGGCATCCAACCTTGTGCAAATGGGGTCTTTCATGCTGTCGTGCCTGTTGAGGGACCCTGGTATAAAAAGGATGAAGGAGAACGACCTGTACTGGGTGTCCACGCTACTAGACCCCCGGTATAAGCAGTGCCTGAAATGTTACCGAATTACTGTTTTGGATGGATAAAAATAATCCCATTATGTAATATCTGTTCCTGTCCAAATCATCCGTCTGTTGGCCATGTGTGCACACAGAGACAAGAATTTACACAGACCCAAAAGTTCTGGTATAAAACATCTTGTATTCTTCCCAACGAACGAACCAGCGAGCGAACCCCCCCCCCCCCCAAATACAACATAGCAACTTATATAATATAAGTTGATCAGATATGAGAATCATACGACGCATTGTTAGACAGTTAGTGAGTTATTGATTGGTTGACAAGGTAGGAAGGGTCCTTCCATATTTGGTCTCGGATGTTGATGTCATTATGGTCCGTTTATGTGAAGCTTCTGAGTGGCTCTGGAAGGTGGCGGGGCTCATATCCTTATTTGGTCACGGATATGAATGTCATTTTAGGACTCCCAGGATATGATTCAGTAGCCATCTTAGGACTCCCAGGATACAGTTCAGTAGCCATCTTAGGACTCCCAGGATACAGTTCAGTAGCCATCTTAGGACTCCCAGGATACAGCTCAGTAGCCATCTTAGGACTCTCAGGAAATAGAGAATAAAAGTAATTAGTGCCTTATCTTATGATATATTGTAAGGAAAGGAATGCAGCATAGGCATAATATACATTTTCATAAATTTAGTCCACAACATTACCACAAGTCGTAAAGGATGCAGCACTACCAAAATAAATTAAGAAAAGTATGCTTTACACAGCGTTTAAGGGTGATGTCACAGCACAAAGGCAATCTATCATCGGATGAGGTGAACATAATCCTCCTCCTCCCATGACCATGCATGAGGACATGCAGAGCTTTTTAAGTCCTATGCATCGCCACAGCCCTTCGGGGTCCACCCTCAGAGAACGACTCGACCGTCAGGTAACAGACTACCTCGCCATAACTACAGATATTGACACTATGCGGAGCGATGAACCCCTTGACTACTGGGTGTGCACGCTTACCCTGTGGCCTGAGCTATCCCAATTTGCCAAAGAACTTCTGTCCTGCCCCGCTTCAAGTGTCCTGTCAGAAAGGACCTTCAGTGCAGCAGGAGGTTTTGTCACTGATAAGAGAAGTCACCTAGGTCAAAAAAGTCTAGATTACCTCACCTTTATTAAGATGAATGAGGGATGGATCCCAAAGGGACTGTCAGTGGGAGATACATTCGATTAAAAAAGGCCTGATAGATGAGCTGCCTTGAGCTAATAATGGTCCACAAACTAACATCAATTTTTCTGGTCGCTGCAACAATACCTAATTTTTGCATTTAAATTCTTTTATTGTCAGAAGGCGTACAGCATGTAATGAAAAATAAAGCATTTTTGAACAGTCTTGCATAACAGTTGTGCAAAAATACATATTTACAATAAAGACATTTTGTGAAAGTTAGCTGGTTATTCCTTCTTATTTTTACTTTTTAGATTAATAATTTTTCTTATTTTTTACTGTGATTGCAATTTAAGAGATACCTAAAACATGGTAAAACAGACAATAGTAAAGAGTATATCTGCAGGGAACACCAAAGTCCTATTAGCTATCATCCCTCCAGCAGTATTAGCTTATTATTTACAATATCTAACCTGGGCAATCACCTTTGGGTTACCCTAGGGCAGGCTTCAGTGAGCGACCTCTCCTTTACTGGGATGATTTTGCCGCTGGTTGCTTCTGAAGGGTCTCCAGGGCTCCCCCACTCGGGTCCATCCCCCAGTGCCGCTTCAACCAGTAACAAATGTTTTATATTTGTAAAGCGACCCAATGATCCCCCTTGATAGAGGTTTATCTTTACAAATTTTGGAGAACCAATTTAAGACAGGTGTCCCCTGTTTCTGGGTCAGCGAGTGTGTGAAATGCCTCAGCCTACAGTAATTGTAATGTTCTGACAGCGGTAGCTCATGCTTGTCCCTCAGTTCCTCATAGGTGAGCATCTGGCCCTTTACTAACCAGTCTCCCAGTCTATCTAGTTTCCTTGACCTCCACCAGTGTTGTGATGTTGTGCTCATGTGTTTCGGGGCCTGAGGGTGGTCAAGAATTGGGGTCATTTGGGTGGATCCAGGGAACAAACCCGTATGTTTCTTGGCCCATTTCCAGTATGATAGTGAGTGTCTGATTAGGGGGTATGGCGAGTTTTTAAGGCTCTGAGGGAATTCTGATAGCCAAGCCACCTTGTCCCAGGTTAAGGGCCTTAAAGTGTGGTTCTCTAACTACACCCAGGCCAGTTGATGACATATAGAATGTGCTATTGGGAGGAGAGATAGGTGACGGAACAGGTATTAAACTGATATGAATAAATAGTACAACTTAATACACCACTCCTATCTGGTGGCACCTTAGATTGCACGCGCAGTGCCCCAAATTCGAAGTGGGAGGTCCGACCAAGCAGCTTTTTCCATCTCCCTGTTCCAAAAATCCATGCCATATACACGTCCCCTGATAGGTGATGTAATAGTTATTAAACTGATAGGAATGAGTAGTACAACTTAATACATCACTCCTATCTGGTGGCACCTTAGATTTCACAAGCAGTGCCCCAAATTCGAAGTAAGAGGTCCGACCAAGCACCTTTTCCATCTCCCTGTTCCAAAAATCCATGCCATATACACGTCCCCTGATAGGTGACGTAACAGGTATTAAACTTAATACTCCACTCCTATCTGGTGGCAACTTATATTGCACACGCAGTGCCCCAAATTCGAAGTGGGAGGACCGACCAAGCATCTTTTTCCATCTCCCTGTTCCAAAAATCCATGCCATATACACGTCCCCTGATAGGTGACGTAACAGGTATTAAACTGATAGGAATGAGTAGTACAACTTAATACACCACTTCTATCTGGTGGCACCTTAGATTGCAAGTGCAGTGCCCCAAATTCAAAGTAGGAGGTCCGACCAAGCACCTTTTCCATCTCCCTGTTCCAAAAATCCATGCCATATACACGTCCCTTGATAGGTGACGTAATAGTTATTAAACTGATAGGAATGAGTAATACAACCTAATACATTACTCCTATCTGGTGGCACCTTAGATTGCACATGCAGTGCCACAAATTCGATGTAGGAGGTCCGACCAATCATCTTTTTCCATCTCCCTGTTCCAAAAATCCTTGCCATATACACGTCCCCTGATAGGTGAGGTAACAGGTATTAAACTGATAGGAATGAATAGTACAACTTAATACACCACTCCTATCTGGTGGCACATTACATTGCACGCGCAATGCCCCAAATTCGAAGTAGGAGGTCCGACCAAGCATCTTTTTCCATCTCCCTGTTCCAAAAATCCATGCCATATACATGTCCCCTAATAGTGGACGTTACAGGGATTAAACCGATAGGAATAGTACTACTTAACAGTACACACCTTGTAATAAGGCAGACAGAGGCAACACATATAATCTTCCATGCTGGGCAGTGGAAGCCCCCAGACTCTGACCTGTGTATAATCTTCCATGCTGGGCAGTGGAAGCCCCCAGACTCTGACCTGTGTATAATCTTCCATGCTGGGCAGTTGAAGCCCCCAGACTCTGACCTGTGTATAATCTTCCATGCTGGGCAGTGGAAGCCCCCAGACTCTGGGAGTCTGAAGAAGAGGAGTCAGAGGAGGAAGGTGGCTTTGAGGAGGTGGAAGACCAAACACAGCAGGCGTCCCAGGGGGCTTGTTGTCACCTTTCGGGGACCCTTGGTGGCTGGGTGGAGGAAGAGAACTTCAATGACATCAGTGAGGACAAGGAACGGGACATGGCTAGCTTGGTATCCAACCTTGTGCAAATGGGGAGTTTGCGGTTGTGCAAACGGGGAGATTGGTCTATTACTGTGAAGCGGTTATAACCCTTACACTACCAGATCGATACAACATCATACCTGATGTTTTAAAGCATGTTATTCCAAACAATTTAGGAATGTTAGGTGATTTATGCCCTTTATGGCTTAAAACCAGACTCTGCATCAACTTTGTAATTTTCCGTGGGAGTTTTGCCATGGATCCCCCTCCGGCATGCCACAGTCCAGGTGTTAGTCCCCTTGAAACAACTTCCCCATCACTATTGTGGCCAGAAAAAGTCTCTGTGGGTTTTGAAATTTGCCTGCCCATTGAAGTCTAAGGTGGTTCGCAGGGTTCGCGAACATTTGATGAAGTTCGCGTCCGCGGTTCGCGAACCGAAAATGTTATGTTCGCGACATCACTAATTGTCATGCATTTCTTCAACATAGATATCAGACCCACATTCTATATGTACATTGTTTTCTTGTGTGTCTACATTTAAGTCATTCTGCAAAATAGAATCATTTGACACTGGTTCACAGAGATGTTTTTGTTTACTTTTACGTTTCTTGGAAGCCCCAACACACTCACTTGCGGCTTTCTTACTCATCTTTCTTTTATTTAAAAGTCTCTGTCGATCTTCTTCTCGCAAGCGTTGTGAAGTTTCCGGTGTCTGAGTATTTCTCCACCTTTGCTTCCTTTCCCTTGCCAAACTTCTTTTGCGTTTAATTTTGTCTTCTCCATTATCATATTTTTTTAAAATATTATTATTAATTAGTATTGTCTTTTCAACTTTACATAAGTGCATGTTAAAAATTGTTGCAAAGTTATGACTAAATATTATACGTTAATGACTCAAGAAGTACTCTTCATTTTCACAAAATATAATATAGCCTTTTTTGATGCATCACTACAAAATTAAATGTTATACCTGTGAAGATGATCTTGATGTGGTTCAAAGGCTGCAAACGTCACGCTGTGTGTTGATTCCCTTGTAGATCCAAAGAAACTGTGAAATGAAATTGAGAATCTGTTTAATATTTTGCTTCATCCATATCATTAAATAAACATCAACAGACATATATTTGGCTAGATTAAAAACCTAAAAGCATATTCTTTAATTTGCTGTAAAGTAATATAATTCAATTCTGTACCTGTCAAAATTTTCTAATTGTCTATGGCGGTTCGCAAATGTTCGTCCGTTCGCGAACATTTGATGGAATTCTGTCCTCGGTTCGCGAACCGAAAACTTGATGTTTGCGACATCACTAATTAACGCCATCAGTCCCATAAGGATCTATACAGACCCTTATCGGACACTGATTAACCCCATCACTCATCGGGGTTCAATATAGACCCTAATGAGAATACAATTAACCCCCTCAGTCCATTAGGGGTCTATATAGACCCCTACAGAACACTATTAACCCCTATATTAACATAATAAGTGCCATGAGGGTCCTCCAGGACCTTTATGACACAAAGTCTAAGCACTTCTTTACACTATTAAACCTAACCATACCTCATTAACCCATACTAAACCCCTTTACCCCTAACTATACCTCATTAACCCATACTAAACCCCATTAACCCTAACTATACCTGATCAACCCTAACTGTGCCCAGTTAACCCCTGTTAATCACTACCTTACATTATTTTTTTTTATTTTTTTTGTCTTTATTTTTTATACAAAATACATAAAATTGAAAACGTTACATGGAATCAACAATATATACAGTAGTAATAATAATGCATAACACTCAAAAAATAAACATAAATATCACAAAAAATATATAATAACTAGCGACTTCCCCGTCAAAAAATGACGGCAATGTGATGTATATGTTTGTGAAGTTGTTTAGTTATTTAAATATATTTTTGACCCTTGTAAGTATTGTGATATGAACATGTATTTTTGTAAAATGTTGATGTAATGTTTTTTTAACATGAAATTTGTATCTGAAGAATTGTTCACTTTAATATACATAGAATCCAGAGGAAAGTAAAAAGTAAAAAGACTTTTTGAAACGTCCCGAATTTTAACATGAAGTTTACAATATATGTAAGCAATAACCTTGAAAGTATATATTTTTAAAATTGAGCTTTATTTTTTATGTAACTTTTTTATGTTTCAAAACATTTGTATAATTTTGAACATTATAAACAGGAACATAGTGAATACATTTTGTAACGTAATTTTGTATTAAAAGTATTAACATTTGTATGTAAAAACAGTTTAACTTTAAATTAATCAGTATTAACATGCAATTTGTATCATAATAATTGTTAAGTTTAATATACATTGAATGTAGAGGAAGGCATACAGTAAAAACTCTCCTTAAACCGTAACTAATGAAAGTAATTCCTTACTGACCACATAAACTGGCGATAAACATTAATGTAGGTAGTAATCTTAAGATAACAGACAATATTTACATTGTGACTTAAAAGGTGCTTCAGCTTTTAACATGAACTTTGTAATATGTTGAATGAAATAACTTGAAAATATTGTTTTAAAACTTGTAACATTAGAAACATTAACTTAGTGACTTAACATTTTAACATAATTTTTCATAGAAATGCAAGGCAAGTATTTTGTGAGGCGAATTATCCATAAACATGACTTCCATTAATTATGACTGAATTAAACAACAAATTGTTATGTATTTTTGAATGCTTTTCCAAAATGTTTGCATGGCTTTAGTTTGTATTCTGCAAAGATAGTACTTCATAGTAGACAATGTTTTTAGTAAAAATACGTCCATCTTCTAATAAATCACCTTGACTTTCATTTTTTTCAATGTAAACTTTAATAGCCTGTGGATTTTTGCACCGTGACAATGCAACGTACAATTGACCATGTGCAAATACTGGTTCTTCCAAAAAAATACCCACAGATTTGAAAGTTTGACCTTGTGATTTATTAATGGTCATGGCAAATGCCATAATAATGGGAAATTGTCTTCTTTGAAGGATAAAAGGGAGACTACTTTCACTTGGTGCTAAATCTATTCTTGGTATGAAATCTCTCTACTTTATGGGTCCCAGTTAAAATTTCAGCATCTATAAAATGGTCCCTTAATTGTTGAACAATTAATCTTGTGCCATTGCATGGGCCTTTTTTGGGGTTCATATTTCGCAGTAACATGATAATTGCCCCTTTCTTTAGCTGCAAAATATGTGGTGGCATTCCAGAAGGAGTTAGAGAGTTTATGAATTCAGTCGAAAAGTTAGCCTGACTTTCATTGTCATCAGCAAGTACAGAATCAGTACTGTGATAATTTCTTTGTGGTGCATTAATTTTTTTTAAGATTTCATTATTGAGGATTAAGGCATCTTTATTTTTACACGTCAGTATGACTTGGTTGGCAAGCTCTGAATATTCTTCGTTATTGATGCTCCCTTCAAATATAGCCAATATAATATCTTGTTGACAAATCATCTGAGGTGGGATCTCTACAGTGTCGTCAGCTAAATGTAGTATTTTTTCTGTTCTGCCTTCTCCAATTTTAATAAGCCAATCATTGAAATCATTTTGTCCTTCTGATCTCATATTTTGTTGCAGTTGTAGATGGGTAAAATGTTTCCATACTGTGCTTGACTTGATACAGGTTTCGATAATGTCAGTTCGATTTCCATGTACAACAACAGGTAATGTTTGTCTAAAATCGCCACCCAACAACATTACCTTTCCACCAAATGGAAAAATATTATCCATGACTTCACGAAGAAAACGGTCAATACATTGGAGGGCATAGCATGACATCATTGTGGCCTCATCTATTATAATTAATTTACATTTCTTAAATTTCTTTGCTTGTAAGGATGTCATGCGAATATCTGACACAGAATTTTCTAAAATAGGCACTGGCAGTTTAAATCCACTATGAACAGTTCTTCCACCTTCTAATAAAAGTGCAGCAATTCCAGTAGTGGCAAACGCCTTTGCTATTTGTCCTTGTGCTCGTACTGAACTCATTAATAAATTGTACAAATAGGTTTTTCCTGATCTGCCAGGTCCATCAAGATAGAAATAACGCTCTGTCACCATGTCATCATCTATTGCATTTTTAATGTCATGAAATGCTTGTAATTGTAGTTTATTTAAAGTTGCAAGTCTTTCTTGTGTTCTTTCTGCTTGTAGTTGAATATCATAGTCTTCAAAGTTTATGTCATCTATAAGACCTGGATCAGGCAAATTAAAACTTGCACAACTTAATCCATGAGTTAAAAAGACTTCTTGGATTTCCATTAACGCTTTTAAGTGTGCAATGGGTTCATTGTATCGTCGCATAAAGTCTTCAGCCATATTACTTTTAAAAGTCTCCCACAAAGCTAATGCATTTGGAGCATTTGAGAAGATACAAATAAAAGCAAATTGTTCTCTCATCTGTCGTGGCACTTGACATTGTGCTGCTTCTTCTAAACATCTTTCCCACTCTGTATCATCAGCGAGTAAGTTTCTATGTCTTGCAGCTAAATGGAAGGATTCATATACAATGTCATTAACAGTTCTTAATTGTTCAAAACTTTGTGCTTCTGGAACATTTAAAAGTAATATCCGTAAGCAAAAACGTTCAACATCTCTTGGACTGACTGTGTAAATTCGTGGAATCATTTTATTGCCTCTGGTTTTTCTTGGTCTCCATAATCCATTCACAAAAACATAGTGATATGGAATTTCAATATATAAGTATTGTGTTGCTTGAGCATCATTTGAATTTAATGCAAACCATGCAGTTAGTGTAGTGTGACGATCTTCTCTTTGGGCCAATGCATTCATTTCATTTCCAGCATGGATATAGACTAAATGTCGTTGTGGCAAATGTACTGCTAATCTATATACTGCATGTGATCTATCATGCATTTCAAATTTTAAAAGCCGCCGCATAGCTTCTGGTGCACTGACATAGCGAGCATCTACATGAGATGCAAGTTCATCATGTACTAACTCACTACATTCAGGGTTGTCTGCACTTTTGATGACTACAGTAGCTGCATCATAGCTTTTGTAAATAAATTTGTAGACATATTTAATGGATTTGATGGAAGTGCAGGCTTCTACGTTGATGTGGGCGTTGTACTTCATGAGTAAATGTGGATTGTAGGGTACTACATATCTATTGTCCACTTTTTTTCCACGAATAATGGCACTATCTCCTTCTCTTCTTTTATAAAGTGGATATCCATCACAATTTGCATATGTTTTGTCTCTATAATCTTTTGGAAAATCTTTTGAACATTTATTATTTTCCATACATGGTGATTGTGGATTAAGGTCTCCACAGGGTCCATGAATCATGCGATGAGTAACAATCTCATATAGTCTACCATATAGTTCTGGATCTGGTAGTTCAGCAACTATGACTGCATCCACTTTGTCCGAAGTATCTAATTTATCTTTCTCTTGAAGTATTATGAGAAGATGTGCATGTGGAAGGCCTCTTTTTTGAAATTCAATGGTATATACATAAGCAAGACATTTGCCAAATAACTGATTTATAGTGAAGTCACGTATTAACTCATTTAATTTTATCTTAAAAACTCTGGCTACTAAATCTGGTCTGAAGCACTTTGTCCAAGAAGTAGATTTTGATTAATTTCTGGCCATTGTGGATTACATGTAAATGTCACAAATAAATCTGGTTTTCCAAATTTTGTCACAATAGCCATAGCATCATTGTATCTTTCTCTCATATTTCGAGGAGATCCTTGAAAGGAAGATGGTAAAATGATGGCTTTGCCAGGTGTCATGTCTCTGCTTGTAGCCACGTCAGCAACATAGTCCATGAGTCCACAATATTGTTTTACACTTAGTTTATCTTGTTGATATTTTATAAAGTTTAAATTATTTGCCTCAACTTGCAAATATGAATCAATAATCCATTGTTGTGTTAGTTTTCCACCACATAAAATTGGATTAAATTCATCTCGAATGGCAATTTGAGCTACTTTAAATTCAAGCATAGAAACATTATTTCGGATTCTGGCTTTAGCATTTGGGTAACTGGGAAGGGTTAATTTTGGTTGCCAACCTGCTTCTCCATGTGGGAAAAAGATGGGATATGTCATTGGATCTAAATTTGGACTTAAGATATTAATATTAATAAATGGTTGCTCCTCATTTCTGGGATATACTCTAATGTCTCTTTGAAATGGTGGTTCTCCTTCATCATTCTGAAAGACCATTGCAACTTCATTTGATGTTGGCAAGTTATAACGACGTTTATCAGTATGTCTGTCTCTTTTAAACACCTTATTAACCTTTGGCATGGGTAATTGATGTCTTTGTGCATGAAGTTGTTGTTCATTTTCTACTTCTGCCAATTTTTTGTATGCTTTACTGTAGGGATTGTTGTCCATAATGTTATTTAGCTCTATGAAAACACTGGGTAAGCATTTTTTTTTTCTTCCATCTGCATACGTTGGTCAACAGCTTCCATTGTATCTAGGACATATAGTTGAGCGAATTTTCTTTGCTCTCCTTGCTCTGGATGTAAATGGGAAGTCCGATGATAAATTTGTCCTTGGACTTTAAAACAGTAAGGACCATGTCCTGGTACATTAGCAGCCAATGTTGCCCCCATAGATGCAAATGATATGGCACTATTGTAGGATCTTATGTTTGTCTAAAAAAAATTGAAATTTGAAAAAGTAGGTTCAGTCATAATATTTTGTAAATAGCTTGGAAATTGTTTCCTTTCTGGAAGTTTGAACTTGCCTTTTTGACAACAACTAATAAATTGTCCATCTCTGGGTCTCTCCTGTTTAAAATAATAAGCCTCACAAAATTGACATTGAGTACTCATGTCCCCACAACTATGAACCTCTACTGCTAAAGACTTGAGTAAAGGACAATTTGCAAAGCATATCGGATGTTGACTTTCATATTCATCAGGTGAAAAGTCATGAAATGTTTCAACAACAGGTTCTAAATGTTTAGTTTTTTTCGTGGCTTTTCTTGGTATATGTTGTCCTTGTTTTGTTGAAATGTCCTGTAAGTTTTTAGTAAGAGTTTGTAAATGCTTTGTTTTTGTAGTTGCTTTTTTTGGTCTGTCTTGACTGGTATCTTGTAAAATGTCATCTGATGTTTGAGGAACAGTTTGTAAATGCTTTATTATCTTTTTATTTTTTTTTGTTGTATCTTTCATTTTTGCAGCTGATAGTCTTTTATTTGCAAGTCTTTTGCGTTCTTTTTCTCGTCAAATTTCTTTCTCCTCAGGTGTCTGCTGGGCGGCCCATCTCTCTTGTCTTTCTCTAGTTTGACGTCTTTTCTTCTCTTCTTTGGTCTTGTTATCAGCCATATTAATCTGTAAAGGAAAAAAAAGAAATGTAATTGTGTATATTTAAATTTGTAATTCCTGTTAAAGATGCTTGTGCACAATTGGTGAAATAAAAGGCAAATCATTAATGTATCAGTTATATTTAGTTAAAATTATAATTCCTGTCCTCACTGACTAAGAATTTGGCCAATGGAATACTGCTGTAAATAAGCATGTAACATATTTTTTTAAAATAATGGTTTTATTTATTAAAAACGTTGTTTGTGGATAGATATTTACCACTGCAAAACTTCTTTGCTAAAAAAGAAATTTATGTGGTTATTGAGCTATGTATTGCATAGTGGCAATTTAAATAGAATAAGGGAGATAGTAAATTTATTTTTTTATTTTTCTGTTGACACGGATGCAACTGAAAGCAGTTTCTTTAGTTTTCTACTTTTGTACTTATTATACTGTACCTTGGTTGAAGTGTGATTTAAATCCGAATGTTTGTTGGTCCTCGGTTAAATATCGTTGTCCAATGGTGGGTCCTCTGTTGGAAGTCCTCGTCCGATGGTGTGGTCCTGTGTGTAAAATCCTGGTCCTATGGTCTGGTCCTCTGTTGAAAGTCCTGGTCCGATGGTGTGGTCCTGTGGCAATAGCCCTCGTCCGATGTTGTGGTCCTGTGGCGATAGCCCTCGTCTGATGTTGTGGTCCTTTGGTGAAAGTCCTTGTCCGATGGTCTGGTCCTGTGTTGAAATTCCTCGTCCGCTGGTCTGGTCCTGTGTTGAAAGTCCTCGTCCAATGGTCTGGTCCTGTGGAGAAAGTCCTCGTCCGATTGTCTTCACGCAGTATCTGTTGTAATATCAAATAGAAAATGTTGTTTGAGTGAAATGTCTTTTAAATAAGTAAAACATGTATGAATTTAGCTGTATTGTATCAGTTATGGTTATTTTTTTCTATTTTTTTTTTTTTTTACTTTCTGTACAATCCCACGACTTTTGTTATTCTTATTTAAGGTTCTTAGTAAGGCTTGTGGGTTGTGATATATTAAATAAGAATATGAATTTATTTTTCTATGTGTTTATGTTAGTTTTTGTACAATCCTGTTTTGTGCGCACCACTTGTGGTATACTTATTTAACCTTTATTGGGATGGTTATAGTTAGTGAAACATGAAATAATATAATTAATGTAGTTTGCTATGTGTTTGTGTTAGTTTTTGACAATCCTGTTTTGTGCGCACCACTTGTGCAAAAGTTATTTATTCTTGATTGTACTGGTTATAGGTTGTTAAACATTAAAGAATGTTAATGTAGTTTCCTATGTGTTTGTGTGATTTTTTGTACAATGCTATTAGGTGCGCAACACTTTTGTTATTCTTATTTTTGCTTCTTTGTAAGGCTTATAGGTTGTTAAACATTGAATAAGAAAGTTAATTTATTTTGCTATGTGTTTGTGTGAGTTTGTTCCAATTCTGTTTTGTGTGTAGCAGTTTGGGTCTCATTCAATTGCGATTTGGCTAATTGAATCTTGCCCTAAATAAGCACATAGCATATTTTTTTAAAGAAGTTTTTAGTCAGTGAAAAACTTTATTTTGGATAGATTTTTAGTAATTAAAAACTTCTTTAAAAAAAATGTTATGTTCTTATTTAGAGCCCTATTCAATTGTGCAAATTGCAATTGAATGAGGGCCTTTGTGTGAACCATATGTTGCATATGTTGCATAGTTTGCCCCTCATTCAATTGCATTTTTTACAATGTAATATTACTCTAAGGCCCTCATTGAATTGCAATTTTGAAAATTGAATAGAGTTCTAAATAAGCACATCACATATATTTGTTAAAGAAGTTTTTAGTTATTAAGCATCTATCCAAAAGCAAGGTTTTCACTACCGAAAAAGTTCTTTAAAAAATATATGTTATGTGATTATTTGGATCTCTATAGAATAAGCAAAATGGCAATTGAATAAGGGCCTAAAAGTGCTTATTTATAACCATATTAAATTGTCCAAAATAGCAATTGAATGAGGGCCTTTGGTTACTGCATTTGTTATATTGTCAGCTCCTCATTCAATTGTGTTTTGGCCAATGGAATAGAGCTCAATATCACCACAGAGCATATTTTTTTACCGAATTTTGTATTTAGTGAACTTGTATCCAAAAGCAACGTGTTCACTAAATAAAAAGTTCCTTTAAAAAATATGCTCTGTGAAAAGCAACGTGTTCACTAAATAAAAATTTCCTTTAAAAAATATGCTCTGTGCTTATATAGAGCCCTATTGAAATGGGCAAATCACATTTGAGTGAGGCCCTCGGCCATTAAAGATATATAGGTCCTCATTGAATTGCAATTTTGCCAATTGAAGAGGGCTCTATATAAGCACATAACATATTTATTGAGCGAAGTTTTTAGTTAGTGAAGACCTTGATTTTGGATAGAAGTTCAGTAACTAAAAAGTTCTGTATAAAAAATATGTTATGTGCTTATATAGAGCCCTATTCAATTGAGCAACTCGCAATTGAATGAGGCTCATGGTTCTTTCTTTTTTATACTTAATACTTTACCTTGATTGAAGTGTCGAATGACAGAGGGTCCCCTCCTGCCAATCTCAATCCGCCGGTCTTCTTGTAGTGTCTGTTTGAAAAAGAAAGTGAAATAGTTATTTGTATATTTATAATTTTTCATCTAGCAAAGCATGGCCTTTTGAGCATGTAATGTCTTGTTGTATCTTACCTGTTGTTCTTTGTTGGTGTTCTTTAACAGGGATTGTGCTTCACAATGCACGGTGCAAATTGTTGAGTGACGCTGTTGATGCAGAGTCTGTTTGAATATTAAAAGAAGTAGAAAGATTCAGCTTTATATGATCTATTGAATTGCAGTAAATTAATGTCATTTAAATATACTTCTGTAAATATTTTCAATTGACCTTATTTTTTGGTGGGGGCTACACACATATGTCACATACATGAAGCACATTCCATAGTTTAATGTAATTATTTTGTGTGCGTGTGACATATCACTATACATGAATCATATTTAAATTGTTAAATTAACCTTCTATTTGTTTTTTCCAACACACATAAATGTCTGTGAGTGAGATGTAACTATAGATGATACATATATGTGTGTGTCACATATCAGTATACATGACATATAATGTCATTTAAATGTAGTTGTTTAATGATTTTGTTTTAAGCTAATTTTGTTGCAGTTGGAGCAATACACATAAATGTGCGTGTCACATGTCACTATACATTCTATACATATATGTGCGTGTCACATGTCACTATAGATTATAGACATATATGTGCGTGTCAGATGTCACTATACATTATAGACATATATGTGCTTGTCACATCTCACTATACATAAATCTCTGTTTAATATTGAATTATGCTTTTTTGTTTTTTTTGTTAAATGAACCATATTTTTTTTGTGGGCCTATACACATAAATGTGCCATATATGTCACTACATAAATCCTAGTTTATTTTTTATTTTTTTTGACCTGTCCTGATAATAAAATGTAATATATTATAGCTTACCTCTCAGTTGTAATTTGCACAATGTTAAGTAGTAAATTAGTAAAGAATTGAATTCTCAAGTAAAAGCAGCAGTTATCTCTGAAGTCACTCCGTTCATCACCTGAGGAGAAATGTATTTTTTTGTGTAAAATAGGCAGTATTTATAAACTTGTAGAAAGTTCTGGAAAGTGAGACCGTTAGAACGCAATACGCATGCGCTATTTGCGTTCCAGCTTACAATTTGCGTTCCATCCGCCATTTTGTGCGTAGTACTGTTCAAAATGGTGTTTCATATGATTGTGATACGTTCCGCATAGTATGTGTTTCATTATTGCGAGTAAGTGTAGTATACTTACGTCTGGAGCCTCGTTTTAGTTTTGTTCGTCGGCCATTTTTTCTGTCGCTTAGCGATGGTATTAGTGTCTAAAGTGTTTTATTTTGATTTAAATGTAGATGTAACTTGTTTTTTTGAGGTGCTGGATGGTTCCTCTTGCTGTAGGTAAGCTTTTTATGTGTTTGTTGTGTGTATTTCTTAAGTTTTAAATGTTTGTATGTCGGCGTGTTGCGTCCGATGTTTGCGAGGTCGTAATGTGTGGTAACGTGTCTCGTATGGTGTTTGCGTGTGTAGCCTCGTTTTCGTTTTATTCGTCGGCCATTTTTTGTGTCGCTTAGCAAATTATTTAGTGTCTAAACTTTTTTATTTTGAGTGCAATTAGGTTGTAAGTTGCATTTTTGAAGTCGTGGGTGCTCCCTCTTGGTGTAGGTAAGCTTTTTATGTATGTGCTGTGTGTATGTATTGTGTTTTTAATTTTGTAATGTTCGCGAGTTGCGTCCGAGTGTTGCGAGGCTGTAATGTGTGTGAACGTGTGTCGTATGTTGTTTGCGAGTGTCGTAATGTGTGTGTCGTGCTCTTTGGGTTGCGACGTGAACTTTGCGAGGTTCGCAGTTCTTTGGGTTGGGAATTTGTGTTGTGAATTTTGCAAGGGTCGCAGTTGCTGCAACTGAAGCCCTCGCTTTGCGAGGTCCTCAGGTGCCGGCATGGAGCGCCTGCGGCGCTCCAAGCCAGCAACTGAGAACCTGGCGCAGTGCCCTCGCAGCGTTAGCAACAACTCGTACGCTCACAACTATATATATGATGATTTGACAATCGAGGATCCATCTCCACTTCACCCAGTAGCATGAATACAGAGAACCACAAGTGACTATCTTTGTTGAGATATATAATTGTCCCACAAAATCCATATGTTTCTAGTAATATACCTTTTTGTGTAAAATAATTGGTCCAAGGACTCTAATTCAATGATCCTGTTATGAGCAACAATTTCCTTTATTTCTGACCCAGTTGGAATTTTGTTTACTTTTCCAGTTCTTTGCCATAAACCATTTCACGACTAGTAGGATATTAGAGATTTGTTCTTGTTAATATGTCAGGGAACTATATGGAACAAGATGATTTCTCGGGATATAACCAACTCTCTCTTTATAATTTTCAATATTTTTTGTAGACATTTTTCACAAAGATTTTTTATATGTTTACAAGACCACCACATATGGAGCTGCGTCCCTTTTTCATAACAGCCTCTCCAGCATAAGCTGGAGGATGTATTGCATGAAAATGTATCAAAGAAAGCAGGAACTAGGTACCATCTTTGATTTAATTTAAAGTATGTTTCCCTCAGATGAACAGATTTAATATTCTTCTCTGTCAATGAGGAGGCACTGAACCAAATGTTCTCTTCCCAACTTTTATCATGGTCTTTCTCCCATTTTAATATTGAGGGAGTTTTCCCCCCTTCCTCCATAGCTCTAATAAATTTCAAACATTTAGAAATAAAATAAAAAATATGGCTAATAAGGCACAACTTTTCAAAATGGGTAAGCCCTCAGCCTTATTAAATGATCAGATTTACAAAGTGTGCGTTAAAGAGTGAAATAGTCCAGCCATAATGATGTAGGAATAGTTTTTCCACTTTTCTTTTTTTAAAGGAAATAAAAGAATCAATGTCGTATAAGTCCATAAGATAGTTCAAACCCCACTTTTCCCATTGATTATAGAATGGGGAAGATAATAAAAATTGTACCTTAGTTACTGGAGTAGTTAAAGAAGGAAAAGGCATCAGTTTTCTCCTCTTGTTGCTAATATTCTAAATTCTCAGTATTGATTGTAAGACAATGGGTGGACCTGCCCTAGCTTTTTTATCCAGGGGTTTAAGCAATGGTAAAAAACTAATATTATTATGAAGAGCTAATGTTATTTTTATTTGAATATATTTAAAACTTTTTTCCCCGCCAAGAAGACAGAACAGATGTTTTATATTTATTGCTTTCTGATATACCAAGATATTGGGAGAAGATAAACCACCTCTGGAATATTTCCTCTCCATAACTGTTTTATTTATTTGAGAACTTTTCCCTTTAAGAATATAGAGATCCAATGCCCTTTGGAGTTTTTTTAAGATATATCTTGGAGTATATATCACAATACATCTGAATAGATATGTAATTTTGGTAAAATTACCATCTTTACTGCCGCAATCTGTCCCATCCAGGAGAGGTTCAATTTCCTCCAGTTTATAAAAGTAGCATTAATTTGTAGATAATGTTTTTCAACATTTATTAAAGATAAATCTTTCAAATCTGGAAAAAAGTCCACACCCCAAAAAAGTGAAAACCATGTTATTCCAATCAAACTTGTACCTTTCTTTCAAAATTGATTTTGTTGCTAAATCCAGATTTAAATATAGTATATTTGTTTTGGAAGAACTTAAATTAATAATAAGAAATAATACTGTAAGAATCAAAATTATAAAGGAGATATTAAATAGATATCACTGGATTGGTCACTGTGATTACAATATCATCAGCAAAGAGAATAATTTTATTCTCAAGTTCTCCCGTTATTATACATGAAATACGTCTATCAGATCTAATCAATTATGCTGATGGTTTAATATACATTGTGAAAAGTAATGGTGACAATGGGCAGCCTTGTCTCGTCCCGTTAGTGGGAAAACTGGAGAGTCAAAACCCATTCCAGAAACTGATGCGCTCACATTTGTGTATAACGCTTTTCTGGCCTTTAGGCTAAAGTTGTCAAAGCCAAATTTATCCAAAATCATGTCCAGGAATTCCCAGTTGACCCTGTCAAACTCCTTCTCAGCATCGAGAGACAGGGCTACAACTAGGATTCTCCTGGACTTAGAGAACGATAACAAATCATGCTGTGGGGATGTTTTTCAGCAGCCGGCACTTGGAAACTGGTCTGATTTGAGGGAAAGATGGATGGTGTTAAATACAGGGATATTCTAAAGCAAAACCTGTACCACTCTGTGCGTGATTTGAGGTTAGGATGGAGGTTCACCTTCCAGGAGGACAATGACCCCAAACACACTTTTAAGGGGAAACATGTAAATGTGTTGGAATGGCCTAGTCACAGCCCAGACCTCAATCCAATAGAAAATCTGTGGTCAGACTTAAAAATTGCTGTTCTCAAGCACAAACCATCCAACTTGAACGAGCTGGAGCAGTTATTTAAGGAGGAATGGACAAAAATCCCAGTGGTAAGATATGGCAAGCTCATAGAAACTTATCCAAAGCGACTTGGAGCTGTGATTGCCACAAAAGGTGGCTCTACAAAGTATTGACTTCAGGGGAGTAATTAGTTATGCACATTGACTTTTTCTGTTATTTTGTCCTATTTGTTGTTTGCTTCACAATGAAAAATAAAACAAAACTTCAAAGTTGTGGGAATGTTCTGTAAATTAAATGATGCAAATCCTCAAACAATTCATGTTAATTCCAGGTTGTAAAGCAACAAAACACAAAAAATGCAAAAGTGGTTTTATTTACCCTATTCTAGGCTTAGGAAGGGGGTTGTTTTAGGGGAAATTTAGGGATTTTATTGTATGTAGTTAGGGGTTTCATTAAATGTCATGTATGTTTTTATTTTATGTAATGTATGATTTTCTATTTTGTGTAACTTAGATGTTTTTATTTTCTGTGAAGTTCTGTTCTTTATTTTCTGTGATTTCGATTTTTTCATTTTCTGTAATGTAAGTTTTTTTATGTAATTAGTGGGGTAATAGGGATTTTTTAGGGTGATAGTTGGGTAGTGTAGAGGTTAACAGGGTATAGGGGGGTTAATGGGGATAGAGGAGGGTAATTGGGTAGGGTAAGAGTTAGGTACATAGTGTAGGGGTTAATAGGGTAGGATAGGAGAGGGTTTATGGGATGGGGTTTACTGAGTACATTTGAAGTTAAATAGGCCCAGTTAGGGTTACATAGGATTAGATGGGGTTACATAGGACTAGACTGGGTTAAATAGGTCTGGATGGGATTAAGTGGTTAGTGATAGGGTTAATTAGGTATGTGAGGGTTAAATAGGGTTAATTAGATAGGGGATGATTGATAGAATGGTATAGGGTAGAATAGGGGTTTATAATGTAAAGTAGATGTTAATAGGGTAGGGGTTTATTGGGAATAGTTAGGATTAATGGGGTATAGTTAGTGTTAATTGGGTTTAGTTTGGGTTAATGGGGTATGGTTAGGGTTAATAGTGTAGTGTAGTGCTTATAATTTGTGTCATGAGGGTCCTGGAGGAATCTCATAATACTTATGGTTTTAATATAGGCATTAAAAGTGTCCTATAGGGAGTCTATATAGACCCCTATTGGACTGAGGTGGTTAATTTTATTCTTATGAGGGTCTATACTGACCCCCATGAGTGATGGGGTTAATCAGTGTCCCATAAGGGTCTGAATAGACTCTTATGGGACTGATGGGGTTAATCAGTGTCCCATAAGGAACAGTTTAGAACCTTATGGGACTAAAGGGGTTAATTAGTGTCCCATAAGTGTCTTTATAGACCCTTATGGGACTAATGGGGTTAATTAGTGTCCCATAAGGGTCTGTATAGACCCTTATGGGACTGAGGAGGTTAATTATAGAGCCCCATGAGTGTTGGGGTTAATTGTAGATGCCTGGCGTAATATAGGGACACTGTGAGGGTCCTGATGGCTAATCCCAGCATAGGGGGGTTAATTTTAGAGGCCGGGGGGTACTTGAATTACCCCCCGCCACAGGTCTTGAGTTTTTAACTGCTGTTGGGTCATGATGGGGTCCCCTGCGGCAAGTGCTGAAGTCAAGACCCTGCGGGTGATACTGCAGGCTTTAATTAGCCATGATGGCAATCTTTTTTGCCATTGGCTAAGTCAAACCTATTGCTACGGGTTTGACTAATTGATCTTAGCATGGCGCACATCCAAAGTGCGAGAGACAGGGTTACGATTTTGCTTTTCTCGCACGTTGCTCGCCGCCCCTTCTAATTTAATAGCGATGTAACCCAGGAGAATGTCATGCACGTAGGGCTTAAGATATACACATTGGATTTATGTGGCTGGAATTTAATATGGCTAATGATCTAGCTCCCCTTCTCAGCAAAAAGGGAGCTAGTACAGTAAAATTTTGAAAATTAATTATGTATTGACTCTCTATGTATAATAAAGTCTGGGATTCCTCTTCACAGGTTTTATTTATATGGTACTAGATTAAGATATGTTATTAGTACTTGTACTTTTATCCTAAAGGCAGACAATGCAAGGTAGTGAATATTGGGGAATGCATGTGGAAGTGGACCCTGCAGGTTATACTTGTACTGGCCCCCATGGCTCCTAATGGCAGCCCTGGTTATAGATGCCACATTCTCATTGTGGTGATTGAAATGTAATGTGTATATAAAGTTTCCTCCCTCCTTAAAAGGTGATCAGCAAAAAATTCAATTGTAGATCTCTCAGCAACATAATTGCATGTTAAAGAAAATATATTAGACGCTGTATTATTATTTCACTTTTCATTCTATATACATTGCACAACTGTCACAGAGACACATTGTAACAGAGGCGCAATACCAACCATAATCTGTGTGTGCTATTATTTGCTTAACTAATGTTATACGCAAATTTGCAACATTTTACATTTTTAAAGAAGATATAAATCTGAATTTAGAGTTGCTATACTATTTCTATTCGTTGTAATACAAGATGTGCTGAGGAAAATAACACTCACTTCTGTGAATAACACACTATTGTCGATAACACATATTTCTGTGAATAACATACAGTCCTGTACTATCCCTGGAGGAGAGACATTAGCTTCCCATAAGAGCAGGGTGGGTGCAGCCATAAATCACACATAATGTATTTTCATAAGGTACTTTATTACCCTGATGTACTAGTCCCCCTGTACAGCCCATACAGTAACAATATTTACTTGGCAGTAGCTACGCAAATGCAAATATTGGCTGCCATCACTACAAAACCATCATTTCATTGCACTCAGTGGTAATATATTATCAAATATATTATCAATTAGTGTATTTGCTGCTCTTAAAAACCCATCTCTGAAACGATTAGCCTTTGGGGTCCCCATGATCTAATTCAGAATAAGCATAGTGGTAATCTCATATCTTTTCTACATTCACTTTCAGTCTTACTTTCTAGCTTATCATCCTGACATCCTTTTCCAAAGACAAAAATGGAAACAAAGACATGCAAGATCACTACAAACACAAGCTACCTGTTCCCTCTGTTCAGTCACAGGTGTCATCTATGGCGGAGGGGAGAGGGACACGTCTATGGACCATTGCAATATTTGTAAAGATATATTATACATCTCAATACGTGTTGGCTTATCGATCAAAAGGAAATTCAGCAAGATCTCATAGTCTCTTTAAAGGAACTTAAATCATAGTTTATAGCAATCTGGAAAAATGTTGGGTGACTTGAAACTAACACTGAAAATCTAAACGGCAAGGAGAGACCGAGTTATAGACATCACTTCTATAGTTTCATTAAGACCTTGATAATAGCTTGAGGTGCAATAATCTACATCTGAGAGGCATTCCTGAATAAACCACATATATAGATAATTTCCTTATGGAACTTTTTCAATACAGGTAGAAGAATGCATTTAAGATATATTTAAAATAAATATGCTTTATCCATGAAAAAATGTTTTTCAGTAATAACCCGTTAAGGGCAATAGAACCACATTGTATAGAGAAATGGTCTATGCAAGTTAAATATTTAAAACATGTGTTTATTTATTTGTTTATTTATTTCCCTTCTGAAAACATTTGGCCTATTATAAAATTTGCTCTTTATGAAAAGGGAGAAAAACGAGCATTCTGAAAACTAGACACTATACCCTTGGAACATATTGAATATAAAAATTGGCTTGAGATGTAATACGGAGGAGGCTGAGTATGTAAAATAAAATTTAACCTTTATTGAATATAATATACCACTTAATTCATGTCATATAAAAACACATAGAAACACAACAAAATACAGCAACAAGTCCCGCATAAGTATTTCATTATTGTAGTTCATTTATAAAGCGCCAAGATATTTTGTAGCGCTGTACATAAATTAAGTTCAGAAAAATGATAAATATAAATTAACATATAGCAAAGCAAGGAGTTTCCTGTCTTTGAGCTAGGATCCAACATCCATGGTGAATTCCCAAAGTGCTTAGGATAGAAACTTGCAGACTTACAATCTAAGGTATAGTAAGTGGTAAAAGAGGGTGAGAGAGATGATTATTATTATTATTATCGTTTATTTTTAACGCGCCAACATATTCCGTAGCGCTATACATAAGTTAAGTTACAGGCAATGACAAGTTAAAGATTCATACAAAAAGTGGATGGCCCTGTCTTTGAGCTTGGAATCCAGTCTCCATAGCGCTTTCCCTAAAGCACTGCGCAGGATTGAAACTCGCAGACTTACAATCTAAAGATGATAAGCGTGTTAGGGTGGAAGGTGATACGCTTCTTTAAAGAGATGCGTTTTAAGTGCGGTTTTAAATGTTTTGAGGCAAGATGATAATCTGGTGGAGCGAGGCAAGGAGTTCCAGAGACTAGGGGCAGTACGAGAAAAGTCCTGGAGGCGGGAGTGAGAGAAGGTGACAAGAGTTGTAGAAAGAAGAAGGTCATTAGCAGAATGAAGAGGGTGAGTGGGGGAGTATTTGGATATGAGAGCAGAGATGTAAGGGGGAGCGTTATTGTTGAGGGCTTTGTAAGTTAGGGTCATGATTTTAAATGTTATTCTTGAGGCTAAGGGAAGCCAGTGGAGTGATTGACAGAAAGTTGATGCCGACACTGAACCTTGTGTACGAAAGATGAGTCTAGCAGAGACATTCATAATGGATTGAAGTGGAGATAGTCGGGTGGTGGGTAGGCCAACAAGAAGCAAGTTGTAGTAGTCTAGTCGAGAGATGATGATTTTAGTTCTGTGTTGTGTAAGATAGTGATGAATTCTGGAGATGTTTTTAGATGGAGCAATCTAAAATAACCTGATCCTTTGAGTATACCAACAGACAGGGTGTGTGGAGAAGAGGAGGTGTCGGAGAAGGAGATACTGAATGATCGATTTTGTAAGTATGATGAGAACCACAAGAGAGCAGTGTCTCGAATACCGAGGGAGAAGACGATATGGAGTAGAAGTTGATGGTCAACAGTGTCAAAGGCAGCAGAGAGATCTAGAAGAAGAAGAATTGAAAAGTTACCTTTTGACTTGGAGGTAAGGAGGTTATTGGTGACTTTAGTTAGAGCTGTCTCAGTGCAGTGTTCATGCTTAAAGCCGGAGTGGAAGGTGTCAAGAAGGGAGTTAGAGGAAATAAAGCTGGTAAGGCTGTTATAGACGAGCCGCTCCAGCAGTTTGGAAGCCAGGGGAAGCAGAGAGATAGGGAGGTAGTTAGGTGCAACGTCAGAGTCAAATGAGGGTTTTTTGAGGGTGGGTATAACTATGGCATGTTTTAGAGAAGATGGAAACATGCCAATAGTAAGGGAGAGGTTGAAAATATGTGTGAGAGCTATGATTAGTGTGGTAGAAAGGGGAGAGATGAGCAGAGACGGAATAGGATCCTGAGGACAGGTTGTGAGGCAAGTGGATGATAGCAGTTTGGAGGCTTCATCCTCTGTAGCCGGATCAAAACAATTCAAAGTGGCTGTGGTATTGGAGAAGGGAGAAGACTGGGCGTTGTTGGTTGATTTAGAGGGTGGAGTGTGAGAGCCACTATCAGATAAGAGTTCATTGCGGATGTTTTGAATTTTATGAATAAAGTGGTTGGCAAAGTCTTCAGCTATGAGAGAGGAAGGGATGGGAGGAGGTGGTGGGCGGAGGAGAGTATTGAAAGTGGAAAGCAGATGCTTGGGGTTGGAGGACAGAGTTGATATTAGTGATGTAAAATACTGCTGTTTGGCAAGGTTAAGGGCAGAGGAATAGGAGCGTAACATAAATTTGTAGTGGAGGAAATCTGCTTAAGTGCGTGATTTCCTCCATAGTCATTCAGCAGTGCGGGAGCACCTCTGGATGTATTGTGTTTGTGTAGTGTGCCATGGTTGTGGATGAGAGCGAGATCATCTGCGTGTGGATATGGGGGCCAGAGTGTCAAGGGTGGAAGAGAGAGTAGAGTTGTAGAGTGAGGTGGCAGTGTCAGAGCAGTTGAGGTTGGTGATGGGGCGGAGAAAGGGTTGGATAATAGTGAAGAGCTGAGTAGGGTCAAGGGCTCACAGGTTTCTGTTCATGATGGTGGCAGGGGTTGGAGAGGGGTGGTGAGAGGGTGATGTGGTGAGGTTGAAGGTAAGGAAGTGGTGGTCAGATAGAGGGAGTGGATGGGTGACTGGGTATGAGGTTGTGCTGAGATTAGCGAAGATAAGGTCAAGAGAATGTCCAGCATGATGAGTAGAAGAATCTGTTAGTTGTGAGAGATCAAGGGAAGAGGTGAGTGCAAGCAGTTTAACTGCTGCTGGGGAGGTGGGAATGTCAACAGCAATGTCAAAATCTCCAAGTACCAGTGAAGGAACATTAGAGGAGAAAAAGTTGGGGAGCAAGGCAGAAAAGTGATCAAGAAATTGAGTTGGAGTGCCTGGGGGGGCGATAGATCACAACTACATGTTAAGAGATAGGTGAGAAGATACACATACACATACACATCTTGCCCCCTACAGGGATCCAAAAAAATGATTATTAAAGGCTATCTGTTACCCTACAAATACTCAGTTATAGTGGAGGTAGACGGGACCCATTACTTGCCCCCTATTTGGTGTGCTCCAAGTGATGCAAACCACAATTAGGCATCTATTCTGCCTTTACACTTAACTCACCTCCTGATCTGTCCATTTGTTGGCCTGTGTATACTAGATTTATACAAAAGAATAGCTGCACTTAGCTTTGTTAGCCCTCAGACGAGGGCCTATGACATCATCACTGCGGGACCACCGGAATAGTAGGTCTATATGACATCATAGGCCCTCGTCTGAGAGCTAACAGAGCTGAATGCAGCTCCATTGCTTTAATTGCAAACAATAGTCATTTAAATAAAAATTACCTCAATGTACTTTCCAGCAGAGGAACATGTATACATTGGAATTGATATCAAAATCACATATTGAATTTAACAAAAATAAATGTAAAATTACTCTAGAGGAAAATATGCACGTTTTTTATGATCTACAGGAATCAGAAATAGACATGGAGTTAGGAGAGCTGGCGGAGAGTAGTGCTCAATGACCCCTATTCAATTGGCTAAATTGTAATTACTGGAGCCCGTAATGGAGCCGGTAAAAGTTACAGATATTTGATTGGCTTCTTTTAGCTATTCGCATTCCATTTGTTACAGGCTCAAAATCACTGCGGTTGTCAAAAATCTAACTGCGTCCTATCTCCTCCTTTGATGTTTCAAGCCCGTAAATGTTACCAGTGCTAAAGATGCAAGATCCATATTCAATTAGAATAATTCAGCAAGCCCTCAATTGCCTTCAAGCCCTTAAATGGTAAATGTAGCAAAAAAATTCTACAGGATCAGATAGGACTCACAAGGGGGTTAAAAACCTGTTTGTAATACTGCAGAAATACAATACTAGACTTTAAAATACAGGAAAGCGATGAAAGACATTAGAATTATTTGCACAACAGTGTCAAGCTCGCAAATCGGAGATCAAAAATTATTTTTTTTCAAGTTTTATTTCCGTGTTATATTGATCACAGAAATCAAGGAGTTAATACATATCAGGCCATCCCCATGGATTAGAATAGGTTTCTTCATTCATTTTTATTGATTTCTACATTTATGGATTGTGAGTCTGAACGCAAATCAGTCTTCTAAACACTATTTGATTGAAGTTTAAACACTCTCCTTTACTATTGGCTCTGTCTAAACTGTAACTTATGGGCTTGCTTAATTGATCATGATCATGCCCTGAAATGCTACGCACGTGTTCATGGTGACGGTTCTAGTCGTCAGCCCTTTAATTGAGGGCTTGTTCAATTAAATACCCATATAACTGTTGCAAACTTCTAACCCGCAGACACACGGGCTGTATGAAGGTAATTACGGGCTTGGAATTGAATGGGGCCTATGTTTGAAGACCCTAGATGTATGTTTCAGTCTCTCAGTGTCAGTTAGGTGCTGCTGGTCTCTTTAAATGAGCATTGGGGTCCATATTTGAGTAATCAAGTAAAGCTTATGACCTAAATGCCTTTCAAGTCTCTCAAGTGTTAGCTCACTTGTGCAATTAGAGGGCACCTATTAGATGAAAGCCAAGAGACTGAAACATTTGTCTGGGTACTCTATCTTGAGTGACTGCAACTTCCTTGGGTACAATATTTTAGCACTTTCTCTATATCACTAACTTCTTGCTTTGGTTTTCCTTGGGTAAAGTCTTCATTTCTGGTGATCATACCCCAACATATGTGCCACTTTGTCTGCTCGCCCATTTATTATTTCTTTTTTACAGCAAACATAAGCTCCACTTAGACTCCCTACATACACTCCTGTACACCAGCAATATTCGGGCACATTCTTCAGTTGAGTGACTTATCTTCCCTAAGTCTGTTTCATATCTGGTACCTACTATAGGTTATTGTCTGAATATAACCTGAGCTCATCCATATCCCATATAATTTGTGATCATGAGGAATAATCACAGAATATTTATTCTCACATATTTGTTCAGAGATGGTACCACACCTAATTTCAAATAATGTTTTTTTAAAGGTGTGTACTCTAGTGGCTGTGATGCCGATGGGAGGAGAGTGAGATCCTTATAAAATCTGGCTCCCATGTGGCTGGGACCATCTGACGGCACCAGGAGAGCCATATACAGACTTACCTGTCTAATCTTTACTCCACAGGAACCATATAACAGGGTAAGTACAAAAGGCATTTTTATTAATTGCTGACCATTTATATAGTTAGTGCTATTTATTTAGTGTCTGAAGAATTTTATCTTGTCCCCTGTCTTCCAATGTCTTAAGCTCTGTGTCATTGTGGCCATGTAGAGGTGCAACCATTAGAAACCTATGCCTTTAACATAGCCTAAAACAAACTCACTCTCTCTCCTTATCTATCTATCTATATGTACTGTATATGTATAATATATATATATATATATACATATATATATATATATATATATATATATATATATATATATATATTCTATTTTATCTTAGTCATACAAAAACAAAAACAAAAAAGGTTATGTCTTATGAGTTTAAAAAAGGGAAATATTTATCCCAAATCAACCAACTGTTAAACCTGGATAAAACAATGCACATGTCGTATAGATTCCTTTCTAATTCTCTGTTCTTTTTGAGAATTGTTAATATTTCATTCAGTGATGGAATAAGTAAGTTTGGCAATAAGCCATTTGACTACTGAGACTACCTGTATAATTAATGCTTGTTCTTCCATCTTAAGCCTATTGTCCATGATGTGAAGAATAGCCATTTCACATGTCGGCTTAATGATTTTACTGAGTATTTTAGAACTATATTCAAAAATCAAACTCCAAAGTTTCTTAATGGGGCTATGTTAAGATTTTTAATAAGTCTTTAGTGCAGAAAAAAACTGCTTCACCAAAAGTCCTCCAGAAAAAATCAAACATTTCAATTAGATCCAAGAAGATACAAATTCTGGAGGTATATTTATAGCGTTTTAAGTACTTATATAACTATTATTATAATATAATCATCCAAATTAAAATATTACTTTTCTTAAACATAAAACATTACATTCCTCTAATTATTCTTCTGTGGAATACATTTTTATTTTGAGAAAAATTTCAACAAAACCTTTGTTTGTTGTTAAAATAAAATGACATGAATGGATTTTCAATAGGAAAAATAAAAGTTAGTATTAACTTGATAACTGGTGGTACAATTGTATTCCACTGAAATTTTGAAATGGAATCTAGACAAATATGGTAAAAAAATATTATGAACAATTTGAGGAATTTTGTAGCATTTACAAATATAATAATTGTAAAATTAAAACATTTTGCCCGAAAAAATTTTTATAACAGAAAATAGAAGTACCGTATGTAAAAAAAAAAAAAAGGAATTGCAAAAAAACGAAAACAATTACATTTGTTTTTTTTTTTTAATAATGAATAGATAATAAAAGACAAGAAGTGCTGAGAAATTGATTAGATGTTTATAGAAATAAACATGATATTTTTCTCAAGTAAAATCAAGTGAAATGGTCCTCTGCAGAGGAGACACTGGCTGACATTGTTGTTTCTTCTTCTCTCCATGTTTGTCCCTGTGTAGATGGAGGTTCAGCTATTCAAAAACAGTCAGTTTTCAAAGGTATATCAGGAATATATGGTCCCAATTCCTCAGGATCTTACAGACTTGTCATTATGCTATTTAGAAGAGAAGGTGAGTGGAAGTTCATGCCATTGGAGGACCAAGAATACATATACGGCTTATGTGATAGATCCTGCTCTTTGAACACATTTTTTTTTCTAATAGTAGGTTTGTCTGTTTAACACCTTAGATGACATTTTTAAATCTACACAGAGAATGATATAGACTGATAATTTTGATATTGTGACACATTTTTTTCTTCTGTAAGCAAAGTGATTATTAGACTTGAACATTTCCTCTAGGAAAGGTGTTCCTTTAATGTACTTAATTGTAACAATTGTGGGGCAAACAGATATTTGCATTTTTGATGGTAACCCATAATTAGGCCATCAGATCCTGAGGCATTTGAGACATCTAATTTATAACATGCTCACAAAGAGATTAAAAGCTAAAATAGAACAATACAACATAGAATTAAAAAGATTACATTAGGAGAGTTTTAGGCATATTGAGCCTCATTCAATTCGAGGGCTTTCAACTCGATTACAGACAGCAAAATGCCTGCGATTGAGTTGCATGCTTCATTTGCTCTACTTTTGCGATGCTATTCAATAGGCCGGGCCCGCAAGGTAGGGGTCGATAGCGAAAATCGGAAACCATTGCCATCGGAAGTAGCATTTGCTGGCTTGGGAGCAAGCCTGTAACCCCCAATGCAGAAACAGCCAATAGAAACAGAGATCATCATCATGACCAACCTCCAAGCCCGTAACTCAGAAGTGAAGGCCGTAGGACTTTGAAATTCAACCTCCATTTTTGAAGTAGGACTTTGAAAAAATAGAAGATTGATTTTTAAAATCCTACGGGCTTGGAGGTGGAAGCCCATAGCACATTAATTGCCGTCACTTATATAACACGATGATTGAACATGAAATAAAGTATAGGAGAATGTTGAGATATTAATTCTAAGACCTAACATCACTTGCACTCTTCATAAAAGTACAGTATTTATTTTTTATTTGCTTTTAAAGTGCTCCGATTTGTCATTAAGCACTTTGCGAGACATCCTTGGTACCAGTAACTTGTGGTTAGATATTTGCCATTTGCAGGCTTGATGGAGTGGTTAGCACAAAAAGACGTCAATTGAATAGGAAATAACTTGCGATCTCACTTACGGGCTACAGTAACATGCGAATGCTCAATTGAATCAGGCTCATAGTTTGTATTCTACTCACCCCTCCTCACACCTTTTGTGCTTTGGGGTGGAAGTCCATTTACCCCATCGGCACCTCCATGAGGTTAATTGACCCCCTATCCCTAAGCAAAAGGTGTAAAAGTAAGGGGATAAGTTAGTCCACCCCAACCCGGTGTACAGGTGGGGTCTCAGGGCACACTTGGGCTTATAGGAGTAGCTGGTCATAGTCACAAGGGTCATAAACTCAATAAACAATTTTTATTTTTTATTTAACCACTTCCCTACCATTGGAAGGGTTTTATCTATATAGATAGTAGTAATGAGGTAGTAGCTAGATTACCATGGGTGTCCATGTAATAATGACATATACTCCTCACAATAGTTGTTGAAACAGGTATGCAAAGATGACGCATCATGCTAGCCTACAAATGTTTTATAATGCCACATGTATGGCAATGGAGATCTTCTGTATGCTTCACTTTCAAGCTCTTTACTGATTTCAGTCAGTAGCAGCTCCTTAACTGAGGCAAACTTTGACAAGAATACTTGTTATGTCGTTTCTCAGGGGTTAGATGTGAGTATGATGTGAAAGCTTGGTGTTTTACAAGTAAACTTTACTTATATTTTTGATTACGGGAGCCATGGAATGGAGTCCTTTCCAACACAACTTGTTTCTAATGAATGTCTTCTCCTCTTTAGAAGGGGAAACCTTTTGAGTTGGCAGTGGATGTTGGATGTGGGACAGGGAGGTCCACCCGGCCATTGGCTCCTTACTTCCACAAGGTGATTGGAATAGACATCAGCGAGTCGCAGATAAATGAGGCCAGAAAAAATACTGCAGAGAAAAATGTATCTTATATGTGAGTACCCTTGCCATGCTGTAGAGACATGAGCATCTGTAGTATTGAGGTGCTATTTAAAGTAGCCTACTGTACTACATTCCCATTCATTTGACAGTAATTGCCTGGTGCACCGCCCTGGCATCTGTTGGGATTGGTAACTCTATCAGATACCCCTCTCAATGGAAGCTTCCTCTCTTTGCAGGATCTCCCCAGTTGAGGACATGCCCCTGGAAGACTCCTCTGTGGATCTAGTTAATGCTGGACTGGCTGCTCACTGGTTCCCGATGGACAAGTTCCTGAAGGAAGCCGATCGAGTTCTGAAGCCCAGGGGCTGCATCGCTTTGCATGCTTTTAAAGGAGAATTTGCATTACAATATAAGGAAAAGTCTGAGGAACTAACAGATATCATATGTGAAGTAAGTAGATGCCCTCAGCTTGCAGTTGCTGTATTTGGATTCCTTATGTTAGTCTTGATGTTTTTTGCATATAAGATATTTAAATAATGTAGACAACTTGCTGACACACTGTATACTTATTGTTCATATAAATGTAGATGTATTAGTGTGATAGACACATCAACTGATATATAAATGTAGTTGTAGTTTTAATGAGGCCAAAACAATGCAAATGAAATGATTAGAGCTCTTCTACTATACAGCGATTAGCGGCCATCGTCGTCCATCTAAGCTCTCACTGATGTCTCCGGTTTACATCATCAAATATGTGGAAAAAGTGTTTTCTCCTTTAAAATTGCTGCTGATTTGATGGACAATTATATTATTTAGTTTATAGCTGCAGTGTGTTATAGACACTGAAGTCATCATATGCACTCTGCACCATCAGATAGATGGTAAAAAATCATGGGGAGAAGTTGTTTTTTAAATAATTTCCTTCAATGTTGTAATGTTTGTTTACTGCGTGTGACCTTAAGATCTCCAATAAGGAGCTGTGCAGATTGAATATAACAGTCACACCGAATCTCTACCACACTCTGTAAGACTCTCCCCAAGTCTTCAAATATCCCAACTTATCCAGCTCCTTATGGGAGGGCCATGGACAAGATCTAAAATGCATATAACTCAGTGAATATTAGGTTTAGACGTGTAATGATAATTTTTCATGTTATTTATCTGAATTTTTTCTCACACAGGCCTTTCGAGTTCTTTTTCAACATGAAAGTGAAGTAAATGATGTTGTGAGATCCCAATATAAAGAAATATATGAGATCCTGCCGTATCCTGACAGACACAGGTAAGGTGATAAAAAAAAAACGTGTAATGTTTTTGTCCAAAATCAGAGACAATGAAGTCCCACATTTCCTCAAACAATTGGAAAGGATTTTTTTATTAAGCTTATTACAGATTGTAACCAGACGGAAAGGGGATGTTAGAAAACCCTTCTTGTGTTCATGACATGTGAGACACAGTAGTGGCAGATGTTTAATCCATAAGAATAAATCCATTGTTAGAGAAGATCTTGTCTTCAATGTCCCAGGGGGTGTTAGGAAGCCCACAGGAGCAGGAGAGGGCAGATAAATGGTTTAGGCCACCGGGACAGGAGTAGCATGAGGAAAGGGCCAGAGAAACCAGAAATGGTGGGTGTAGCTGCAGCTGGGTTCCCACAGAAGACATACAAAATACAGAGCCAAGAGAGAGGACATCAAAGATGGAGTTAAGAGGAAGAAGGTCACTGCAAAGGCATTAATGGTCGCCAAACATAGGTCCCTATTATATTGGCCAATTCTTAAAATTGCCACATATTCTGTTAGCTACTCTCAATATGATTATGAGTTACCCGCCCACAATCACTTTGTACCAGCCTTAGAACTTCATTAGTTTTAGCACAAACTCATTTACTATTGGCTGTGTCTAAGAAGTAAATTACTGGCTTTCTTAAATATTCCAAGATCATATGATCACGTCACCATAAATCCTACTGCACCTATAGCATGCAAAGGACATGAAGGTAAGTCATCAGCACCGGAGCCACACTCAGTGTCAAGAAACAAGAATCCAGCAAAAGTAGGTAGCAGGAGGAGATACACGGATTAAATACTGAGAGCTGACTGTATAGCACGATTGGTGGATTGGAAGACCTGTGGTGTCATGCTGCTTGTAAGCACATCTTTATTCTGAGCTTCCCCAACTGCACTGCCTCCCATAGCAGAAGATATTGTGCCATCACAGGGTCATCAGGCAGATTCCAGACAGAAGTCACTTGGAAGAGGTGAACAGGGGTTATGTTACCACACATGGCTTTTCAAAACCAAGTACAAGAGATAATATATTTGGTAAATGTGGTATTACAACTGATGCGACTCAATGTAGTATATGCACATGATCTATTACTGGTACATGTCCAACTGTACTTGAAGTTAACTGTGAGCCAATTATTATGTTTGGCTTTTTATTTCATCCTTGATGGAGATATGTTGCCCGATGTAACAATTCTATGGGCTTCAAATTGAAACATCCACCAGTAAGACCAGCAGATGTCGGGTTAGAGATCCATGTATCTAACAAATCCTTCTCATTCTTCCCCACCTTCCTCCACTATTAAGAATAAGTCCCCCCTTCCCCTAATGCTTCAGCTATCAGAAAGTGATTAAACAAAGACAAGATGGAATATTCTATAAAAAATCTTTAAAATTGTCTGATTTTCTCAAAATGTTTTTATATTCAGGAATTCAAAGGCTGCTAATATTGTCAGTTTTTTAAATATTTCACAAACAAGTTCAGTTTTCCTTGAGCTGTAGTGATGTTTAAAAAAATAGAATTTGGATTTTATTTTTATTTTCTAAAAGAAAATTCCACCACCATGTCTCACTCTTTATCTGCCACATCTCCATTGTTGTTTTTTCTCTTTTCAGGGTGACAGACATGCCTGTGACATTCCAGTTATCTTTAGAAGAAGTTCTGGGATTTATACAGTCAATGTACATGTACCAGGAGTACAAGAGGAAAGACAAAGATGGAGCCATAGCATTCCTGCAAAATTTGGAGAAAAGGTAACGGAAGAGGGAAGAGTACAAAAAATATGCAGAAATAAAGACTAAGGACCCTATTCTATTGCCACAATTGTAAATGTATTCACCAAACTTAATATTGTGACATATTCTATTAGCTACTCACAATCTGATTACGAGTTTTCTGCCCACAATCACTACAGGCCAGTAAAAAGCTGCAAAACGAGCCTTAGAACTCCATTGGTTTTAGCACAGCTCGAATATTACAAGCTTTAAATAATTAAAGTTACACAAAATCAATATTCTATTAGACCCGTAGGTCTAGCTCACAAATTAAGTCTGATCTGCAACTGAAAAAAGAATCAAGTTTCTGTCAAAAATATTATGAATACTAAATAGGACTCGCAAGAGTTTTGTGAAACACTTATTAGAGCTGTAGCAGCAATTAAACACACAATACTGTACTATAAAAGCACAGGAAGGCATGTAAAGACATTAGAATTAATTACAAAACAGTCTCAAACCCACAAATATGCAAAAAAAAAATATTATTTTTAACTTATTTCTAAGTAATATTGATCGTGGGATTCAAGGGGTTAAAACATGTCATAAAACGCATATGGAATAAAACAGATGATCTAATGCATTTTATAGATTGCTAGATTGCGAGCCTGATCGGCAAATATTACTTTTTGTCTCTCAGTAATACGTAACCTCTGATTGCAGATTACATCTAACTTCTATGTTTTACTGACGTCATGATGTATATTACTGTCCATTTTGTTTTACTTTACATTTTTTAAAACTAGGATGCACTAATTAATTACAGTTTCTAAAAGTTTCTGTACAGTTAATCAATTTTTAAGATCTTTTTGGAAAGCCCCTAAGTAACACAGACAGTCTAGATATATCTGGGTGTAACTGTCTGGTATATAATGAAGAAAATATATTACAGTTATAAGTAATTGACACACAGTTTTGACGTACATATTCATGATGTGTGACATAAGTAATAACAAGTCATATGTTGTTGTCTGTCTGATGCCATGAATTGTTAGCCTTTATACATCACTGGAATTACGAACATGGCTTCATCCCAGGTCTAAGGCTCTGCATTCAGAAGTCCTATCAGAAGTCCTTATTACTAGTAACTTGCCCATCAAAGTTGACAGGATAATATTTGATGTGTGTCTCTTACCCCCCCCCCTCTCCCTCCCCTGTATCTCTTCCATCCCCTGTGTCTCTTCCCCCTCCACCTCCCCTGTATCTCTCTGCCCTGTGTCTTACCTCCCCCCTCCCCATCTCCCTCCCCTGTGTCTCTCTCCCCCTCTCCCTCCCCTGTGTCTCTTTCCCCCCACCCCCTCCCCTGTATCTCTTCCTCCTCCCCTGTGTCTCTTTCCCCCTCTCCCTCCCCTGTGTCTCTTTCTCATACTCACTCCCCTTTGTATCTTTCCCTCTCTCCCTTCTCTGTTTCTATTTCCCATCCTCCCTCCCCTGTGTATCTTCCACCCTCTCCCTCCCCTTTGTGTCATCCCCCTCTCCCTTGTCTCTTTCAGCCTCCTCTTTCCCTCCCCTGTGTCTTTTTCCCCTCCTCATCCCCCTCCCTAGCTCACAATGCACGGCTAATGTGATTGTACATAAAACAGGTTTGGATGCTCCCAGCTGATTATTTCATACAATAAAGTCCTATCATATATTGAGACAAAACCAAAGGTGTCTGAAAGCAATTCTTTAACAATACATGGTGTTAAAAGTGGGATTTGAACATAGGTGTAGTAGCCCGAATAATTCTGTGTTGGTGGTGGTGGGGTGGGGGGAGCTCATTGTATACACAGGGCATATAATAACTTATATAGGCATACATGCAAACATAGAAAAATCTGGGGGGGATTTGTTCTCCCCATCGCCGCCAGTTTCAGCACCCATGGATTTGAACCAAAGCCTGAAGACCAAACTGTGACCTCCTGTAGTTGTATTATCCTACTGCCACAAATCTTTGTATGCTTCCATGCTTCATGATACCAGGTTTTAAAAATGATCAACAATGTTTAAAAATACTTAGGAATTTGCTACTTTATATTTGATATGGATATGGATCTAACATCATTTCTTCTCTGTTCTCTCTGTAGAATTCTAGACTCGTTGGGAGAACCCGCTGATGGCGTCGTACTGGGATTGGTTGTCACATTTTACTGCATTCTTGCCTGCAAACCATAACCTGAGTTAATCACAAAGGCTGGGATAAGATGGAGTGGTATATTATTGTTTACCTGAGCAGACACCATTCATCTTTATCCAATGTTATCTTCAGATGCTGCCATTTTTACAAATCAGAGCACCCAAGTACATTTGTATCAATAAAAGACACACTTTATTGTATTTTATGTATAAGATTTTCATTATGGGATTGGAACAAAATGCAATGTTTCTATGAATTCTGTGTAAGAAAGATTGAAGTGGCAACAATGGGGTAGCAAGACATAATAGAAAGTATAAAGAGTATGATGAGTTGTACCGGGTTCTGTTCATTCCCATTTCTACTCCCCCACTTTACTGCAAAAGACCAGACGTGTTATAGGCAAAGGGTTAAAGGGGTTATTAAAGTGAAGTACAGTTTCCAATATAATAACATTACCAAAGCATGTGGCAAACATATATAATGTATAATTTACAATTTTCATGGTATTTTTCTTTAAAACACATAGTGATCATTACCATATGTTATCTCCTAAGTCCATAACCCAAAATTATTGGGGCTAAATGCCTAAGTTATTTGCCATAGATGGGCATCATTATAATAAGGACGTAATAGTCCATATAACAAGATCAGCAAACATCATCACCACTATTTGAACCTTTAGTACATTGGGCTCAAGGTGCCCTGTACAATATATACAGCTGATTGTGGTGTGGGGGTGACAGGGGGTATCCACATGCTGCACATCCAATGTTTTTCTTATGACCAGAAGGGGAAAAACATTTTGTCTAGCAAATGGATCCACCTTAATTTCAAATTTCCTATTAGAATATGGATGTGTGACAGTACATCCAATGAGAATACCTTTGTAATGACTACAACACATACAAGGAAAAGCACCTTTATTAACTCGATACGTCAAAGACGGAGGTCCTAATCTTCCCTCTTCCTTAGCTTTTACTCCTCACATATCTCTCACCATTGACCATGCCATCATCATGCCCACCTCTCAGACCAGTTATTTTGGGGTTCAACTGGATCTGCCCTCTCTTTCATTCCTCTTTCGTACAATCTATCACTAAGTCTTATCATTTTCACCTAAAAAATATTTCCAATATATGTCAGAAGACACAACCAAAATTAATAAAATCAAATACACTCTCTTATCACATCCTGCCTCAACTACTGCAACTCTCTCTGCTAGACTCATCTTCCATACTCAGTGTCTGCAGCACCTCTCTGTCAGTTACTCCTCTGGTTTCCCTTAGCAGAATACCATTTAAAATAGTGACCCTCAATAAAGTCCTCAATAATAATGCACCCTCCTATGTCTCTGCTCTTGTCTCTTAATACTCTCCCAACCGCCCTCTTCAATTTTCTCATGCTGCCCCTATTCTTTGGAATTCCTTTCCTCACTCCACTACACTAGACTCCTCCTGACTCAAATCCTTCAAACACTCACTAAAAATTAATCTATTTAAAGACGCTTATCACCTTCAGCCAATATATTGTACCTCACCTTTCTATACCTCACCCATACCCTCCAGACTGTAAATTTGCAAGATTTTAATCGTTGGGTATTTTAGAGAAAGTTCTTTGTTTGCTTCACTTTAAACTCAATAAAAGAACCCTCCATTCTTTTGTAATTTGTTAAAATTGTTTTTGACTTTTATCTACCCTGTTTAGCGCTACAGTCCTAAAACTCTGCAAAAGCAAGTACGAGTGCCAGAGCAGCACAGTAAATCCCACCTAGCTATGTTAATACCCTATTCCTATAACATTTCGAGAGAACTACGACTCGTCACTGCTACGAGTGAGGCCCGCGGTTCGCAATGCAAATAACACGGCACACACATGACGACACTCGCAAACACTCACGAAGCGAGGGGCCGTATTTGCGGTGGTGGAGCATCCCAACGTCCCCGCAAATGCGGATCCTCGCAAAGCGAGGGTCCGCACTTGCGGAGATGGAGGCTCCAACTTCGGCTGTGAGGCCCTGGCTTCCGCAAATGCGGGTCCTCGCGAAGCACTTAGGGAATGAGGCAATGAGCGCTGCAGGCGCTCATTGCTAGCGAGGCGAGCCGTTAAATCCACCTCGGAACCAACCTTAACGTAACAAACACCCACACGCACTAAGAATCCTACTATAACGGCCGACCCGCGCTCAACTAAAAACAGTGAAAACACACCAAATACTCACAAAATCTACATAAAAAGCTTACCCATAGCAAGGGGGGGGCACCCAGAACCTCTGAAAGTGAAGTTACACCTCCATTTAAGTCCAAATTCCGGAGTTCAGACACACGAAAATCACCTAAGCGAGAGAAAAAATGGCCGCCGAAAAAAATGAAAACGAGGCTCAAAGACCCAGGACCGCCCAGCCACCTACAACTTACCCAAGAAGGGATCCGAGATAAGCTCGGAAACCCGCATTAACCGCAGGGGATCCGAGATAAGCTCCGAGACCCTGCATTAACCATCGCAGTGGGGATCCTGATTGCAAGCGATCGGGGACCCCCGCTGCAATCAAAATTCTAAATTCCTGTGTTACAGGTCCTTAAAGGACCATAAAGGTCCTTAAAGGACCCGTTGTAAAAGAGAAAAAAAATACACTGTCACCCTGTCAATCATGGGGGTCAATACAGACCCCCATAAAACCTTTATTAACCCTGTCACTCATGGGGGTCAATATAGACCCCCATAAGCCCTTCATTAACCCTGTCACTCATGGGGGTCAATACAGACCCCCATAAGCCCTTCATTAACCCTTTCACTCATGGGGGTCAATACAGACCCCCATAAGCCTCTATTTAACCCCTTCAGTCCCATAAGTGCATATTAACACCATTATGGCCCTGTTACAACACTACATTAACCACATAAGTACCATGATGGTTCTCAAGGACCATCATGACACTAAATATAAACACTATACTGCACTATACCACCCCCAATAAAACATTAAAGATCAACTAAACACCCTCTACACTAACCTATTAACATATACACTACCTACCCCCTATTAACCCCCACCACTCTAATTACAGAAAATAAAAAAGCCTAAAGTCACATAAAAAACAATCTACATTACATGAAATAAAAAACCTAACTCACAAAAAAAATAAACTACATTACAGAAAATAAAAAAACCTAAGTCACAAAAAATAAAAAAAGGAACATTACAGAAAAAAACAAAAACATTACAACCCCCCCTCCCTACAGAAAAAAAAATACACACCTGAAAAGAAAATACATATAATAAAAATACATACAATTACAATACAATACAATTACATACAATACAATACACCCCTATCTAATATACATCACACAATCTATCTAAATAAATACCATAATCTAATATACATCCTATCTATATAATAATACATCCCCAATCTATCTAAATAAAATACCACAATCTATCTACAATACATCCTATGCTATCTATATGAAACACATACCCCTAGCTAACATACAATAAATACTATCTATATATTAATTAATCTAAGTCTAAGCTAAAATAAAATAATTAAGACCACTTACCTTTGCAGATGTCCATTGGGATCAGCCACCTACGGAAAAAAAAAATAAAAAAAAATTAGTGCAACACGTTTACAGTTCTAAAATAAACATTCTATACATTCTATACATTCTATACATTCTAAATATTCTACTCACCTTTCCGGCATGTCTCGTCCTTATTCTTTGAATCCTTCTCCAGCGCGGCACCTGTTAAAAAAAACATAACATTAATACACATACATCAAAATAAAATAAACATAATCTACATTCTACTTCCCTCCCCGCGATGTCTCCGGACTCCTCTGGAACCTCTTCTGCCACGCCCTGTATAAAAATAAAAATAAAAATACTTACATCCGCACTCCCGGACATCCCCGACGCTAATGAGGCTCCAGGAGACTTTTCCTGAAGAAAATAAGCAATGGCGCCTTCTGATTGGGCGAATTTGATAGACAGAGTTTTCAACCAATCAGGAGGCGCCAATGTGTGAACCAATCACAAAGGGATACACCCTAAAATCTCACTCTGATTGAATAAGGTACCTGTCATTCTTTATTTAAACCAATCACAAGGCGCAGATGCCTTCAGCCAATCACAATGGAATACACCCCCACAGGGTGATTGGTTGGAGCCTCTGCGCATTCTGATTGGTTGCACTGACAATAGCCAATCGCAATGGAATACACCCTCACGTACTGATTGGTGAAGGATTTGCACATTCTCATTGGCTACTGTTAATATCAATCAATATTACAGACAATGGGAAGGCACAGATGTCTTCACCAATCATTACGTGGGGGTATATTCCATTGTGATTGGCTGATGGCAATAAAGCCTTAGGATTGATTCAAATAAAGATTGACAGGTGTGTTATCCAATCAGTGTTGTATTTTGGGGTGTATACTTTTTTCATTGGTTCACAAATGGGGTCTTATCATTGGCTGAATTTGAAAGACAGCCTTTTAAGCCAATCAGAAGCCGCCATTGCCAATTTTATTCTGGAACACTCCATAGGAAGGTCATTAGCGTCGGAGACATCCGCCAGGGCGGATGTGTGTCGCTGTTTTTTTTTTTTTTTTAAAGGCGTGGATGCTTCCGGAGAAGACGAGGAGGCCGGAGACATCGCGGAAAGGTAAGTATAATGTAGATTGTGTTTATTGAACTTTGCTTTATGTTTACTAATGTAACGTTTTTTTTTTACAGGAGTACCGTCGGATAAGAATCAAAGATGGACGACGTAACATGGATGACGGAACATGGAGGACGTGACATGCTGGGACGTGACATGCTGGAAAGATGAGTATAATATTTAGAATATTTAGAATATTTAGAATGTTTAGGTATTTCATGTAAACGTGTTGTATTAATTTTTTAAATCTTTTTTACTGTAGGTTGCTGATCTGAAGAAACATCTCAAAGGTAAGTGGTCTTAATTATTTTATTGTAGCTTACAATTAGGGTAGCTATATATATATATAGATAGCATGTATTGTATATTAGATAGATAGATAGATAGATAGATAGATAGATAGATAGATAGGGGGATGTATTATTAGATAGTATTGTATATTAGATAGTGGGGTGTATATTACATTATATAGTGGCATGTATATTAGATAGTGGCATGTATATTACATAGTGGCATGTAAATTATATAGTGGCATGCATATTTGATAGGGGTGTATTGTATTTTATTGAATTGTATTGTATTTAATTGAATTGTATTGTATTTTATTTAATTGTATTGTATTTTATTTAATTGTATTGTATTGTATTCTATTTTATTTAATTGTGTTGTATTGTATTATATGTATGTATTATATGTATTTCCTTTTCAGGTGTGTAATTTTTTTTTTCTAATTTTGTAGTGAGGGGGGGTTGTAATGTATTTTATTATTTTCTGTAATGTTCCTTTTTTTTTGGTGATTTTAGTTGTTCTTATTTTATGTAATGTAGAGTTCTGCTTTTTGAGGAATTTAGTTACTTGAGGCACACAGTACACTCACATTGTGTGACAAACAGCATTTCAACACTTTCTTTTATTGACCGTCATTTTTTGACGGGCAAGTCGCTAGTTCAATATAAACATATGTGTAATTAAAAAATGTGATATGTTATTTGGTCAGTCTTTCTTCATAACTTAGCCCCTCCATACCCCTTATGAGTTTTATTGCCCTTCGCCTTACCTTTTACAGATTTAAAATGCCCCTTTGATGTAGTTCTGCCCCAAATGTTATTCCATATTCCAAATGAGGGAGTACTAGGGCTTTGTATAGTGGCAGAATTATATTTGCTTCCCTTGCTTCTATACCCTTCTTAATACATACTAATATTTTATTTGCCTTTGCAGCTGCTGCTTGGCTTTGAGCACTGTTACCTAGGGGGTTTTCCACAAGTACTCCCAAATCACTTTCAATATCTGATACCCCTAGATTTGCTCCATTAAGATTATAAATTGCATGGCTATCTTTCCTTTCCAAATGCATAATTTTACATTTATTCGTATTAAATCTCATCTGCCATTTAGATGATTGGTTGTCACATATTGCTGCATTCTTGCCTGCAAACCATAACCTGAGTTAATCACAAAGGCTGTCAGTGGGATAAGGTGGAGTTTTATATTATTGTTTACCTTGTTTATTGTGGTTTACCTGAGCAGATTAATTTATGCAAAATTGTTTGTAGGGAAAGTGCATGATCATGATCAATTAAGCAAGCCCGTAAGTTACAATTTAGACAGGGCCAATAGTAAATGAGACATTATCATGATGTCAGTAATTTATTTAGTGTTTAGAAGTCCGATCTGCAATTGGACTCGCAATCCAGAAATGTAAAAATCAATAAATAAACTGGTCTAGTCCTGAGATCAATATAACACAAAAATAAATCATTAAAAAATATTTTTTAATTGCAGATTTGCAAGCTTGAAACTGCTGTGCAATTAATTCTAATGTCTTTCATTGCTTTCCCGGTATTTTTAAGTACATTTGTGTGTTTTTATTTGCTTTTGCAGTGTTACGAACAGGAGTTTAACTCACTTGCAAGTCGTATCTAGTACTCGTAGAAATTTTTGATATAATTGACATTTACGGGTTTGAAGGCAATTGTGGGCTTGTTGAATTGTTGCAACTGAATATGTATTTTGCGTTTTTAGCACTGGTAACATTTGCGGGCTTGGAAATTCAAAGGAGGAAATAGGACAGAGTTACATTTTTGACCCCGTAACTCGCAAATCTATTGCAGGTAGCTAGAAGAGGCCAATTGAATATCAGTAACTGTTACAGGATAAATTAAGGGCTTCAGTAAATAAAATTTGGCAAATTGAATGTGGGTATTTGTTTTTTGTGCTGTGTGTACAAACAAGTGCTTTTAAAATCAAGCAAAAAAAATACTTTTTGATGCCTTGGGATACAAGCCATGCCCCCATCATCATTTAACCCAAACAAGACCGTTAACATTCTAATAATTAAATGTAAACTGAAATCCTTAAGTACTAGTATTAAAAAGCATATACTTTAGCTATATGGAAACGTCTGTGAAAGTCCTGCATAGGGTATACTTAGCACCTGATAGAATAAATAAATTAAATCCACAAGCTCCATCACAATTCTTCCAAAATTGCAGAGAGTCAGGAACATTCCACCATACTTGGTGGGAATACCCAAAAGTACAAAACATGTGGATAACTATAACTAAAATGGCATCTGCAATATTGGATACTATCATTAACCCATCAATAGAATTGTGCCTACTAGGTGTGTTGGCATCACACATAAACAAGCATCATAACTAGTGATGTCGCGAACATAACATTTTCGGTTTGCGGACCGAGAACGCGAACCTCTGCAAATGTTCACGAACCGAGGGAATCTGTCGAACCGCCATACCGACTTCAATGGGCAGGCGGAATTTAAAACCTACAGGGACTCTTTCTGGCCACAATAGTGATGGGAAAGTTGTTTCAACGGGACTAACACCTGGACTGTGGCATGCCGGAGGGGGATCCATGGCAAAACTCCCACGGAAAATTACATAGTTGATGCAGAGTCTGGTTTTAAGCCATAAAGGGCATAAATTACCTAACATTCCTAAATTGTTTGGAATAACGTGCTTTAAAACATCAGGTATGATGTTGTATCGATCAGGTAGTGTAAGGGTTAGGCCCGCTTCACAGTAACAGACCAAACTCCCCGTTTAACGCACCGCAAACAACCGCAAACAGTCTCTTTGCACAACCGCAAACTCCCCATTTGCACAAGGTTGGATACCAAGCTAGCCATGTCCCGTTCCTTGTCCTCACTGATGTCATTGAAGGTCTCTTCCTCCACCCAGCCACCAAGGGTCCCCGAAAGGTGACAACAAGCCCCCTAGGACGCCTGCTGTGTTTGGTCTTCCCCTCCTCAAAGCCACCTTCCTCCTCTGACTCTTCTTCTTCAGACTCCTCTCACTGCGTTGCCTCTCTCTGCATTATTATAAGGTGTGTTAAGTAGTACTACTCTTATCAGTTTAATACCTGTTACAGCACCTATCAGGGGGCGTGTATAAGGCCTGGATTTTTGGAACCGGGAGATGGAAAAAGATACTTGGTTGGTCGTATCACTTTTAATTTGGGGCACGGCACGTGCAATCAAAGGTGCCACCATATAGGAGTGGCGTGTTTGTAAGTACTACTCTTATCAGTTTAATACCTGTTACAGCACCTATCAGGGAGCGTGTATAAGGCCTGGATTTTTAGAACCGGGAGATGGAAAAAGATGCTTGCTTGGTCGTATCACTTCAATTTTGGGGCACGGCACGTGCAATCAAAGGTGCCACCATATAGGAGTGGCGTGTTTGTAAGTACTACTCTTATCAGTTTAATACCTGTTACAGCACCTATCAGGGGGTGTGTATAAGGCCTGGATTTTTGGAACCGGGAGATGGAAAAAGATACTTGGTTGATCGTATCACTTCAAATTTGTGCACGGCACGTGCAATCAAAGGTGCCACCATATAGGAGTGGTGTGTTTGTAAGTACTACTCTTATCAGTTTAATACTTGTTACGTCACCTATCAGGGCACGTGTATAAGGCCTGGATTTTTGGGACCAGGAGATGGAAAAAGATGCTTGGTTGGTCGTATCACTTCAAATTTGGGGCACTTTGTGACATTAGCTTCTTATGCTCAAACATGTCCTTTACAGGCACCTGACTATGGGCAGATGAGCAGGAACTGCTCAAGGCGAGAGACGCAGTGACGGATGGTTGAGAGGGGGCAAGGAGGACAGCAGTGGTTGATGTGGCTGATGATGCTGGACCAGGAGGAGGATTGCGGCTTTGGGTTTGTGTGCTGCTTGTACTCATGTGTTGGTCTGGAGTCACCCAAACATTAGGTCTCAACCTGTAGAGGATAAGGGAACCAGGCTACTCTAGACCTCATTCATCATTACAGGTTTTGACAGATTGGTACTATGCGTGCAAGCTACTGTGACAACAGATATGAGTGACACTGTGCACTTGCAAAAGTTGGCAGAGTAGACGCTGTAGGCCTGACACAGACGCTTGCAGACAAGTAACTGCTATTCAATGTATTACAGTCTGTAACGGATCTACTGGCACCCCGACCGGGTACCTCCGTTGATGGACGCGTCCTAGTTTGCGTCGAGGACTACAAGCACCGCACCGGACACCAAAACCACCACAGACTCCAAGGATAGTACATCAGGAACAAGCGTTCAGTAGTTACAGCTCAAGGGAGTATGCAAAAGCATAGCAATCCCCAGTATGATAGCGATCCCCTCCAATAACGAGACAAGGCTACGTTTTGAAGGGTCAAGTAGAACTAGTTTTTAATAACAGGGAATCTCCTTTTATGCAATGGTTCCCTCTGAAGGGCTACACCCACATAATTATCACAACAGCCAATTATCTACATGGTTCAACCCCCACGTCTCCTCCCCTCAGATAACAGGTAACACAATTAAAACAGACACAATTTTAACCACATTCTGGATGTACCCCAAAAACAGGGGGTACACCTTTAAGTCCCGCACCATTCAATAGCTCTCACCCAGGGGAACAACATATAAAAAAATGGCATGAATCAGACCAGGGGTTCGAAAGTTAGTAAAAGTATCTTTTACACATAACACACAGACATTGCACATATCCCCCATACAATACACATATAGGACAATAGGTGAGTCACACCTCCCTGGCAACTTGGATACAATCAGACATTAATTAGATCATCCTTCTTTGTTCTTATCAAAAAATGAAAACACTTTGGAAAATGCAAGGATCCTTTACAACTTTCTTATCTCTTGAATCTCTGTAATAGGATTATCTATTAGCCTAGGTCTGCAAAAGTCTGGCTAATATTCTGCAGAGCATAAACCAGCATACATATAGTAGGATCATATTTTAACCACAATAATCATAAAACAGTTTAAAACAGTGATGGGTTCCGCTACACACCTCCCCCGTGACCATAAGCCGGCATACACGGTCTGATCCCAACGGATCGGCTTGGGGATGTCCGGACAAAAGTATTTGTTGGTCAATTCTCTAGTTTGACAACCCATCAGCATTACTGCAATTCACATTTACTCACATTTCCCATATCCCCAGATAGCTGGGATCTGAGCGCACAAAACTACCGAATAGCGCTCAGATCCTCTTTACACAGTTCAATTGCCATGTAGCTAAAGTCTTTCCCATAGTCTTTCATCCTATGAATGGGCTCCATGGCATAGCTATCTGGGGTTTCACCGCTCCCACAGGGCAAGTACAGAATGACCCCCCTGTTTGTAAAGGGCCAGAATGAGTGACATACACTCTGGTATGGCCGAATACTGTGTTTGAAGGGCAATATGTCCCAGGGCCATAGTCACAGGGCAGGAGGCTGGCAAACAGTCCTCTCCAAGACAAAGTGGCGAAGGGCACTTCGTCACACATTTCCCCTTTGGGGGGAAGTCTAACCAGGTACCTGACCTTCTGCCGGTCCGTGCCTCCGTTAGAGGATCCACCAACCCACAATAAACCAGTGCTAGAGCAGCCCCCCCACAACAACAAAGTGCAAGAGCAGCCCACCCACAACAAGCCGTTACTGCAACTGGATATTTCGCTGTGGTGATGGGGCAACACGCTGAGGGGACTTGAGGGGCAGAGGCCAGCAGCACTCTGCCTTGATGCCAGCTCTTCTGCTGGGGTATTTGGGACATATTCCAGCTCAGTAGCCAGGGAAACGTGGGGGTCAGTTGGGGTTAATATTTCCTCTGTTAACCCTGGGGCCACATTAGAAGTTAGCTGGGGAAGGGAATTTGTACTTACCCCCTCCTCCGGTTGTCCCAGTGAGGGTAGTTGGGGATCTGGACAGGCTGTGGGCACAGAGACCACGGTCCCATCTGCGCCGTCTGGGAGATTGGTGTCTCCCCTTGTCAGGGTAAACTGTCGCTGGGAAGGAAGGATGATACCTTCTGCCCCCTGTGGTTCACACTGCCGCTGGGGGGGAAGGACAACACCTTCTGCCCCCTGGGGTTCACACTGCCGCTGGGGGGGAAGGACGACACCTCCTACCCCCTGGGGTTCACACTGCCGCTGGTGGGGAAGGATGACACCTTCTGCCCCCTGTGGTTCACACTGCCGCTGGAGGGGAAGGACGACACCTTCTGCCCCCTGGGGTTCACACTGCCGCTGGGGGGGAAGGACGACACCTTCTGCCCCCTGGGGTTCACACTGCCGCTGGGGGGCAAGGACGACACCTTCTGCCCCCTGGGGTTCACACTGCCGCTGGGGGGGAGGGACGACACCTTCTGGCCCCTGGGGGTCACACTGCTGCTGGGGGGCAAGGACGACACCTTCTGCCCTCTGGGGTTCACACTGCCGCTTGGGGGGAAGGACGACACCTTCTGCCCTCTGTAGGGCCGGTAGAGAGACCTCGGTCCCATCTCTACCTGCCATCTGGAGGTCATCCCAGGACCAGTCAATGAAGTCTGGTTCTGCTTGTCGAGTAGGTTGGGGCTGCACAAGGCTGAGCAGGTGTTGGTAGTCCTGCTCCAGCTCCCACTCTCTCGTTACCAGGTGGGTCATGTCTTTGCTCACCTCGCCTTCGTCATCCCAGACATACATGCCCATACGGTAGTCGTAGATGTCCCAAAACCTAGACCCCTCCGTGCTGCCAAGATCATTATCGTCCTCCAAGGCATCCCATAATAAACCTGGGCCATCATAATCATTCCCCTCCGGTAAGTCGTGTTCAGACGTCCAGGGGGTAAGACAAACGGTATGCCACCAGAGGGCCTGGTATGCGTTGTCTAGCCAGAGCTCTCGCCATACCAGGGTCTCTAGTCTTGTCACCCACTCATCCAGGGGCTGCTCTCCCAATAGATACATCCGCATCGCCACACGCTTCTGTAGCCGCTGCTCATCACTGGGGAGACTCTCACCTCGCCGCCATTGGGCATCTTCCAGGGCATCATACCAGAGTTCCTTTCTGTCTGCATCCCTGTAGTCCGCGGCCGCCTCCTCCTCCTCATCATGAAACGCTGTCTGAAAACTAGCCGGTTCCATCCTGCTGTAGCCAGGGGCGCTGTACGGATACTAGCGTTGCCCTCAATTTGTAACTCCAAACGTTACCGGTGTCTCCGTGCTGCTTTTCCTCTTACTAGGATGCCATCCCACCACTGCCACCAATGTAACAGATCTACTGGCACCCCGACCGGGTACCTCCGTTGATGGACGCGTCCTAGTTTGCGTCGAGGACTACAAGCACCGCACCGGACACCAAAACCACCACAGACTCCAAGGATAGTACATCAGGAACAAGCGTTCAGTAGTTACAGCTCAAGGGAGTATGCAAAAGCATAGCAATCCCCAGTATGATAGCGATCCCCTCCAATAACGAGACAAGGCTACGTTTTGAAGGGTCAAGTAGAACTAGTTTTTAATAACAGGGAATCTCCTTTTATGCAATGGTGCCCTCTGAAGGGCTACACCCACATAATTATCACAACAGCCAAATATCTACATGGTTCAACCCCCACGTCTCCTCCCCTCAGATAACAGGTAACACAATTAAAACAAACACAATTTTAACCACATTCTGGATGTACCCCAAAAACAGGGGGTACACCTTTAAGTCCCGCACCATTCAATAGCTCTCACCCAGGGGAACAACATATAAAAAAATGGCATGAATCAGACCAGGGGTTCAAAAGTTAGTAAAAGTATCTTTTACACATAACACACAGACATTGCACATATCCCCCATACAATACACATATAGGACAATAGGTGAGTCACACCTCCCTGGCAACTTGGATACAATCAGACATTAATTAGATCATCCTTCTTTGTTCTTATCAAAAAATGAAAACACTTTGGAAAATGCAAGGATCCTTTACAACTTTCTTATCTCTTGAATCTCTGTAATAGGATTATCTATTAGCCTAGGTCTGCAAAAGTCTGGCTAATATTCTGCAGAGCATAAACCAGCATACATATAGTAGGATCATATTTTAACCATAATAATCATAAAACAGGGTAAAACAGTGATGGGTTCCGTTACACAAGTCAAAATTGTATTCTTTGTTTAAATGTGCACTACTGACTGTTACACCAGATATGAGTGGTGGCACTGACTGGGCAAGTGGGCACAGTATACGATGTGAGCCTAAGACACACACGCTGGCAGGCAGGCAAATGAAATTAGATTACACAGAAAAAAGTGTTGTTTTTTTTTAAATGTAGAGTGCTGGTACACCACTAGATTGGATTGATTGAACGTGGCCCAATATTCGTAAGCCTGACACACACACTGGCTAGAGTCAGGCAAATGAACTTAGATTGGTGGTCAGGCAAATGAACTTAGATTTAAGAAAATAAAATTATTGGTTTTTTAAATGTAGACTGCTGGTACACCACTAGATTGGATTGGTTGAAATTGGCACAATACTTGTAAGCCTGACACACACACTGGCTAGCGGTCAGGCAAATGAACTTAGATTGTCGGTCAGGCAAATGAACTTAGATTTAAGAAAATAAAATTATTGTTTTTTTAAATGTAGACTGCAAGTACACCACTAGATTGGATTGGTTGAACTTGGCACAATACTTGTAAGCCTGACACACACACTGGCTAGCGGTCAGGCAAATTAACTTAGATTGGCGGTCAGGCAAATGAACTTAGATTTAAGAAAATAAAATAATTGTTTTTTTAAATGTAGACTGCTGGTACACCACTAGATTGGATTGGTTGAACTTGGCACAATACTTGTAAGCCTGACACACACACTGGCTAGCGGTCAGGCAAATGAACTTAGATTGGCGGTCAGGCAAATGAACTTAGATTTAAGAAAATAAAATTATTGTTTTTTTTAAATGTAGGCTGCTGGTACACCACTAGATTGGATTGGTTGAACTTGGCACAATAATTGTAAGCCTAACACACACACACTGGCTAGCGGTCAGGCAAATGAACTTAGATTGGCGGTCAGGCAAATGAACTTAGATTTAAGAAAATAAAATTATTGTTTTTTTAAATGTAGACTGCTGGTACACCACTAGATTGGATTGGTTGAACTTGGCACAATACTTGTAAGCCTGACACACACACTGGCTAACGGTCAGGCAAATTAACTTAGATTGGCGGTCCGGCAAATTAACTTAGGTTTAAGAAAATAAAATTATTGTTTTTTTTAAATGTAGACTGCTGGTACACCACTAGATTGGATTGGTTGAACTTGGCACAATACTTGTAAGCCTGACACACACACTGGCTAGCGGTCAGGCAAATGAACTTAGATTGGCGGTCAGGCAAATGAACTTAGATTTAAGAAAATAAAATTATTGTTTTTTTAAATGTAGACTGCTGGTACACCACTAGATTGGATTGGTTAAACTTGGCACAATACTTGTAAGCCTGACACACACACTGGCTAGCGGTCAAGCAAATTAACTTAGATTGGCGGTCAGGCAAATGAACTTAGATTTAAGAAAATGAAATTATTGTTTTTTTAAATGTAGGTTGCTGGTACACCACTAGATTGGATTGGTTGAACTTGGCACAATACTTGTAAGCCTGACACACACACTGGCTAGCGGTCAAGCAAATTAACTTAGATTGGCGGTCAGGCAAATGAACTTAGATTTAAGAAAATGAAATTATTGTTTTTTTAAATGTAGGCTGCTGGTACACCACTAGATTGGATTGGTTGAACTTGGCACAATACTTGTAAGCCTGACACACACACTGGCTAGCGGTCAGGCAAATTAACTTAGATTGGCGGTCCGGCAAATTAACTTAGATTTAAGAAAATAAAATTATTGTTTTTTTAAATGTAGACTGCTGGTACACCACTAGATTGGATTGGTTGAACTTGGCACAATACTTGTAAGCCTGACAAACACACTGGCTAGCGGTCAGGCAAATTAACTTAGATTGGCGGTCAGGCAAATGAACTTAGATTTAAGAAAATAAAATTATTGTTTTTTTAAATGTAGACTGCTGGTACACCACTAGATTGGATTGGTTGAACTTGGCACAATAATTGTAAGCCTAACACACACACACTGGCTAGCGGTCAAGCAAATGAACTTAGATTGGCGGTCAGGCAAATGAACTTAGATTTAAGAAAATAAAATTATTGTTTTTTTAAATGTAGACTGCTGGTACACCACTAGATTGGATTGGTTGAACTTGGCACAATACTTGTAAGCCTGACACACACACTGGCTAGCGGTCAGGCAAATTAACTTAGATTGGCGGTCCGGCAAATTAACTTAGGTTTAAGAAAATAAAATTATTGTTTTTTTAAATGTAGACTGCTGGTACACCACTAGATTGGATTGGTTGAACTTGGCACAATACTTGTAAGCCTGACACACACACTGGCTAGCGGTCAAGCAAATTGACTTAGATTGGCGGTCAGGCAAATGAACTTAGATTTAAGAAAATGAAATTATTGTTTTTTTAAATGTAGGCTGCTGGTACACCACTAGATTGGATTGGTTGAACTTGGCACAATACTTGTAAGCCTGACACACACACTGGCTAGCGGTCAGGCAAATTAACTTAGATTGGCGGTCCGGCAAATTAACTTAGATTTAAGAAAATAAAATTATTGTTTTTTTAAATGTAGACTGCTGGTACACCACTAGATTGGATTGGTTGAACTTGGCACAATACTTGTAAGACTGACACACACACTGGCTAGCGGTCAGGCAAATTATCTTAGATTGGCGGTCAGGCAAATTAACTTAGATTGAAGAAAATGAAATTATTGTTTTTTTAAATGTAGACTGCTGGTACACCACTAGATTGGATTTGTTGAACTTGGCACAATACTTGTAAGCCTGACACACACACTGGCTAGCGGTCAGGCAAATTAACTTAGATTGGCGGTCAGGCAAATGAACTTAGATTTAAGAAAATAAAATTATTGTTTTTTTAAATGTAGACTGCTGGTACACCACTAGATTGGATTGGTTGAACTTGGCACAATACTTGTAAGCCTGACACACACACTGGCTAGCTGTCAAGCAAATTAACTTAGATTGGCGGTCAGGCATATGAACTTAGATTTAAGAAAATGAAATTATTGGTTTTTTAAATGTAGGTTGCTGGTACACTACTAGATTGGATTGGTTGAACTTGGCACAATACTTGTAAGCCTGACACACACACTGGCTAGCTGTCAAGCAAATTAACTTAGATTGGCGGTCAGGCATATGAACTTAGATTTAAGAAAATGAAATTATTGGTTTTTTAAATGTAGACTGCTGGTACACTACTAGATTGGATTGGTTGAACTTGGCACAATACTTGTAAGCCTGACACACACACTGGCTAGCGTTTAAAACTAGACAACTAGTAAACAAGATTGTATTGGCTGCACTGTGCACACGCAGTATAAGCTGTGAGCCTGACACACACACTTGCTAGCAGGGGCTAGCAGGGAGACAGGTAAATGAAGTTAGATTAGACAGACAAAAACAAACAAAAAAATGATGTTATAGCCCTAAAAAGGGCTTTTTGGGGTGCTGTGTTTACAGAGATCTGATGAGTCCTTCAGCACTGCACTGGACACTGAATAAACTTGCCTAGTTATTGATTTCCCTATTCAATCAGCATCACCTACACTCTCCCTCCTTTCAGTAAGACTGCAAGTTAGTTATGATTCCAAAATGGCTGCTGTCCATGAGGTAGAAGGGTCTGGAAGGCAGGTTATGATGCTGATTGGCTGGAATGCGTCTGTTGTCTGTGAGGTGCAGGCTCAAAGTTTGCTCAATGATAAAGTATAGGGGGCGGATCGAACATCGCATATGTTCGCAGTTCGCCGCGAACTATTCGCGACATCTCTAATCATAACAAATGGCTACAATTCTTAATGTTAGGGGCCAAAAAATCAAGTTGCCAAGCGATGGAAGACACTGATATTAGATATTCAAGAAATTATACATAAACTTAACTACATAATGATGTATGAAAAAATGACACACACTTTTAATAACACTATTCCTAAATTCCCTAAAATCTGTGAGTGCTGGATTTACTCGACCCATTCCATCATAAGGGTCATTCAGGGGGGGCATCCTCGGGCAGAGGAGCCAATCCCTGCATCCGATCCTTTTGGTGATACCACCGGGAGTCTATGCCAATACTAAGAAAATGTACTTGTGATATTGAAGGTACATACTCTTGTTTTTTTTGTTTTTTTTATTTATATATGGTGTTGTTAAGTTATTATTTGTTACTTATCTTCCATTTTTAATTTGTATAAAACCAATGGTTAAGATACCATTTGATTAACCTATTCAAGAGGTATTTTGATTAAAATTTGAAAGAAAGTTGAAAAAATGACTTTACTAGTTAATATTGCACCGTTTTTAGAGTTGAAAAAGGAAAATGGAGGAGGAACAACAATGTTAGTCATGGTTAAAGCTAGGCCAATAAAACACATTTTTTACCATGATTGACTACAACATAATTGTCATTGTTGCTAATAAAAAAGATTGAAACAAAAAAAAAACAATATTTTCCTAATTTCAACATGATCACTACCCTACCTAATTCTCTTAAAGAGACATAGAGGCCATAAAGCCTTAGGTTTCTTTCTATCTTATTATACCCATCCTCTTTACAAATGTAGTTATACATTTTCCTTTGAAAAATTCATCCATCATTAATCACAATTTTTACTTACTTTATTATTAAAGGTATCATGTTTCTTATATCAAACATTATACATATCTCTAATGATGAATATATAAAGAGTAAGCAAACCACATAATTAATAAAAACATAATAATATCTTAATCCTCTTTTCCTCGGCTCCTGCAAGAACCCCATAAGGCCGACTCATTGCTTTGGGAGTTTTTATAAGGAAATTTGAAGAGCTAATCCATGGCGCTTGAAAAACAGAATCCTGTAAAAGACTTCTATCAGGGATTTTGCCCCAGATTTGTAGCTTTAATACGTGCTTGCAGCCAGCCCAATGTATACCCATAAAAGATACTCTGAATTACAGAAGTCTAAATAGAGACTCTACTAAAAGTTTCTCATTAACTAATGTGAACACGTTTCAATAGCCATAATATCCTCCCTTATCCATATATATCAATTCAATCTATATACAGCCGATTCAATGGCAGAGAAGGGGTTAAATAATGAAAAATGAATGCAGGGGTTTATGTACCCCCCCCCCCCCCACCTGATTGGTTCAATTAAAATGTCCATTCTTAAAAAGCAGGGTAATATCAGAAAAACAAATCTGATTGGCTGAAATATGATGGACACATATTTCAGCCAATCAGAGGGCATAAACATTACTATTCAAGCTGCAAAATGGTGGCAAAAGCCTGTTGCGGAGGCGGGGACCCTCATAGTAGGAGCTCCATTAGTTTAGGTGACTTTTTTTTGCAGAGAGAGGTGTTTGTTTGGAGGACCATTTATAGGCCCAGAAGAGAGAATACAATGCAATCAAAAAAGAAGAGAACCTGAGACAACAATCGACATGGATAGCCCACTTGGTCGAGGGCAGAAGAATGAGGACCAAGGTATCGTTAATCATTGCTGGATGGACATTTGGGTTTAATTTTTTTTATGTAATGTTCTTTTTTATTTTAATGTAATTTGTTTTATTTTATTGTGATCATTTTTTTATCGTAATTCTGTATTTTTTTTATTTTTAGGATTTTTTTTTACTTATATTAATTTATGTTTTTTTATTTTTTATAAAGTAGTCCTTTTTTATCTTTTAATCATGCAAGCATTGTTAATTTACCCTTTCTGGGTTAATTGTAGTTTACCATGCGGATCTATATAGACCCCCATGGTAAGTTAGGTTAATTTTAATTACAATGGGGGTTATTTAATGACCCTATTCTCCATAACACACATTTCTGTGATTAATATACAGTTTCATGAATAACATACATTTCTGTGATTAATATACAGTTTCATGAATAACATAAATTTCTGTGGATAACATACAGTTCCGTGAGTAACATACATTTATGTGGATAACATACAGTTCCGTGAGTAACATGCAGTTCTGTATAATTCTTTGAGAAGAGACATTAACTTCTCATAAAAGTACTTACTAGGTGAAGTCATAAATCACATATAACTTTTCATAACATATTTTATTATCCTGTTCTCAGGTATGACACATACAGGACCAGGACATTCAATATTTACTTGGCAGTAGCTACTCAAATAGAAAATATCAGCTACCATCACTAAAAAAACATCATTCCCATTTCCCTCAGTGGTAATGCATTATCATCTGCTGCTGCTGCTTTTAAAAAACAATATCTGAGACTATTGGCGGTTGGGGTCCCCATCACCTCATACAGAATAAGCATAGTGGTAATTGTATATCTTTTCTACATTTGCTTTCAATATTGCTTTCTTGCTTATCGTCATGACACTTAGAATATTGTATACAAAGGCAATCTATAGCAGACGGATCTGGAGAGGTGGGCTGGGGGGGACACATATACTGTACAAATCACTGCAATATTCATAAAGACATACTGAAGATCTGAAAGCATAATGTCAAAGGGGAAATTCAGCAAGATCCCAGAGTCTCTTTAAAGGAACTTAAATCATAGTTTATAGCCATCTGGGAAAAGTGTTGGGTGACATAAACTAACATAGAAAATCTATATATAGGTAGAGGACAGACAGGTTTATAGATTCATGGCCTGACTTCTATAGTTTCATTAAGACCTTGATAATAGCTTGAGGTGCAATAATCTACACCTGAGAGGCAATTCTGTATCAGTGTGAAATATATTTGATTTAATTATTGAACTTTATCAATATATATTTCCATATACATCATCAGGCTGTCTAAGGATGACTCCTACCGACTGAGCTTTTTGTCTAAAATTTAAACACAATGTACCTCCATCAGATGTTATAACAGGATTGTATTACGTCAGGGACAAGTTATCCTCCACTATACTAAAAACTCCACAACATCTCTCCAGAGGTGAATGCTGATCAGTAAGCTGTAATGCTGAACAAGAAGTCTTAAACCCGCGGCAGAACAAGTCCATCGCCGTAACATCAAATACAGAAATTATCCGAAGTATAGACCTTCGCGAAGCGAGGGACCGCATTTGCGGAGGTGGAAGAGCCTCACACGCCGTTAAAAACACACACACACGCACAACTTAGGAAAAAAAAACGACCTCTGAACCAACCTTAACGGCACAAACACCCACACGCACGAAAAATACGACCATAACGGCCGAACCGCGCGCACCCAAAAACAGTCAAAACACAACAAATACTCACAGAATATATTTCAAAAGCTTACCCATAGCAAAGGGGGCCATCCAGGACCTCTGAGAGTGTACACCTCCATTTAAGTCCAAATTCCCGAGTTCAGCCACACGAAAATCCCCTAAGCGAGATAAAAAATGTCCGCCGAAAAAAACGAAAACGAGGCTCAAAGCCCAGCCACGTACAACTTACCCAAGAAGGGATCCAAGATAAGCTCGGAAAACCGCATTAACCCAACGGGATCTGAGATAAGCTCAGAGACCTGCATTAACCCCACATTAACCTTCGCAGTGGGGGTCCCGCTGCAATGAAAATTCTAAATTCCTGCGTTACGGGTCTTTGAAGGACCGTAAAGGTCCTTAAAGGACCCGTTTTAAAAAAAAATATATATATACTATCAAGTATAGGGCTCTATACAGAGCCCAATCAACCATTAATTAACCCTGTCACTCATGGGGGTCAATATACACCCCCATAAGTCCTTCATTAACCCTGTCACTCATGGGGTCAATACAAACCCCCATAAGCACTTAATTAACCCCCTCACTCATGGGGGTAAATACAGACCCCCATAAACCCCTAATTAACCCTGTCACTCATGGGGGTCAATACAGCCCCCCATAAGCACTTCATTAACCCCCTCACTCATGGGGGTCAAAAACAGACCCCCATAAGCCCTTCATTAACCCTGTCACTCATGGGGGTCAATACAGACCCCCATAAACCCCTAATTAACCCTGTCATTCATGGGGGTGAATATAGACCCCCAAAAGACCTTCATTAACCCTGTCACTCATGGGGGTCAATACAGACCCCCATAAGCCCTTCATTAACCCCCTCACTCATGGGGGTCAATATAGACCCCCATAAGACCTTCATTAACCCTGTCAATCATGGGGGTCAATACAGACCCCAATAAGCACCTATTTAACCCACTCACTCATGGGGGTCAATACAGACCCCCATAAACCAATAATTAACCCTGTCATTCATGGGGGTCAATATAGACCACCATAAGCCCTTCAGTAACCCTGTCACTCATGGGGGTCAATACAGACCCCCATAAGCCCTTCATTACCTGTGTCACTCATGGGGGTCAATACAGACACCCATAAGAACTTCATTAACCCCCTTACTCAGGGGGTCAATATAGACCCCCATAAACCCTTCATTAACCCTGTCACTCATGGGGGTCAATACAGGCCCCCATAAGCACTTCATTAACCCCATCACGCATGGGGGTCAATATAGACCCCTATAAGCCCTTCATTAACCCTGTCACTCATGGGGGTCAATACAGACCCCCATAAACCCCTAATTAACCCTGTCATTCATGGGGGTCAATATAGACCCCCATAAACCCTTCATTAACCCTGTCACTCATGGGGATCAATACAGACCCCCATAAGCCCTTCATTAACCCCGTCACTCATGAGGGTCAATATAGACCCCCATAAACCCTTAATTAACCCCGTCACTCATGAGGGTCAATACAGCCCCCCATCAGCCCTCAATTAACCCACTCACTCATGGGGGTCAATACAGACCCCCATAAACCGCTAATTAACCCTGTCACTCATGGGGGTAGACCCTCATAAGCTTCTATTTACCCCAATCAGTCCCATAATAGTATATTAAGACTATTATGGGCCTGTTACAACCCAACATTAACCACATAAGTGCCACTACACTGCACTATACCCCCAATAATACATTAAATATCAACTAAACACCCTCTACACTAACCTATTAACACCTACACTACCTACCTACCCCCTAATATCCCCCACCACTCTAATTTCAGAAAATAAAAAAGCCTAAAGTCACAAAAAATAAAACATCTACATTACAGAAAATAAAAAAATTAAGTCCCAAAAAATAAAAAAAGGAACATTACAGAAAATAAAAAGACACATTACAACCCCCCCCACTACAGAAAAAAAATTACACACCTGAAAAGGAAATACATATAATACAATACAAATAATACAAATACATACATTACAAATGCATACAATACAAATACATACAATACAAATGCATACAATACAAATAAAATGAAATACAATGCAATACACCCCTATCTAATATACAATACATCCTATCTATCTAATATACATCAACCTTTTTAAATATTCTACTCACCTTTCCAGCATGTCCCGTCCTTATTCTTTTACTCTTTTCAGGCGCGGCCCCTGTTAAAAAAAACATAACATTAATATACATATATAAGCATAAAAACAAAATAAAATAAACATAATCTACCATGTACTTACCTCCCCGCTATTTCTTTGGCCTCCTCCTCTTCTGCCCCGCCCTGGAACCGCGCTCTAAAAAAAAAAAAAAGAGCACACATCCGCACTCACGGACATCCCCGACGCTAATGAGCCTCCCGGAGACTTTTCCGGAAGAAAATAGGCAATGGCGCCTTCTGATTGGTTCTGAAAACGCTGTCTATCAAATTCACCCAATCAGAAGGCGCCAATGTGTGAGCCAGGTGCATTATCCAATCAGAGTGGGATTTTGGGGTGTATCCCTTTCTCATTGGTTCACAATTGGCATCTTCTCATTGGCTGAATTTGATAGACAGCATGTTCAGCCAATCAGAAGCCGCCATTGCCAATTTTATTCTGGAACACTCTGTAGGAAGCTCATTAGTGCCGGGGACATCCGCCAGGGCGGGTGTGTGTTGTCTGTTTGTTTTTTTTTTAAAGAGCGCGGGTGCTTCCAGGGCCCATCCGGGGCAGAATACCAGGAGGCCGGAGACATCGCGGGGAGGTAAGTACAATGTAGATTGTGTTGATTTTACTTGGTTTTATGTTTATGTATGTGTGCTAATGTAATGTTTTTTTTAACAGGGGCTGCGCCGGAGAAGCAAAGATGTACGGGACATGCTGGAAAGGTGAGTAGAATATTTAGAATGTTTCAAATGTTTATTTATTTAATGTAAACGTGTTGTAGTAATTTTTTAAATCTTTTTTACCCTAGGTTGGTGATCTGAAGAAACATCTCAAAGGTAAGTCGTCTTAATTATTTGGAATGTGATTGCTTAATTCTGAACACAGCTACATCCCCAGTTATATGAGGGTGTGCAGACTTATGCAACCACATTATTTTTATTTTTTCTTCCCTCCACCTAAAAGATTTCAGTTTGTTTTTCAATTGAGTTGTACAGTTTATAGGTCACATTAAAGGTGGAAAAAGTTTTGAAATGATTTATCATTGTCTCATTTTTTTACAGCACAGAAACCTGACATTTTAACAGGGCTGTGTAGACTTTTTATATCCACTGTAGATAGGGGGATGTATATTACATAGATAGTATTTATTGTATATTAGATAGATAGGGGATGTATATTAGATAGATAGTATTGTATATTAGATAGGGGGGATGTATATTAGATAGGGGTGTATTGTATTGTATTTAATTGTATTGTATTTAATTGTATGTATTTAATTGTATGTATTTAATTGTATTATATTGTATGTATTGTATTGTATGTATTATATGTATTTCCTTTTCAGGTGTGTAATTTTTTTTCTGTAGTGGGGGGGGGGGGTTGTAATGTATTTTTTTATTTTCTGTAATGTTACTTTTTTATTTATTGTGACTTAGGTTTTTTTTTCTGTAATGTACATTTTTTATTTTTGGTGATTTTAGTTTTTTTATTTTATGTAATGTAGTTTTTTGATTTCTGTAATTACAGTGGTGGAGAGGGGGTTATTAGGGGGTAGGTAGGTAGTGTAGGTGTAAATAGGTTAGTGTAGAGAGTGTTTAGTTGATATTTAATGTATAGTGCAGTGTAGTGTTTATACTCAGTGTCATGATGGTCCTTGAGGACCGTCATGGCACTTATGTGGTTAATGTTGGGTTGTAACAGGCGCATAATGGTCATAATATACCCTTATGGGACTGATGGGGTTAAATAGAGGCTTATGAGGGTCTGGATAGACCCCCATAAGTGTACGGGTTAAAATGGTGTAGTGCTTACACTTTGGGTCATGAGGGTCTTGGATGACCCTCATGGCACTTATAGTGATATTACATGCGTTCATTAGTGTGTTAGAGGGATCTATATAGTTGAGACACACAGTACACTCACATTGTGTGACAAACAGCATTTCAACACTTTCTTTTATTGACCGTCATTTTTTGACAGGCAAGTCGCTAGTTTAAAATAAAAAGTAAATGTTAAAGATCAAGAATAGACATTGGTATATATATACAGGGAGTGCAGAATTATTAGGCAAATTAGTATTTTGACCACATCATCCTCTTTATGCATGTTGTCTTACTCCAAGCTGTATAGGCTCGAAAGCCTACTACCAATTAAGCATATTAGGTGATGTGCATCTCTGTAATGAGAAGGGGTGTGGTCTAATGACATCAACACCCTATATCAGGTGTGCATAATTATTAGGCAACTTCCTTTCCTTTGGCAAAATGGGTCAAAAGAAGGACTTGACAGGCTCAGAAAAGTCAAAAATAGTGAGATATCTTGCAGAGGGATGCAGCACTCTTAAAATTGCAAAGCTTCTGAAGCGTGATCATCGAACAATCAAGCGTTTCATTCAAAATAGTCAACAGGGTCGCAAGAAACGTGTGGAAAAACCAAGGTGCAAAATAACTGCCCATGAACTGAGAAAAGTCAAGCGTGCAGCTGCCACGATGCCACTTGCCACGATGCCACTTGCCACCAGTTTGGCCATATTTCAGAGCTGCAACATCACTGGAGTGCCCAAAAGCACAAGGTGTGCAATACTCAGAGACATGGCCAAGGTAAGAAAGGCTGAAAGACGACCACCACTGAACAAGACACACAAGCTGAAACGTCAAGACTGGGCCAAGAAATATCTGAAGACTGATTTTTCTAAGGTTTTATGGACTGATGAAATGAGAGTGAGTCTTGATGGGCCAGATGGATGGGCCCGTGGCTGGATTGGTAAAGGGCAGAGAGCTCCAGTCCGACTCAGACGCCAGCAAGGTGGAGGTGGAGTACTGGTTTGGGCTGGTATCATCAAAGATGAGCTTGTGGGGCCTTTTCGGGTTGAGGATGGAGTCAAGCTCAACTCCCAGTCCTACTGCCAGTTCCTGGAAGACACCTTCCTCAAGCAGTGGTACAGGAAAAAGTCTGCATCTTTCAAGAAAAAGATGATTTTCATGCAGGACAATGCTCCATCACAAGCGTCCAAGTACTCCACAGCGTGGCTGGCAAGAAAGGGTATAAAAGAAGAAAATCTAATGACATGGCCTCCTTGTTCACCTGATCTGAACCCCATTGAGAACCTGTGGTCCATCATCAAATGTGAGATTTACAAGGAGGGAAAACAGTACACCTCTCTGAACAGTGTCTGGGAGGCTGTGGTTGCTGCTGCACGCAATGTTGATGGTGAACAGATCAAAACACTGACAGAATCCATGGATGGCAGGCTTTTGAGTGTCCTTGCAAAGAAAGGTGGCTATATTGGTCACTGTTTTGTTTTTGTTTTGTTTTTGAATGTCAGAAATGTATATTTGTGAATGTTGAGATGTTATATTGGTTTCACTGGTAAAAATAAATAATTGAAATGGGTATATATTTGTTTTTTGTTAAGTTGCCTAATAATTATGCACAGTAATAGTCACCTGCACACACAGATATCCCCCTAAAATAGCTAAAACTAAAAACAAACTAAAACCTACTTCCAAAAATATTCAGCTTTGATATTAATGAGTTTTTTGGGTTCATTGAGAACATGGTTGTTGTTCAATAATAAAATTAATCCTCAAAAATACAACTTGCCTAATAATTCTGCACTCCCTGTATATATATATATATATATATATATATATATATATATATATATATATATATACTGTATATATATTGTATAACCAGATATCCTTTCTATTTTGTTTTGTTATGTATTCTTTCTTGTTTGCTTTTTTAATAATAAAAATATTTTTAAATAAATCATCAAATATATACAGTATATACAGTGCCTTGCAAAAGTATTTACCCCCTTGGCATTTTTTGTGATTTGTTGCTTTACAACCTGGAGTTAACATGGATTGTTTGAGGATTTGCATAATTTATTTTACAGAACATGCCCACAACTTTGAAGATGTTTTTTTTTTTTATTATGAAACAAAAACAAATAGGTCAAAATAACAGAAAAAAATCAATGTGCATAACTATTCACCCCCCTAAAGTGAATACTTTGTAGAGCCACCTTTTGAGGCAATCACAGCTCCAGGTCACTTTGGATAAGTCTCTATGAGCTTGCAACATCCTACTACTCCAGCTCCTTCAAGTTGGATGGTTTGCGCTTGTGAACAGCAATCTTTAAGTCTGACCACAGATTTTCTATTGGATTGAGGTCTGGGCTGTGACTCGGCCATTCCAACACATTTACACATTACCCCTTAAACCATTCAAGTTTTGCTTTAGCAGTGTGTTTGGGGTCATTGTCCTGCTGGAAGGTGACCCTCCGTCCTAGCCTCAAATCATGCACAGAGTGGTACAGGTTTTGCTCAAGAATATCTCTGTATTTAGCACCGTCCAACTTTCTCTCATCTCTAACCAGTTTTCCAGTCCCAACTGCTGAAAAACATCCCCAGAGCATGATGCTGCCACCACCATGTGTTCTTTGTGTGATGTGATGTGTTGGGTTTGCACCAGACATAGCGTTTTCTTTGATGGATGAAAAGTTAAATTTTAGTCTCATTAGACCAGAGCACCTTCCTCCATACATTTTGGCAGTCTCCCACATGCCTTTTAGCAAACTCAAAATGTGCCACATTGTTTTTGCTGAAAGTAATGGCTTTCTTCTAGCCATTCTGCCATAAAGCCCAACTCTAAGGAGCGCATGGCTTATTGTCATCCTATGTATAGATACTCCAGTCTCTGCTGTGGAACTCTGCAGCTCCTCCAGGGTTTCCTTAGGTCTCGGTGCTGGCTCTCTGATTAATGCCCTCCTTGCCTGGTCCGTGAGTTGTGGTGGGCGGCCATCTCTTGGCAGGTTTGCTGTTGTGTCATGTTCTTTACATTTGGTTATGATAGATTTGATGGTGCTCCTGGGGATCATCAAAGATTTGGATATTTTTTTATAACCTAACCCTGACTTGTACTTCTCAACAACATTGTCCCTTACTTGTTTGGAGAGTTCCTTGGTCTTCATGGCAGTGTTTGGTTAGTGGTGCCTCTTGCTTAGGTGTTGCAGCCTCTGGGGCTTTTCAAAAAAGGTGTGTATATGTAACGACAGATCATGTGACACTTAGATTGCACACAGGTGGACATCATTTCACTAATTATGTGACGTCTGAAGGTAATTGGTTGCACCAGAGCTTTTTATGGGCTTCCTAACAAAGGGGGTGAATACATACGCACATGCCAATTTTCTGTTTTCTATTTCTAAAAAATAGTTTTATGTATATATTTTTCTCATTTCACTTCACCAACTTGTGTTCTGATCCATCACATAAAATTCATAAAAAAAACATTGAACTTAAGGCTGTAATGTAACAAAATAGGTAAAAAGTCAATGGGGGTGAATACTTTTGCAAGGCACTGTATATATACATATATATACATAGATCATATAAGCATATAAGATATGGCGTACATCATATTAAGAGGAAAAGAAAAATAAAGTAAATAGTACAAATGCAGTAACATTTTAAGGAAAATATCAAATGTGTTCGTTGGTTACCATCTATAATAATACAATGAAGAAACTAATACTACTTTAAATGAGATTTCATATATATAAATTATTAAGAATAAAGAAAAAATATTTACAACTTTAAGTACTTTAAAAATAAATGATACAGTATAACATAAATTAATAAATACCTAGGGCCTCATTCAATTGCTACGTCTTTGAACTGCCAGGCGGCAAGGGGAGGCCACAAGCTACTTAGTTATTCAATACGTCTGCGGCCTCCGATCGGCTTAAGAGCCTCTAGCTGTGATCCCTTTCGATTTGCTCAATCGCGTCTACTTCCACCAATGCCGTGGATCTTTACCGTCCGCAAGAGTTGTGGCCGCAAGAAATCCCTATTCGCTATTCAATTGCTACGATTGCTCCGTCAAGCCAGTAAATGGCTAAACGCGAACCACAGATTACTTTTACCAAAAAGGTCCCGCAACGGTCTTACTTACAAAACATAGCACTAATTAAGCAAATAAAAATGACATCATGTACTTTTATTAGAAGTGAAAGTGATTTTAGGTTGTAGAATTGATAGCACATCATTCCCACACTCTCAAGTTGACATAAATCAATAATTTTTTGCATGTTCAATTTTTATCTACTATCCATCATGCAAGTCCTATGGGCTTGAAGTGCAACGTCAGAACCGCTGCTGGATAAGCCTCCGTCAAGCCTGTAAATGGCTAAAATCGAACAACAGGTTACACGGGCCACAGAGGTATCGCAAAGGGCTTACTTAGAAATCATAGCACTATTTAAGCAAATAATAAAGCCTTCCTGTACTTTTATTAAAAGTGAAAGTGATGTTTGGTGTTAGAATTAATAGCATAACATTCTCAAGGTCGCAAATCGGCCAATAAAAATATTTTATTTCATGTTCAATTTCATGTCACAACCATCATGTAAAGTCCTACAGGCTTGGAGGTCATTCACACTCCAAGCCTGTACGGGTTTGAATAGCGAGTTACGGGTTTGGCGGTAATTAAAGCCCCGTAGGACTGTGGACAGAAATTAAACCTGAAATTAAGAATTGGATTTGGATGATGTGCAAGCTCAAGAATGTTGTGCTTTTATTGCTAATGTCACCCATTGTATTCCCCATCATTTACAGTACTTTACATAGCTGGATTGAATTTATATTTGCATTTTCAATGCTCCGAGATTGCGGGCTTGAAACACGAGTTACGGCCAATAGCATGGTTTGCGATTAGCGGGAAAGGGTCCTTCCTTGCGGCGCCAGCCAATTAAATACAAGCGTAGACGTAGCGAAACGCGGGGCCGTAGCCCGATCGCAGGGAATCGCAGACTTGCGGCCGATTTATGGCCCCAAATTTAATGAGGCCCCTAGACATTAGTATTTCCTAATCCTACTGACTATACTTATTTTCAAACACACATCATGGTTATTCCAGAATACAATGTATTACTAGAAGTCATCTTGTATTCCTCAAATATTTATGTCTCATCACTCATGAAGCCATCATAGAAGAATTTAATCACAGTAAGACTTCTTTTCATTAGTATAAGAATAGCTCAGCTTTAAAAGAATGTATTAGTATTGGGAAATAATGATTCCTTTTTCTTGGTGCATAACACCTATTTCTCATATATTCAATAAAGAATAAGAGAAAACAAAAATAATAAAATGTTATTTATATTATTAGGAGACAACGTCGATTAAAAACTTTTGAAAACCAAGGGAATTGCAAATAATTGCTTAAAAACATTTCATATTGGATCCCTTATTCTTAGCACCTTAGATAAGTAAATCATTAATTCTTGAGGGATCAATCCAAATGATCTTATTTCCTCTTACCTTATCTTAATAAGTGTTTGAATTATATTTGGCTTAACTTCCAGGCTTTCATACATATATATCTATCAATTTTTGAGATATTATATTTATATCCTAGGATCCTGACTCCTTAAGTTTATTACAAACTCACACTTTAAGTTGTAGTCAGATTTTTTATATATACTTGGTGCTGTTATTTTATATATTGTAATGTCCTCTTATAATCAATACATCCTTAAAGTACATGTATGGGTATTTAGCATATTCAGACTGAATGTTATCTGGTATAACAATTCCACAAAGGATGTTATTTAATATAAAAGTCTATAGGGGGAGACTCTTCAACCAGATTGTCCCCATATCCACTTCCACAAGAATTAATGATTTACTTATCTAAGGTGATAAGAATAAGGGATTCAATATTAAATGTTTTTAAGCCATTATTTGCAATTCCCTTGGTTTTAAAAAGTTTTTAATCAACGTTGTCTCCTAATAATATACATAAAATTGTATTATTTTTTGTTTTCTCTAATTCTTTATTGAATACAGCTTTAAAAGACCATCATAAATTCCAGTGAGAATCTGTTATCAGTATGAACAACTCACAGATTATTTTATTAATACAATATTGGAATACTGTAAGAAAAAAAAAGCCTTAAACTAACAAAATATATTGAATTAATTCATAAAAAGATTCATTCAAACAGCTAAAAAATAAACAATATTACAAAGAGTTTAACACTTAAATTAAAACAAAACAATATGAAATGTAGTCAATGATTGTCACTTTAATCTGATTAAAATTTTAATCACATTTAGGAGAGTTTTAAACACTTCTATAAACATTAAGATATCATCATCAAAAATCAAAATATTAATATTCTTTTGTGGAATACATTTTTATGTAGAAAGCATTTTCAACAAACCCTTTGTCTGATGTCCCAAATGGATTTTAAATGGTAAATCCAACAGAATTTCTCAAATTTCAATGTAACAGGGCACTGTAACTTAGTAAAACTGGCCATTTTTGCCTATTCAAAGGCTTTCACGCATAGCTGAAAAAAAGGCTTAATTTGATTGGGACCTTACTAAATTGCAGTTTCTACATGTGCCATAACCTACAAAATCTCAATAGGGCCCATAGTTCTTGATAATAGGCTTTAAACTGGCCATTTATCCCTTCAGGTTTTTCATACCTTACTTAGGGCCCTATTAAATTCGAGCTGCGTAAATAAAAGGTGAAAACGCAAGGCCTACGTAGTTGAAAATTGAAACCATTTCCGACGCTATTAAATTCCAAGTGCTGCGAGATACGAGCGATGGATGCGAATGCGTAAACGTTAGGATTTGCGCATGAGTTACGATATCTCGGATCCCTTTGCGTAGGAAAAGAGCGCGAAATACGTGATACGTACCACTTAACCTGACGGCAGTATGCCTTTAAAAGGGAGCCAAAAACAGAACATAATTGACTGTGCTGGAGCTTTTGCAAGTAGACACACAGGTCTAGGCGTTGGTGGGTTTTTGGAGAGCAAGGAGAGAGAGAAGAGAGAGGAGAGAGGAGAGAATTTCAATTTTGAACTAGCAGATAATTTAACCCTTTGTTTACAATACACATAATTACTGATATCACATAATTCACACACATAGATTAATACGTACACATAGCAACACCTAGTGGTAGGCCACGGCACACCTACACCCCCCCCCCCCCCAAGACCTCCCCCCCCCCTCCCCCCACACATAATACTACACATAATACTTGCATCTTTTTTTACCTCCTAAACCAACACAAAGATCATCTTGCTTTATTGTTAATTTTGTTTTGGAGGAGTTTAGAGGAGAGGAGGTGGTAAGGCAAGAGAGGCGCGGAGGAGAGTGAGGAGAACATCTGAGGAGAGGAGGAGGATGAGGAGGAGAGGAGGAGGAGGAGGAGGGAGAGGAGGAGGAGGGAGAGGAGGAGGAGGGAGAGGAGGGAGAGGAGGAGGAGGTCGAGGGAGAGGAGGAGGAGAGCAAGGAGGAGAGCAGGGGGGGAGGGAAGTGCCCCCAGAGCTAGGAATTCTAGTGGAAGGGGCAGAGGGTCAGGGGCCTGATCCCTTGGTGGGAAGTAGTGGGGATGAGGGAGCGGCCCCAGGGATAGAAGAGGAAGACCAGGCACCGTCTGTAAGGCAACGGGTTGTGGCAAGGCCCAGGGCCCCCAATTACAGCCCAGAGGAGATCCAGGTTCTCCTCAGGGAAATCTGTGCCCGCCAGGGAATTATATGTGGTGGCAGAGACATTAATGCCAGCCAGAGGCAGCAGGCCTGCTCCCAAATTGCCAGAGCTGTGTCGGCAGTAGGGGTTACTAATAGGGACTGGAGGTTAGTGCGGCACAAATTTGATGATTTAAAGATGGCGGTGAAAAGAAGGATGTCCGATGAGGCAGCAGCAGCACGTCAGACTGGTGGTGGGCCCGCGGTCCCTTTTGTTTACAAGGAATGGGAGAGGACAGTGATGCGCTTCATCCCTTCTGAATCTGTGGTGGGAATACCAGGGCAGATGGACACAGATTGTGCTAACACCCTGCAACGTGAGTATCATATCACACACATGGTTGGCTGAGATTGTGGGGGGATGGGCTGGCTAAAAGCCTGCAGATAACATGCTGTATGTATGTATGTATGTATAAATAGGCTTGTGTTCTGGCTGTTGTATATAATGAGCTGTATCCCTCTAGAACAGGGGTGGGTAAGGAGGGCCACATACATGCCGGACTTTCAGGATATCATGCTGTATGTATGTATGTATGTATAAATAGGCTTGTGTTCTGGCTGTTGTATATAATGAGCTGTATCCCTCTAGAACAGGGGTGGGTAAGGAGGGCCACATACATGCCGGACTTTCAGGATATCATGCTGTATGTATGTATGTATGTATAAATAGGCTTGTGTTCTGGCTGTTGTATATAATGAGCTGTATCCCTCTAGAACAGGGGTGGGTAAGGAGGGCCACATACATGCCGGACTTTCAGGATATCATGCTGTATGTATGTATGTATGTATAAATAGGCTTGTGTTCTGGCTGTTGTATATAATGAGCTGTATCCCTCTAGAACAGGGGTGGGTAAGGAGGGCCACATACATGCCGGACTTTCAGGATATCATGCTGTATGTATGTATGTATGTATAAATAGGCTTGTGTTCTGGCTGTTGTATATAATGAGCTGTATCCCTCTAGAACAGGGGTGGGTAAGGAGGGCCACATACATGCCGGACTTTCAGGATATCCTTTTTGGGCACAGGTGAGACAATCAGGATGACTGAAAAGGCGATTGGCTCACCTGTGTGGCCCTCCAGGCCCGAACCTGCCCACCCTTGCTCAAGAATTATATGGCCTCCTACACCCCTGCCCACACACTGGGATAATTCACATCCAATAGCACTGTAAGCCCTATGGTTGACTAAAAATTTATGGGGCGACAATAACCATTTCAGACCTGGTAGCAAACCTATCATGTTCATAATTTGTCTCCCTGATATGTCAATTTCTAATTATATCCAGATTAATTGCAATAGAGCAGGGTGTCCAAAGTCAAACTTGCTGTGCTGCGCACAGGCCTGTATATGTGGATTTCCTTTATGTGAACAGATGAGTCAATTAGACTTAATGACTTGGAGAATGATATTCTCAGCTGGGTGCAGCATGGCTATCCACAACTGCAGGCCTGACTTTGGCCTCCACTGCGATCGAGAATAAAAATTTGCCTGTGTGGCATATGTGGATACAGACTCTGTAGCACTGCATGTGTGTCATATACTGTCCTAACCTGGCCCATGTCTCAGCTGCATATTAACAACCATTGCTGGAAACTGGTCAGATTGGTCAGTCTCACACACTGCACAGCAGATGCAGCAGAGCACGTGTCTGAGGCACATGCAGTACACATTCATATGAGCCATGATCCACAATGCTCATTATGCAGCCCGTGGCTCATCTGTGTAACACAAGCACCACAGTCGCTCACAGGTGACCATGATGTCAATGATATGTAAATGCATAGCTGGCAATTGTGTATGGCAACCAACTGAAATATATGTTTATTCCATTGCAGTATCCACAGATTCAGAAGAGGAGGAGGCAGGAAGAGCTGAAGTAGCCCAGGACATTCAGGAGGGCCCGGGACCATCCACATCACTTGCTCATACGGAGCGGGAAGTGATGCCCGGGCCCTCTTCGGCGTGGCCACCTCAGGGCCTGCACCAGCCACACCATCCTGTGCCTCTCTCAGCGGCTCCACCCTCAGCGGCTCCACCCTCAGCGGCTCCACCCTCAGCGGCTCCTCCCTCATCCTGGGCTCCTCCCTCATCCTGGGCTCCTCCCTCATCCTGGGCTCCTCCCTCATCCTGGGCTCCTCCCTCATCTGGTGCTCCACCCTCACCCTGGGCACAGCCCTCACCCTGGGCACAGCCCTCACCCTGGGCACAGCCCTCACCCTGGGCACAGCCCTCACCCTGGGCACAGCCCTCATACTGTGCTCCCCCGACATACGGGGCACCGCACTCAGCCTGGGCTCCACCATGGGCCCCAGGAGGAGGTGCCCCGGCAGGAGGTGCCCCGGGAGGAAGTGCCCCGGGAGGAAGTGCCCCGGGAGGAGGTGCACCGGCCACAAGTGCACCGGCCACAAGTGCACCGGCCCCAAGTGCCCCGGGAGGAGGTGCACCGGCCACAAGTGCACCGGCCCCAAGTGCCCCGGGAGGAGGTACCCCGGGAGGAGGTGCCCCGGGAGGAAGTGCCCCGGGAGGAGGTGCCCCGGGAGGAAGTGCCCCGGGAGGAAGTGCCCCGGCCCCAAGTGCCCCGGGAGGAAGTGCACCGGCCCCAAGTGCCCCGGGAGGAGGTACCCCGGGAGGAGGTGCCCCGGGAGGAGGTGCCCCGGGAGGAAGTGCCCCGGGAGGAAGTGCCCCGGGAGGAAGTGCCCCGGCCACAAGTGCACCGGCCCCAAGTGCCCCGGGAGGAGGTGCACCGGCCACAAGTGCACCGGCCCCAAGTGCCCCGGGAGGAGGTGCACCGGCCACAAGTGCACCGGCCCCAAGTGCCCCGGGAGGAAGTGCCGCGGAGTCGCCGGCCGCGGAGTCGCCGGCCGCGGAGTCGCCGGCCGCAGAGTCGCCGGCCGCGGAGTCGCCGGCCGCGGAGTCGCCGGCCGCCCAGCCGCCAGCCGCCAGACCTCCAGGTCCTCTGCCACATCTCCCTGCCCAATTACGGAACATAATGTCCCACATTGATGAAGAGGACCAGGCCCAAAGCCAGCTCTCAAGTCAAATGCTGGCCATCAGTGCTAATCAATTGGCAGTTAGCAGGGCCATCCTGGCTGGAAATCGGGTCATCTCAGCCACCACACGGGCCATATATGCTGAGATGAGGAGGCACAACCGAAGGATGGAGAGATATGAGGAACGCGCAAGCCGGGAGAGACGCGCATTATTGCGTAATCTCCGTCGGCAGCCCATACCTCTCCAGCCTTCGGTGGTCCAATCTCAACCTGAAATGTCTGCCTCCTCATCTCAGACATCGCCCACCCATGAACCCCAGCCACCTGCTGTAGTGGCACCCCCTGATCCCACACCAAGGCGTGGAAGAGGGAGACGGGCCGCGGGCACAGACGGTGGGGGGCCGCTAACTCGGAGTAGGAGGTGTTAGGACCATCCGAGAGGGCCTCCTGACCACTCCTCACAGAATACAGATTGTTATACATGTTGACATAATATTGGCTACAGAGTGTGTACATGTCTGGTTATGTTGAACATTTTAACAATTGATGTTCAATGTGGATTGACCTTGAGCTTAAATGCTGTATTTAATCATAATATTGTTCGGAATGAGACATTGTTTTTGTCTTTGTAGGTGTTAATAGCCAAATCACACAACTATGAAGACATTTTCTTCATCTTCGAGCAGTACAATACCATCATGTGAGTAAACGCTCAACCCAGTTCCCAACGGGCATTCTATCAGGATTATTCCCCACTGCAGATGGCTCTGAAATTAAATATATGACTCCATATCTTTTCACTAAGAAACATGACTGTGTGATCTTCCATTATAATGATCAGTGTCCAGGCTATCGAGTTGCACAGTCCCATTACTATCTGCTAATCCAAACCAGCAATTCCACATAAGTTTATAGCATTCCATCCCGTTAACATTATGAAATTGGCTTCAGTTTTTTCATGTCATCCAAACCAAAGTGGCAATTTCAAGGGTTTGACTTCATGATCAATGTGCATGTGTTTAGGGGTAATGTGAACAGTGTAATCTGTCTGGCCTTGGTACCACCCATTTAGAAGTGAGATGTGATATCAGCATGGCACAACTATTCCACATAGATAGTGATAGTACATTTTGCTGAAGGATTGTGTTCACAGTGAAGCATGCCTTGTCGTATTCCACATCCTAAGCATCTTCCTGGAAGGCTGACTGAACAGGATAGAATACATATGGTTCTTACTGCTCGGAGATGATGTTCATGTTAGTTGGTTTAGAGTAGTGTCAAAAGCAAAAACAATGTACTCTAATAACAGCTTATGATTGTTCTAACACCTCCTACCTCTGTTTTCCAGATTCATATCATCTATTGACCAATTCACACTGTGTGTGAAATCGCTTAGTATGACATGATCCCTGTTTTATAGTGTCTGTTTATTCTGGCAACCATATGGTTGTTGTATGCGCATTAATGGTTATGTTGATTAGATGTCGTGTTATATGCTGTTGGTTACTGTGGGGTCCTGACCACATGTGACCCTAGGAGATGCTATGCATTACCCTGATGATGTTGTCTGTTTCCTCTTCAGATGTCCTCAGATTTGCCACAGCCCCTTGCCATACTAGGATCTCTTCACAACACACACATGATATTAATGCACATTCCTGTCTATTTCTGTTTGTACTCTGTATATGCAATAAAGTATGATTGTTATACTGTTATCACTGTTTCTGTGTGTTTGTACCATATCATGCTTTCTAGTTGCGACAATACAGAGAGAATGAAGTGTCATTGTTAAATACATATATCTGTGTGTGTTTACATAGATACATATGCTACATTAATCTGGCCCTTGCCAATATACATGTAGGTGCAAGTTGGAGGGGTGGGAATTCTGAAATCAGGTCTAGAGACCTGCAGGGTTGTATATAGTGACTTGAAGGGCTCAACTTGAATGATATGAATCGACATTCATGATTATGTAGTAATGTCAACGCAGATTGCCCCGAATAGCTACACCACTAACTGATGGTGATGAGCACATCTGACTTTCAGGGGAATTGAATTGTTACATGGTAAATATACAGGATTACACAAACATTGAGTGAAAAAAAAACGGTTTAATTGTTCACAAAGCCACACAGTGACAAATTACCACAGGCATGCTCAGTATCATGGTGGAGGTGGGTAGGATACAGAGTTCCAGTAACACACGGAAATAGGGACATGGGGCCAGAATGCATGCGGGGGGGGGGGTGACATTGGTATAGATGATCAGTTGAGGGGGGGAGATACAGTGCATCAGCCAACGTGAGGCAATATCAGTTATATTCTTAAATATATCAGGCTAACATTCAATATTCAAAACCAACAATACAGAAGGAGATATGCTCATGGGGAGAAGTAATCTGTAGTCTTGTGTGTGCGCGCAACACACACTCCTATGCAACTGCAGAGGTAGAAGTGCTCAATCAGTCAATGTTAGAACCCCCGTAGGTCATGTCACTGGAAATGGCACTATGAGAGAAGACTCTACATACATAAGTTTGGAAACCTGACCAGGACCATATCAGTGTGTTCCAAATAATTTCAGGTGTTAGCAGAACTACCAACCAACTGGCCAGTTCGAGGTGTATTCTGTTCTGTGAATGAGCATCTCTATTATCTGCTGTTGCATATTCATAACTGAAGGTAAATGGAACCTCATTAACAGTTATGTTCCAAGGCTAGAGTTACTGTTCCCCATATGTACAGGGAGGATCACATCAGCACTGAGGAAGAGATCTGGAAGGAAGTATGATACAGGCTTCACAATAGTCCAAGTAGAGGAGAGAATGGCAGATCTAAAGCAATAGGTACATCTAAAGCGATGTAGAGGATGTGATATCACACCCGATGCAACACATGATGACTGACATCTGAACATACATGATGCAATGTGACAATAGCATAGTCCTGGAACGTGGGAATGCTCATCATTCCTTGTTCTGACCGTGGAAAGGGACTAATCTTTGCGATCTGAAACATAAAAGGAACATGTCAAGATTTACATTGCACATGCTCCCAGAGCGCTTACTTCGTCACTTACAGTGGTTATAAAAAGTCTACACACTCCTGTAAACAAATTAGCCAATGAAAAATCATTTCAGAACTATATCCACCTTTAATGTGACAAAAACTGGACAACTCAATTGTCAAACAAACTGAAATCTGTAAGGTGGAGGGAAGAAAATATGAAAGAAAACTAATGTGGTTGCATAAGTCTGCACACCCTCTTATAACTGGGGATGTAGCTGTGTTCAGAATGAAGCAATCACATTCCAAATCATGTTAAATAGGAGTCAGCATACACCTGCCATCATTTAAAGTGCCTCTGATTAACCCAAAATTAAGTTAAGCTGCTCTAGTTGGTCTTTCCTGAAATGTTCTTAGTCGCATCCCACAGCAAAAGCCATGGTTCACAGAGAGCTTCCAAAGCATCAGAGGGATCTCATTGTTAAAAGGTATCAGTTAGGAGAAGGGTACAAAAGAATTTCCAAGGCATTAGATATACCATGGAAGACAGCGTAAAAAATATGGCACAACAGTGACATTACCAAGAACTGGAGCTCCCTCCAAAATGGAGGAAAAGACCTAAAGAAAACTGGTCTGGGAGGCTACCAAGAGGGCCGACAGCAACATTAAAGGAACTGCAGGAATATCTGGCAAGTACTGGCTGTGTGGTACATGTGACAACAATCTCCCGTATTCTTCATATGTCTGGCGTATGGGGTAGAGTGGCAAGATGAAAGCCTTTTCTTACAAAGCAAAACATCAAAGCCAGGCTGCATTTTTCCAAAAAAAAAAAACATCTGAAGTCTCCCAAAAGCATGTGGGAAAAGGTGTTCTGGTCTGATGAAACCAAGGTTGAACATTTTGCCCATAATTCCAAAAGATATGTTTGGCGCAAAAACAACACTGCACATCACCAAAAGAACACCATACCCACAGTGACGCATGGTGGTGGCAGCATCATGCTTTGGGGCTGTTTTTCTGCAGCTGGAACCTTAGTTAAGATAGAGGGAATTAGGACCAGTTCCAAATACCAGTCAATATTGGCACAAAACCTTTAGGCTTCTGCTAGAAAGCTGAACATGAAGAGGAACTTCATCTTTCAGCTTGACAACGACCCAAAGCATACATCCAAATTAACAAAGGAATAGCTTCACCAGAAGTAGATTAAAGTTTGGGAATGGCACAGCCAGAGCCCAGACCAAAATCCCTGTGGGGTGATCTGAAGAGGGCTGTGCACAGGAGATGGATTCGCAATCTGACAGATCTGAAGTGTTTTTGCAAAGAAGAGTGGGCAAATCTTGCAAAGTCACAATGTGCGATGCGGATAGACTCATACCCAAAAAGACTGAGTGCTGTAATAAAATCACAAGGTGCTTCAACAAAGTATTAGTTTAGGGGTGTGCATACTTATGCAACCTTGTGATTTTCTTTTTTGATTTTTTATTCACTCTACTTAACTGATTATAGTTTGTTTTTCAAATGAGTTGTCCAGTTTATAGGTCACATTAAAGGTGGAGAAAGTTCTGAAATGATTTATCTTGGTCTCATTTTTTGACAGCACAGAAACATGACATTTTAACAGGGGTGTGTAGACTTTAGACCTTTTCGATCCACTGTACCGATATATGTTGCTCATTTCATACAAACGTCTTCACTGTTCTTTCCCTACAAAGGAAACGAGCTACTCATCTGGCTAATGATGTAGGAATATCACATAGATTACACATTAATGCATCTGTGGAGAGCCAAATGTGGTGTTTTACCTTGGACGCAGTCCCAAGCTCATCCACGAGGTGATTTGTTCCACCAGGACACGTGCGCTGTGGATCGTAATTAGTTATCACCGCTTACCTATCTGCTGTATCCTGGAAAGAGATAGGCCGATATTAATAAAGTGATTGATGTGTTATTTGTGTCCTTCAGCATACGTGGCCATATTATTACACAAATACTCGCTATGTAGCTTACATTGATGTAGCAGTTCTGTTGCTGGTCATGTTTTTCCATGTCTAGGTTGTTTAAAGAAGAGTTGACACACGACAGCAGCTCTGTAAGGTTAATATGATGTTAGGATTACAGTCACAAATTAGACTAAAGTATGTGTGTATGGTATTTTTCAACCACATTTGGATCCCATTTCATGTGGTTTTGCAGGATCAGACAATGTGAGCAATCCTGGTCCGTAGAGGTTGTAGGTGACTTTAAAAAGGGATTGGGTATCTTTTTACATTACAAAACCAAACAGGCATTAGGGGCTATCCTGGATAAATAGAGAGGGAGTATTGATCCAGGGATGAATATGATCACCAGTATCTGGGGTCAGGAAGGAATGTTATATTTTTCGTCCCTGTGTAGACAATTGGCAAAGCTTCACTTTTTGTTTTTCGGTGACTTCCTCTGGATCAATTAACAATAATTCTGCGTATTGCAGATCATAGATCTATAGAGGTTGAACCTGATGGACTAAAGTCTTTTTTCAATATAAATTACTAGATAACAATGTAACGTGGGGCATATATACATTGACATAGTGGGATATATAATCCACTCAAATTATCTATGCCATTGATGTTTCTAACCGTCAGTACTTAAGATGTGTATGGGAATGTGTGCTTACTTACCTGTAACTGATCATGTGGCTTGTTCCAGTGTACAAACATTGACAACGTCAGTGAACTCTCCTCTACTGTGGACTGGTTGGAATTCTGTATGACAAGGGCGATGGATAAAGGTGGATTTGGGAGTTAGGCATAATCCAGATACATTAGACTGTGTTCCATGCATATTGGGTATGTACTTACATGTGAAGTACTCACGAATTAGGCGGGCACGTTGTTGTGACCCCTGCAGATTATCCACTTCAGGGTGAAATAAAGGCTCTTCCTCCACAGGTAGCGGAGCCGCATCAATGTCCCCCAGACAGTTGGCCTGTAGTGCTATATTGTGCAGACAGCAGCAGGCAACGATGATGCGACAAACTTTCTGGGGCTTGTATTGTAGAGCCCCCCCAGTGGAATGTAAACATCTGAAGCGCATCTTTAGTACACCAAAGGTACGCTCAATTACATTCCGGCAGGTTTTATGCTCAGCATTATACCGCGCCTCTGCCCGAGTCTGGGGATTGCTCACAGGGGTCAACAACCACGGCAAACACCCATATCCTGCATCACCTGGTGTAAATAAAATATGATGTTGATATGAATAGGATGTTGTGATGTTTGACAAAGCATATGGCCAAATATCGTCATCATGACCTATCAACACATCCCTGTGGCTAATACACAGTTACAGATATATGTAAGAGAGATGGATCATGGATGCATCTGATAGGATAATTACTAGGGTATTAACACATGGATTCTATCTGAAGCTTCAGATCAATTATAATGTAATTTCAACAAATGGACAATCCAGATGTTCACACCCACAGGACACTTACATGAGGCGGAGATACAAGGGAAATACAACAGGGTACATATTGCGACCCTTCTGGTAGAGAGCAGGAAGTCACTGTTGCAGTTCTTGTAACGAGCACATGCCAGAGGTCTGAGGTGAAGAGTGATCGTGTATTCTTGTGAACGTAAATGTGATGCTAATTCAGGTGGAATTTCCCAGGGGCGTACACGATCAAACGCAAATGCCAAAAGACCTTGGAGATTTTGATAACTTCAAGGTAAGCTAATTCATGTTTATTCCGGGATATATTCAGGCAAGAAAAAGTTGGCCAAACAATATTAATTCTCCTCTATCAGATGAATTCTGAAGACATCTCACTTACATAGGCCGTACAAGAACACACAACACGTTATGTAGACTAGAGATGTCCATGTCACAGGATACAATGAAATGCATCAGAACATATACCTAATGATTAATCAATTGTGGTTTTTGGCATATGTTGTTGTGAACTGCATACTGTTTGGCCAAGCTAACACAGGGTTCTGGCCAGCAATGAGCTATTATGTTCTGGCTTTGGTCGTATTACTCCGTAATGCACATGTGAACATCAGATCAATAGAGGGAAACATGATGTACCGTATGTGTTATTGTATCCAGTCATAGTAAGATATGGTTGACTGCCATTACTAATGTGTACTCACCCAGTAGCCATCCGGATGGAAATCTGCCGGACTCAAAGATGTGATATATTCCGGATGCTCGCAGGATATAGGCGTCGTGAGCACTTCCCGGGAAGCCTGCATACACACCTTGTATGCGCATGTTCGCATCGCAAACAACCTGTACATTGATTGAATGATAATGCTTACGATTTCTGTACAGCGCTTCTTGCTCTCTAGGAGGTATCAGTGCCACGTGTGTACAGTCAATAGCACCAAGCACATTGGGGATACCTCCTAATTGGAAGAAATCGAACTTCACCTTCGAGATCTCTTCAGCAGTGTTAGGGTAACTGATGTATCTGGCAGCTCTCCGACCAATAGCACGGAGGAATGCACTCAGACAATTCGAGAGGCTTGGCTGAGACATTCCTCCGGCTATGCTCAGGGTGGTCTGAAAGCTCCCAGAAGCAAGGAGGTGTATTGCAACTAACATCCGTGTCATTCCTGGGATGGCTCTATTTGCCCGTGAGCGAGGCTCAAGGTCCGCTCTGAGAACCTCATAGAGCTCCCCAAGACTGGCACGGGTCAGCCGAAAACGCTCATACACCTCCCCATCAGTTAACCCCTCTAATGTGAGTCTCTCCCTGTACACATTGGGTGCCCGCCTCCTCACAGGCTCCTGGTCAGGCTCCTGGTCAGGCTCCTGGTCAGGCTCCTGGTCAGGCTCCCCCCCTTCTGCCTGAGCCAACACATCCTGTACTCCCCCCAGCAGCTGATCACCGACAACATTGTCAGCCTCCCTGGGTGCAGGTGGCCCTATATCCATCTGTCCCTGTGCTACTGGAGCTCTCTCTCCTCCCTGATCCACCCCCACGATACTAGGCATGGCCTGTGGTAATTCCCTTGCCTGGCTTGGTTCTGCCCCAGCATGGATCACATCACCACTCACACCCTCATTCACTCCCAGACATTCCTCTCTGCCACTCCCCATCACCCCCTCAATCACACACCTTGCTTCCTGGTCTTCATACTGTGCTAGTTGAGCTGCACAAAAGCGTCTCAACCTCATACGCCCACTCATCCTAGCCCTCATCCCTCTCTCATGATCATCCATGCTGTTTCAGACATGCTGATGACTTGTTGGGGATGGGGTTATATAGCTTGTTGATTGCATGATCTGGTATTAGGCACGTTAATTTCTGCTTTGCCATTGGTCACCTGTGGATCTTTACATGGCATTCCAGCTGATGATTTTAGGTCAAGAAGCCTCTCAACCTATTACATACGCACTTGGCCGCATGTAATTGGCTGTCCCAACGCGGGACGCCAAGTGCGTATGTAATTGGCTGAGAAGCCCAACGCGGGACGCCAAGTGCGTATGTAATTGGCTGAGAAGCCCAACGCGGGACGCCAAGTGCGTATGTAATTGGCTGAGAAGCCCAACGCGGGACGCCAAGTGCGTATGTAATTGGCTGAGAAGCCCAACGCGGGACGCCAAGTGCGTATGTAATTGGCTGAGAAGCCCAACGCGGGACGCCAAGTGCGTATGTATTGGGACTCTCAGCCAATTACATACGCACTTGGCGGCCTGACACTATACGTGCGTATGTAATTGGCTGAGTCTGTTGGCGCGCTCGCAAGCTGATAAGGGGACGTCCTAGCGAGACACGCCTCTCAGCCAATCACGTACGAGCTAAGAATTAGATTGACAGTATGAGCTTATAAATGTGAGTGATACAAACCCATGCGCTGACTGTGTTGTAAGAGCCATTGGAGTTAGCACGCAGTTTCAGGAGCAGGTGGGAGAGAGTTTGATTAGTACTTTGGAGAGAGGGAGATTACTGTAGTTATTTTTTTCTTTTTGCATTGTCTATTTCATAAGTCCTTCCATTTAAGCATTACACATATTTACAGATTTCACATATTTGCAAGACACATAGATTAAATAACACACATAGAGACATATATATAGTTAGGACACACACCCCACACACCCATTCCCCCCACCACACCCCATCCCCCAACACACCCCATCCCCCACCACTTATTAAATACACATAGCACACACATCTTTTCTTTCCAACAGACATTCCAGTAATACTTTTATTTCTTTATCGTTCTTTTGATTTGTAGGCGCACTCTTTTTGATTTCTTTGTATTTTATTACTAGCATATTTACACGTAAGAGTTACACATATTTACACATAACACATATTTGCCTGACACATAGATTAAAGACACATAGAGACATACATAGCGTTAGGACACACAACACACACCTCCCACCCCCCCAACCTTTGCACCGCATCCCCCAACAGTTAGTAAAAACACATAGAACATACACTTTTGTTTCCTTCACATATATAACAGTTACACTTATTTTGAGTTATCCTTATTTTTGTATTATTTGAGCATGGAGGGAGGAGATAGGTGGAGAGAGGAGGAGAGGAGAGGAGCGGAGAGTGAGGAGAGTGAGGAGAGTGTAGTGGAGGGTGGAGGAGAGGTGGAAGAGGTGTCCCCGGAGGAGGAGGTGTCCCCAGAGGAGGAGGTGTCCCTGGAGGGGGTGGAGGAGGTGTCCCCAGAGGAGGAGGTGTCCCCAGAGGAGGAGGTGTCCCTGGAGGAGGAGGAGTGGTCCCCCGAGGGGGGGGGGAGGAGGAGGAGGAGGAGGAGGGAGACAGAGGCACTTGTAGAGGAGGGACAGAGGGGAAGGGGCCTGTTCCCAGGGGGCGGGGTAGTTTGGGGAAGGGACAGGCCTCAGGAAGAGTGCAGGGAGGCCAGGGTCCCCCAGCACAGTCGAGAGAGCAAGGGGCTATTGGCAAGGGCAGGCGCAGGGCCCGTAATTATACGCCCCAGGAGAATATGGTCCTCCTGGGTGCGATCCGTGACCGGCCCGTCATCCTTGTGGCAAGGGAAGCGAAGCCTGGGCCTAAGGCTCAGGCTTGGAAGGAGGTAGTGGAAGTGATGAAGGAGGTGTCCACGGTTCCTAGGGGCTTGAGGTCCTTGAAGCACAGATATGTGGATATCAGGGCCACGGTGAAAAGGAAGATGGCCAGAGAAGCGGAGGGACACAGTGTCGCCTATAAGGAGTGGGAGAGGATCGCAAGGGACTTTCTAGGACCATCGCCCGCAGCTGGAGCTTCATCCCCGGTGGCCCAGCACGACCCAGACTCCAGTTCAGGTGAATATCACATACACCAACATGCCACCACATGTGCATCACACACACTACACATGGTGACCAACAAGGACACTGACATGTCAGCTCCATGGAATTAACAAGGGATGGATGGATGTATCATTAAATCCATGAAGCTGACAAATCACTGTCATTCCTGGCCACCCCAAGAGTAATTAAGCAATAGAGTCCATGTACTGGTGCGCCCAATGCAGCCTATGCAGTTACAGACCGCAGGCAAAATCCAGACAGTGTTAGGAGCCAGGAGAGGTCAAGACAAGAAACCAAAGAATAGATCCAATCTAGCAAATGAGAGCTAATGGGAGTTGCAATTAGGAGAATCATCCATGTTCAGGCCTAGATGTCAGATAGTTAGGAGTGAAACCGCAGGCAAAATCCAGACAGTGTTAGGAGCCAGGAGAGGTCAAGACAAGAAACCAAAGAATAGATCCAATCTAGCAAATGAGAGCTAATGGGAGTTGCAATTAGGAGAATCATCCATGTTCAGGCCTAGATGTCAGATAGTTAGGAGTGAAACCGCAGGCAAAATCCAGACAGTGTTAGGAGCCAGGAGAGGTCAAGACAAGAAACCAAAGAATAGATCCAATCTAGCAAATGAGAGCTAATGGGAGTTGCAATTAGGAGAATCATCCATGTTCAGGCCTAGATGTCAGATAGTTAGGAGTGAAAACATATCAATGTATTGATCAGCATACTAATGACATGTACCTTTCTTTTCTCTATTTCAGCATCCAGTAGGAGGTCTGGGTCCAGTGATGAGCCACGAGCGGGGCCGTCAGCCCCCGCCCCGCAGGAGACCGCTCAGGGGGAGGAGGCTACAGGCTCATCCGAGGGCCCTGGCTCTTCGGAGGGGGAGGTCGTGGTCGTTGACAGCCCCCCTGTCCAGAGCCCGACTGTCCCCCTCCTCCAAAGACTTGCCATCTCGCCGGGGCCCTCAGAAGGAGTGGAATATGCCACAGCTCCTCCTTCCCCACACTCTGAGCCACCGGGGACAACAACATCAGAGCCCCTGTCTCCAGCCGGGTCCCAGATCCTCCCCACTCTGTCCCCGCCATCTTCCCACCCGGCCCTGCCAGCAGGACCCGAGCCCCCACCACCAACGACCGAGGCTGCGCTGCTGGAGTTGTTGGCCGCCGTGAATAGGATTGAGGCCAACATCTCTGGCATGAGGCGCAGCCTGGACAGGCGCTTTAGGGAGGAGAGGAGCCATCATCGGAGGCTGGAGCAGCATTTGGTCAGGCTGCTGGGAACGGGGCAGGTCACCAGCCAACAGCAGCCTGGCCCCTCCTCTCCTTCCACCATGCCTCCGCCGCCACCACCACCCGTGGTGCCACTACCTCCTCCTGCTCCCCCACCACCAAGGAGACGGCGTCCGGCCGCGGACGATGCAGGTCCTGTGCCCAGGCGGAGGAGGACCTAGGGGCTGTGGACATAATTGTGCCTTCTCAACAGCACTCCTCAGTGACAATCTATTGGTCACAATGCTGACCTCATCTAGCCTGGCTACAGAGTTTTGGATCTTTGCCTATGTGATGGTGACATTTTGTATGCAGATGGCTACCTCCCATCACATGGTCCATGATCCTCTTCTCTGTGGACACGTAGGGTTCGGTTGAGCATGCCACCAATTGATGGTCACTTGGGAATGCTGTTGGAAAGGGATGCTGCAGTCCCCTTTTTTTTTAGGCCCTTAGATTTTATGTTTTCTCTTTATGTTTTTCTTTCCATTTGTTTTAGGTACAATTCAGGCCCATGAAGGCATCTCCTGCATCTGCAAGCATAGTGGAGGAATTATATGAGGCGTAAGGTTTTACAAGTGCCTCTCAGGTAGACATTACTCCAATGACAGCCCCCTCCTTAACATGTAGCTCCCACAATCTTAAAGCTATCATATTGCCAGATATCTCAGACATGATTGTTGTTAGCTGAAATGTAGACTAATACCGCTATGGCGGTGGACTTGCAAAGTCTCACAATGGCATGTTAATGACAGCCAGCATTAATATATGCACTAATAAAGCATGTGATCCTGACCTCAATATCGGTCTGAGAACAGATCCTTGGGTCTGATGTAAGAAACAGTCAATGTGGCTGCTGACCTTTGTGTCCTGTCCATATTAATTTTGTATTTGCCCATATTACTCATTATCCATAGACCTAGCTAATAGTTAGTAATGCTTGCAGATGGGAATCAGGTGAGTTGGTATATTGGTACAGTATTTAGCACTTTACTGTACATGCATTGTCATTATTATTTTTTTAGCCTCCTCCGCCTTTTTTGTTTTTTGTTGACCATTCATTTTTGTGGGCAATTTCACACACCACACTGTATGTGTGAAACTGGATTGGATTACACAGTCCAGAGGTTGAATCATTTGTTCAATTGAACAGATCCAGACAAGTTGTAAGTGCCGTGCACTCTAATGGTTTCTTCAGTTAAATGGAGAGATTTCTGGTTCCGGTTGCAGCATGTGACCCTGGTAGGTGCTATGCATCATGCTTATTCTAGACTATTAGATTGACCCCTGTAGGTATCCCCTTTTTTTAATTTAGCCCCTTGCTCTCTCGGGACCCGCCCACACCACACCCATGATATTAATGCACAGTCTTGACCACTGCTGATTGTGGTCTGTGTCCACAAATAAAGTTTTGTTATACCGTTCTGTGAATGCACAGTCTTGACCACTGCTGATTGTGGTGTGTGTCCAAAAATAAAGCTGTGTTATACCGTTCTGTGAATGCACAGTCTTGACCACTGCTGATTGTGGTCTGTGTCCACAAATAAAGTTTTGTTATACCGTTCTGTGAATGCACAGTCTTGACCACTGCTGATTGTGGTCTGTGTCCACAAATAAAGTTTTGTTATACCGTTCTGTGAATGCACAGTCTTGACCACTGCTGATTGTGGTCTGTGTCCAAAAATAAAGCTGTGTTATTCTGTTCTTCCCATGTCGGTGTGTTTTCAATGGTTGGGGTTAGGGGACATCCACATGCATCACATTAGTGTCACATTACTATAGCTGTAAACTAATGAGCACTAGTTAACCTGCAATAGATCCATACATACTAAGAGGAATAATAGTCCTAATAGCATTAGATATCATATAATGCATCTAAGTGATCTACAATCTATGCATAATAAAGGGTTAATGCACAGGCCAAGTACAATTTGCGGGAATGGGGAGTAGGAACATTCCCCTGTGGGCCTAAAAGGGTGATGATAGGTGATACTGCAGTGGGTTGTCAGTTCCTTCTCCAGTGATTATTGATTTGTCTGTCAATTCTGCTCTCACACGCACTTCCCCAACATCACTTAGCAATCGAAACTAATGTAAATTGATGAATAGCAGAACATAATGGGAGGTCACCAAATGGGAATGAATGGTCATCTTGGCACATGGCCACCAGCAATGTCGTGGGACTTCCTTGGATAAGAGAAGTGGCAATTACCCCTGATGGAGGTGAGTTGGCTGGTGCTCATTGTGCCTCTGCAAACCTTCTGTGTGTGTTTGCTGCGCTTGTGGGTGGGAGAGTGACAGCACAACTGACAACCCACTCCGGTCTCACCGGCATAGGAACCTTGTAAGAAAGCAGTGCCAGAGGGTCAGAGTGGGACCCGACCGAAAGACCAAACAAGAGGTATTGTGTATTTCAATGAAGCTGTGAGCTATCTTATTAAGGGTCATTGTGGGGGTGAGAGGGAAAGCTGAATGCAGGGCCAAATCCCAAACCGCTGGGGAAGGAACTGACAACCCACTCCGGTCTCACCGGCATAGGAACCTTGTAAGAAAGCAGTGCCAGAGGGTCAGAGTGGGACCCGACCGAAAGACCAAACAAGAGGTATTGTGTATTTCAATGAAGCTGTGAGCTATCTTATTAAGGGTCATTGTGGGGGTGAGAGGGAAAGCTGAATGCAGGGCCAAATCCCAAACCACTGGGGAAGGAACTGACAACCCACTCCGGTCTCACCGGCATAGGAACCTTGTAAGAAAGCAGTGCCAGAGGGTCAGAGTGGGACCCGACCGAAAGACCAAACAAGAGGTATTGTGTATTTCAATGAAGCTGTGAGCTATCTTATTAAGGGTCATTGTGGGGGTGAGAGGGAAAGCTGAATGCAGGGCCAAATCCCAAACCACTGGGGAAGGAACTGACAACCCACTCCGGTCTCACCGGCATAGGAACCTTGTAAGAAAGCAGTGCCAGAGGGTCAGAGTGGGACCCGACCGAAAGACCAAACAAGAGGTATTGTGTATTTCAATGAAGCTGTGAGCTATCTTATTAAGGGTCATTGTGGGGGTGAGAGGGAAAGCTGAATGCAGGGCCAAATCTCAAACCACTGGGGAAGGAACTGACAACCCACTCCGGTCTCACCGGCATAGGAACCTTGTAAGAAAGCAGTGCCAGAGGGTCAGAGTGGGACCCGACCGAAAGACCAAACAAGAGGTATTGTGTATTTCAATGAAGCTGTGAGCTATCTTATTAAGGGTCATTGTGGGGGTGAGAGGGAAAGCTGAATGCAGGGCCAAATCCCAAACCACTGGGGAAGGAACTGACAACCCACTCCGGTCTCACCGGCATAGGAACCTTGTAAGAAAGCAGTGACAGAGGGTCAGAGTGGGACCCGACCGAAAGACCAAACAAGAGGTATTGTGTATTTCAATGAAGCTGTGAGCTATCTTATTAAGGGTCATTGTGGGGGTGAGAGGGAAAGCTGAATGCAGGGCCAAATCCCAAACCACTGGGGAAGGAACTGACAACCCACTCCGGTCTCACCGGCATAGGAACCTTGTAAGAAAGCAGTGACAGAGGGTCAGAGTGGGACCCGACCGAAAGACCAAACAAGAGGTATTGTGTATTTCAATGAAGCTGTGAGCTATCTTATTAAGGGTCATTGTGGGGGTGAGAGGGAAAGCTGAATGCAGGGCCAAATCCCAAACCACTGGGGAAGGAACTGACAACCCACTCCGGTCTCACCGGCATAGGAACCTTGTAAGAAAGCAGTGCCAGAGGGTCAGAGTGGGACCCGACCGAAAGACCAAACAAGAGGTATTGTGTATTTCAATGAAGCTGTGAGCTATCTTATTAAGGGTCATTGTGGGGGTGAGAGGGAAAGCTGAATGCAGGGCCAAATCCCAAACCACTGGGGAAGGAACTGACAACCCACTCCGGTCTCACCGGCATAGGAACCTTGTAAGAAAGCAGTGACAGAGGGTCAGAGTGGGACCCGACCGAAAGACCAAACAAGAGGTATTGTGTATTTCAATGAAGCTGTGAGCTATCTTATTAAGGGTCATTGTGGGGGTGAGAGGGAAAGCTGAATGCAGGGCCAAATCCCAAACCACTGGGGAAGGAACTGACAACCCACTCCGGTCTCACCGGCATAGGAACCTTGTAAGAAAGCAGTGACAGAGGGTCAGAGTGGGACCCGACCGAAAGACCAAACAAGAGGTATTGTGTATTTCAATGAAGCTGTGAGCTATCTTATTAAGGGTCATTGTGGGGGTGAGAGGGAAAGCTGAATGCAGGGCCAAATCCCAAACCACTGGGGAAGGAACTGACAACCCACTCCGGTCTCACCGGCATAGGAACCTTGTAAGAAAGCAGTGACAGAGGGTCAGAGTGGGACCCGACCGAAAGACCAAACAAGAGGTATTGTGTATTTCAATGAAGCTGTGAGCTATCTTATTAAGGGTCATTGTGGGGGTGAGAGGGAAAGCTGAATGCAGGGCCAAATCCCAAACCACTGGGGAAGGAACTGACAACCCACTCCGGTCTCACCGGCATAGGAACCTTGTAAGAAAGCAGTGACAGAGGGTCAGAGTCGGACCCGACCGAAAGACTGAACAGGACATATTCACATTCTCCATGTGCCCCATATTTGTGTTCCCAAATGTAGATGTGATGAGCAACATGTATACAAAATAACAGGGTTAATATTGCATTTTCTTGATGTTTTAGTGTTTTTATGTAATCAGGTAGTGTGTCTTTAATTTTGCTTTATGTAAGCTGCAGCATGGCTTTTCATTCAAAATGTAACAACTAATTGGTTGTATAATGCCTTGGCTTTGGTGGGGGGAGGGGATGGTTAAATCAATTGTAATGGCCTTCCATGCTTTTCCTCTGTTAAACTCACTTTTAGATTTTTAAGTTGTCTGTACGTAATGCGTAAACCATTTTACGTGGGTTTTTTGTGCACTTAGCGAATTTGCGAGATACGAGCGTCTACGCAAGGAATTCTTGTCCGCTACTTACTACGTAGCGCTTATCGGAGGCAAATCTCGGCAAAGTAGTCCGAAATTACGCAAGTCAATCGCAAGTCAATCGCAAGTCGACTCGGATATCGTAAATCGACTTACGATGGGCCTTTGCGAGATACGAATTCATCCGCAGCTCGAATTTAATAGGGCCCTTAATTTCTACCAATTATAGGCCTCCAATCCATTGTTCTCGTAGTTGAAAATTTGAGTGAACTTCACTTGTTACTCGCCATCTACTGTAGGTATCACATCATGAACATAAATCTAACCTTTGAAAAATGCCATCTGAGTGCTCCAAATAATATTGTAAGCCCAGAGTACCAGCCCATAACTTTTTACAAATCCCTATCAGAGGCCTCCCTGTACTTGTAACCCCAACCCTATAATGCCACGTTTATGGCAATGATGATTCATCAAAATGTTAGACGTGCTTTACTTTTATGCCTTTTAAAGTCTGATTTCAGGTAGCAGTAGCTACTTAACTGAGGGAAATTTTTGCAATCAAGGTTTATTAGAAGCAATTTGTCTAACATTTTCTCGGGGGTTAGATGTGAGTATGATGTGAAAGCTCGGTAGTGAATGTTTGATTACGGGAGCCATGGAATGGAGTCCTTTCCAACACAACATGTTTCTAATGAATGTATTCTCCTTTTTAGAAGGGGAAACGTTTTGAGCTGGCAGTGGATGTTGGCTGTGAGACCGGGAGGTCCACTCGGCCATTGGCTCCTTATTTCCACAAGGTAATTGGAATAGACATCAGCGAGTCACAGATAAACAAGGCCAGAAAACATACTTCAGAGGAAAATGTTTCTTATTTGTGAGTTTCCTTACCATACCATGCGGAGTGACATGAGAGTCTATAGAAGTAGACATGAGCCCCTGGGACATGAGCCCAGGGGGGCTATTTAAAGAAGCCTACACTACTATAACCCCAGTCATTTGACATTAATTATAGGATGAACATCACTGCCATCTATTTTTACATTTATACCCCTTTCAGTGGAAGCGTCCTCTCTTTGCAGGGTCTCTCCAGTTGAGGACATACCCCTGGAAGATTCCTCTGTGGATCTAGTTAATGCTGGACTGGCTGCTCACTGGTTCCCTATGGACAAGTTCCTGCAAGAAGCTGATCGAGTTCTGAAGCCCAATGGCTGCCTTTCGTTACATGCTTTTAAAGGTGAATTTGAAATACGATATAAAGAAAAGTCAGAGGAGCTAACAAATATCTTATGTGAAGTAAGTGGATTCTTCTTTTTGCAGTTTCTTTGTTCTTCATGCTTGTCTTGATGTTTGATATTTAAATAATGTAGAAATCTTGCTGACACCCTACACTTACTGCTGATAACATACATGTACAGACTCATCACCTGAAATATACATGTAGTTGTAATGTAAATTTTACTGAGATACAAACAACTAAAAAATTGATTAGAACCATTAGCAGCCATCATTGTTGTATCCCGGGGACATTTAAGCTCTCACTGAAGTGCCCAATTGTAATGAACATCATCAAATACCGGGAAAAGCTTTGGAAAGGTGTATTCTTTTTTGACATTGCTGCTAAATTGATGAATAATACATATTTTAGTTTAGAGTTTTAGTGTGTTTTGAAGGGACACTGAAGCCACCAATTGCTCTCTAAACCGATAGATGGTGAAAAATTATGCAGAAAAGTTGTTTACACTATTTAAACAAACTGAATTCAATATTGTAATGTTTGGTTGTTGCTTGTGTAGGACCTGAAGATCTCCCATGAGAAGCTGCATAGATTGGTTATAACAGTCACATTGATTCTCTTCTGCAATCTGTAAGACTCTCACCAAGTCTTCAAATATTCCAATGTTCTCTGAAAACTCACCTGTCCGTAGGAGCTTACCACCTTCCTCCTTGACTAGATCCTCCATGACTTTATACTAGGTATTCCTTCTGGTTTGCTTACCACCTTCCTCCTTGTCTAGATCATCCATGACTTTATACTAGGTATTCCTTCTGGTTTGCTTACCACCTTCTTCCTTGTCTAGATCATCCATGACTTTATACTAGGTATTCCTTCTGGTTTGCTTACCTCTTCCTCATTATTAATCCATCCACCTCATGTTCCTATCCCCTATTACCTCTTAGATTGTAAGGTCTCCCAAGAGCAGGGTCCTCATCTCTATATGTAACACTGTGTATGTTTTATCTGCGTTCTTTTTGTGACCTTGGGTCAAATAGCATTTTCGACCGTACAAAAATGGAGGCCGTGCAACTTGGAGCCAACACCACTCTAAAGCCTTTGATGTGTTACTTTCACAGGGCTGAAATCGCAAATCCCTATTCAATTGCCCAATTCCTCCCACTTCGCGAAAGTATCCCAGCTCGCAAAGTGCAAATGCAGGATGAAGTCCTACATGTGCTCAGGGGGACCCGCAAGGGCTTTAGAAGCCCTTACGTATGCTCCCCCGAATGTCCCCACTGCACCTAACACCGCCCATGCTCTTACATGAGACCCCCATGATGCAGGGTCCCCACATTAATTACATGATGTGGGGGTCCCACAGGTTCCCCACATTAACCATTGCAGTGGGGGTTCCAATTGGAACCCCGCTACATTCGAAAATGTCAAATCCCATAATTAACAACTTCACTGACGGGGCTCTATACAGAGCCCCATGAGCCCCTAATTAACCCCGTCACTCATGGGGCTCTATACAGAGCCTCATGAGCCTCAAATGAACCCCGTCACTCATAGGGCTCTATACAGAGCCTCATGAGCCTCAAATTAACCCCCTCACTCGTGGGGTTGTATGAAGAGCCAGACGAGCACCTAATTAACCCCTTTACTCAAGTGATCTATTTATAATGTATTGTTTTATATGTTGTGTTTATGTCTTTATTAACTTTAATGTTTCTTTTTAACTAGGGTTGCCGGACGCCGTTGTCTCATTTGGGCAAGTTATGTTGGCTTTACCCTATTCTAAGTCTAGTGAGGGGGGTGGTTTTAGGTCAGCTTCAGGGATTTTTATTGTATGTATTTAGGGGCTAAATGTATTTTATTATTGTTCTGATTATTTTTAATATTATTACCATTATTACCAATTATTAGATTACTAGCAACTTGCCCATCAAAAATGACGGCAATAAAATTGTAATGCTGGCAATGCTGATTGCCACACAATGTGAGCACCTTCGGCGCTCAACGTGAGCCTCTCCCCCTGTCTACTTCCTCCCTTGTGTCTCCTTTCCCCCCCTCCTCTCCCTCCCCTGTGTCTCCTTTCCCCCTCGTCTCCCTCCCTTGTGCCTCCTTTCTCCCTCCTCTCTCTCCCCTGTGTCTCTATTCCCCTTCCTCTCCCTCACCTGTGTGTACGCAGTGGGTGCAGATCTTGGTGGTAGTAGCAAATATTCAAACGAGAAGTTTGAAGTCCGAAGTGGAGAAGGGTTCTTGGGAACAGCAGTTGAACATGGGTCAGTCGGTCCTAAGAGTTACTCCCCTCTTCTTCCCTCACCTGAGCCTCCTTTCCCCCATCCTCTCCCCTGTGCCTCTTCTCCCCCTCCTCTCCCTCCCCTGTGCCTCCTTTCTCCCTCCTCTTCCTCCCCTGTGCCTCCTTTCCCCCTTCTCTCCCTCCCCTGTGTCTCTTTCCCCCTATCCCTCCCCTGTGTCTCTTCCCCCCTTTCATCCTCCTCCCCCTTTCCAATTACCCCCCCTCTCCTTGTCCCCTCACTTACCTTCATCAGTCGCTCCTCCCCATTGCATCTGGATGCTTTGGGAAAAAACACTTTCTGCAAAGATTCTAAGCTCAAAACAGGGTCCTCCATTTTTTTAATTTTGTTAATGCTGTATTTTCCCTTGTTTTTATCCCCTGTATTGCGCTACGGAATATGTCGGCGCGTTACAAATAATAGTTAATAATAATAAGAAAATTCTGTGTTGGGACCAGGCATATGCTAATGACGTGACGTTGCATGCGAGTCACGTCATTAGCATATGCAGGGTCCCAACATGGAAGACACGATGGAGAACAGCAACTGATGAAGGTAAGGAGATTGACACATTTATAATTCATTGTATATTTTTATGGCCATAGTTTTTATTTCCAACAAGTAGTTTTTCCATTCATAGCAGGGCTGAGTAGGTGTGTATTTTGTAACGATCCTTGATGTAGTTATTACATGTATTTTTATGCACCTAATTGTTCTATTGTCGCTTTTTGTTTGTGTGTTTATGTGGGGTTGTATTCTGTGTATTGTTCTGTTTCAAACTCCACATAGGAAAACACACATATTTTAGTGTTTTATTAGTATTATGTGCAAACATGCTAGGTGGCACTTTATAGTATTTTTAATAAGCCCTTTGTACTTCTGTGTGATTTTCTGGTGGCCTAATCAATTTAGGGGCTTCTGTTTTTCATTTTTTTGTACTGCTCCACCCCACTCTTGGGCCTACTGCAAGAGATGAGGCTATAGTGAACTGCCCTGTGCTGATCAATCCTCTCTTTCAGCCTGTACAGGAAGCGGCACCATTTTCCAACACAGGTCTAGCCTCATTTTCAGACTGTACAGGAAGCAGTCATCACATGATCCGGAAGTAATGTGAAAATGTCATGTGACCTGGAACTGGTGTTAAAACGCTATTCAAGCTTGATGGTGATACCAATGGGCATCATATATGATATTTTCTTTAGACTTTATTGGTTCTTATTCCACTGAGGAAGCCAGGGAACTGGTGAAATGCATTTGGATATATATTTTTTTGTTCTATTTCATTTTTTTCAGTTTATATTTATAATAAACGGTTACGGATATTGTTTCTACAGTATCCATATTGTTACTATAGTACTTGTTGTGTCTATTGGATTCATACCACTTCACAGCTAGTCTACCCTCTATACTATCCCAAATACAAATACTGGAGTTGCAGTTGCATAGCCACATTATATATGGAATCCCTATTGTAGAATAACAAGATTGGAGAGCCACTGCCACCATCTTTGTGTGGTTCTATACACACTGGAGGAGATATCTATATTTTTAAGACAAAGGACTGGAAGAGTGCTCCAGGGAACCGCTTCTGGAAAGAGAGGCCCCCAAGCAATCCTACAAGGACCAGCCATACGGATCTCCAGTGACGCGCCAATATATACCTCATTATATGAGGTGGATAAATGTGAGTTTTGGGGGATTTCTTGTATCTGATCGGATTTGTGGTTACATTATTTATTTGCACTAGGAGGTGGTGCGCTTGTCTCCCCCTACCCCCATTTTTGTCTTGTACTTACTTTGAGGAATACTACGTGGACAGTATTCTGCGGAATAGCAGCGCCCCTCCATCTGATTGTGAAATCTATACGATCTGAAGTGACACATAAACAGCTCTGATCCCCAGCACTTCTGAGATCAAGAACGGGAACTTTGTTTTTTTTATTCTTTCTTCAGTCAAAGAGACGGTATCTCTTTAGAGGTAGGACAATATACTTTGTGTTTCATCACTTCCTGAGATTTTCTTATAGAGACTCAGTGCAGTTACAAGACTGTCTAATACTTTCTGTTTTAATCCTCTGGTGTTATATATATTTTTATACACTTTATATACATTTACCATTAACATTACATGCCAGCACTCCGATATTTGCACACTTATTCTAAGTAGTGCACATTTCTGTTAAATGTATGTAGATAGGGGTATTAATGTATGTAGTTGTGGGTTAAATGTATGTAGTTAGGGGTATTAATGTATGTAGTTGTGGGTTAAATTGTATGTAATGTATCCTTTTTTTATTTTTTGCAAATTATTATTTTTTTTTTTTTCAGTAATGTGGGTTTTTTATTTTATGTGTTAATAGGATAGGGGTTTACTGGGTACATTGGACCCAATACCCTAACTGGGCCTATTTAACCCCCAGTTAGGGTTAAGTAGTACTAGATAGGGTTACATGGTTAGTGATAGGGTTAATTAGGTATGTTGAGGGTTAAATAGGGTTTATTACTTAGAGGGGGGTTTAGTTGTCTAGAGGTGGGGTTAATAGTGTACAGGGGGGTTGATAGTGTAGAGGGGGGGTTAATAGTGTAGTGTTTAGACTTTGTGCCATGAGGGTCCAGGAGAACACTCATGGCACTTATAGTGTTATTATAGGGGTTAATTAGTGTCCCATAAGTGTCTATATAGACCCTTATAGGGTTAATTAGTGCCCCTTGAGGGTCTGTATAGACCCTTATGGGACTGAGGAGGGTAAATAGAAGCTAAGTGAAGTGACCGGATTAATTAGGGGCTCATGGGGCTCTGTATAGAGCCCTATGACTGACAGGGTTAATTAGGGGCTTATTAGTGGGGTTCATTTTTATTGTAGCACGGGTCCTTTAAGGACGTTTAAGGTGGGGAAATTAGAATTTTTAAATGCAGTAAGGGTCCCGATCGGGATCCCTGCTGCAAGGGTTAATGTAGGTACCCTACAAGGGTCCCGATGGGGACCCCATTCATTCGGGGGGTTAATGTTAGGTGCCACAGGTGTATTTACAGTACCCACACTGGCCCTTTAAGGACCCATGGCAGGACATTCTAAATTTTTAAATGCAGCAGGGGGTTATGTTGTATGTAGAAAGTTAAGTAAATCCTACCTCTTGGGGAAAATGTTAAGAATATTTGTAAGTCCCATTAAATTAGTGTTAAAGTTCCTGAAGCAAGATCTGTTTAAATTTGTTAAAAAGAGGTGAAAATTGTATGTAGACATCACAGAGGGTTCTCCGACACCACTATTAAGGCCTCAGGTGGCCTGGGAGAAGGGGATCCACTGTCTTGAGTAACTTTAAGTCTCTTCTGGCATGGTTCCCTTGGGGTTTCTGTCTATTGTCTGATCGGTCTTGGTGTAAGAACAGATAATTTTAAAGTCCTGCTGGTCCTCATCTGAATCAGAGCTTTTTCAATTTCAAGCATTTGCTTTGGTATTTTGGGTAAAATAGCAGTTAGATGTATGTTCAGATATGGCATGATATTTTTAGTAGATTTTGGAACTTCTCATATTCTGATGGTATGGTGGCAGGATCCCTTTTCTAGGAGAATTGCTTGGTATATTTGCCTTCTCTTTCATATGTGCGGCAATTATTTGATCTGTAAGAGACTCTATGGTATCTGTCCTTTGGTCCAGATCATGAATCTCTTTCTTTACTTCTTGTATGAACCTTACATTTTGAGGATGAAAATTCCCTGAACAAGTCAGCTTGTGGTATTTTATTGTGCAAGCGAACTAAATCCAAGTCATCACAAGGTGGCAGTAGATCCCAGGAATGTTATGGATTCATTCTTATATCCAACTGCATGGAGGCTTGTAATTATCTAGAGCAGAGAGAATATGTAAACACGCCAAACCCACACGTCTTATGTTATTGTGTTTGTAACCTAGCTGAATATTCAACCAACAATAAAACTGAAATCTTTATTGACACTTCAGAAAAGAACAACACAACACCTAATTAAAAACACATACAGGAGTTCAAAAGCACTTCTGCCAATCATAGGCTAGTTCACAACAAATAGCTACCACAAAGGTGTCACTTCTACCCTTAAACATGGGGGGAATATTTATATTTCTTCACTGCTACCACAGTGAAGAAATATAAAGGATTAATTAGGAATAGTTAGAAGGTGTAGGTAATTGATCACCTACACCTTCTAACTATTCCTATTTAATCCTTTACACAATGTTTCCTTGTGCCCTCTACATCTTCATAACCTTCTGTCTTTTCCTAAAGCATTTCTTCTCATCCTCTCCACATCATGTTTCCATCCCATCATTCTCTCCTTCCTTGCTCTCCTCTTCTCTTTTATGCTCCCATGAGCCACTCTCCGTCCTCCCATCACTATCTAATTCCTCTTCTAAAGCTCACAAGCAGAAACACTTCTGCAAGTCCTTTTCCCATCTTATCTCTGTCCTTCTTCTGCTAGCTCCTGGAGATGTATCTCTTAACCCAAACCCTTAACCAGAAATTCCTATTTGCAGGTTATGCCATCTGAAGACTAGGGGAGGATAAAATCCCACACTAGAGGCATCAACTCAAATTACTGTTATCATATCCCTCTCCTACAAAATGTAAAACCTTTCTAACTTTGCCTACCTCCTAGCTAATTAAACTATCACTCCTTTCCCTTGCTATTCCTTATTATCCGGTCTTCTTCCCCTGCTTTATGCCTCTCCCATCCCCTTTGGATTGTTTGTAGTGAGTTTGCAATCTTGTAGGGTGCTGTGGGAAAAAAACACTTTCTGAAAAGATTCTAAGCTCAAAGCAGGGCCCTCCATTGTCTCCAGTTTGTTGACATTGTCCTCTTCATTGTTCTTATCACCTGTACAGGGCTACAGAATATGTTCCTGTGTTACTACTACTACTACCACTACTACTACTAATAATAATAATAATAATATTTATTATAATAATAATAATAATAATAATAATAATAATATACTTTAACATTTGGAGATCTCTTGTCTTGAATTTTGAGATTAATCTGCAAAGGTAAACAAAGCATATGCCACTAAAGTAGTTATATTGTTGAGTATAATTCCCTGTAAACAAGGATATGTGTGTCTTTTTCAAAAAGGTTTCCATTTGATAGACTGTTTTCTAGGATAAAGGTATGTCTTAAAAGGGCAATGCTGATGGTAGTTGTGTTTTTTGTTTTTTTATGTTGTTGTTATTATTGGGCCCTTCCTCAGTCAATTATTGATGCTTTGATAACCTTTATTGCAGCAGTAAGAGTCTGTATCCTCTATGGGCTACCCAGAATTCTCACTGGGATGTCTGAAAATATTTATTCTTCCCACTTTGTTCTGGGTGACCTGGATCTCCTTGGTCTTGAGAAGAGTTTGCTGGGGTTATTCATTTTAAACCAAAGTGATGTGGTGTGGGAGGCTCAGGTTATTGACTCCCCTCCGTCTCGGGTGACCAGTCAATAACCTGCACAGGGTCCAGTGAGCCCGGGGTCTGTTATCAGCTCATTCTTCCGGCTGATCATCTGCTGCCTTACCGAGCTATGTCACGATCATGGCTGTGTAATACTTCCATGCATCTCTTTGGCCTCAGATTTTAAAGATCATGCATCGTCTCAGCTCCAGATCTTTCTCTGGGAACTCAAACCATCTGGTAGGTGAGCCTCCCTCTAGTCTTAACCTAGATTGTCATCCGACAACGGATGGTGCAATTGCATTACAGTGCTATAGGCCTCAGGCAGCATTGCCAAAAAACCTGGAGGAAAGGGTCGTCATGGCCGGTGTTAACTGTGTATGAGCAATTCAGTTGCCTTCCAAGACTAGAATAAATTATTTACATGGTGGAAAAGACAATTTTTAGGTACCGTATATACTTGAGTATAAGCCAAGTTTTTTCGGCCCTTTTTTTAAGGCTGAAAAGGGCCCCATTCGGCTTATACTCGAGTCACCACCCCCATGGCTCTCTTTCCCCCATGTGGCTCTCTTTCCCCCATGTGGCTCTCTTTCCCCCACGTGGCTCTCTTTCCCCCACTTGGCTCTCTTTCCCCCACGTGGCTCTCTTTCCCCCACGTGGCTCTCTTTCCCCCACGTGGCTCTCTTTCCCCCACGTGGCTCTCTTTCTCTCCCTCTCCCTTATCATCCTCAATCCCCCCTCCTCATCCTAAACCCACTCCTCATCCTAAACCCACTCCGCAATTTACCCCTCTAATTACCTCCCCCTCTCCCTTTCCCTTCACTTACCTTTCATCAGCAGCTGCTCCTCCGCTCCTCCGCACTCCTTCCGGCATGCGTCAGGACCCGGCATATGCTAATGACGTGACATCACATGAGCGTCACGTCATTAGCATTAACCAGGTCCCAACGCAGCCGGAAAGAGCGCAGAGAAGCGGGGGAGCAGCTGCTGATGGAAGGTAAGTGAGGGGAAAGGGAGAGGTAATTAGAGGGTTAAAGTGAGGAGGGGTGTTTAGGATGAAGATGGGGGTTTAGGTTGAGAAGGGAGGTTGAGGATAAGGAGGGGTGTTGAGGAGGGAGGTTGAGGATGAGGAGGGGTGTTGAGGAGGGAGGTTGAGGATGAGGAGGGGTGTTGAGGATGAGGAGGGGTGTTGAGGAGAGAGGTTGAGGATGAGGAGGGGTGTTGAGGAGAGAGGTTGAGGATGAGAAGGGGTGTTGAGGATGAGGAGGGCGGTTGAGGAGGGGTGTTGAGGATGAGGAGGGGAGTTGTGGAGGGAGGTTGAGGATGAGGAGGGGTGTTGAGGAGAGAGGTTGAGGATGAGAAGGGGTGTTGAGGAGAGAGGTTGAGGATGAGGAGTGGTGTTGAGGAGAGAGGTTGAGGATGAGGAGGGGTGTTGAGGATGAGGAGGGCGGTTGAGGAGGGGTGTTGAGGATGAGGAGGGGGGTTGCGGAGGGAGGTTGAGGATGAGGAGGGGGGTTGCGGAGGGAGGTTAAGGATGAGGAGCTGGGTTGAGGATGAGGAGGGGGGTTGAGGATGAGGAGGGGGGTTGAGGATGAGGAGGGGGGTTGAGGATGAGGAGGGGGGTTGAGGATGAGGAGGGGGGTTGAGGATGTGGGCGTTAGGATGAGGGGGTTTAGGATGGGGGGTCAAGGAGGGGGGGAAGAAACACAAGGGAGGGAGAGGAGGGGGGGGGAGAGACACAGGGGAGGGAGAGGAAGAGGGGGGAGACACAGGGGAGGGAGAGGAGGGGGGAAGGAGAGGAGGAGGGGGGAGAGACACAGGGGAGGGAGAGGAGGAGGGGGGGTAGAGGAGGAGGAGGGGGGTAGAGGAGGAGGAGGGGGTAGAGTAGGAGGAGGAAGAGGAGGTGGGGGTAGAGGAGAAGGAGGGGGAGAGACACTGGGGAGGGAGAGGAGGAGGGGGGTAGAGGAGGTGGGGTAGAGGAGGAAGAGAGGGGTAGAGGAGGAGGAGGAGGGGGTAGAGGAGGAGGAGGGGGTGGGGGTAGAGGTTGAGGAGAGGAGGTAGAGGTTGAGGAGAGGAGGTAGAGGTTGAGGAGGGGGGTAGAGGTTGAGGAGGGGGGGAATACACAGGGGTAGAGGTTAAGGAGGGGGGTACAGGTTGAGGAGGAAGGGAAAGACACAGGGGTAGAGGTTGAGGAGGGGGGTTGAGGTTGAGGAGGAGGGTTGAGTTTGAGGAGTGGGGTTGAGGATGAGGAGGGGTGTTGAGGATGAGGAGGGGTGTTGAGGAGGAGGGGGTAGAGGAGGAGGAGGGGGTATAAGTTGAGGAGAGGAGGTAGAGGTTGAGGAGGGGGTAGAGGTTGAGAAGGGGGGAATACACAGGGGTAGAGGTTGAGGAGGGGGGTAGAGGTTGAGGAGGAAGGGAAAGACAGAGGGGTTGAGGATGAGGAGGGGGGTTGAGGATGAGGAGGGGGGTTGAGGACAAGGAGTTTGGTTGAGGACGAGGAGGGGGGTTGAGGACGAGGAGGGGGGTTGTGGACGAGGAGGGGGGTTGTGGATGAGGAGGGGGGTTGTGGTCGAGGAGGGGGGTTGAGGACGAGGAGGGGGGTTGAGGAGGGAGGTTGAGGATGAGGAGGGAGGTTGAGGATGAGGAGGGAGGTTGAGGATGAGGAGGGAGGTTGAGGATGAGGAGGGAGGTTGAGGATGAGGAGGGGGGTTGAGGATGAGGAGGGAGGTTGAGGAGGGAGGTTGAGGATGAGGAGGGGGGTTGAGGAGGGAGGTTGAGGATGAGGAGGGGGGTTGAGGAGGGAGGTTGAGGATGAAGAGGGGGGTTGAGGAGGGATGTTGAGGATGAGGAGGGGGGTTGAGGAGGGTGGAGGGGTGTTGAGGATGAGGAGGGGTGTTGAGGATGAGGAGGGGGGTTGAGGATGAGGAGGGGTGTTGAGGAGGGAGTGTGAGGATGAGGAGGGAGGGGGAGGATGATGAGGGAGATTGAGGATGAGGAAGGATGTTTAGGATGAGGCGGGGGGTTGAGGAGGGAGGTTAAGGATGAGGAGGCGGGATGAGGAGGGGGGTTGAGGATGAGGAGGGGGGTTGATGATGAGGAGGTTTAAGGATGAGGAGGGGGGTTGAGGATGAGGAGGTAGTTTGAGGATGAGAGGGGGTTTGAGGATGGGGGCGTTAGGATGGGGGTCGAGGAGGGGGGGAAGAAACACAAGGGAGGGGGAGGAGGAGGGGGGAAAGAGACATAGGGGAGGGAGAGGAGGAGGGGGGGAGAGACACAGGGGAGGGAGAGGAGGAGAGGGGGTAGAGAAGGAGGAGGGAGGGTAGAGGAGGAGGAGGGGGGGTAGAGTAGGAGGAGGAGGAGGGGGGTAGAGGAGGAGGAGGGGGTAGAGGAGGAGGAGGAGGGGGTAGAGGAGGAGAAGGGCGTGGGGGTAGAGGAGGAGGAGGGGGTAGAGGTAGTGCAAATTTCTGTTAAATGTATGTAGATAGGGGTATTAATGTATGTAGTTGTGGGTTAAATGTATGTAGTTAGGGGTATTAATGTATGTATTTAGGGGTTAAATTGTATGTAATGTATCCTTTTTTATTTTTTGCAAATTAGGTTTTTTTATTTTCAGTAATGTGTTTTTTTTTTTTTTATGTGTTAATAGGATAGGGGTTTACTGGGTACATTGAGGGTTAAATAGGCCCAGTTAGGGTATTGGGTCCAGTTAGGGTTAAGTAGTACTAGATATGGTTACATGGTTAGTGATAGGGTTAATTAGGTATGTTGAGGGTTAAATAGGGTTTATTACTTAGAGGGGGGTTTAATTGTCTAGAGGGTGGGTTAATAGTGTAGAGGGGGGTTGATAGTGTAGAGGGGGGGTTAATAGTGTAGTGTTTAGACTTTGTGTCATGACGGTCCTGGAGAACACTCATGGCACTTATAGTGTTATTATAGGGGTTAATTAGTGTCCCATAAGGGTCTATATAGACCCTTATAGGGTTAATTAGTGCCCATTGAGGGTCTGTATAGACCCTTATGGGACTGAGGAGGGTAAATAGAAGCGAAGTGAAGTGACCGGGTTAATTAGGGGCTCATGGGCCTCTGTATAGAGCCCTATGACAGACAGGGTTAATTAGGGGCTCATGAGTGGGGTTCATTTTTATTGTAGCACGGGTCCTTTAAGGACGTTTAAGGTGGGAAATTTGAATTTTTAAATGCAGTAAGGGTCCTGATCGGGATCCCCGCTGCAAGGGTTAATGTAGGTACCCTATAGGGGTCCCGATGGGGACCCCATTAATTGGGGGGGTTAATGTTAGGTGCCACAGGGGTATTTACAGTACCCCCACTGGCCCTTTAAGGACCCATGGCAGGACATTCTAAATTTTTAAATGCAGCGGGGGTTATGTTGTATGTAGAAAGTTAAGTAAATCCTACCTCTTGGGGAAAATGTAAAGAATATTTGTAAGTCCCATTAAATTAGTGTTAAAGTTCCTGAAGCAAGATCTGTTTAAATTTGTTAAAAAAAGGTGAAAATTGTATGTAGACATCACAGAGGGTTCTCCGACACCACTAGTAAGGCCTCAGGTGGCCTGGGAGAAAGAGATCCATTGTCTTGAGTAACTTTGAATCTCTTCTGGCATGGTTCCCTTGGGGTTTCTGTCTATTGTCTGATCGGTCTTGGTGTAAGAACAGATAATTTTAAAGTCCTGCTGGTCCTCATCTGCATCAGAGCTTTTTCAATTTCAAGCATTTGCTTTGGTATTTTGGGTAAAATAGCAGTTAGATGTATGTTCAGATATGGCATGATATTTGTAGTAGATTTTGGAACTCTTCTTATTCTGATGGTATGGTGGCAGGATCCCTTTTCTAGGAGAATTGCTTGGTATTTTTGCCTTGTCTTTCATATTTGCCGCAATTATTTGATCTGTAAGAGGCTCTAGGGTATCTGTCCTTTGGTCCAGATCATGAATCTCTTTCTTTACTTCTTGTATGAACCTTACATTTTGAGGATGAACATTTCCTGAACAGGTCAGTTTGTGGCATTTTATTGTGCGAGCGAAGTAAATCCAAGTGATCACAAGGTGGCAGTAGATCCCAGGAATGTTATGGATTCATTCTTATATCCAACTGCATGGAGGCTTGTAATTATCTAGAGCAGAGAGAATATGTAAACACGCCAAACCCAAGTCTTATGTTATTGTGGTTGTAACCTAGCTGAATATTCAACCAACAATAAAACTGAAATCTTTATTGACACTTCAGAAAAGGACAACACAACACCTAATTAAAAACACATACAGGAGTTCAAAAGCACTTCTGCCAATCGTAGGCTGGATCACAACAAATAGCTACCACAATGGTGTCACTTCTACCCTTAAACATGGGGGGAATATTTATATTTCTTCACTGCTACCACAGTCGCTACACCTTTAGCCATAAACATGACAGATCTTTCTATTTCTTCCCCACCTTTACTGCAGGTGCTTTTATTTGAAATAGGGTGGTGCCTAATGTGGCGAAAGCTTGTAAATATGAATAAGATATAAGTGTTGTGTTATTCACCATATAGCCTAAACATGGTTGTACTAGGACTCCATGTTAAAAAAAAAACTTAAAAACTAAAGCGGTGATCTCTGGGATCACTATAATAGTTATGGATCTGCGGGACTGTTCGGAACATTTACAATGTTGGTAATGCTCTTGCGGCAATGAGCACCAAAGGTTACCAACACCCGGAGGGGGCTGCAATGAACGCTACATTACCCAGCTGTACACCCTCCACAACCAATCCCTGCATACACACAAGAATTCACCTCCATTACCCAGCTTCACACCCTCTGACTCTCCATAACCAATCTCTACATACACACAAGAAATCACCTCCATTACCAGCCGCACACCCTCTGACTCTCCACAACCAATCACTGCATACACACAAGAAATCACCTCCATTACCCAGCTGCATACCCTCTCACTCTCCACAACCAATCTCTACATACACACAAGAAATCACCTCCATTACCCAGCCGCACACCCTCTGACTCTCCACAACCAATCTCTACATACACACAAGAAATCACCTCCATTACCAGCCGCACACCCTCTGACTCTCCACAACCAATCTCTGAATACACACAAGAATTCACCTCCATTACCCAGCTGCACACCCTCTGACTCTCCACAACCAATCTCTGCATAAATGTAAGGTAACTTTAGAGGAAATCACTTTTACTAGATGCCATTCTACCCCACATGCATTTTTAACATTATTGTTTCTATTATGATACTTTAGGAGTTAGCTTATTTTACATTACACCCGCGGTTGTTTTTATTGAATCTTTGTGAATACACTATTTCCTTCTCTTTCCCCTCCCCCTCCTATGCAATTCTTCACCCGCTTGTATTCACATAATTCACCTCCATTACCAAGCTTCATACCTTCTGACTCTCCAACCCCAATACCCTCCATGCATGCCCCTCTCCCACCTGCCCCTGTTTACTCTAAATTTATTGAGCCACAAAAACTCCTTACATAAATGCTTTAGGAAAAGACAGAAGGTTATGAAGAAGTAGAGGGCACAAGGAAACATTCTGTAAATGATTAATTAGGAATAGTTAGAAGGTGCAGGTAATTGATCACCTACACCTTCTAACTATTCCTATTTAATCCTTCACACAATGTTTCCTTGTGCCCTCTACATCTTCATAACCTTCTGTCTTTTCCTAAAGCATTTCTTCTCATCCTCTCCACATCATGTTTCCATCCCATCATTCTCTCCTTCCATGCTCTCCTCTCCTCTTGTATGCTCCCATGATCCACTCTCCTTCCTCCCATCACTATCTAGATCCTCTTCTAAAGCTCACAAGCAGAAACACTTCTGCAAGTCCTTTTCCCATCTTATCTCTGTCCTTCTTCTGCTAGCTCCTGGAGATTTATCTCTTAACCCAAACCCTTAATCAGAAATTCCTATTTGCAGGTTATGCCATCTGACCACTAGGGGAGGATAAAATCCCACACTAGAGGCATCAACTCAAATTACTGTTATCATATCCCTCTCCTACAAAATGTAAAACCTTTCTAACTTTGCCTACCTCCTAGCTAATTAAACTATCACTCCTTACCCTTGCTATTCCTTATTATCCGGTATTCTTCCCCTGCTTTATGCCTCTCCCATCCCCTTCGGATTGTTTGTAGTGAGTTTGCAATCCTGTAGGGTGCTGTGGGAAAAAAACACTTTCTGCAAAGATTCTAAGCTCAAAGCAGGGCCCTCCATTGTCTCCAGTTTGTTGACATTGTGCTCTTCATTGTTCTTGTCCCCTGTACAGGGCTACAGAATATGTTCCTGTGTTACTACTACTACTACCACTACTACTACTACTACTACTACTACTACTACTACTACTGCTACTACTAATAATAATAATAATAATAATAATAATAATATACTTTAAAATGTGGGGATCTCTTATCTTGAATTTTTAGATTAATGTGCAAAGGTTAACAAAGCATATGCCACTAAATAAGTAATTATATTGTTGAGTATAAAATGTTAATACTTTGATCCTTCAATAATTCCCTTTAAAAAGGTTTCCATTTGATAGACTGTTTTCTAGGATAAAGGTATGTCTTAAAAGGGCAATGCTGATGGTAGTTTTTTTAAAAGTTTTTTTTTATGTTGTTGTTATTATTGGGCCCTTTCTCAGTCAATTATTGATGCTTTGATAATCTTGTTTGCAGCAGTAAGAGTCTGTATCCTCTATGGCTACCCAGAATTCTCACTGGGATGTCTGAAAATATTTATTCTTCTCACTTTGTTCTGGGTGACCTGGATCTCCTTGGTCTTGAGAAGAGTTTGCTGGGGTTATTCATTTTAAACCAAAGTGATGTGGTGTGGGGAGGCTCAGGTTATTGACTCCCCTCCGTCTCGGGTGATCAGTCACTAACCCTTCACCGGGTCCAGTGAGCCCAGGGTCTGTTATTAGCTCATTCTCCCGGCTGATCATTTGCTGCCTTACCGAGCTATGTCACCATCATGGCTGTGTAATACTTCCATGCATCTCTTTGGCCTCAGATTTTAAAGATCATGCATCGTCTCTGCTCCAGATCTTTCTCTGGGAACTCAAACCATCTGGTAGGTGAGCCTCCCTCTAGTCTTAACCTAGATTGTCATCCGACTACAGATGGTAAGTGGTGCAATTGCATTACAGTGCTATAGGCCTCAGGCAGCATTGCCAAAAAACCTGGAGGAAAGGGTCGTCATGGCCGGTGTTAACTGTGTGTGAGCAATTCAGTTGCCTTCCAAGACTAGAATAAATTATTTACATGGTGGAAAAGACAATTTTTAGGTACCGTATATACTTGAGTATAAGCCGAGTTTTTTCAGCCCTTTTTTTTAAGGCTGAAAAGGGCCCCATTCGGCTTATACTCGAGTCACCACCCCCATGTCTCTCTTTCCCCCGTGTCTCTCTTTCCCCCACGTGGCTCTCTTTCCCCCACGTGGCTCTCTTTCCCCCACGTGGCTCTCTTTCCCCCACGTGGCTCTCTTTCCCCCACGTGGCTCTCTTTCCCCCACGTGGCTCTCCTTGTCCCACGTAATTCTCCTTGTCCCACGTAATTCTCCTTGTCCCACGTGGCTCTTTCCCTCCCTCTCCCTTATCATCATCAATCCCCCCTCCTCATCCTAAACCCCCTCCTCAACCTAAAACCCCTCCGCACTTTACCCTTCTAATTACCTCCCCCTCTCCCTTTCCCCTCAATTACCTTCCATCAGCAGCTGCTCCTCCGCTCCTCCGCACTCCTTCCGGCATGCGTCGGGACCCGGCATATGCTAATGACGTGACGTCACATGCACTTTATGTCATTAGCATTAACCGGGTCCCAACGCAGCCTGAAAAGAGCGCAGAGAAGCAGGGGAGCAGCTGCTGATGGAAGGTAAGTGAGGGGAAAGAGAGAGGGGGAGGTAATTAGAGGGGTAAAGTGAGGAGGGGTGTTTAGGATGAGGATGGAGGTTGAGGATGAGGAGGATTGTTGAGGAGGGAGGTTGAGGATGAGGAGGGGTGTTGAGGAGGGAGGTTGAGGATGAGGAGGGGTGTTGAGGAGGGAGGTTGAGGATGAGGAGGGGTGTTGAGGAGGGAGGTTGAGGATGAGGAGGGGTGTTGAGGAGGGAGGTTGAGGATGAGGAGGGGGTTGAGGAGGGAGAGTGAGGATGAGGAGGGAGATTGAGGATGAGGAGGGGTGTTGAGGAGGGAGGTTGAGGATGAGGAGGGGGTTGAGGAGGGTGGAGGGGTGTTGAGAATGAGGAGGGGGGTTGAGGAGGGAGGTTGAGGATGAGGAGGGGTGTTGAGGAGGGAGAGTGAGGATGAGGAGTGGGTTTGAGGATGAGGAGTGGGTTTGAGGATGAGGAGTGGGTTTGAGGATGAGGAGTGGGGTTTAGGAGGAGAGAGGTTTAGGAGGAGAGGGGTTTAGGAGGAGAGGGGTTTAGGAGGAGAGGGGTTTAGGAGGAGGAGAGGGGTTTAGGATGGGGGGTTTAGTAGGAGGAGAGGGGGTTAGGATGGGGGGTTTAGGAGGAGGAGAGGGGTTTAGGATGGGGGCTTTAGGATGAGGGGTTGAGGTTGAGGGGTGGAAGACACAAGGGAGAGAGAGGAGGAGGGGGGGAAAGAGACACACGGAAGGTAGAGGAGGAGGGGGGAAGAGACACAGGGGAGGGAGAGGAGGAGGGGGGAAAGAGACACAGGGGAGGGAGAGGAGGAGGGGGGAAAGAGACACAGGGGAGGGAGAGGAGGAGGGGGGAAAGAGACATAGGGGAGGGAGAGGGGGAGGGGGTAGAGGAGGAGGAGGGGGTAGAGGATGAGAAGGGGAGTTGAGGATGAGGAGGGGTTTGAGGAGGAGGGGGTTTGAGGATGGGGGGTCGAGGAGGGGGGGAAAGAAACACAAGGGAGGGAGAGGAGGAGGGGGTGAAGAGACACAGGGGAGGGAGAGGAGGAGAGGGGGTAGAGGAGGAGGAGGGGGTAGAGGAGGTGGAGGGGGTAGAGGAGGAGGAGGAGGAGGGGGTAGAGGAGGAGGAGGGGGTAGAGGAGGAGGAGGGGGTAGAGGAGGGGGTAGAGGTTGAGGAGAGGAGGTAGAGGTTGAGGAGGGGGGTAGAGGTTGAGGAGGGGGGGAATTCACAGTGGTAGAGGTTGAGGAGGGGGGTAGAGGTTGAGGAGGAAGGGAAAGACACAGGGGTAGAGGTTGAGGAGGGGGGTTGAGGTTGAGGAGGAGGGTTGAGTTTGAGGAGTGGGGATGAGGATGAGGAGTGGGGTTGAGGATGAGGAGTGGGGTTGAGGATGAGGAGTGGGGTTGAGGATGAGGAGTGGGGTTGAGGATGAGAAGTGGGTTTGAGGATGAGGAGTGGGTTTGAGGATGAGGAGTGGGTTTGAGGATGAGGAGTGGGTTTAAGGATGAGGAGTGGGGTTGAGGATGAGGGTTTAGGAGGAGGAGAGGGGTTTAGGAGGAGGACAGGGGGTTAGGAGGAGGACAGGGGTTTAGGATGGGGGGTTTAGGATGAGGGGTTGAGGTTGAGGGGTGGAAGAGACACAAGGGAGGGAGAGGAGGAGGGGGGAAAGAAACACAGGGGAGGTAGAGGAGGAGGGGGGAAGAGACACAGGGGAGTGAGAGGAGGAGGAGGGGGAAAGAGACACAGGAGAGGGAGAGGAGAAAGGGGGGAAAGAGACACAGGGGAGGGAGAGGAGGAGGGGGTAGAGGAGTAGGAGGAGGGGGGGTAGAGGTTAAGGAGGGGAGTAGAGGTTGAGGAGAGGGGGTAAGAGGGGGGGATAGACACAGGGGAGGAGAGGAGGAGGGGGGAAAGACACAGGGGAGAGAGAGGAGGAGGGGGTAGAGGAGAAGGAGGTGGTGTAGAGGAGGAGGGGGTTGCGGAGAAGGGGGGTAGAGAAGGGGGGGGAAGAGACACAGAGGTAGAAGTTGAGGAGGGGGGGTTGAGGATGAGGAGGGGGGTTGAGGATGAGGAGGGGGGTTGAGGATGAGGAGGGGGGTTGAGGATGAGGGTTTAGAAGGAGGAGAGGGGTTTATGATGGGGGTTTAGGATGAGGGGATTGAGGTTAAGGAGGGGGTTGAGGTTGAGGGGGGGAAGAGACACAGGTGATGGAGAGGAGGAGGGGGGAAAGACACAGGAGAGAGAGGAGGAGGGGGTGTAGAGGAGGAGGGGGTGTAGAGGAGGAGGGGCTGTAGAGGAGGAGGGGTGTAGAGGAGGAGGGGGTAGAGGAGGAGAGGGTAGAGGAGGGGGGAGAGACACAGGGGAGGAAGAGGAGGAGGGGGGTAGGGGAGGAGAAGGGGGGCTAGAGGTTGAGGAGGGGGGCTAGAGGTTAAGGAGGGGGGCTAGAGGTTGAGGAGGGGGGCTAGAGGTTGAGGAGGGGGGCTAGAGGTTGAGGAGGGGGGCTAGAGGTTGAGGAGGGGGGCTAGAGGTTGAGGAGGGGGGCTAGAGGTTGAGGAGGGGGGCTAGAGGTTGAGGAGGGGGCGGAGAGACACAGGGGTAGAGGTTGAGGAGGGGGTTTGAGGTTGAGGAGGGGGTTTGAGGTTGAGGAGGGGGTTTGAGGATGAGGAGGGGGTTTGAGGATGAGGAGGGGGGTTGAGGATGAGGAGGTAGGTTGAGGATGGGGGTTTAGGAGGAGGAGAGGGGTTTAGGATGAGAGGGTTTAGGATGAGAGGGTTTAGGATTGGGGATTGAGAATGGGGGGTTAGGATGGGGGTTTAGGTTGTGGGGGGGTAGAGGAGGTGGAGGGGGGGTAGAGGAGGAGGAGGAGGAGGAGAAGGAGCAGGGGGTAGACGAGGGTGGGTTAGAGGAGGAAGGGGGGTAGAGGAGGAGGAGGGGTGTAGACTAGGAGGGGGTGTAGACTAGGAGGGGGTGTAGACTAGGAGGGGGTGTAGACTAGGAGGGGTGTAGACTAGGAGGTGTGTAGAGGAGGGGGGGTTGAGGTTGAGGAGGGGGTAGAGGTTGAGGAGGGGGGCTAGAGGTTGCAGAGGGCGGGTAAAGGTCAAGAAGAGGGGGGTAGAGTTTGAGGAGGGGGGTAGAGGTTGTGGAGGGGGGGAAGAGACACAGGGGTTGAGGATGAGGATGGGGGTTGAGGATGAGGATGGGGGTTGAGGATGAGGATGGGGGTTGAGGATGAGGAGTGGGGTTGAGGATGCAGATGGGGGTTTAGGATGAGGTTTAGGAGGAGGGGTGTTTAGGATGGGGGGGTTTAGGATGGGGGGTAGCGGAGAAGGAGGGGGGGTAGAGGAGGAGGAGGGGGGTAGAGGAGGAGGAGAGGGGGTAGAGAAGAGGGGGTTAGAGGTTGAGGAGGGGTGTAGAGGTTGAGGAGGGGGGAAGAGACACAGGGGTAGTGGTTGAGGAGGGGGTGAGGATGAGGAGGGGGGTGAGATGAGGAGGAAGGTTGAGGATGAGGGTTTAGGAGGAGGAGAGGGGTTTAGGATGAGGGGGTTTAGGATGAGGGGGTGTAGGATTGGGGGGTTTCTGATGGGGGGTTTAGGATGGGGGTTGAGGTTGAGGAGGGGGGGAAAGAGACACAGGGGAGGGAGAGGAGGAGGGGGGAAAGAGACACAGGGTAGGGATAGGAGGAGGGGGGAAAGAGACACAGGGGAGGGGGGTAGAGGATTAGATGGGTAGAGGAGGAGGAGGGGTGGTAGAAGAGGAGGAGGGGGGTAGAGGAAGAGGGGGGGTAGAGGTTGAGGAGGGGGGGAAAGAAACACAGAATAGGGAGAGGAGGGGGGAAAGAGACACAGGGGAGGGTAAAGAGTAGGGGGAAAGAGACACAGGGGAGGGAGAGGAGGTGTAGGGAAGAGACACAGGGGAGGGAGAGGAGGAGGGGGTAAAGAGACACAGGGAAGGGAGAGGGGGCACACAAGAAAGGGGCACAAGAGGGACACAGGGGGCAGCACATTTCTTTCCCTCGGCTTATACTCAAGTCACTAAGTTTTCCCAGTATTTTGTGGTAAAATAGGTGCCTTATACTTATACAAAAATCTGCTCTTGTTCCGCCCCCAAATAGTTATTTTAAAAGCATTGCAACTCCGTTATTTGTCTCATATCAGCTCTTTACATTTTATATGTGTTTTCAAATGTATCTTTTGTCCAAAGAAAAAATTACTATTAAAAATACACAAAAGTGAGGTTGTGGTAGCATTCAAACTCACATATGTCATATGTCATATCACATTTCAGGCACTATACCAGTGACACATGTGCTTTACATGCTTTGTATGTGGTGAAAAGGAACAATATAGCAAACACAGAGCAGTGTTTGGAAAAACAGTAGTTTTAGTATTATAGTCCAGAATCTTAACCATTAGGTCATGTTTCTACTTGATTTGCCTCTAGAAAAAAAGAATAATATATCTAATCTAACATGCACACCTGATTCTAATTAGTACCACCATCCAGCGCAGCTCATTAGGTAATCAAATGAAAATTGGAGCTTCTCAAACAAAACAAAACTAGTGAAACAATCCAGTTAATTATACTTCTAATAAACTAGCGACTTGCCCGGTCAATAAAAGAAAGTGTTGAAATGCTGTTTGCCACACAATGTGAGTGTACTGTGTGCCTCAACTACATAGACCCCTCTAACACACTAATGAACGCATGTAATAACACTATAAGTGCCATTAGGGTCATCCAGGACCCTTATGACTCAAAGTGTAAGCACTATACCATTTTAACCCGGTCACTTTTGGGGGTCTATCCAGACCCTCATAAGCCTCTATTTAACCCCATCAGTCCCATAAGGGTACATTATGACCATTATTAACCTGTTACAACCCAACATTAACCATATAGGTGCCACGACGGTCCTCAAGGACCATCATGACACTAAGTATAAACACTACACTGCACTATACCCCCCAATAAAACATTTTAATATCAACTAAATACCCTCTACACTAACCTATTAACACCTAGACTACCTACCTACCTACCCCCTAATAACCCCCTCCCCACCACTGTAATTACCGAAATCAAAAAAACTAAAGTCATCATAAATCAAAAATCTACATTACATAAAATAAAAAAAACTAAAATCACCAAAAAATAAAAAATGTACATTACAGAAAAAAATAATATATTACAACCCCCCCTCACTACAGAACAAAATAAATTACACACCTGAAAAGGAAATACATATAATACATACAATACAATAAAATTAAATACAATACAATACACCCTATCTAATATACATCCCCCTATCTAATATACAACCCCACTATCTAATATACAATACTATCTATCTAATATACATCCCCTATCTTTCTAATATACAATAAATACTATCTATGTACTATAAATCCCCCTATCTATCTAATATACAATACATGCTATCTCTATATAGCAACCCTAATTCTAAGCTACAATAAAATAATTAAGACCACTTACCTTTGAGATGTTTCTTCAGATCACCAACCTAGAGTAAAAAAAGATTAAAAAAATGACTACAACACGTTTACATAAAATAAACATTCTAAACATTCTAAATATTCTACTCACCTTTCCAGTATGTCCCGTCCATCTTTGCTTCTTCGGCGCGGCCCCTGTTAAAAAAAAACATTACATTAGTTCACATACATAAACATAAAACCAAGTAAAATAAACACAATCTACATTGTTCTTACCACCCCGCGATGTCTCCGGCCTCCTGGTGTTCTGCCCCGGATGGGCCCTGAAAGCATCCGCGCGGTTAAAAAAAACAAAAAAAAAACAACACACATCTGCATTCGCGGATGTCCCCAACGCTAATGAGCTTCCTACGGAGTGTTCCAGAAAAAATTGGCAAAGGCGGCTTCTGATTGGCTAATGAGAAGACGCCAATTGTGAGCCAATGAGAAGGGGATACACCCCAAAATCCCACTCTGATTGGATAACGCACCTGTCAATTTTTATTTTAACAAATCCGAAGGCTTTATTGCCATCAGCGAATCACAATGGGATACACCCCCACGTACTGATTGGTGAAGACATCTGCGCCTTCCCATTGGCTGTAATACTGATTGACATTGACAATAGCCAATGAGAAGGCGCAAATGCCTTCACCAATCAGTACGTGGGGGTGTATTCCATTGTGATTGGCTATTGTCATTGCAACCAATCAGAATGCGCAGATGCCTCCAGCAAATCACCCTGTGGGGGTGTATTCCATTGTGATTGGCTGAAGGCATCTGCGCCTTGTGATTGGTTTAAATAAAGATTGACAGGTGCATTATCCAATCAGAGTGGGATTTTAGGGTGTAACCCTTTCTGATTGGCTCACACATTGGCGCCTTCTGATTGGGTGAATTTGGTAGACAGCGTTTTCAACCAATCAGAAAGCGCCATTGCCTATTTTCTTCCGGAAAAGTCTCCGGAAGGCTCATCAGCGTCAGGGATGTCCGTGAGTGCGGATGTGTGCTTTTCTTTTTTTTCCTTTTTTTTTTAAGAGCACGGTTCCAGGGCGGGGCATAAGAGGAGGAGGCCGGAGACATCGCCGGGAGGTAAGCGCAATGTAGATTATGTTTATTTTGTCTTTATGTTTATGTATGTGTATTTATGTTATGTTTTTTTCAACCGTGGCCGCATCGGAGAAGAAGGAAAGAAGAAAGACGGGACGTGCTGGAAAGTTGAGTAGAATATTTAGAATGTTTTTTTACTTACTGTAAATGTGTTGAACTAAATATTCTTTTTTTTTCCTAGGTGGCTGATCTGAAGGGACATCTGCAAAGGTAAGTGGTCTTAATTATTTTATTTTAGCTTAGAATTAGATTATTTTATATATAGATAGCATTTATTGTATGTTAGCTAGGGGTATGTGTTTTATATAGATAGAATAGCATGTATTGTATATTAAATTGTGGAATTTATTTAGATAGATTGGGGGAAGTATATTAGATAGATAGGATGTATATTAGATAGATAGGGCCTCATTCTATTATCGGCCGTAGGAGATGCGGGGCCGCAAGCTATTCGGCTATTCTATTCCCCTCCGGCCGGGGATTCCGGCAGGCTTGCGGCCGGCGCCTTGCTATCCCTTACGGCCCCACGCGCCGGAGGAAAGCCTTTGATCTAAAATGGCCGCAAGAGTTTCGGCCGCAAGAAAAGCCCGGTTGCTATTCTATTGCTCCTGGAACCCTCTCTGCAAGGCTAAAAGCGAGCCGCAGCTTACTTGCAGGTAAAAGGTCCCGCTAGCACCAATTAAGCACATTATAAAGCCGAAATAAAGCCATGCTGCACTCTGAGGAGACTATAAAGTGATTGTAGGTGTTAGCAAAAATAGTACAACATTCCCCTACACTCAAATTCGTAAAAAAAAAATTTTTTAATTTATGTCAAAAATCCATGGAAAAAGTCCTGAGTTCATGGAGCACCTCAGACCCGCCCACGCTGCGGCCGGAAAATAAACAGTTAATGTAAACTTGGATTTGGGCTGATGTGCAAGCTTGAGAGGGGGTTGCTATTAATCCTCATGTCCCCCAATATGATCCCTAGCATTTACAGAGCTGTACAGTGCCGTCTTGAATTTATTTTTGCGTTTAAAGTTTTCTGAGCTTACGGCCGGTTGCAAGATATACGGCCGGCCGTAAGGGGAGCCCCATGCGTTCTAATGTATATATATATTTTTGTTTTTATAACGGGTTCTTTAAGGACCTTTACAATCCTTTAAGAACCCATAACGGGGGATTTTTTAATTTTCGTTGCAGTGGGGGTCCCCGAACGCGTGCAATCGGGACCCCCACTGTGATGGTTAATGTGGGGTTAATGTAGGTCTCCGAGCTTATCTCGGATCCCGTGGGGTTAATGCGGGTTTCCGAGCTTATCTCGGATCCCTTCTTGGCTAAGTTGGACGTGGCTGGGTAGTCCTGGGCTTTGAGCCTCGTTTTTGTTTTTTTCAGAGGCCATTTTTTCTCTCACTTAGGGGATTTTCGTGTGTCTGAACTCGTGAATTTGGACTTAAATGGAGGTGTAACTTCACTTTCAGAGGTCCTGGGTGCCCCCCCTTGCTATGGGTAAGCTTTTTATGTATTTTTTGTGGGTATTTATTGTGTTTTGACTGTTTTTAGGTGCGCGTGGTTCGGCCGTTATGGTCGTAATTTTCCGAGGTGGTAATGTTTTTTTTGTGCGTGTGGGTGTTTGTGCCATTAAGGTTGGTTCCAAGGTCGTTTTTTTTTTTCTAAGTCGTGCATATGGATGTTTGTAACCACGTGTGAGGCGCCTTTTGAGCTTTAGCGAGGGATGCAGTTCTTGCGAGCTCGCTTCGCAAGCTCGCAAAGTGTGTTGACGATTCGTAGTTTGACAACTATTATATGTGATATATATATATATATATATATATATATATATACTGTATTTATATATATTAGTGATAATATAAATGGTTCTAGTAAGTTACCTTATATCACATTCGCCAACTGGTATGGTACAGTAGAATCACATATTATAATTGTCGAACTACGAGACGTCGTCACGCTTTGGGTTGTGCGTACGTCTTAGGCTATGAGCGCCAAAGTAGCTCGTTGCCTGCTCACCTCACGTAGCGAGGTGAGCAGTTGAGGCATTGAAAAACGCAGGACTTAGCCTCCAAACAATTAGGAAACATGGGATTGCCTTAGGCTGCAAGCAGTTGAGGAACACAGGACTTAGACAAAACCATTGTGAGGCGCAGAACTAAGAAAAAATAAATACAAGTTCGGACAAATACAAAGTTAACATCCGAACCACGCAAATCGAAAAACACAAAATGCTAAAAATACAACAAAAAAAAAAACACACACAGCATGGGGGACAGCCAGGACGTCTAGGAGTGAGGTTGCAAATGAATTTAAGCCAATTTGGCCAGTTTCGGCAGTCAATACGCTAAGCGAGATAAAAAAAATGTCAGCCGAAAAGAAAATGAGGCTACACGACCCCGAACTGAGCAAATCACAGCCAGTGACGTACGAGGTAGAAAAAAACACTAATAGGAAGGACGCACAATACTCGTGAAATACGTAAGACATAGACTAACGCCGTCATTTCACAACACTAACTTACAAATTTACACATTACGATTCTGAAATGGAGGCTTTTCCGCCTAAACCACTGGTTTTGTCTTGCACACGCAGCCTATATATAGGGCACACTTGCCACAGAGCTGACACTTTCTCCTCAGGTGATGACAGTCTGAGTGGACATTTTCTGCTGCCAGAAAATCCAAAGAGATTGTTAGCTCTTCAGGATACTGGTTGCTGAATATTAAGTAAAAATAGGTAAAATATAATAATTTATATTACTAATCATTAATAAATAAATAAATAATACATTCATTATTATTTTAAAAAAATGTATATATTATTAAAAAAATTGAGCCACAAACTTATAATTTACACTGCCTTTAGTTTATGAATATATTCATGCTTAGCTCTTTCAAAAATATTTATTCCTTCATTAATTAATTAGTAATGTACACTAATTTATTAATTAGTAATCATTATCAAAAAAAAAAAGGAAATTTTAAACTTCCTTTAGTTTATTAATATATTAATGCTTACATCTTTCTTATATATTTATTTATTCATTGGTTAATTATTTATGTACATTATTTTAGTAATAATCATTATGAAGAACAAATATTCTATATTTTACAATGCCTTTAGTTTATGACTATATTAATTATTTGCTCTTTATATTACATTTATTCATTGATTAATAGATTATTACTGTACATTAATGTATTAATTAATAATTAGTAATTATAAAAAATGTGTATTTTACAATGCAATAAAAAATATATAGATTTCAGATTGCACTTATATATCTGTATTACTGATCATTAACCTACATTATTTTATTAACCAATAATTAGTAATAATAAAAAAAAAAAATGACCACAAAAAATATGTATATTTTACATTGCACTCACATATCCGTGTTGCTGCTGATTGCCTGATAGGGATGAATCCAAATATTATGCATGCTTTCTATCTCATTTAACAGTTTCATCACCTCTGCAGATGACTGAACACAGAGAGTGACATTTGCAGCCTTTGAACAGCATAAAGATCACCTTTACTGGTATATCATTTAATTAAGTTGTTTTTTTTTTGGATTGATGACAGTTATTGATTAATTAAACGTATATTAATATATTAATTAATAATTATTAATCAGTACAAAATAAATAAATAAAGCTGCTTTAAAAATAACATTTTTTAAACTGGAGTTTGTATATCTGCCTTACTACTCATTCATGTACATCGCTTTTGGAACTATTAATTAATAATAATAATAAAAAAAAAAATATATATATTTATCATGTATAAAAAAATTTTACATTTTACAAAGCACTTAGATATCTGGAGTGCTTATAATTGCCTGACAGGGTTAGGACCTTCAAAGCACTTAAATATTTCAAGCAGTTTCTTATATTCTGACACGTGCTACAATTAATATTTTATACTGCTTTTATTTATGAATATATTGATGATTATGTGTTTATGTTTTGCATGTATGCCAATTAAACATCATACTTTCAATGAGTCACAAATTAATTCAATACAAACATTCAAAATTATTTTCATGTAAATTTTATAGATTCCTCATCTCTGCACCTGACTGATGACAGAGACTCAGCTCTGCAGGATTTCATCTGCAATAAGATCAATTTCAGAGGTACAATATATGATTTTATGCATTGATGACAGTTAATGATCATTCAATAGCGATTTGCCCAATTGAATAGGGCTCTGTATAAGCACATAGCATGTTTTTTTTTTTTTACAGAAGTTTTTAGTTACTTAACATCTATCAAAAAGCAAGGTCTTCAATAACTAAACCTTAATGTAAAAAAATGCTAATCGCTTATATAGAGGTCTATTCAATTGGTCAAACTGCAAATGAATGAGGCCCTTAGTGATTAATTATTCATTAATAGTTTTAAAAAAAAATGAGTAAGAAAGCACAAAGTTAGTGTGCTGGAGCTTCAAAGAAAATAAAAAGTTGAGGAAGCTCAGGATACTGCTTTCATTAGAGCACTAACAGTAGACACTCATTATTGTGGCTTACTCAATGTGGTTTGTCAGTTTTGTGGGGCCTATCATTTTCTCAAGGAAAGACCAACTGACGGAGACTTCATTAGTTGTTGTCAGAAAGGAAAGGTAAGAATTCCACAAAGACCCACATTTCCAGATTACTTACAAATTATACTGAGCGATCCAACATTTCCAAATTATACCAGTGCAATTTAATTTGCTTATATTGGTGCTACATTACCAGAAAATGTCCCAGGACATGGTCCATATTGTTTTAGAGTTCAAGGACAAATGTACCACCGCACTTCACATTTACACCCACAAGAAGGAGAGCAAACGAAATTAGCACAGTTATATGTCTTGGATACAATGGAAGCTGTTGAACAAAGAATAACGCTTATAGAAAATAAACAGTGTTTGTGCATAGTCTTTGAACAGCTGGATAAAATTATGTCCCACAACCTATACAGTCAAACATACAAACAATTAGCACAGGTTGAAAAAGAACAACAGCAACATGCTCAAATGCATCAATTGCTAATGCCAAGAGTAAATATGGTTTTGAAAAGAGATTGCAATACTGAATCAAAGATGGTATAATTTACCAACAGTAAATGAGGTTACCATTTTTCTTTAAAAGTGAGGATGGTAAGGCACCTTTTCAGAGGTTTATTAGAATATAGCCATGCAATGAAGACCAACCTTTTATAAACATAAATATATTAAGTTGTAATTTTGGATCCAATGACATATCCCATTTTCTTTTCAAATGGTGAGCCAGGATGGGAACCAAAATTACAATTGCAAAGTTATCCCAATAGTAAAGTTTGTGTTAGAAGCAATATTTCTATGCTGGAATATAAAGTCACGAACTGCTATTCAGGCTAATTTTTATCCTATTTTATGTGGGGGCAAACTCACACAACAATGGAGTATTGATTCCTATCTAGAAGTCAAAGCAAATAATCTAAATGTTATCATATTTCAACAAAACAAGCTTTGCATAGCACAATATTGTGGATTATGTCACTTAATTGGCTACCAACAGAGACATTCCAGCTGGAATAGCAATCATTTTGCCATCCACTTTCCAAAGATCTCCTCTCAATATGCGAGAAAGATATAATGATGCCATGGCTATTGTCACAAAATTTGGAAAACCAGATGTATTCATTACATTCATATGTAATTCACAATGGCCAGTGATCAAGGAAAATTTGAATCTTGGACAAAATACTTCTGACCGACCAGATTTAGTGGTAAGAGTATCCAAAATAAAACTCAATTCATTCATTCTTAGATTTACTCATCACAAATAATATTGATATAGTATCTAATGTTGGAATATGGCAAACTTTGGAAAACCGTGATCACAACACAGTCTCGTTTGAGATCGAATTAAAAAAATAAAATTTTAAGGTGCCAACAAAAACTCTTAATTTTAAAAGGGCAGATTTTAACGGTCTAAGGGCAGCAATACAAAGTATAGACTGGGACAGAGAACTGACAGGTAAAAACACTGACCACAAGTGGACAACATTTAAATCCTTACTAAATATACATACACATCGGCATATACTGTGTGGGAATAAAAGTGAAAGGAGTAAATCCCATCCAATGTGGCTTAACAATGATATAAAGATTAAGATACAGAGTAAAAAACAGGCATTTAAATTATACAAACAAGAGGGGACAGAGACTGTTTTACAGGAATACAAGGAAATCAACAAGGCTTGCAAAAGGGCGATTAGATTGGCTAAAATAGAAAATGAAAAATGAATTGCAAAAGAGAGTAAGACTAACCCTAAAATATTTTTTAAGTATATTAATGGGAAGAAGGCGAGGAAGGAAGCTATAGGAACATTACAATGTGACACAGGCCGTCTGATAATTAGTGACCAAGAAAAGGCAGATAAGCTAAATAGGTTATTTTCTTCGGTATACACAAGGGAGGTACCAGTGGTTGGGACACGGCAACATAATGGGGATACACTACCTTTGCCAAATAATTGGTTAACACAGGAAGTAATCCAAAAGAGGTTGGAAAAAATAAATGTTAATATAAGCCCCAGGTCCTGATGGAATACATCCAAGGGTACTAAGGGAACTGGGTTCTGTAATAGCCAAACCATTATATTTAATTTTTCAAGATTCAATCAACACAGGGTCTCAACCAGATGACTGGAGAAAAGCTGATGTAAAATCCTATATTTAAAAAGGGAGCAAGAGCAAATCCGGGGAATTATAGACCAGTGAGCCTCACTTCTGTAGTGGGGAAGCTTTAAGAAGGGTTAATAAGGGATAATATACAAGAATATGTCTATTTGAACAGGATTATAAGTAGGAGTCAACATGGATTTATGAGGGATAGGTCATGTCAAACAAATCTAATGAGGAGGTTAGTAGGTACCTGGATCAAGGCAACTGAGTGGATGTAGTCTTTTTGGATTTTGCAAAGGCTTTTGATACAGTGCCACATGCGAGACTATTGTGCAAACTAAGAGATACAGGAGTTGCAGTAAAAATCTGCTCATGGATTGAGAGCTGGCTAAAAGACAGGAAGCAAAGGGTTGTTGTAAATGGAACATACTCCGATTGGACTAATGTGGTAAGTGGGGTTCCTCAGGGTTCAGTATTAGGTCCTCTCCTTTTTAACATATTTATTAATGACTTAGAGGTCGGATTGGAGTGTGGTGTCTCCATTTTCGCTGATGACATGAAGATGTGCAAGGTAATTAAATCAGATAGTGATGTGCTTTCCCTCCAAAGGGATTTACATAAAATTGAGGAATGGGCATCTAAATGGCAGATGAGATTTAATACGAATAAATGTAAAGTATGCATCTGGGAAGGAAAAATAGCCATGCAATTTATACTCTTAATGGAGCAAATCTAGGTGTATCGGTAATTGAAAGGGATTTGGGGGTGCTTGTGGACAACCACCTAGGTAACAGTGCTCAAAGCCAAGGGTATAGAAGCCAGGGAAGCAAATATAATTCTGCCACTATACAAATCTCTAGTACGCCCTCATTTGGAATATGGAGTACCATTTTGGGCAACACTTCATAAAAAGGACATTTTAGAGCTGGAAAAGGTACAGAGGAGGGCAACAAAACTAATAAGGGGAATGGAGGGGCTAAGTTATGAAGAAAGACTAACCCAATTAAACTTATTTTCTCTAGAAAAAAGGTGTCTAAGAGGAGATATGATTACCTTATATAAATACATCCAGGGTCAGTATAAAGATTTGTCAAGTCAGCTTTTTGTGCCAAGAGGTTTTCAACTGACAAGAGGACATCCCTTGAGGTTAGAAGTAAAAAGATTCCACCTTAAAGAAAGAAAAGGTTTCTTCACAGTAAGGGTGGTTAATCTGTGGAATTCTCTAACAGAGGAGGTGGTGACAGTGGATTCGATAGATAACTTTAAAAGGGGACTGGATTTATTTCTAATTAAAATGGGAATTCAGGGTTATCATGGATAATTAGAGAGGTAGTATTGATCCAGGGAGAAGTCTGGTCGCCAGTGTCTGGGATCAGGAGGGAATTGATTATTATTATTTTTTTATATACAACTAATTAATTAATAGTGAATCCGCATATTGCAGATCAGAGGAGATCTTAAAAGTTTGAACTTGATGGACTGAAAGTCTTTTTTCAACCTTAAATACTATGTAGCTATGTAATACATGATATAACTAAAGCACAGTTATTTAGAAAATGTGTGGCTTTTGTTTATACCATTGAATTTAAAAAAAGAGCTCTGCCACATGCACACATACTTTTAATCCTGCAGGAAAATATTTAATTGAATACTGCAGAGAGAGGGGATTCAGTCAGCACTGCTGAATTGCCACATCCAGAAAAATATACAAAACTTTATGAGATTGTAACACACAGAATGATTCATGGGTCATGTGGAGATATCAATCCCAATTCACCATGTATGGAAAATAAGAAAATGCAAAAAAGAGTTCCCAAAATAATTTCAAATGCAAACTTATGCTAATTGTGATGGATATTCTAAGAGAAAAATAATACGCTATTAACCATGGCCAAAAGGTCGATAATAGATATGTAGTTCCATACAATCCACATTTGCTGATGAAGTACAATGCACACACAAATGTGGAAGCTTGCACTTCTATTAAATTCATCAAATATTTGTATAAATATATATACAAAGGATATGATGCAGCAACTGTTGTTGTACAAGGTGCACAAAATGAAAAGGAAAATCCAATTTTACATGACGAACTTTCATCTTATTTAGATGCTCGCTATGTTAGTGGTCCAGGATCAAAGTGGCATCTTCTGAAATTTGAGATGCATTATCAGTCACATGCTGTGTATCGATTAGCTGTACATTTGAACCAAAGTCAGTTTGTTTGCTTTACTGCAGACAATGAAAGAAATGCCTTAGCCCAAAGTGAACATCGAGAAACAACACTTACTGCTTGGTTTCAATTACACTGCCAGGACATTGAGGCCAGACAATTTTTATACATTAAGATTCCATATCACTATGTATTCGTAAATGGCCAATGGCGACAACGAAAAAGAGATACTCATAAAATTATCCCACAAATTTATACCGTCAGCCCAAGAGACATTGAACCTTTCAGTTTAAGATTACTTCTTTTACATGTTCCTGGTGCACAAAGTTATGAACATTTACGCACAGTGAATGACATAGTTTATGATAATTTCCTATTAGCTGCAAAACATTAAAACTTCATAGCAGATGATACAGAATGTGAGAGGTGTTTGGAAGAAGCAGCACTATGTCAAATGCCAAAGCAAATGAACAATTTGCATTAATTTGGATCTTTTGCAATGTATCTGATGCACTTGCTTTTTGGGAAATATTTAAATTAAATATGTGAGAAGACTTCTTGAAACGTTACAATGAGGACATTGCACCCTTAAAAGCATTAATGGAAATTCAAGAAATATTTCCTGCTCATGGGTTAAATTGTGCAAGTTTTAATTTGCCTGATCCAGGACTTTTAGATGACATCAACTTTGAATATGACACTGAGCTTCAAAAACAAAAAACACAAGAAAAACTGGCAATTTTAAATACTTTACAATTGCAAGCATTTAATGCCATCACAAATGCTACAGATGATGAAATGGTCAAAGACCGTTATTTCTATCTAGATGGCCCTGGTGGATCATGAAAAACGTATCTGTACAATTGTTTGATGAGCTACATTCGAGCACAGGGTCAAATAGCAATGCCATTTGCAACAACTGGGATTGCCGCACTTTTGTTAGGTGGCAGAACTGTGCATAGTGGATTTAAACTGCCAGTTCCCATTTTAGAAACATCAGTGTCAGATATTCAACTGAATTCTTCACAAGCAAAAAACTATTAAAAAAAGTAAATTAATTATCATAGATGAGGCAACAATGATGTCATGTCATGAGTGGCAATGTATTGATAGATTATTAAAAGAAGTGATGGATAATAATTTGCCATTCAGTGAAAAGGTGATGTTGTTAGAAGGAGATTTTAGGCAAACATTACCTGTTGTGACACATGGAAATGGAAATAGAATTGATATCATTGAAACATGTATCAAGACAAGTAAACTTTGGAAAATATTTACACTCCTGAAATTAGAATTAAATATGAGATCTGAAGGACAAAATTAATTCAATGATTGGCTAATTGAAATTGGAGAAGGAAAACATCCACAAATAAATAATTTGCTGGATGATACCATTGAAATTCCATCACAAATGCAAAGAATCACTCATATTGGCAATCTTTCTAAACACTCTGAATAACGATGATTACTCAGACATTGCAAACAAAGTGATATTAACATCAAAAAATATAGATGCCTTAAATCTAAACGGAATTTAAAAAATCATCATCTCACCCAAAAAAAATTATTACAGTGCAGATTCAGTTATGGCTGATGATAAAGACAGTGACTCTAACTTTAGTATAGATATTATTACTTCTTTAACACCATCTGGAATGCCACCATCTGGAAAGCGCAATTGTCATGCTATGGAGAAATATTAATCCAAAAAAAGGACTTTGGAATGGGACCAGATTAATTGTGCACGATTTAAAAGATAATTTCATGCATGCAGAGATTATGACTGGTACCCATAAAGGTGAACAAGTTTTTATACCAATAATTTATTTGGCTCCAAGTGAGTGTGGTTTGCCTTTTGCCCTTTAAAGGAGACAATTTCCAGTTATCATGGTATTTGCCATGACCATCAATATATCCCAAGGACAAACTTTTAAGTCTGTGGGTAAAAAACAACAAGAATAGTGGTTATATCCCATAGACAAAATAGAAGTCTGCTGGGCTCTTTTTAAGGGAACCACTTGGACATACAAAAACAAAAAGTATTGGAATGTCTTGGAAGCGGCCTTTTGCCAAGATTTGCCCCACAAAACAGTTATGTCCCATTTTATTACTTTTACTGTTTACATTTTAATACATTAACTTCATGTTTCTAATGTTAAAATAGTTTTTTTCCAAGTCCTGAACAGTTGTTTCATTGTATGTAATAAAGGGTTTATGTTAGGAGGATGATCATTTGTTGTAAAAATTAAATCTATAATTAAATACAGAGTATTGATCCAGGGAGTAATCCAATAGCCAGTAAATGGGGTCAGGAAGTTATTATTTTTTTCACTCCTTTGATACAATATGCTAAGTTTTAATGGGGGTTTTTATAGTTTACCTTCCTCAGTATTCAATACTTATGTGGTTTAACAGTACTTTAAATAAATGTTGCATGTTACAAAGCCTTATGTAATGGTTTAAGATACTCATTGATATAAAGTTGTAAGTAATTCCAATTTGTGCACATTCCCATCGATATAGAATTTGGAGCATATTACTAAAGGTAAGAGCAATATATGGTGATTGGCTTATTATAACTACTGAGGCAACTGCAATTGGCTATTTGAATCTTAAACCAGAACTTACTTATACTTATCCATAAGTATGGAATTGAAGTACATTGTGAATTTTTGGAGCAATTGGATTAATTGATTATATTATTACTAGCGACTTGCCCGTCAAAAATGACGGCAATAAAATGTGAAGCCTGACAATGCTGTATGCGAGACTCTCCCCCCTTCTGATTGCCCTTACTTCCCTCCCCTGTGTCTCTTTTCCTCCCTCTCTCTCTCCTGTGTCTCTTTCCACCCCATTCCTACCCTTGTGTCTTTCCACCCTCTTCCCTCTCTCCCTCCCACTGTGTCTTTCTCCCCACTCTTCCTCTTGGTGCCCAATGTTTGCCATTTACAGACACAATGCCAGATAAATTAGATCCTCCATAGGATAGTCTGCACATCTCCCTCTCAAGGTCCAGATGGTCTATTTCGCTCTCAATAAGAGCTTCCTCTGGGGTGAGAGCGAAATGGACCATCGGGACCTTGAGAGGGAGATGTCCAGACTTTATCCTATGGAGGATCTAATTTGTCTGACGTTGTGTCTGTAAACTGCAAGTATTAGGCACCAAGTGGCTTTTTTTATATACATATATGTGCATCTTACTATTCAGCAAAACTGCAATTACAGGTTTAATGATTGATTCTATATAGGTGGTGCACTGCATATGATTGCCTTTACTAGCCCATTCTTGGTACTAGCTAGCTTTTTTTGCTCTATACAACCAATTAGAGTGCCAGTATATCTACTACTTCTGTACATCATCCCTCTCTTTTTGTTTTTAATCAACTTAGTGTGACATATCATCTTTTAAGTTCTCCCATTTGAGTACTACTTTACAGTAATTTTGGAGTGATCCAGTGATTAACAGTTTTACTGATATATGAGGATTACAAGAACAATATTTATACTTTTTTGCATTTACTTTAATTTGCACACAATAGAAGTTTATTTTCTTATCCACTCATTCCAAACTCTGTAGACTATGATGGTAGTTTGACTTATGTATTATTATTACACACTACAGCGTTTTTCAAGTTTTATTATTCCTATTCCGTTATTAAATTATATCCTTATACATTTCAATTTTCCAATTGACATGAACCCTTAAATACATATAATAAAACGACTTTCCATAACTTGTAAAGTACAATTTTAACAATGCAAACATTAACATGTCATAACATGTAAACTTGAATTGTATGAAAATGCATTGATCTTGAATATTGAACCCAGAGAAAGGCAAACAGAAAAAAAAACCAGTGAAACTTATCCAATTGTGTCAAAGGGGGAAAAAAATATTTTATTCCTGACCCCAATAACTGGCGATCGGATTACTACCTGGATCTATACTCTCCATTTAATTATACATTTTAATTTTCCAAGAAATGGTCCTTCTCCTTTTTTTTTTTTTACAGTACAAACAGTAACTTATGTAATAACATTTAAGCTGTAATTGTCTGAAAATGCAATCTATCTGTTTTGTGGGGCTTCCTCCAAGAAGATGTGAAGAGACTCATTGTAATCTGCATAATTTTATTTTTGCATTCATAACGTTGTCTATGTGCTAGTGGCTCCTCTAAACAGAGTCAAGAAGACTTGAAAGTTTGTCTATGGGATTAAACCCCTTTTTTTTTGTTTTGTTTTTTGTACTGTGTATTTGAAACTTTTTTTGTTAGGTGTGTAGTTATTGAAAATGCCACATAGAATTGTCTATGTCAAATAGTGGCCCTCTAAAAAGAGCAATAGTGAAATAAAAGTTTGTCCTCGAGATGAAACCACTACTTCATTTAGTTTTTAAATAGTGGCCCCCTGAAATGAGTGCAAGAGACCTAAACGTTAGTCCTTGAGATATGACCACTATTCTTTAGTTTTTTTCTCTTTTCTGTAGTTTTGTTGTTGTCCTTTTTGTTCTGTCTGTTTTTTTTAGTTGTTGTGAATGGCACATAGAGCTTCCTATGTGAAATAGTGGTCCTCAAAAAAGAGTCCGAGTGACATAAAAGTTTGTCCTCTAAATAAAATCACTGTTCTCTATGATTTTTTTGCCGTTTTTTTGTGTGAATTTGTCCTTGAGTTAAAAGCACTGTTCCTTTATTTTTTGTTTTTGTCCATCTGTGGTATTGTTATCTTTTTTGTAATTTAAGTTACAGCACCTCATAGTAGACAATATTTTGTTTTTAAAATTCTCCCATTATCTAATAAACAACCCTGACTTTGTTTTTTTTTTCAATGTAAGCTTTAATTTCCTCTGGATTCTTGCATCTTGAAAATGCAATATACAGTTGGCCATGGGCAAATACTGGTTCTTCTAAAATGATGCCAACAGATTTAAAAGTTTTTTCTTTGTGATTTATTGATGGTCATGGCAAATGCCATGATGATGGTAGATTGTCTCCTTTGAAGTACAAAAGGGAGGCTATTTTTACTTGGTGCCAAATCTATTCTTGGTATGAAAACTTTTTAAAAATATGTGGTGTCATTCCAGATGGAGTTAATGAATTAATATATTCAATGGAGAAGTTTGTCTCACTTTGTTTGTCATCACAAAGTACACAATCAGCACTTTTGTTTTGTGGTGCATCTATTAATTTTAATATTTCATTATTGAGAAGCAATGCATCTTTTTGGATGTTACTATTACTATGTTTGCAAGCTCTACGTAATCGTCGTTAGTTATTATGTTTTGGAATATAGCCAATATGAGATATTGTTTGCAAATCATTTCCAATGGAATTTCTATTTTATCATCGGGTGAATTATGTATTCGCTCTGTTTTTCCTTCTCCAATTTTAATGAGCCAATTATTGAATTAATTTTGGCCATTCAGATCTCATATTTTGTTCTAATTTTAAGGTGGGTAAATAGATTCCATAGTATACTTGTCTTTATACATGTTTCTACATCTGTGCGATTTTCTATGTGGCACAACAGGTAATGCTTGCCTAAAATCTACAACATTACCTTTCCCCAAAACCACAATTATGAACCTCTACTGCTAAGGATTTAACTAAAGGACATTTCTGAGAATCTACATTACAATCGTTATCAGATTGTTCTGATACATTTTCTACATGTTTTTATTTTTTGGTTGCTTTCTTGGGCTTGGATGCTGCTTTGTCAGCCGCTTGTCTTTTGCTTGCAATTCTCTTGCATTCTTGTTCTCATCTAATTTTCTGTTTCTCTGGTATCCATCGATCTTTCCATCTTTGTACCTGTTCACTTGTTTGACATCTTTTCTGTTCGACTTTGTTTTTAGTATCCGCCATAGTAATCTGTAAATATGAATAGTACATTTGTACTTTTCAAAATTTCTTTAATTTATTGTTCCAATTGAATTTATTTTTTTCCGGGGGGGGGCGGGGTATTTCTTGTCCTCTCCTGTTTTGTGTGTGCCACTGTTGGCAATAAGGGGTTAGGTTTAGAGCAATAGTTAGGTTGCAGTGGCTCACACCAAAGAGGATAGATCCTTCCATTTTGTATATCTTAACAGCATTTCCTTTCCTATCCTGTTTGGTGTGTGCCACTTTTGTCATTATGGGGTTAGGGTTAGTTAGGTTGCAGTGTGTTTCGAAATTGGCTCACACCAAACAGGATAGATCCTTCCATTTTGTATGTGTTAGCATTTCTTATCGTTTCCTGTTTGGTGTGCATCACTGTTGTCATTATGGGCTTAGGGTTATAGGCTTAGGCTTAGAGAGTTAGTTAGGTTGCAGTGCGTATACACATTGGCGCACACCAAACAGGATATGATAAGAAATGCTAACACATACAAAATGGAAGGATATATCCTCTTTGTTGTGCACCACTGTTTGCATTAGGGGATTAGGGTTATGAGGTTAGGCTTAGAGGGTTAGTTAGGTTGGAGTGCGCTTCCACATTGGCGCACACCAAACTGGATTGATCCTTCCATTTTGTATGTGTAAACAGCACTACATTAGCTTTTTTGGTTTTATTTTTTACTTGTTATACTGTACCTGTTGTCTTGAATTTGTTATCTATAAATGACAGAGGTGTATGTGTAAATCGTTCCCTGCTTTTAATCTTCCTGTGACACTCTTCAGGCTGTAGAGTTGTGTCTGTGTAACCTAGCCCTGCTGCCAATGTTCCTGCAACACTCTTCTGTAGAGGTGAAAGGATTTTTTAACCAAGCTCTGCTGCCAATGATTCTGCGACCACTCTTCAGGCTGTAGAGGTGACAGAAGTGTGTGTGTGTGTGTAATCATGCCCTGCAGCCAATCTTCCTTCAACACTCTTCAGGCTGTAGAGGTGATAGAGGTGTGTGTGTGTAACCATACCCTGCTGCCAATCTTCCTGCCACACTCTTCAGGCTGTAAAGGTGACAGAGGTGTGTTTGAGGAACATTGGCATCAGGGCACTGTTACAGTGAAACTTTTCAGGCTGTAGAGGTGACAGGGGTGTGTGTGTGTAATCGTTCCTTGCTGTCAATCTTCCTGTGACACTCTTCAGGCTGTAGAGGTGATAGAGGTGTGTGTAACTGTTCCCTGCTGCCAATCTTTCTGTGACACTCTGGAGGCTGTAGCGGTGACAGGGGTGTGTGTGTGTAAACGTTCCCTGCTGCCAATCTACCTGCAAAACTCTTCAGGCTGTAGAGATGACAGTGGTGTGTGTGTAACCGTTCCCTGCTGCCAATCATCCTGCGACACTCTTCAGGCTGTAGAGATGAAAGGGATGTTTGTGTAAATGTGCCCTTCTGCCAATGTTCCTGCAACACTTTTCAGGCTGTAGAGGTGACAGAGGTGTGTGTGTTTGTGAACCATTGCCTGGTGGTAATCTTCCTGTGACACTCTTAAAGCAGTAGAGGTGACCGAGGTGTGTGTGTGTGTGAGTAACCGTTCCCTGCTGCAATTCTTCCTGTGACACTCCTTATGCTGTAGAGGTGACCGAGGTGTGTGAGTAACCGTTCCCTGCTGTGATTCTTCCTGTGACACTCCTTATGCTGTAGAGGTGACAGAGGTGTGTGTGTGTAACAGTTCCTTGCTCCCAATTTACCTGCAACACTCTTTAAGCTTTAGAGGTGACCAAGGTGTGTGTGTGTGTAACCATGCCCTGCTGCCAATCTTCCTCTGTCACTCTTTACGCTGTAGAGGTGACAGAGGTGTATAACCGTTCCCTGCTGCCAATCTACCTGCGACACTCTTAAAGCTGTAGAGGTGACCGAGGTGTGTGTGTGTAACCGTTCCTTGCTGCCAATCTTCCTGTGACACTCTTTAGGTTATAGAGGTGATAGAGGTGTGTGTGTAACCCTCCCCTGCTGCCAATGCTCCTGCAACACTCTTCAGGTTGTAGAGGTGACAGAGGTGTGTGTGTGTGCAACCATTAACTGCTGCCAATGTTCCTGCGACACTCTTCAGGCTGTAGAGGTGACAGAGGTGTGTGTAACCATTAACTGCTGCCAATGTTCCTGCGACACTCTTCAGGCTGTAGAGGTGACAGAGGTGTGTGTGTGTGCAACCATTAACTGCTGCCAATGTTCCTGCGACACTCTTCAGGCTGCAGAGGTGACAGAGGTGTGTGTAACCATTAACTGCTGCCAATGTTCCTGCGACACTAAATTGATGTACTTTACCTGTTCTGTGTAATTTGTTGTCTGTACATTTCTGCAGAGTTCACAGTCTGTGTTAAACCGTGCAGTGCTGCAAATTAGTCAGTGACACTCTTTAGGCAGAGTCTGTAGAACATCACAGAAATATGAAAATGTTGAAATCCACTGTAAATATTAATAATACTTTATTTTGCTAAGAGCACAGATTTTTTTGTAAACTATCCGTTAATCATATGTATTTTTGTGCTTTTCTTTTTTTTTATTTGTTATTTTTAAACTAGCGACTTGCCCATCAAAAATGACGATGCAATACAATTTGAAGCCATGGCAATGCTGTTTGCCACACAATGTAAAGCTTTTTCTACTCCGAGGACCTTAGGCGCTTATTGCGAGCCTTGCGCTGAGTGCCTTTGGTGCTCATTGGGAGCCTATCCTCTCGAGTACTTTTGCTTCTCTGAGCACCTTCCGCACTCAACAAAATATAGATAAATATATCTGTCTTTGTGATAACTAATAATGAATTAATTAGTTACTTAATACAATAATCTACTTTACCTATTTGTAATTAATATATCCAGCAATCATTAGCCGGAAGAACTAAGTATCTCTTTTTATTTTCCTGCAGCATACAATGTACAGTTTGAGTGTCGGTGACCTGAGAAGAAAGTGTCATGAATGTCCCAGCTGTGCATTAGAAATAGGCAGCGTGCGTGAGGGCAGACCGTTGGTTTAGTTGTGTAAAGCGCCATTGTAGATTCGTAATGTTATTAGTTGCAAGTTAGGATTGTAAAGTAGCGTCATTTGTCTATGTGTTACGCAGCTCGTGAGCATTTTCCGTCATTTGTAGTAGTGTATTTTTTACCTTGTACGTTCCTGTGTGAAAGTGCTACATGGTGGCAGTGATTTGCGCCGTCCGGGGTCATGTAGTCTTGTTTTTATTTTGTTTGGAGGCCTTTTTTTTTTCTTGCTTAGGCTAAATTCGAGTGCCGAAACTCGACCTAAATTTGAATTCCACCTCACTCCCAGACGTCTTGGCTGTTCCCCCATGCTGTGTCTGATGTTTCTGTTGTATTTTTGTTTTTGTATGTTGCATGTTTTTTATTGGTTTTTACTCTGCGCGGTTCGGCTATTAACTTAGGAAGAAAAAAATACGAACTTAACGGCCGAACTGCACACACCTAAAAACACAAAAAAATAAAAACAAAAATAAAATAAAAACATCACACACAGCAAGGGGGGACACCCAGGACATTTGGAAGCGAGGTTACACCTCAATTTAAGTCTCCTTAGATTATGTATAGACACCTCACATATTTCACTTGGTTATGTACAATAGTATACACAGTACTTATGGTATAACATATCATTATAGTTTTTATTTTTATGTATTTTTTTCACACAATTTATTGATTGAGGTGTTTAATTCCCTTTCCTTCTTGTTGGCTTCTATAGCCATCTAACTTACTGGCTGTTATAGTCACTTTATTACACACTAACACTCTATATTATTAGTTGGGTTTTAGCTATGGGAGTGGGATTTTACCCAATTATATATTTAGAGTCCCGGACAATTTCAGAATTCTCTGTATATTAAAGAATCCGGTACAACATATATTTTTGCATTTCAATAGTGTTGTTCTTAGATTTTTCAGAGACGTTGTTTACTGTTTTAATTACAATATTGTAGCCGTATATGTATTATATTACCTCTTATGGTGTTAATTTTGTTTAAATATTAAATGGGACTACATGTGTATTTAATAATATGGCCTATTTTTATGACGTGTACAGATAATAGGCTGGTCAACACGATTTTTGTGTGCTGATTCCAAATCTGGCATCACTTTTTGTCTATCACAAATTAGGTTTTGGAGAGATCAAAAATTACATTTTTTATAAAAACAGCAAATGTATGCTCATATACGATGAGCTAAACGAACATACAGACACGAATAAGATACAATAATAATTAAACAAACATTTAATGAGCTGTAGCACAAAGTTGTGAGTGACTGCATATAAATGTGCGTGAATTTATAGCATGTAAGAATTTAAATGTGAAGATAAGAAAAATGTGTTCAAAAAGGTAAATTGACAATAGTGATGTTACATCTTCATAAACAACCTCTTCTTTGATGATCTCTGATGTACAGCTTGTGGAAAGTCTCTCACCTGCAGTAATCTTCCATCATGTTGGAGTACCATCGGCCTTGGTACCGTTCTTCCATAACTTTAATGTCTTGATGAAAGGGTTCACCTTGCTCTCCGCTCACATGACCCAAGTTCTCTGGAAAGGTGGCCAAGTGAATGTAAGTAGTGAACCTTGATGCTCAAGTGCTTGGAAAACTCAAGAACAGCTCCTCCACAATCTCGATAGTTGTCCGCTTTCCTGTTCCCAAGGAAATTCTGCAACACATCAGAGAATGCATTCCAAACTCTGAAATTTGTGTTACTGCACAACAGAAATAAACTCCTTTTACTGCTGTCAATAAAAAATCTCCATTCACTTGAATCATGTGCGGGGAGTCCCATATTGAGAAGAATGCCGCAGTCATTGTTGTAACAAAGTGTGGATCCCTGATGCGTGTTCTTATTTGAGGGCCATCAAATATACCTGCCTTTTTCTTCTCGGCACTGAAACTTGAAAAGGTTGAACATATATAGTTGAAGCAGTCTCCAGTGTGATCAAGAACATTGACGAATTGCTTAATTAACCCAAGTTTTATGTGCAGTGGGGGAAATACAATTGTATTCCTATCAACCAGAGGCTCATTCTTGATGTTCTTGTCACCAGGCATCAAACTGGTTCTTGGTGGCCTGGTCTTTTTCACCCAGTGTTCTAATGTAGCCCTGCTGTCCCAGTAGAACAGGAAACAAGGGTATTTGGTGTTACTTCCTTGCTGCCCCAGCCAACAATTAACCATTTTCAAATCATCGTAAATTTCCCATCCATGAAGATTGTATTCCAATCTATCCAGAATTGTCTTGCTGTTGGCATACTCTTCTTTCATTTGTACAGAGTGTTCTATTGGGATGGAACCATATATATTTCTGTTGTGCAGTAACACACATTTAACACTCCTTTTAATACTGTCAATAAAAAGTCTCCATTTACTTGAATCATAGGTGGGCAGCCCCATATTAAGTAGAAGCCCTTCAACATCATTACAATAAACAAGTTGACCATATGAACGGAAGTACTTTCGCAGGGCGACTTCACTGTTACGATAAAAGGAGACACTAGTGCCAGGTCTAAGTAGTCCTTTCTCTTGCAGCCTGGAAGCCAACAATTCAGCAAACTGATTTGGCAAATGCAAATCTCTTACCAGATCATTCAATTCAGGCTGACTAAACAGAGCAATTTTTTCCGGATCTGCAACCGATGGCGTGTATTCGGTCAGAGCATCCTCCTCATCATCTATAGAAGCAGGTAAACTGAGGATTTCAACATCAATCTCTGGTAGCTCAGTAAATACAGGCACAGGTATTTCCTCACAGTGTTCAACTGGTCATCTAGCAGATGGGATATCTGGTTATTGTAAGTGTAATATTTGTTAGCAGTCATCCAAATGGTTTGTTGGTTCTCTCCAAACCATTGGTACATCAAACTTCAGCTTAGCATTCTTTCCTTTAGACCATGATCGCAAAGTTTCAACACAGGTTTTGCACACTTTGTGAGGAGCCCAATTTTTGTCCTGGTCTCCCAGTCGTACTTTAAAGTAGGCAAGATACACCTTCTTAACAAAGATTTTGATATTGCGCCTTTGATCCTGCAAAGTGAAGTTGCCACAGATGTAGCAGAAGATATCTGCGTCATTATGGCCATTATGGCTTTCGGATGTTGTAGCTATTGTTAGATCACAACCTGCAGATTAAAAATATTACATATATGTGGATATCTACATAAAATCATATTATAACCCCACTATCCTACAAATACAACACCACTGACCCGCAACAACTTGCAATCATAAGTGACAAAGAGTTAATTTCGGGTAAAATCAATGAAAATGGGGTTTGCCGATTAGCATACAAATGAGATGTGATAGAGAAAATCTGAGATCAGATTTGGAATCGGCACCCTGAAATTATTCTAAAACATCTGAAAAAAGCCCAGGCCAGAAAATCATTATTTTTTTTTATTTTTTTTTTTACCAAATGTTATAAAATTGTATACATATTCTATTCTATTGTCCCTGATGGTGAACGTAATATAATGTGACTTATTTACAGTGATTGCTTAACAATATTTGCTCATTTGACCCATTGCATATATATGGGAGTGTATGTGCATTTTACAATATGGTGGGACCTATGTAGTGTCATCTAATTTGTGTGTTTTCCTCTGAAGCAGCCATTTGTTTTTATATTTTTCTTTTTCTTTGTTTTGGTTCCTTCTTTTTTATTTAATTTGCTTGTAATCAGATTAAAAATTATGTTTTAGTTATCATCTAAACTTTTTTTGGAGGGTTAGACTAAAAGCATCTGAATTGTACAGTGTCATTAATATAACACAAATGCACTATTTGCCATCTGTAAGCCAGCTATGATCCCAATGACTTTGACCGTCAACTAGTTGTTTTGTACAATTAATTAGTTATTTATATGAGCTGACTGTATATCTTTCCCGTCTATTTGGGAAATATCCAGCTGAATATATGACAATGGAAGTGCCAGATAATAGTTGCCTATTTTTCTTTAAATACTATATATTGTCATAGCAACTCTGATATTCCCTTGTCATGTTTATTATTATTTAGAAGTTTAGTATATTGGTGTGTTGTTTTTTCTTTTTTTTTTTCGATATATAATCACATATATTGTTGTGAGCATGAGAGTTGTTGCTAACACTGCGGGTCTCGCGAAGCGCTCCTTGCGCTGGTGATGAGCACCATAGGCGCTCATCCCTACAAGCCCTACGACTTTAGTCCCACAAATGCAGACCCTCGCAAAGCGAGGGGCCACATTTGCGGAGGTAGAGGCTCTACGTCGCCTCAGAACCGCTTACAAAACGCAATGACGAACTACGGACTTACATTAAAAAAATAGGAGTCGCAGGACTTTTAGGGGAAAAAAATTGCGTCCTTACAACAACAACAAGAAAACCTGTAAAAATATTACGGACTCGCAAAAATACAGACTTAATGGACTAACCACGCACAGTGCAAAATACTCAAAACACAAAATACCAAAAATAAATATAAAAACATTGCCCAAAGCAAGGGGGACCACCCAGGACGTCTGCAAGGCAGGTTACACCTCCATTTTAATCACATTTACACACTTTACACACTCAAAAAATCCTAAAGCAAGAGAAAAAATGGCAGACGAAAAAAAGAAAACGATCCTAAGGAAGCAAAATTACTACACTTACTTGCAAAACGGAATGAACATGCAAGAACCCTTCATGCAGCACATAGCACACACTATGCGGAACGTACCACAATGAAATTCGCCACCATTTCACATGAAACACATACCTATTAGCTGGAATGCAAATTGAACGCTGGAACAAAAATAGCGCACGTGTATTGCGTTTTAACGGTTTCAACCACCTCAAAGTTTATAAATACTGCCCCCTTTCCAGAAAATTCTAAATTTCTCCTCAGGTGATGAACTGGACATGTCACTGCTGGTGTTACTTCAGAAGATAATTCCTTAACAATTTACAACTTTACAATCTGCAAATTACAACAGAGGTAAGCTATAATACATTTAATTCATTAAGAAATACCCCCCCCCCCCCCACAAAAAAAAGGAGGGGATTTCAAATATTGACAACAGCAACTGGATTCATGTATAGTAACATTTCAAATACACAGATATATGTATGTGCCCTATAAGAAGCTGAATTAACTACAAAAAAAAAAAAAAAAAGATTAAAGTCACATCCATTTTAAGAAATAAAATAATTTGCCCCCAAAAAATGTGACACATACATATTTAGCCTGCAGTTCAATATTTTCCTTTTATGCAAATTTCCAACAGACTCTGCCTCAACAGAGTCACTGAAGAATTTGCAGTGTGGAGTGTGAAAGCTGAACAATTTTCAACAACTCAAAGAAAGAAGAAGAGGTAAGATACAAAAATACATTACATTCACAAAAAGACCATGCTTTTACAAAAAAACAAAACAAAACAACAAATAAACAATTTATCTTTCTCTTTTTAAACAGACACTGCCTGAAGACTGGCGCATCAACATTGGCAGTAGGGGACCATTTGTCATTGATACACCAAAAAGACTTCAATCAAGGTATAGTATAACAAGTAAAAACCCAAAAAAATAATAGCCTGTTTGCTGGGCGCCCATGTCAAAAAGAAACTAAAAACAAATAAGAAGCCCCTAATAGCAATATTTCTTGAAGTCTGGTGTTTTCTGTTGCCTATAATTTCTAAGACATATAAAATGAAACAATAAATCCTGGTTACTCTGCAAAAACCTATGACCCTAAACCATAACCCAAATCTAAGTGGTGGACACAAAACAGGATAGTATAACAAATATTGGTAACATATAGAAAACGGAACAATGATTCCTGTTTAGTCTGCAAGACACTCTAACCCTAACCCATAACGTTAATCTATCATCCCAAAAGTGGGGGACACAAAACAGGATAGTATAACAAATATTGATAACACATACACAATTCAAATATTAGTAATCCTGTTTTCTGTGCCCGAAAATAACACAACACTAAACCTAGAATTGAATTACAACAGTGGGGTACAGGATACTACTAAATAATTTCCAGCGCTGCACAGTTTCACACACTCTGTCAAATATGCACTATTTTACAAACAAAGAAAGCCAAAATGCTAATACATTGGTTTTAAAAAAAGAAGATGCTGTTGTTCAAATAAATGTTTCTATAAAATAACATTTCTCTTTCTCTTTTACAACAGACACTGCCTGGAGACTGTCGCAGGAAGATTTGTAGCACCGGATCCAGTGCCATTAATACATAACTAATATTTCTAACAAGGTATAGTAGAACAAGTCCAAAAATAGAAATAATAAAATCATGTTTCCTGTTTTCTCTCCACCAACCTGTAACACTAACCCATAAGTTAAATCTATCATACCAAAAGTGGCGGACAGAAAACAGGATAGAACAACAAATAGTGGTAACCCATAAAAAATTCAAGAATAAATCCTCTTCTCTGGGCCCTAACCTACAACATTAAACCCACAACCTAAACAGACACAGAAAATATGATGCTACAACAAATATTAGTAACACCTAGAAAATTCCAGGATAAAGCCTCTTTTCTGGCCCACACCCTATAAACATAAAAGTACAACCTAACACTCCAATGACAACAATCGTCTACAGAAAACACCAAAATACAACAAATATTGTTAATAATTACCAAATTTACTCAAAGATTCGGTTTTGGGTGCTATGCCTATAAGCCAAACCTATAAACCTACAATCTCAAAACTAGCGTCCACAAAAAATATTAGGACAGCAAATAGTAGTAACACATAAACATTTGAGACTATAAAGCCAATTTCTTCTACATTAACCTATAAGCCTAAACACACAACCTAAATCTATAATGACAACAGTGTTGCACACAAAACAAGATAGGACAAAAACAAATTAAAATCAAGAACAAGAAAAATAATACATTCTTTTTATTTACAGATTAATATGGCAGATACTGACAAGAAACAGGAAAAGATAAGACGGCAAACTAGAGAACGACAAAAAACATGGGCAAAGCAGCAGATGTCGGAGCAGAAGGAAACTCGACGAGAAAAAGAACGCAAAAGACTTGCAAGTAAAAGACTATCAGCTGAAAAAATTAAATTAACCCCTAAGAAGGCAACTAAAAAACAAAAGCATTTAGAACCTGTTGTCACATTTTGAACACATTTTGAACATTTCCAATGATAAATTACAAACTCATATTAATATATGTTCTTCAAATTGTCCTTTACTTAAGTCTTTAGCAGTAGAGGTTCATGATTGTGGTGAGATGAATATTCTCTGTCAGTTTTGTGAGGCTTATCATTTCAAACAGGAAATGCCCAGAGATGGCAAGTTCATTAGTTGCTGTCAAAAAGACAAGGTCAAACTTCCAGAAAGACAACAATTACCACCATATTTACAAAGCATTATGACTGAGCCTGCTTTTCCCAACTACAAAAATGTCAAAACAAACATAAGATCATACAATAGTGCCATATCCTTTGCATCTATGGGTGCAACATTAGCTGCTAATGTGCCAGGACATCGCCCTTACTGCTTTAAAGTGCAAGAACAAATTTACCATTGTATTTCCCATTTACATCCAGAGGAAGGAGAGCCAAGAAAATGTACTCCACTATATGTCCTAGATACAATGGAAGTTGTTGACCAACGTATGCAGCTTCAAGAAAATACAAAATGCTTACCCATTGTTTTTATTGAGCTAGATAAAATTATGGCCAATAACCCCTACAATCAAGCTTATAAAAAATTGGCAGAAGTAGAAAAGGAACAACAACTTCATGCAGAAATACTTCAATTGCCAATCCCAAAGGTCAATATGGTGCTTAAAAGAGATCGACATACTGATAAACGCTGTTATAACTTGCCAACATCAAATGAGGTTGCAATGGTATTTCAAAATGATGGAGAACCACCATTTCAGAGAGACATTAGAATATATCCCAGAAATCAGGAGCAACCGTTCATTAATATAAGTATCTTAAGTACAATTTTAGATCCAATGACATATCCAATAATGACCAGAGATTACACACAATTTGCTAATTGGCCAAACTGCTTCCGATAGACCAGATTTAGTGGCCAGAGTCTTTAAAATAAAATTAAATGAATTAATACGTGACATAACCATAACTCAGTTATTTGGCAAATGTCTGGCTTATGTTTATACCATCGAATTTCAAAAAAGAGGACTTCCACAAGCACATATTTTTATAATCCTTCAAGAAAAAGATAAGTTAGATACTGGTGACAAACTGGATTCAGTCATTATTGCTGAACTACCAGATCCAGAACTATATGGTAGACTATATGAGATTGTAACTCATCGTATGATTCACGGACCGTGTGGAGATGTTAATCCACAGTCACCATGTATGGAAAATAAGAAATGTACAAAAGAATTTCCGAAAGATTATAGAGACAAAATTTATGCTAATTGTGATGGATAACCATTATATAGAAGAACAGAAGGGCCAACTTCCATTATTTGCGGCAAAAAGGTCGACAACAGGTATGTGGTACCATACAATCCACATTTACTCATGAAGTATAATGCACACATTAATGTTGAAGCATGCACTTCTATAAAATACATTAAATATGTCTACAAATATATTTACAAAGGCTATGATGCAGCTACTGTAGTCGTTAAAAGTGCTGAAAATAACGAACCCAGTGAGTTAGTACATGATGAACTTGCATCTCATGTAGATGCTCGCTATGTCAGTGCGCCAGAAGCTATGTGGAGTCAATGCACAATCGATCACATGCAGTATATCGATTAGCTGTACATTTGCCACAAAGACATTTAGTGTATTTCCATGATGGAAATTAAACAAATGCTTTGGCACAAAGTGAGCATTGCCACACTACACTAGCTGCATTGTTTCAATTTTCAACAGATTTAAAGGCAAGAGAATTGTTATATATTGACATTCCATATCATTATGTTTTCATTAATGGATTATGGTGAAAAAGCCGTGGAAATAAAATAATCCCAAGAATTTACACTGTAAGTCCAAGAGACCTTGAACGATTCTGCTTACAACTACTACTTCTAAATGTTCCTGGTGCACAAAGTTTTGAACACTTAAGAACTGTTAATGACATAGTATATGAATCATTTCATGTAGCTGTGCAACATAGAAACTTCCTAGCTTTTGATACAGAATGGGAAAGATGTCTAGAAGAAGCAGCACTATGTCAAATGCCACGGCAGATGAGGGAACAATTTGCATTCATTTGTATCTTCTCAAATGCTCCAAATGCATTAGCTTTCTGGGACAAAATTAAAACAAAAATGGCTGAAGACTTTTTGAAAAAGTTGCAATGAGCCTATTGCACAATTAAAAGCATTAATGGAAATCCCAGAGGTCTTTTTAACTCATGGATTAAGTTGTGCGAGTTTTAATCTGCCAGATTTATTTGATGAGTTTTGTACGAGCACAAAGTGAAATAGTGCTGGCATTTGCAACCACTGGAATTGCTGTACTTTTGTTAGTAGGTGGAAGAAGTGCATAGTGGATTTAAACTGCCAGTGCCTATTTTAGAAACATCAGTGTCGGATATTTGAATAACATCACTACAAGCAAAACATAATAAAACAAGTAAATTAATTATAGATGGGACTACAATGATGTCATGCCATGCCCTACAATGTATTGACTGTGTGCTTTGTGTAGTCATGGACAATACTTTGCCATTTGGTGGAAAGGTAATGTTGTTAGGTGGCGATTGTAGACAAACATTACCTGTCATTGTACATGGAAATCGAACCAACTTTATCGAAACATGTATAAAATCAAGTACACTATGGAAACTATTTACCCATCTTCAATTACAACAAAATATGAGATTAGAAGGAGAACATGATTTAAATGATTGGCTCTTTACAATTGGAGAAGGAAAAACAGAACAAATCCCATATTTACCTGAGGACACTGTGCACATCCCAGCTCATATGATTTGTAAACAAGATCTTATATCGGTTATATTCGAAAGTACAATAAATAACAAGGACTATGCAGAACTTGCTGAAAAAGTCATACTAACATGCAAAAATAAGGATGCATTGCTCCTCAATAATCAAATATTTTAAAAAATGATTGCACCACAAAAAAGTTATCACAGTGCTGATTCTGTACTTGCTGATGACAAAGAAAGTCAGACAAACTTTTCTACTGAATTCATAAACTCATTAACTCCTTCTGGAATGCCACCACATATTTTGCAGCTAAAGAAAGGTACAATTATCATGTTACTGCGAAATATGAACCCAAAAAAGGCCTATGCAATGGCACAAGATTCATTGTTCAAGAATTAAAGGACCATTTAATAGATGCTGAAATTCTAACTGGTACCCATAAAGGAGAGAGAGTTTTCATACCAAGAATCGATTTAGCACCAAGTGAAAGTAGTCTCCCTTTTGTACTTCAAAGAAGACAATTTCCCATCATAATGGCATTTGCCATGACCATTAATAAACCACAAGGACAAACTTTAAAATCTGTCTTTTTAGAAGAACCAGTATTTGTACATGGCCAGCTGTATGTTGCCTTCTCAAGGTGCACAAATCCACAAGCTATTAAAGTTTACATTGAAAACAATGAAAGTCAAGGTGATTTATTGGATGATGGATGCATTTTTACCAAAAACATTGTCTACTATGAAGTACTGTAACTTTAATTCCAACAAACACAAGACATGGCACACAAACAGCAACCAAAAATAACAAATTACCTCTACGACAATTTAACAACAAAAACAAAAAAATAAATATAGAGAACGCTGGTTTAATTTCAATAATGACATTTTATGTCACTCACACTCTTTTTAGAGCACCACTATTTCCATAAGAAACTCTATACAATGGCAAAACACATAGAGAACAGTGGTTACACCCCGCGGACTAACTTTATTGTCTGGCATTCTCTTTTTAGAGAACCACTATTTCACATAGGAAACACTATGTGCCATTTTCACCAATTACAACAACAACCAGATGTCAACCATCAAAAAGCAACAACGAAAAAGTAACTGATTACTATTTCATGGAAATAGTCTTTTTGCATGATTAGCCCCGCAAAACACTTGGCTTGCATTTTAAAACAAATAAAGTTTAAATGTTAATTCAGTATTTTACAAAATGTTAAAAGTTTATTTGAAAACAAGGCAAAGTTGTTTAATTGCAGATATTTTCAATTTCATGTTAACAGGAGGAGGAGGAATTGTTACACAATGTAAATGTATCATTCAATGCAAAATATTAATCCAGGGACTAATCCGATCGCCAGTTAATGGGGTCAGGAAGTAATTTATTTTTTTTCCACTTTGATACAATTGGCTATGTTTGAAGAAGGGTTTTTTCTGTTTGCCTTCCTCTGGATCCAATATATATTTCGTTTAACAGTTGTTAATCTACAAGTTACTTGTTAAAAAAAATAAACATGTTTCATATAATAATTGTACTTCTTTAGAGATAATAAAAAGGTTAAAAGTGTCAAATACGCATATTACCTGCAAAACAGAATTACAAACATACACATGTACTTGCCGTCATTTTTTGACGGGCAAGTCGCAAGTTGTATATAAACTCTATACTTCTGAATTTCTCTAAACCTCATTAGTGCACAATATTGACAAGACTTAATGCAATCAACTTTAAATTCACCATTACGAAATCTATGTTGAAACTAATAAAAAAAAAAAACAGAATTGGGTGTGCCGAATGTGGAAGGAACAGTTTCAGTTCCAATATTTATATTATTCTTTTTTACCTATGGGAAAACATGTACATACACAGCCCAACGCTTTTTCCTGAGGGCAGCATGCCATGGAATTAATTATTTACAGCACTGTTTTAATATTATTATTTTTTGCAGCTTCTTCTGTATTCTGGTATCGAAAAGGCAGGATAGAAGAAGCTTAAAACCACTGAATTTAAACAATTCAGCTACAATTTTAAGAAGAAAAACACTTTTCCCATGTACTTTTCCATCCTCCATCTGATGGAGCATGGCACATGTAGTGACTTCAATGTATTTCTAACTGCTGTAGATATAATAAGGCTGCGCCAGTCATGGTTGGGGAACGCGCTGTGCAAATCTGAATGACTTATTTTTATGTTTATGCTCAGCATGAGTCAACCTCACAGATTATTCAGTATAACATGTGTCTGCAATTTAAAATATTCAGGGTTCACATCCAGATTATTGTGATCTCCCTTTTAATGATTTGAAATATAAAGATACAACAAACAGAGAACATATATAAACTGTATAAAACAACTATGGGTTTAGTCACTGACACTTATTCCCCTGTGAAACACCTTCAGATTATTTTTACACTAGCAACTTACCCATCAAAAAATGACTGTCAATAAAAGAAAGTGTTGAAATGCTGTTTGCCACACAATGTGAGTGTACTGTGTGCCTCAACTATATAGACCCATTAGGGTCATCCAGGACCCTCATGACCCAAAGTGTAAGCACTACACCATTTTAACCCGGTCACTTATGGCGGTCTATCCAGACCCTCATAAGCCTCTACTTAACTCCATCAGTCCCATAAGGGTATATTATGACCATTATGGGCCTGTTACAACCCAACATTAACCACATAAGTGCCATGACGGTCCTAAAGGACCATCATGACACTAAGTATAAACACTACACTATACCCCCCAATAAAACATAAAATATCAACTAAACACCCTCTACACTAACCTATTAACACCTACACTACCTACCTACCACCTAATAACCCCCACCAAAAAACTAAAGTCATCAAAAATCAAAAATTTACATTACATAAATGCTCCCGGGGCAAAACTTTTTTTGAAAAATGTCTTCACTTTTCTGGCAGTTAATTTTAGAAGCAAAGCCCCTGAAAATCCAAATTTAATTAGCAATAAAATTCATATATACAGTATATTTTTTGCCAATAAGAGGGAGCTGCAACATTGTAGCAGCATATGGGGATTAAGATTCTGCAGCAAAGCATCATAGGAATTGTAGTCTTTTGTTCCCACCTTACACTACTTGCTCCCCCCTGGAATAAAGTGGCTCAGGCAGCGCTGCTCACATACACCTCTCACCCCCTGGAACTCAGAAGCTTATTGGCTGGAGCAGCATCCCTGCTCTAGATCTCTCCACTGTTCCAACTGAGAGACTAATTACAGACTCTTAGAGATTGTGTGGGCTTTGAGTGTTAAATAGTGATCAGTATATCAGATAATTAAAGCCCCCCTGTATCAATGACCCACAATAATGTGCAGTAAAGAAGTACACATAGGGCCTCATTCAAATGCTACGTTTTTGGCATAAGTAGCCGCAAGGGGAGGCCCCAAGCTACTTAGCTGTTCAGTTTGCGCTCTCCGAGCCTCGAGCTGCGAGCCCTTGAGATTAGTTTAATCGCAGTTTACTTCCCCCAAAGCCTTTGGTCTTGCGCGGCCGCAAGAGTTGCGTCCGCAAGAAATCCCAATTCGCTATTCAAATGCTACGCTTACCCTTCTATCAAGCCCGTAAATCACTAAAATCAAGCCATAGCTTACCAAAGAGGTCCCGCAACGGTCTTACTTACAAGTTGCAGAACTGCATAAGCAAATAAAAAAAGCCATTGTGCACTTGTATTAGAAGTGAAAGTGACTTTAGGTCTTAGCATTAATAGCACAACTTTCCCCTACCCTCAAATCGGCAAATAAAAGCAGTTTATTTCATGTTACATTGCCGTAGAACTGTTTAATCCAACCACCGAGCTTGGAGGTTGAAGCCAGTAGGATTTTATGACGGAAATTTACCATGAAATAAACTCGTTATTTATGTCGATTTGCGACCTTGAGACTGATGTGCGATTAAATATAAGACCTAACATCACCTCGTCTTTTAATAAAAGTACAGGATGGCTTTCTGATTTGCTTATAAAGCGACGATTTGACAGTAAGACCTTTGCAGTCCTACGGGCTTGAATGACCTCCAAGCCCTTAACTCGTTATTCAAGCCCGTAGGACCGTAACTCATGGTTACGCCCACAAACTCGGAGCACTGTAAATGCAAATATAAAATCAAGACAGCGCTGTAAAGCAAAATAAATGATGGGGAACACAATGGGCGACATGAGGATTAAAGGGACAACATTCTCAAGCTCGCACATCGCCTCAATACAATATTTTATTTAACGTTTAATTTCCATCCATAGTCCGACTGGCTTGAGTAACCTCCAAGACCGTAACTAATTATTCAAGCCCGTAGGACTTTGGACATAAATTAAATCAAGTATTGTATTGTGGCAATGTGCTCGCTTGAGAATGTTGACCCTTTAATCCTCACGTCGCCCATTGTGTTCCCCATCATTTATATTTCTCCATGTTTGCTGGCTTGAAACACGAGTTAAGGCCTTGCGGCCACGATCCTGTTCAAGCACGCATGTGCTTACTGCCGATATCATGGTTTGCGAATGGCCGTAAAGGCAGCTTAGAGTCACCACCCAATTGAATAGCAGCGTAGACGTAGCACTACGCGGGGCGCAAGGAATCGCAGACTTACGGTTGATTTACATCCCCGATTTGAATGAGGCCCATAGGGTTAATTTATTATATGATTATTATTTTTACTCATACTTTACCTGTTTAATATACTATGCAATAGACATGTACAGTAATAAATGTAATCAATTTATTTGCAAAACAAGGAAAAGGACTGAGAGCAAATAAGAATCCAAAGCAGTTTAGTATAATCAAACAATGCACCACACACATACATTATACGTAAAAAGCAAATGCAAAGAGTGTGAAACCAGCAAAAAAATCAGCAAAAAGTCTATTATGTCTATTGTGTTTTTTAGACAGTATGGAATGCAAATCCTTGTGGATACAGTTGTTGTTTAGTATTCTAAATATCCAACGCGTTTCACCCTGGGAACTTCTTCAGAAGTGTCATTATTTAGTGAGGTAACAAAACATATTATTCATGTCTCTTTGCTTCTTATATTCCTATGTGTAGCCAGTAAGTTTATTCTGTTTACCACTGACACAATGTTGCCTTATGTCATTTAATTATGAGCCAAATGGTCATGTTTACATTGATATGGACTATGCATGGATAACACAATTGGCCACATATTAGGGGATATTTACTCAGCTGATGCAAATTCTTCAATGACACCACCCCAATAGAAATTACCCCATGGATGCGCATTGCCGCCCCTGACATGTTTATCTCCAGTTGCCTTTTCACTTGTTGCGCAGGTTGTGTATTATTTACAAAGAAGGTTTTCAATTTCTAAACTAGTTGTGAATAGTTAAACCAACTACCTTTCACAGCACTGAATACATGCTTTAACCCCTAGCATCACTTAATATATGAAGACCCCACTACCATCTCTGAATACAAGTTACTATCATGCTCCCAGCACTGAATACATGCTCCAACCCCTAGCATCACTTTATATATGAAGACCCCCCTACATCCCTGAATACAAGTTACTATCATGCTCCCAGCACTGAATACATGCTCCAACCCCTATCATCACTTAACATATGAAGACCCCACTACCATCTCTGAATACAAGTTACTATCATGCTCCCAGCACTGAATACATGCTCCAACCCCTAGCATCACTTTATATATGAATACCCCTCTACCATCACTGAATACAAGTTACTATCATGCTCCCAGCACTGAATACATGCTCCAACCCCTATCATCACTTAACATATGAAGACCCCTTTACCATCTCTGAATACAAGTTATCATCATGCTCCCAGCACTGAATACATGCTCCAACCCCTAGCATCACTTTATATATGAAGACCCCTCTACCATCTCTGAATACAAGTTACTATCATGCTCCCAGCACTGAATACATGCTCCAACCCCTAGCATCACTTTATATATGAAGACCCTTCTACCATCACTGAATACAAGTTACCATCATGCTCCCAGGACTGAATACATGTTGTTGTGTGGCTTTTTGTGGACTGCTTGCCTCCTTTCTGTGATTTCTCCTGAACAGTGTGTTGTGTACTTGTGCAGTGATTAGTGGAAGTTGAGCAGGTATGGTTTAACCGTGTAAAGCTATATCAGTGTGTTTCTTTTTGTGGTCTGTTTGCCTCTTTTCTGTAGATTCTCCTGAACAGGAAGTGTGATTATGTACATGTGCAGTGATTAGTGGCAGCTGAGCGAGTGTGGTTTTGCCTGTATCACATATATAGTTGTGAGCATGCAAAGCGAGGGATGCAGTTCGCTCCGCAAACGCGGACCCTCGCAAAGCGAGGGGACGCATTTGCGGAAGGTGGAGGCTCCAACATCGGCTGTGTTTGTCCGCAAATGGGGCCGCATTTGCGGAGGTGGAGGCTCAAAGGAGTCCTCACACGCGGATAAAAACACACACATGCACAACTTAGGAAAAAAAAGGACCTGGGAACCAACCTTACCGTAACAAACACCCACACGCACGGAAAATACGACCATAACGGCGGAACCGCGCACACTTAAAAACAGTCAAAACACGCCAAATACTCAAGCTTACTCATAGCAAGAGGGGGCATCCAGGACCTACGAAAGTGAAATTACACCTCCATTTAAGTCCAAATTCCCGAGTTCAGACACACGAAAATCCCCTAAGTGAGAGAAAAAATGGCAGCCAAAAAAAACTAAAACGAGGCTCAAAGACCCAGGACCGCCCAGCCACCTACAACTTACCCAAGAAGGGATCCGAGATAAGTTCGGAAACCTGCATTAACCCCACGGGTTCCGAGATAAGCTTGGAGACCTGCATTAACCCCACATTAACCATCGCAGAGGGGGGACCCGATCGCACGCGATCGGGGACCCCCGCCGCAATAAAAATTCAAAATTCCTGCGTTATGGGTCCTTAAAGGACCATAAAGGTCCTTAAAGGACCCGTTATAAAAAAAATATATACGCTATCACCCTGTCACTCATGGGGGTTAATATAGACCCCCATAAGCCCTTCATTAACCCTGTCACTCACGGGGTCAATACGGGCCCCCATAAGCACTTCATTAACCCTGTCACTCACGGGGGTCAATATAGACCCCCATAAGCCCTTCATTAACCCTGTCACTCATGGGGGTCAATACAGGACCCCATAAGCACTTCATTAACCCGGTCACTTATGGGGGTCAATACAGGCACCCATAAGCACTTCATTAACCCTGTCACTCACGGGGTTCAATATAGACCCCTATAAGCCATTCATTAACCCTGTCACTCATGGGGGTCAATACAAACCCCCATAAGCACTTCATTAACCCCCTCACTCAGGGGTGTCAATATTAACCTCCATAAGACCTTCATTAACCCCGTCACTCATGGGGGTCAATACAGGCCCACATAAGGACTTCTTTAACCCTGTCACTCATGTGGGTCAATATAGACCCCCATAAGCCATTCATTAACCCTGTCACTCATGGGGGTCAATACAGGCCCCCGTAAGCACTTCATTAACCCGGTCAGTCACGGGGGTCAATATAGACCCCCAGAAGCCATTCATTAACCCCGTCACTCATGGGGGTCAATACTGACCCCCATAAGTCCTTCACTAATCTTGTCACTCATGGGGGTCAATACAGACCCACATAAGCACTTCATTAACTGTGTCACTCATGGGGTCAATACAAACCCCCATAAGCACTTCATTAACCCCCTCACTCAGGGGGGTCAATATAGACCCCCATAAGCCATTCATTAACCCTGTCACTCATGGGGGTCAATACAGGCCCCCATAAGCACTTAATTAACCTGGTCAGTCACGGGGCTCAATATAGACCCCCATAAGCCCTTCATTAACCCAGTCACTCATGGGGGTCAATACAAGCCCCCATAAGGACTTATTTAACCCTGTCACTCATGGGGGTCAATACAGACCCCCATAAACCCCTAATTAACACTGTCATTCATGGAGGTTAATATAGACCCCCATAAGCCCTTCATTAACTCTGTCACTCATGGTAGTCAATACAGACCCCCATAAGCCCTTCATTAACCCTGTCACTCATGGGGTCAATACAGACCCCCATAAGCACTTTACTAACTGTGTCACTCATGGGGGTCAATACAGACCCCCATAAGCACTTCATTAACCCCCTCACTCAGGGGGGTCAATATAGACCCCCATAAGCCATTCATTAACCCTGTCACTCATGGGGGTCAATACAGGCCCCCATAAGCACTTCATTAACCCGGTCAGTCATGGGGGGTCAATATAGACCCCCATAAGCCTTTAATTAACCCAGTCACTCATGGGGGTCAATACAAGCCCCCATATGGACTTCTTTAACCCTGTCACTCATGGTGGTCAATACAGACCCCCATACACCCCTTATTAACCCTGTCATTCATGGAGGTTAATATAGACCCCCAGAAGCCATTCATTAACCCCGTCACTCATGGGGGTCAATACTGACCCCCATAAGTCCTTCACTAATCTTGTCACTCATGGGGGTCAATACAGACCCACATAAGCACTTCATTAACTGTGTCACTCATGGGGTCAATACAAACCCCCATAAGCACTTCATTAACCCCCTCACTCAGGGGGGTCAATATAGACCCCCATAAGCCATTCATTAACCCTGTCACTCATGGGGGTCAATACAGGCCCCCATAAGCACTTAATTAACCTGGTCAGTCACGGGGCTCAATATAGACCCCCATAAGCCCTTCATTAACCCAGTCACTCATGGGGGTCAATACAAGCCCCCATAAGGACTTATTTAACCCTGTCACTCATGGGGGTCAATACAGACCCCCATAAACCCCTAATTAACACTGTCATTCATGGAGGTTAATATAGACCCCCATAAGCCCTTCATTAACTCTGTCACTCATGGTAGTCAATACAGACCCCCATAAGCCCTTCATTAACCCTGTCACTCATGGGGTCAATACAGACCCCCATAAGCACTTTACTAACTGTGTCACTCATGGGGGTCAATACAGACCCCCATAAGCACTTCATTAACCCCCTCACTCAGGGGGGTCAATATAGACCCCCATAAGCCATTCATTAACCCTGTCACTCATGGGGGTCAATACAGGCCCCCATAAGCACTTCATTAACCCGGTCAGTCATGGGGGGTCAATATAGACCCCCATAAGCCTTTAATTAACCCAGTCACTCATGGGGGTCAATACAAGCCCCCATATGGACTTCTTTAACCCTGTCACTCATGGTGGTCAATACAGACCCCCATACACCCCTTATTAACCCTGTCATTCATGGAGGTTAATATAGACCCCCATAAGCCCTTCATTAACTCTGTCACTCATGGTAGTCAATACAGACCCCCATAAGCCATTCATTAACCCTGTCACTCATGGGGGTCAATACAGGCCCCCATAAGCACTTCATTAACCCGGTCAGTCACGGGGGGTCAATATAGACCCCCATAAGCCTTTCATTAACCCAGTCACTCATGGGGGTCAATACAAGCCCCCATAAGGACTTCTTTAACCCTGTCACTCATGGGGGTCAATACAGACCCCCATAAACCCCTAATTAACCCTGTCATTCATGGAGGTTAATATAGACCCCCATAAGCCCTTCATTAACTCTGTCACTCATGGTAGTCAATACAGACCCCCATAAGCCCTTCATTAACCCTGTCACTCATGGGGTCAATACAGACCCCCATAAGCACTTTACTAACTGTGTCACTCATGGGGGTCAATACAGACCCCCATAAGCACTTCATTAACCCCCTTACTCAGGGGGGGTCAATACAGACCCCCATAAGCCCTTCATTAACCCTGTCACTCACGGTAAATACAGACCCCTGTAAGCCCTTCATTAAACCTGTCACTCATGGGGGTAAATACAGACCCCCATAAGCCCTTCATTAACCCTATCACTCATGGGGGTCAATACAGACCCCCATAAGCACGTCATCAACTGTTTCACTGATGGGGGTCAATAAAGACCCCCATAAGCCCTTCATTAACCCCCTCAATCATGGGGTTCAATACAGACCCCCATAAACCCCTAATTAACCCTGTCACTCATGGGGGTCAATATACACCCCCATAAGCCCTTCATTAACCTTGTCACTCATGGGGGTCAATAGAGACCCCCATAAGCAGTTATTTAACCGCCTCACTCATGGTGGTCAATACAGACCCCCATAAACCGCTATTTAACCCATCAGTCTCATAAGGGTATATTAAGACCATTATGGGCCTGTTACAACCCAACATTAACCACATAAGTGCCCTGACGGTCCTCAAGGACCATCATGACACTAAGTATAAACACTTCACTGCACTATACAACCCAATAAAACATTAAATATCAACTAAACACCCTCTACACTAACCTATTAACACCTACACTACCTAGCTACCCCCTAATAATCCCCTCCCCACCACTGTTATTACAGAGATCACACATGTTTATGGTTTGTCTTACTCTCCTTTCCAACTAACTTTTCATTTTCTATTTTAGCCAGTCTAATAGCGCCTTTGTTGCCTTGTTGATTTCCTTGTACTTGCGTAAAGCAGTCTCTGTCCCCGCTTGTTTGTATAATTTAAATGCCTGTTTTTTACTCCGTATCTTGATATTTAAATCATGTTTAAGCCACATTGGATGGGATTTACTCCTTTTACTTTTATTCCCACACAGTATATGCCGATGTGTATTTTTATTTAGTAAGGATTTGAACGTTGTCCATTTATGTTCAGTGTTTTTCCCTAGAGTTCCATCATATGTATTAACACATTGATTGCCGGGATTGTTATAACACAAAAAATATACAGTTCTCTGTCCCAGTCTATACTTTGTATTGCTGCCCTTAGACCGTTGAAATCTGCCCTTTTAAAATTAAGAGTATTTGTTGGCCCCTTACAGTTATGTTTTTTATTAAATTCAATCTCAAATGAGACTGTGTTGTGATCACTGTTTCCCAAAGGTTGCCCTATTTCAACTTTTGATACTATATCAATATTATTTGTGATGAGTAAATCCAAGATGGCCTCATTTCTAGTAGGCTCTTGTATAACCTGGGCCAGATAATGATCTCGGAGTGTACTCAAGAACCTGCTCCCCTTAGCTGAACTGCTGGTCTCATTTAGCAAGTTTATTTCAGGGTAATTAAAATCTCCCATTATTAGAACTTGCCTGTGCTTAGCTGCATTTCCAATCTGTAACAATAATTGTATTTCCTCACTTTCAGTAATATTTGGGGGTTTATAGCATACTCCAACTAATATTCTTTTAGAATTTTCTCCTCCGCTATTTAACTCAACCCACAAACATTCAACATTACCGCTAGTTCCACCATAAATATCTTCTCTGACTATAGGCTTAAATTCAGGCTTAACATACAGACAAATCCCTCCTCCTCTTTTACCATTGCCCCTATATTTCCTAAATAGGTTATAACCATCCAGATTAACAGTCCAGTCATGAGATTCATCCCACCATGTTTTGGTAATGCCTATTAAATCCCATTGCTCATTAACTGCTAATAATTCTAATTCTCCCATTTTTCCTGACAAGCTTCTGGCATTAGCAAGCATACACCTTATGTTATGAGTCTGTAGTTCTGAAGTGCCTGCCACTGTACTTGAGTTACTTAGCAATATCTCCCTATTGACTGTACTATCCCTCCACCATTTCCTCTCCCATGACTAGTACATAAGTTCATTACCCCCTCTACACTTTTTACCCTATTACTTCTATCTTGTCCCTCCTCACCCCCTACTAGTTTAAAAACTCCCCCAGCCGTTCTACCATCCTATCCCCTAGCACTAAAGCTCCCTCATCACTAAGGGGCAATCAATCCCTGCATTAGAGATTGTACCCAAGTGAGAAGTCAGCCCAGTGCTCTAAAAACCCAAACCCCTCCTTAATGCACCACATTTTTAGACACACATTAAGCTCCCTAAGCCCCTTCTGTCTCCCAGGGTTGGCATGTGGCACTGATAGTATCTCAGAAAACACTACCTTAGAGGTCCTTGCCTTCAGCTTATTACCTAGTTCTATAAAATCATTCTTTAGGACACTCCATCTTCCACTAACTTTGTCAGTGGTACCAATATGTACCAAGACCGCTGGTTCATTTCCAGCCCCTCCCAATAATTTGTCTACCCGATCCACAACATGCCAAACCCGAGCAGCCTGGAGACAGCAAACTGTTCGATTGCTGGGATCTGGGGGAAAAATCTCGCTGTCTACCTTCCTAATAATAGAGTCCCCAACCATCAGAACATGTCTGTTTCACTGTCTATTCTTCCCTCCCACTCCTCCAGTAGAAATGTTCTCCCGGCTGTTAGAGGGAACAGCTTTATCTGGCATTGCCATTGCTGAAAGGACATCCCAAACAGTTTCACTCAATCTGGCAAATACATTAGTTCTTGCCAACTCAGTATTGACCTGCCTCCTGCTCCTGTTTCCCCTTGTAACTGTAACCCAGCTACCTCCCTGGACATCCACACTAGCCCCAGTTCCACCCTCCATGCTAGGTTCAGCTAAACTGTGCTCATTGAGCACCAACCCCCTTTCCAGTGGAGCAATATTACTAAGTGCTGCAATTCTCCTCTCCAGTTCTCCAAGTTCAGCTTCCAGAGAGGCAACATGCTCACACCTCTCACAGAGGTATGGGCCCTGGATCATCTGTTCCAGTATTGCATACATATGACACTGAATGAGGTTGCCACTGGACTGTGGGTGGGAAATGTATAAAGCACTACAATGTTCTCCCCTTTGCACTCTCTCCTTTTATTTATACTCCTACACTTATACTAGAACTGCCCTTATGCTAGAAGTGTTCGCACCTTCCCCTGTTTTATTAGGTTCTTATTACTCACCTGCCCACTACTTACGGCACAAGTACATAATACACTTACTGTTCAGGAGAAATCACAGAACAGATGCAAATCACTTGTGCAGTGATTAGTTGGCAGCTGAGAGGGGGTGTGGTTTTGCTTGTGTTAAGCTATATCAGTGTGTGACATTTTGTGGTCTGTTTGCATCTGATCTGTGATTTCTCCTGAACAGTAAGTGTGTTGTGTACTTGTGCAGTGATTAGTGGCAGCTGAGGGGGGGGGGGGGGGGGGTTGCCTGTATAAAGCTATAGCATTGCGTGGCTTTTTGTGGTCTGTTTGCATCTTATCTGTGATTTCTCATGAGCAGTAAAGTGTGTTGTGTACTTGTGCAGTGATCAGTATCCAGGTAAGGAGTAAGAACCTAATATAAACAGGGGAAGGAGCAAACTTGTGAGCTTGCAAACACTTCTAGTGTCAAGTGCAGTTCTAGTATAAGTGTAGATGTTTAAATAAAAGGAGGAAGTGCACAGTAAAGGGGAGCTCATTGCTTTATACAAGTTTTTTGTGCCACAGTATTTTTTTATTGGTAATTATGAGTCACTCCAGTGGCAACCTCACTCAGTGTGCATCCTGTCACATGTATGCACTACTGGAACAGATGATCCAGGGTCCATACCTCTGTGACAGGTGTGAGCATGTTACCCCTCTGGAAACTCAAATTGGAGAACTGAAGAGGAGAATTGCAGCACTGAGTGAGCACCAACTCCCTTTCCAGTGGAGCAATATCACTGAGCACAGTTTAGCTGGGCCTAGCATGGAGGGTGGAGATGCGACTAGTGAGGATGTCCAGGGAGGTACCTAGGTTACAGTTACAAGGGGAAGTTTGGGATCACTAGGAGGAGACAGGCCAGTTCTGAGTTGGCAAACACCAATAGATTTGCCAGATTGAGTGAAACTGTTGGGGATGTCCATTCAGGAATGGCAATGCCGGATAGAACTTTTCCCTCTAACAGCCGGGAGAACATTTCTACTGGAGGAGAGGGAGGGCAGAATAGGCAGAGCAACAGACAGGTTTTGGTGGTAGGATACTCTATTATTAGGGTGATTTGTCACCCAGATCACAGCAATCGAACAGTTAGCTGTCTCCCAGGTGCTCGGGTTCGGCATGTTGTGGACAGGTAGATAAATTATTGTGAGGGGCTGGAATTGAACCGGCGGTCTTGGTACATATTGGTACCAATAACAAAGTTAGTAGAAGATGGAGTGTCCTAAAGAATAATTTTATAGAACCCTGGGAATAAGCTTAAAACAAGGACCTCCAAGGCAGTATTTTCTGAGGTACTACCAGTGCCATGTGCTAGCCCAGGGAGGAAGAAGGAGCTTAGGGAGGTTAATGCATGGCTAAAGATGTGGTGCACTACGGAGGGGTATGGGTTTTTTAGAGCACTGGGCTGACTTCTAACTTGGGTACAATCTCTATAGCAGGGATGAATTGCACCTTAGTGATGAGGGAGCTTTTGTGCTAGGGGATAGGATAATAGAACAGCTGGGGGAGTTTTTAATTTAGTAGGCGGGGGATGGACTAGATAGAAGTAATGGAGTAAACATTTTAGGGGGTTAAAGGGATGAATTAACTACTCATCAGGGAGGACATGGGGGGAGGGATAGTACAGTCAGTTGGGAGGTATTGCTAAGCAACTCAAGTATAGTGGCAGGCACTTCAGAACTATAGACTCATAACATAAGGTGTATGCTTGCTAATGCCAGAAGCTTGTCAGGAAAAATGGGAGAGTTAGAATTATTAGCAGTTAATGAGAAATGGGATTTAATAGGCATTACTGAAACGTGGTGAGATGAATCTCATGACTGGACTGTTAATCTGGATGGTTATAACCTATTTAGGAAAGATAGGGGCAATGGTAAAAGAGGAGGAGGGATGTGTATGTATGTTAAGCCAGAATTTAAGCCTATAGTCATAAAAGATATTTATGGTGGAACAAGCGGTAATGTTGAATGTTTGTGGGTAGAGTTAAAAAGTGGAGCAGCAAATCCAAAAAGAATACGATTATAGCTATAAACCCTCAAATACAACTAAAAGTGAGGATTTACAATTATTGTTACAGATTGGAAATGCAGCTAAGCATGGGCAAGTTCTAATAATGGGAGATTTTAATTACCCTGAAATAAACTGGATAAATGAGACCAGCAGTTCAGCTAAGGGGAGCAGGTTCTTGAGTACACTCAGGGATCATTATCTGGCCCAGGTTATACAAGAACCTACTGGAAATTACGCCATCTTGGATTTAGTCATCACAAGTAATATTGATATAGTATCAAATGTTGAAATAGGACAACCTTTGGGAAACAGTGATCACAACACAGTCTCATTTGAGATTGAATTAAAAAAATAAAACTGTAGGGGTCAACAAAAACTCTTAATTTTCAAAGGGCAGATTTTAACGGTCAAAGGGCAGCGATACAAAGTATAGACTGGGACAGAGAGCTGACGGGTAAATATACTGAACATAAATGGACAACGTTCAAATCCTTACTAAATATACATACTTATCACCATATACCATGTGGAAACAAAAGTAGAAGGATTACATCACACCCCATGTGGCTTAATAATGACTTAAAGATGAAGATGAGGAGTAAAAAACAGGCATTTATATTATACAAAGAAGAGGGGACAGAGACTGCTTTACGGGAATACAACGAAATCAACAAGGCTTGCAAAAGGGCTATTAGACTGGCTAACATAGAAAATGAAAAGTTAGATGTAAAGGAGAGTAAGACTAACCCTAAACATGTGTATAAATATATTACTGGGAAGAAGGCCAGGAAGGAAGCTATAGGAACATTACAGTGTGACACAGTCTGATAATTAGTGACCAGGAAAAGAGGTTGAAAAAAAGAAATGTTAATAAAGCCCCGGGTCCTGATGGAATACATCCAAGGGTACTGAGGGAACTGGGCTCTGTATAGCAAAACCATTATGTCTAATTTTTCAAGATTCACTCAACACAGGGTCCTTACTAGATGACTGGAGAAAAGCAGATGTGATACCTATATTTAATAAGGGTGCGAGAGCAAATCTGGGACATTATAGACCAGTGAGCCTCACTTCTGAAGTGGGAAAGCTTTTAGAATGGTTAATAAGGGATAATGTACAATAATATGTCTATTTAAACAAGATTATAAGTAGAAACCAACTTAGATTTAAGAGGGATAGGTCATGTTAAACAAATCTAATTCATTCCTATGAAGAGGTTAGTAGGAACTTTGATCAAGGCGACTCAGTGGATGTAGTATTTTTTGGATTTTGCCACATGAAAGACTTTTGCGCAAACTAAGGGATACAGGAATTGCAGTAAATATCTGCTCATAGATTGAGAGCTGGCTAAAAGACAGGAAGTAAAGGGTTGTTTTAAATGGAACATAATCCTGATTGGACTAATCTGGTAAGTCGGTTCCTAATATATATTAATGACTTAGAGGTGGGACTGGAAAGTATTGTATCCATTTTTGCAGATGACACGAAGTTGTGCAAGGTAATTAAATCAGAAACCAAAGTTCTTTCCCACAAAATGAATTTGCATAAATTAGAGGAATGGGAATCTAAGTGGCAGATGAGATTTTATACAAATAAATGTAAAGTTATGCATCTGGGAAGGAAAAATAGCCATGCAATGTATAATCTTAATGGAGCAAATCTAGGTGTATCAGATATTGCAGGGGATTTGGGAGTGCTTGTGGACAACCACCTAGGTAACAGTGCTCAATGCCAAGCAGCAGCTGCAAAGGCATATAAAATATTAGTATGTATTAAGAAGGGTATAGAAGCAAGGGAAGCAAATATAATTCTGCCACTATACAAATCTCTAGGACGCCCTCATTTGGAATATGGAGTACAATTTAGGTCCCCAGTACATAAAAATGACATTTTAGAGCTGGAAAAGGTACAGAGGAGAGCAACAAAACTAATAAGGGGAATGGAGAGGCTAAGTTATGAAGAAAGACTAACCAAATAAAGCTTAGAAAAAAGGTGTCTACGAGGGGATATGATTACCTTATATAAATACATCCAGGGTCAATACAAGGCTTTGTCGAGGGAACTTTTTGTGCCAAGAGGCTTTCAACTGACAAGGGGACATCCTTTCAAATTAGAAGTAAAAATATTTCACCTTAAAGAAAGCAAAGGGTTCTTCACAGTAAGGGTGGTGAATCTGTGGAATTCTCTACCAAAGGAGGTGGGGACAGCGGATTCAATAGATAACTTTAAAAAGGGACTGGATATATCTTTGGCAAAGTACAGGGCCCTCAATTTTCCCCAGAGGAGATGGAGGTTCTTCTCAGGGAAGTCCGTGCCCGCTATCGGATAATAAATGGTGAGGGAGAAGTGAAGGCTACTGAAATTAACAATGCCTAGGCATAGGTTACTGCAGCTGTTGTGGCATTAACGGTCGCTAATAGGGAAGTTAAGTATCTTAAACACAGATATGATGACTGCAGGCAGAAGTGAAGAGGAAGATGGCAGAGGAGATGAGATCAGCACGTGCTACCGGTGGTAGGCCTCCTGCTAATATCACCTACAATGCATTGGAGCAGACCCTGAAGGACTGGATGCATCCTGCGGCAGTGGGGAGCCTACCAGGTCAGGTGGACACAAATGAGCCAAGCATGTCACACCACACATATTGATGTATGAAATGTGCGCGTTAAGGGGATAGGGTGGACAAATACTCTGCTGATATTATGATGTTTGTATGTATGTATAAATAAGCTTTTTCTCAGGCTGTTGTATCCAATAATCTGTATTCCTCTAGAATTATACTTCCCCCTACAACCCTGTAGCACTGTAAGCCCTATGGTTTTGACTGAAGATATATGGGGCAACATTAACCATGTAAAACCTCTTAGCAAACACATCATCTCCATAATTTGTATCAATGATATGCCTGGCCAATAGCTGCATTTAAACCTGATTCTGAGTACAATTTGCTATTATGTCAAGATTGATTTGACATAGAGTACAAATCTGGTTGTGCGAACTGCGGCATATGTGGATACAGACTCTTTAGGACTGCATGTGCGTGTCATATACTGTCCTAACCTGGACCATGTCTCAGTTGCATATTAACAACCATTGCTGGGAACATGTCAGCGATTGGTCAGTCTCACACACTGCACAGCAGATCCAGCAGAGCATGTGTCTGAATGACATGCAGATGGCACACCCCACCTGCAGTACATATATTCTTATGAGCCATGATCCACAATGCTCATTATGCAGGCAGTGGTTCATCTGTGTAACTCAAGCACCACAGTCAATCACAGGTGACCATGATGTCACGAATATGGAAACACAAAGCTGTCAATTTTGTAGGGAAGCCAAATCATATATATGTTTATTCCATTTTAGTGCCCAGGAGGACAAGGCCAGATGCAGAGGAACAAAGGGAAGCTGCAATGGAGGTGGGGGCAGTTGAAGAAGGTCAGGACATACAAGAGGGCCCGGGACCATCCACACAAGCTGCTCATACAGCCACATATGAGTACTGGGAAATTATGCCTGGGTCATCAAAAGCTTCGTACAGACAGGCTCAGATGTTCCAACCACCTCCATTTGCCATCCCCAGGCATCATCCTGGCTGCCACCTGATTCCCCACTAATGCATCCATGGCAGCCCACAACCACTCATACACAATGGAGTCAACAAACATGTCCTCCCACCCAATGGGGTCAATAAACATGTGTTCACACCCAATGGGGTCAACAAACATGTTCCAACCCCTCAGCCCTCCTGCCTACCCCTCAGTCCCCCCTGCTGCCACCTCAGTCCCTCCATACCTGCACTCATCACCACAGACACTGCTGCTGACAATAATGCCATCACCACAGGCACCAATGCCATCACCTCGGCCACCAATGCAGACACGTCCAGCCCTGCCGTTGACACCTGCGGCCCAATGTTGGCAACACCACCACTGCCTCATATTGCTGGATATCATGGCCCAGTTTGCCAGCCAGGACATGGCATGTCGGAACCTTGAAAATAAGAAGTTACGGTTGCTCCGGAGGCAATGTCAGCTCACAAACGCCATCCTGGCTAACACAAGATTGCTCCATGCTAAGATTAGGAGGCACAACTGTAGGATGGAGAGGTATGAGGAACAGGCGATTCTGGACAGACAGCATATAATCCAATTAGCCAAATGCCAGCTCATACTTCTCCAACCTTTAGTTGCACAATAGCAACACAAGACCTTGGCCTCCTCATACCAGACCTCACCAATACCATCTCCACAAGATCCCCAGCCACCCAACTTAGTGGCACCCCACTCTCCTCCACAACAAAGACGCAGAAGAGGGAGATCGTCATCGGCTCTGAAGGTGCGGGCCCGAGGCTGAGGAGTAAGAGGCCTTAGGACCATCGAGGAAGTACTCCTCATGATCACTCCTCACTGAATACTGATTGTTATAGATGTTGACAACAATCAATGTTCAATGTGGATTGACCTTGCGATGAGGTGTTTTATTTAATCATAATATTGTTATGATTGATATCTTGTTTTTGTCTCTGTAGGGGTTAATAGCCAAATCTCATGACCATGAAGGCATGTTTTATATTTTTGAGCAGTACAATACCATCATGAGAGTAAACACTCAACCAAGTTCCCAACAGCCATTCTATCAGTGTCATTCACCACTGCAGTTAGATCTGAAATGAAATATCTGACTACATATCTCTTCAATAATGTACATGACTGGTGTGAGTTTCCATTATAATTAATATTGTCCCGGCGTTAGAGTTGCACAATCCCATTAGGATTTGCTAATTAAAAGCAGTAGTTATACATGTGTTTCTCTTGCATTTAATCCCAATAACAGTCTGAAAGTGGATTAATGTATTTCAGGTCATCCGCAAACAAAATGGATAATTTCCTTGGTTTGACATCAGGATCAATGTACATGTTTTTAGGGTTAATGTGAACAGAGTAATCTGTCTGCCCTTGGTACCACCCATATACCAGTGAGATGTAATATCAGCATGGCACAACTATTCCATGCAGATAGTAATAGTACTCTTTGTTAAAAGATTGTGGTCACAGTACAGCATGCCTTGTTGTATTACACATCCTCAACATATTCCGGGAATACCGATTGAACAGGACAGAATCAATATGGTTATCCCTGTTAGTAGCTGACGTTCATGTTAATTGGTTCATTGTAGTGTCCAGAGCAAAAACACTGTACTATAATAACAGCTTATGATTGCTCTTATACCCCCTCCTTATGTTTTCCAGAGTCCTATCATCTATTTGGGAATCCTCATTAATGTATGAAAATACACTGTGTGTGGAATTGATTAGTATCACATGATCCATGATTTCTAGCATGTTTTCAATATGTCGGATAGAAAACATATGTTTGCTGTATGTGCATTAATGGTTATTTCCAAGAAATGGAGTGTTATGTGATGTTCGTATGTCACATCTGATTATAGTTACTGTGGTGTCCTGAGTACATGTGACCCTAGTAGATGCTATGCATTATCCGTAGGATGTTGTCTAACCGTTAACCCTTTAGGTGTCCTTTGATTTTCTACAGCCTCTTGCAATTCCAGTATCCGCACTCACCACATCCATGATATTAATGCACAGTCTTGTCCATTTCTGATTGTGCTCTGTGTATGAAATAAAGTATGATGAAGTTATACTGTTATCACTGTTTCTGTGTGTTTGTACTGTATCAGAATACAGCTATAATGAAGGGTCACTGTTATATACATACTAGCGACTTGCCCGTCAAAAAATGACTGCAATGAAATGTGTATGTTTGGAAAGTTGTTCAGTTTTTTAATATACATATTTGACACTTGTAAGATTTTAGTTATGATGAAATAAATAGTATTGTAATATTAAACATGTTTATTTTTGTAAAATGTTCTTTTGGTGAACAGTAACTGTTAAAGCATTTTGTATTAAAAGTATTAACATTTGAATGTAAGAACAGTTGAACTTTAAATTAATCAGTATTGTAAACTTGAGGTAATGTTTTTTAACATGCAAGTACTATCTCAAGTATTGTTAACTTAAATATACATTGAATCCAGAGGGAGGCAAACAGTAAAAACCCTCCTTGAAACGTACCAAATTGTAACAGAGAGGTAAACAAATTAATTCCTTCCTGACCCCGTGGACTGGCGATCAGATTACTCCCTGGATTAATGTTTAACATAAAAGACAACATGTACATTGTGACTGAAAACGTGGTTGAGCTCTTAACATGAACTTTGTAATATGTCTAAGTAAGGAACTTAAAAGTAATTTTTTTGAAACTTGTACTTTCTTATCTGTCTAAGTAAGGAACTTGAAAATATTGTTTTCAAACTTGTAACATTAGAAACAGTAACATAGTTAATTAACATTTTAAGATAATTTGTAAAAATAATGCAAGGCAAGTGTTTTGTGAAGCTAATCTTCCATAAACAGTATACTTCTATTAATTATGACTGAATTGTTTATTGATTTGCATTTTTCAATGGTTGACCTTTGTTTGTTGCTGTGATTTAAAACGTGGTTGACCTCTTAACATGAACTTTGTAATATCTCTAATTAAGAAACTTGAAAATATATTTTTTTAAACTTGAACTTTCTTATCTCTCTAAGTAATGAACTTTAAAAAAAAACTTTCAACCTTGTAGCATTAGAAACAGTGACATAGTTAATTAACATTTTAACATAATTTGTGAAAATAATGCAAGGTAAGTGTTTTGTGAGGCTAATGATATATAAACAGTACTTCCATTAATTATGACTGAATTGTTTATTCATTTGTATTTTTGAATGGTTGACCTTTGTTTGTTGCTATAGTAATTGTTTTAAATTACACATATAGTTTGGTCTCTGGAAAAGTGGTTCTCTAAAAAGAGAATGCAAGAACTTAAACTTGTTGCACGCTGTTTAAGCACTGTTCTCTTTGTGTTTGACAATTTAATGTAGTTTACCAGGAAAATATTGTTTTTGTAAATGTGATTTCTGTTGCGTAATAATGACCTTTTGATGGCAACGGACATTTATGTGTATTTGTTTTAAAAATGTGGTGATTATATTGTGGTTTTTTATATTTTTTCATTTGCTTTTAAATTTGTTTTGCATGGCTTTTATTTCTTTAAAGAAAAGTTAAAGTACTTCATAGTAGACAATGTTTTTAGTAAAAATATGTCCTCTTCTAATAAATCACCTTGACATTCATTCTTTTCAATGTAAACTTTAATAGCCTGTGGATTTTTGCACCGTGATAACGCAACGTACAATTGGCCATGTGCAAATACTGGTTCTTGTAAGAAAATACCCACAGATTTGAACGTTTGTCCTTGTGATTTATTAATGGTCATGGCAAATGCCATAATAATGGGAAATTGTCTTCTTTGAAGTATAAAAGGGAGACTACTTTCACTTGGTGCTAAATCTATTCTTGGTATGAAAACTCTCTCTCCTTTATGGGTACCAGTTAAAATTTCAGCATCTATGAAATGGTCCTTTAATTGTTGAACAATTAATCTTGTCCCATTGCATAGGCCTTTTTTGGGGTTCATATTTCGCAGTAACATGACAATTGCACCTTTCTTTAGCTGCAAAATATGTGGTGGCATTCCAAAAGGAGTTAGTGAGTTTACAAATTCAGTGGAAAAGTTAGCCTGACTTTCATTGTCACCAGCAAGTACAGAATCAGCACTGTGATAATTTCTTTGTGGTGCATTAATTTTTTTTAAGATTTCATTATTAAAGGATTAATGAATTCTTATTTTTACACGTTAGTATGACTTGGTTGGCAAGCTCTGAATATTCCTGGTTATTTATGCTACCTTCAAATATAGTCAATATAATATCTTGGTGACAAATCATATGAGGTGGGATCTGCACAGTGTCGTCAGGTAAATGTGGTATTTTTTTCTGTTCTGCCTTCTCCAATTTTAATAAGCCAATCATTGAAATCAGTTTGGCCTTCTGATTTCATGTTTTGTTGCAGTTGAAGATGGGTAAAATGTTTCCATAGTGTGCTTGACTTTATACAGGTTTCGATAATGTCAGTTCGATTTCCATGTACAACGACAGGTAATGTTTGTCTAAAATCTCCACCTAACAAAATTACCTTTCCACCAAATGCAAAATTATTATCCATGACTTCACAAAGCAAACGGCGGTCAATACATTGTAGGGCATATCATGACATCATTGTGGCCTCATCTATTATAATTAATTTACTTTTTTACTTTTTTTTTGCTTGTAATGATGTCATGCGAATATCTGACACAGAGGTTTCTAAAATAGGCACTGGCAGTTTAAAGCCACTATGTACAGTTCTTCCACCTTCTAACAAAGTGCAGCAATTCCAGTAGTGGCAAACGGCAGTGCTATTTGACCTTGTGCTCGTACAAAACTTATTAATAAATTGTATAGATATGTTTTTCCTGATCCGTCAGGTCCATCAAGATAGAAATAACGCTCTGTGACCATGTCATCATCTATTGCATTTTAAATCTTATTAAATGCTTGCAATTGTAACGTATTTAAAGTTGCAAGTCTTTCTTCTGTTCTTTGTACTTGTTGTTGAATGTCATAGTCTTCAAAGTTTATGTCATCTATAAGACCGGGATCAGGCTAATTAAAACTTGCACAATTTAATCCATGAGTTAAAAATACTTCTTGGGTTTCCATTAACGCTTTTAAGTGTGCAATCGGTTCATTGTATCGTCGCATAAAGTCTTCAGCCATATTACTTTACATGTGTCCCACAAAGCTAATGCATTTGGAGCATTTGAGAAGATACAAATAAATACAAATTGTTCTCTCATCTGCCGGGGCATTTGACATTGTGCTGCTTCTTCTAAACATCTTTCCCACTCTGTATCATCAGCTAGTAAGTTTCTATGTCTTGCAGCTAAATGGAAGGATTCATATACTATGTCATTAACAGTTCGTAAGTGTTCAAAACTTTGTGCTCCAGGAACATTTAAAAGTAATATTCGTAAGCAAAAACCTTCAACATCTCTTGGACTGACTGTGTAAATTTTTGGGATTATTTTATTTCCTCTGCTTTTTCTAGGTCTCCATAATCCATTCACAAAAACATAGTGATATGGAATTTCAATATATAAGAATTGTGTTGCTTCAGAATCTGTGGAATTTAATTCAAACCATGCAGTTAGTATAGTGTGACGAAGTTCACTTTGGGCCAGCATGGAAATACACTAAATGTCTTTGTGGCAAATGTACTGCTAATCTATATACTGCATGTGATCTATCATGCATTTCAAATTTTAAAAGCCACCACATAGCTTCTGGCGCCGTGACATAGCGAGCATCTACATGAGATGCAAGTTCATCATGTACTTACTCACTACTTTCAGGGTTGTCTGCACTTTTGACGACTAAAGTAGCTGCATCATAGCCTTTGTAAATATATTTGTACACATATTTAATGGATTTGATGGAAGTGCAGGCTTCTACGTTGATGTGGGCGTTGTACTTCATGAGTAAATGTGGATTGTAGGGTACTACATATCTATTGTCCACTTTTTTTCCACGAATAATGGCACTATCTCCTTCTCTTCTTTTATAAAGTGGATATCCATCACAATTTGCATATGTTTTGTCTCTATAATCTTTTGGAAAATCTTTGGAACATTTATTATTTTCCATACATGGTGATTGTGGATTAAGATCACCACAGGGTCCATGAATCATGCGATGAGTAACAATCTCATATAGTCTACCATATAGTTCTGGATCTGGTTGTTCAGCAACAATGACTACATCCACTTTGTCAGAAGTATCTAATTTATCATTTTCCTGAAGTATTATGACAAGATGTGCATGTGGAAGGCCTCTTTTTTTAAATTCAATGGTATATACATAAGCAAGACATTTGCCAAATAAGTGACTCATGGTGATGTCACGTATTAATTCATTTAATTTAATCTTAAAAACTCTGGCTACTAAATCTGATCTATCAGAAGCACTTTGGCCAAGAAGTAAATTTTGTGTAATTTCTGGCCATTGGTTATTACATGTAAATGTAAGAAATAAATCTGGTTTGTCAAAATTGGTGACAATAGCCATAGCATCATTGTATCTTTCTCTCATATTTCGAGGAGATCCTTGAAAGGAAGATGGTAAAATGATGGCTTTGCCAGCTGTCATCTCTCTGCTTGTAGCCATCTTAGCAACATAGTCCATTAGTCCAGAATATTGTTCTACACGTAGTTTATCTTGTTGATATTTTATAAAGTTTAAATTATTGGCCTCAACTTGCAAATAGGAATCAATAATCCATTGTTGTGTTAGTTTTCCACCACATAAAATTGGATTAAATGTATTTCAAATGGCAATTTGAGCTACTTTAAAGTCAAGCATAGAAACATTATTTCAGATTCTGTCTTTAGCATTTGGGTAACTGGGAAGTGTTAATTTTGGTTGCCAACCTGCTTCTCCCTGTGGGAAAAAATGGGATATGTCATTGGATCTAAATTTGGACTTAAGATACTCATATTAATGAATGGTTGCTCCTCATTTCTGGGATATATTCTAATGTCTCTTTGAAATGGTGGTTCTCCTTCATCATTTTGAAACACCATTGCAACCTCATTTGATGTTGGCACGTTATAACGGCGTTTGTCAATATGTCTATCTCTTTTAAGCACCATATTGACCTTTGGGATTGGTAACTGATGTCTTTGTGCATGAAGTTGTTGTTCATTTTCTACATCTGCCAATTTTTTATAAGCTTGAGTGTAGGGGTTTTTGGCCATAATTTTATCTAGCGCTAACAGCGGGTAAGCATTTTTTATTTTCTTGCAGCTGCATACGTTGGTTAACAGCTTCCATTGTATCTAGGACATATAGTTGAGCAAATTTTCTTTGCTCTCCTTCCTCTGGATGTAAATGGGAAGTACAATGATACATTTGGCCTTGGTCTTTAAATCAGTAAGGACCATGTCCTGGTACATTAGCAGCTAATGTTGCCCCCATAGATGCAAAGGATATGGCACTATTGTAGGATCTTATGTTTGTCTTAAACTTTTTGTAGTTTGGAAAAGTAGGTTCAGTCATAATATTTTGTAAATAGATAGGAAATTCTTTCCTTTCTGGAAGTTTGAACTTGCCTTTTTGCCCATCCCTGGGTCTCTCCTGTCTAAAATAATAAGCCTCACAAAACTGACATTGTGTATTCATGTCCCCACAATTATGAACCTCTACTGCTAAATACTTGAGATAAGGACAATTTGCAAAGCATATATCAGTTTGATTTTCAAATTCATCAGGTGAAATGTCATGTTTCAGGAACAGGTTCCCAATGCTTTGTTTTTTTGGTGACTTTTTTTGGTATATGTTTTATTGGTTTAGGTAAAATGTCATGTAATGTTTCAGGAACAGGTTCTAAATACTTTATTTGCTTAGTAGCTTTTTTTGGCGTATTTTTAATTTTTGCAGCTCATAGTCTTTTGCTTGCAAGTCTTTTGCGTTCCTTTTCTCGTCGAATTTCTGTCTCCTCTGGTGTCTGCTGGTCGGCCCATCTCTCTTGTCTTTCTCTAGTTTGACTTCTTTTCTTGTTTGCTCTCGTTAGTAGCCATGTTAATCTGTAAAAGAAAATAATATATAATTAGTTTAGTTTGAGATGTTAAGTTTGTTTTTTACATTTTTTATTATCAACTGTCTGTTTATATGTGCTTGTAGTTTATTGTAGTGGTACTTTCTTTGTATTGTTAAATAAGTGTATTTTATTTTTCTGGTCTTACTTTGTCATAGGTTGTAATTTTTGCCTTACATGAATAGCACACTCAAGGTAATTACACTATACCTTCTTCTACATGTAGTAGGTGTCTAGTGTTAATTAAAATGTATATTTTTGTTGTTTTGGCAATTTATTTTTTTGTTGTACTTTTAACTTACAGGCATAGTAGAGGGCAAAAATTAGTCTTTGTAATTTTTACTACAGGGGATTGTCATAATAGTATTTTGTTATTTTATTTAAAGGCTTATATGTTCAGGCAATGACATTTTTCAATTTTTTCTTGGGGTGTTAGTATTATTTGTTGTAATATTCTATTTTATGTGTGTGTTTAGGTTTTATGCTTAATATATTGTACATTACAACTGGTAATTGAGAATGATAAATCATATGCAGTGTGTGTTTGCACACTTTTGTGGACTATGCTGTTTTCTTTTTTTGTGTAGATTGAAGTTTGGGTTTAATGTTAAACATTGTTGTCCGTAAAAGACAAATAATAGGTAAATGACAAATATGTCACTAATATTTTGGTAAAGGTTATAATTATTCGGTGTTATTGTTTTTTTTTATTTTTTTTTCTGTTGTCATGTATGCAGAGCAAACATGTTTATTTGGTTTTCTCTTTTTTTACTTGTTACTGTACCTTGGTTGAAGTGTGATTTCAAGCAGAATCTTTGTTGGTCTGCTGTTGAAAGTCTTTGTCCGATGCTCTTCACACAGTGTCTGTTGTAAAAGAAAAATTTAAATGTTATTTGATTTGAATGTATTTGTAATGAATAGCATATTTCATTGTTTTGCTCTATTGTATCTGTTATGGTGAATTTTTCTGCTATGCTGTTTTTTGTGCAACCTTTTAAAAATACTTTAATTATATTTGTATATTCCAGTTATTTTTTGTTTACTGTAATTATTAATGTTTTTCTTCTTTTGGATATGATGGCAATGTTTTTAGCATTATCCTGTTTTGTGTCCACCACTTTTGGTATGCTTATTTAGGCTTCTTTGGAAGGCTTATAGCTTCTTAAACAGTAAAGAATAATATTAATTTACTTTTCTATGTGTTTGTGTAATTTTTGGTACAATCCTATTTTGTGTCTACCATATGTTGCATACTTTATTTGCTTAATTAGTCTTTATTATGATAAAATGTTTTTGTACAGTGAAAATGAATGTTTTTGGTTGCTTCATTTGGCTTGTGTGTGATGGTTGGAGGTTATTTTACAGTAAAGAGGAGGAATACTTTTGTTTTATGTATGTTGCTAATGTTTCAGATTCTATCTGTTTTGTGGCCACCTTTTTATTTTTTTGGTTTCTGTGAAACTGTCTGTCTTCCTAAATTGTATAGGTCTTTGTGACGTTTGTTGAACAGTTTTTTGTTCTTTATTCAATTTATATGTATTTTTTATTTTTATTTTACTTGAAATTGTTATATTGGCGGCCATTAAACATATATTTGTTCCTTTATTTTTTCTACTTGTTATACTATACCTTGATTGAAGTGTTGTTCTTGTCCGAATGACAGAGGGTCCCCTCCTGCCAATCTTAATCCTCCAGTTTTCTTGTAGTGTCTGTTTGAAAAAGAAAGTGAAATGGTTAATTGTATATTTCTTCTTTTTGATTTAGCAAAGCATGGTCTTTTTCAGCATGTAATGTATTTTTCTATCTTACCTCTCCTTCTTTCTTTGTGTTCTTTAAAAGGGATTCTCTTTGACAGTGCAAATTCTTGAGTGAAGCTGTTGATGCAGAGTCTGAACACTAAAAAAAAAGGGCAAAGATTCAGCTTTAGGTTCCATATGTCTTAGTGTCATATTATTTTTTGCTATGAGTTGCAGTAAATTAATGTCATTTAAATATACTTGTTTAATTAGTTTTGGTTAAGATTAGTTTGTTGTAGGGCCTATACACATAAATGTGCATGTGACATGTCACTATACATGAATCACATTTTCATAGTTAAAGTAGTTTTTTTGTCTTCCTGTCTTAGAGGTAAGCTATAATATATTACATTTTATTACTCAGTTTTAATTTGCACAGTGTAAAGTAGGAAATTAGGAAACAATTCTCTTCTCAAGTAACAGCAGCAGTTAACTATACAGTCACTCCGTTCATCACCTGAGTAGAAATGTAGATTTTTCTGGAAAGTAGGCAGTATTTATAAACTTTCAGGTGCCTCAGACCATTAGAACCCAATACGCATGCGCTATTTGCGTTCCAGCTTACAATTTGCATTCCATCCGCCATTTTATGCGTAGTAGTTTTCAAAATGGTGGTTAATATCAGTGTGGTACGTGCCGCATAGTATGTGTTTCAGTTTTGCGAGTCACTGTACTATTGTTGCGTCTGTAGCCTCGTTTTCGTTTTGTTCGGCGGCCATTTTTTCTCTCGCTTAGGTGATTTTCGGCACTTTAAACTCATTTTTTTTACTTAAATGGACGTGTAAATGAACTTTTTGAGATGCCGGATGCCCCCCCCCCCCCCCTTGCTGTAAATAAGCTTTTTATGTCTTCATGCGCACCGTTTTCGGCCGTTTTTTGCGTGTTGGGAATGGGTCGTATCTCGGCCGTATTTTTTTGCGAGGGACGCAGTTGTTTTTTTTCTAAGTCGTGCGTGTGTGTGTGTTAACCGCGTGTGAGGCGCCTTTGAGGCCATACCTCCGCAAATGCATTTGCGGACAAACACAGTCGACGTTGGATCCTCCACCACCACAAATGCGGCCCCTCGCTTCGCGATTTGATGCGCGAGCCCCCAAGGATTAGCAACAACTCGTATGCTCACAACTATATATGAGATAACTTAATGTCAACTTAACAGTGACATTTATTTTTTGTCACAATGCAAGAAAAGGAATATTATACCAAATGGACTTAAAATCAAAAATCCACTAAGATCTACACATAACTCAATATATGCTGAAAATGTATGCAGACGCAGAAGTAAAAAACTAAGAAACCACCTAATTCATCAACTTTATACAAAGAAAAATCATCTAAATCACCAAAGAATAAGTCTCCTTCAACAACTAAAGGAGAGCAACATATATGAAGCTGAACATGTAGAAAAAGAAATACAACATATTCACAAGAAACAACAACATGAATTTTTAAAAAATAAAAATAAAAAACTCAGCAGCCTCTTCCAGCAAAACAACATAAAACAGCGAAAGGAAGAGAGAAGAAACAACTCAAATTTAGCCCTAAATTCTACTAACAACACATCTAAAAATCTACCAACTCAAACAAATAGTTTTTCTGAACAATATACAGAACACACAGGAATTATAAATCTCTCAGACCATCAACTATCACAAGCAGAGACCTCTGTTCTCTCCAAAGGATTGTCTTTCTGTCCAGATACAAAACTAGATAAAATACAACTTTACTCGGACATAGAAGAATTCTTCAGGAAATTAAGACTGGCAGAATTTTTCTACAACAAGGGACATACCACAACATCATTAGACTGTAACAAGAAAAAAAAAACATATTTCAACCCACAACCTGGTCATAACATCAAACTGGACAGTAATATAGAAAACTTTCGCCTGAGAACTGCATCCATTATAACAACACAATATAAAAGAGACTTGCACAATCTTACTCTATCAGAAAGAACTGTCATAAAGATTTTAAAAAACAACCCCAACATCACGCAGACAAAGGAGGTGCAGTTGTTATCATGAAAACTCAGGACTACATAAATGAAGCCAACAAACAACTGTCAGACAACACCTACTACAAGAAATTGAACCAGGACCCTACAGAAAAATATACTCTTCAACTTAAGAAACTTTCCCTAAAAATATACATCAGGAATTAGAACAATTCATCCCCGCCAATCCTACAACTGGGACATTCTACCTACTGCCAAAAATCCACAAATCAGGCAACCCAGGGAGACCAATTGTTACAGGTATGGACACACTGACTGAACAGATATCTGGATTTGTTGAAAACATCCTTAAACCATTAGTTAGTAACAACAGTAGCTATATACAAGACACCACTGAGTTTCTCAACAAACTCAGTCAGATTAAAGACCTACCTGCTAACACACTACTTGTTACCATGGATGTACAGTAATATCCCACACAAGATGGCACTGAGGCATGCTTTAGGTTTCTTTCAACAAACAAGCAAAACAATAAATATGGCCCTGATATTATTGTTAAATAGAATATGTCCTTACCCACAACTATTTTACTTTTAACCAAGATATCTACCTACAGATGATGGGGACTGCCATGGGTACCAAAATGGCTCCACAAAACACAAATCTATTTAAGGCCAATCTAGAAGAAACATTCGTATCTGTATCCATTTACAAACCATACAAATACTACCGTTACATAGATGATCTGTTCATGATCTGGACAGAAGGAGAAAGCAAACTCAGAGACTTTCATAATTCATTCAACACCTTCCATTCATCTATAAAACTTAAAATGGATTTCTCCACAGAACAGGTAAACTTTCTAGACACTACTATATCCATCACCAATGGCACTCTCCACTAATCTATATATAGGAAACCTATAGACAGATGTAATTACCTACACAGCTCCAGTTTCCATCCCTCCCACACCAAACAAGCCATCATCCATAATCAAGCTATTAGATACCATCGGATTTGATCAAACACTGGAGACCGTGATAAAAATGTAAAAACACTGTCTGAATCATTCAAACAAAAGGGTTACAAACCCTGTATTATTACTGAAAAAATAACCACTGACATCAAAATACCCCAAGAACCCCTATTAAACTACAAAACAAAAGAAACTACTTCACGTATACCTCTAGTAACCACATACCATCCAATTTTAGAGAAAATTCGGAAAATAATCAAAGATTTACAAACATTACTTATTGAAGATACTAAATTAAAATATATATTCCCAAAACCTCCCATCCTTGCATTCAAACAACCACCAAACATGAAACAAAAACTTGTCAGCAGAAAATTGTCCAATGAACAACTGAATACAAAAAATGGAACTAAACCTTGTAACAAACGTGCCTGTAATTTATGCCAACACATTTGTAATGATGATACAGCCACACATAACAACAAGACCTATAACATCAAAGGGTCGTATTCATGTATATCATCTAATGTGGTTTATATAATACAATGTGCTTTATGTGACACAGGCTGTTACATTGGAGAAACCGGCAAAAAAATGCATTTAAGAATGAATTTACACAGGCATTCAATAAGAAAGCATAATGAAGACAGTTATTGTAGCCCAGTAGGACACCCTTTTCGCCAGAATGATCACTCCATCCAAAACTTAAAAGTCAAAATACTCAGAGGAAAATTTTAAAGCATCCAAGAGAGAAAAGCATTTGAAATAAAGATGATCACGTTCTCACAGTACTTAATATGGACTTGGGTTTTCTAACACATTATCAGAATTTCATGTGATTTTTTCCCCTCTTATACCATTACAGACTTAGCACTCTTAATGAAGGGTTTCTCCAACAGGAAAGATATCACTGGGGACTACAGTGATCTGCTTTTTCATGTATATGTGTATATATGTTTCCTTTGCTATGTTGTGTTTATTCCCCATATATGTATTTACCTGATGATGTCAGATGCTGTCTCCACTCTATCTGCATCTGCTGTTATTATTCAAACTGAGTGTTCCATCTCATGTAGTATTGCTAGAGACAATAAAGAGAGGTTAAGCCTCTCGAAAGCTTGTCATTATAAATAAGACATTTGTCCAATACAAAAGTTATCAAAATATATTGCAATACTCATTATTAATATATATATATATTGTGACAGGCTGGCTGCCACTTCCAGGGTCAATGCCCTGTTGACCATCTCTGTTATGAAGTATCTCAGGAGGCGTTGTAGCTTTAAGGAGCTTTACTGGAAACTTTGTCAGCAGGTACAAACAAAAAGAATACAAAACAAAGCCTAGCTTTCCTTGAAGCACTAACTAAACAGAAATAGCAGTTTTCCTCACTAGCATCAACTAATGCAAAAATAAAGCATTCATGTGTACAGGCCTGTAAGTTTTCTGCTGCAAAAGTCTGTGGGTTTGCTTCAGCATGCAGCGCTGTCTCTCCTGGCTCTCAGTCCAGACTGAACCCACCCTGCTGAGGGCTCAGTAGTCCTTTTAAAGGTATGAGAAAGATGATAGATTTCCTTAATACAAGGGATTTAGTTGTGATGAAGAGGTTTGATTAAATGGGTTTAAGACAAAACAAGAGACACTCATAACACAAGAGACATATTATTTGTAAATAATCACAGTTATATGGGTTTAAGATAAAATAAGATACACATACACATAAAATATAATTTAATAGATTGAGGGGATAAATAAACCCACTCTCTACATATCGAAGTAATAGATAAAAAAATAAAAAGTAAAAAAGGGAATAGGGAAAGGGAAAAAAAGAAATAAAAGTAGAATTTAGTAATAAGGCGTAAAAGTATAATATATAGCACAAAATTTAAGCGAAAATATATAAATTTTGGATTAGATAAAAACTAGGATTAGATACACTCACTATGCGTGAACCCTCCTAATTAAATCCCTCTCGAATGAAAAATATAATGAAAAATATAATCAATATTATATAATAATATCAGAAAATCTAAATAATATAAAAAATGGTTATATATACAGAGAATTATTAGTAATATCTATAAAATACATGGTAGTAAATTTAACTACTCTATTGGATCCTTTTTTCTCCGGACAACTAGAAGGCAGTAAATATAGATCTACTTTTAGCTGGAAAGTCAACATTTCGAATAAATCAACTTGACAGCATAGAAAGTGAGCTATGCTTAAACAAAATAGACAAAGTTATAGTTCATAGTTAAGAAGGCTCTCCTTCTTGGCTGTCCGGGGAGTAAAGGTCTCCTCTTAGGGAAGTGTGAAATGAAGTATTATATATACCTTTGCTCCTGAAGTTTTATGTATTAGATCTGTACCATAGACCCTATCCCCTCGCTCAGAAATAGGGCGATACATTTTCACTTCCCAAAATCTAATTCGCCTTTCTATATATCAGCTGACATCCGTTTAGTTTGCAGCTGTTTTTTTAGGATCTGTATGTTTGTTTTTTGTGTCCTTTTTATTTATTTTTATTTTTTTGTTTGTCTTTTGGGGGAATTTCGAGCCATGGAGACACCCAGGGAATATCACATACATATTCTTTGGTACCTTTTTAATAAAGTAAAATGCAAATAAAAATAATTTCACATAATGTGAATGGTCTCAATTCTCCAACAAAAAGAATAACGGCATTTCTAGAGTATAATAAATTAAACGCTGAAATCCTATGCTTGCAAGAAACACACCTAAAACAGGAAAATTTAAAATATATGAATAATACAAAATTCTTAACTAGAGTAGATTCTACCTTTAAGAATAAATCAAAAGGGGTCTCTATTTTTTTTTTAAATAATCTAAAAATTTTGGAAGAAAGTAGTAAGATTGACCCAGAAGGTAGATATATAATATGGACCGGAAAGATTGATGGGTTCTTAACAACACTGGTTAATGCTTATCTACCAAATAAAGGACAAATAAGATTTCTTAAAAACCTTCTCAAAGAGATTAATAAAATTAAAGGAGGCCTGTTAATAGTATGTGGCGACTTTAATATGATATTGGATGATAAGTTAGATAAACAAATAGCTGGGTCAAATAAATGTGTATCCCATATAAACCATCTTTCTAAAGCTTTCTGTAAAGTAAAAGAGAATAATAACTTGATAGACCCATGGAGGATCTTACACCCAGGTGTACGTGAATATACTCATTTTTCACATCGACATAATTCATTTTCTAGAATTGACTATATACTAACGGATCTTCCAACTTTAAAAGTAATTAAAAAGATAAACATTCGACCTACCCCGTGAGCAGATCATTATTTAAACAAATTAGTTATACAAGATCAGAATTTAAATAATAGGGGGGAAAAAGTTAGCTGGAGGATGGATCCTTGGCTCCTAAAAAATGAAGAATTTGTTACATATTTAAAAAAGGAAACAATAGAATTTTTAAAAATTAATAAGATGTCCGTTAATTCGGATATAACCCTATGGTGTGCGTATAAAGCATATATTAGGGGTATATTCATCTCAAAATCGACTGAAATGCAAAGGTTAAGAGGCAAATCGTTAAGGACACTTTATCTAGAATTAAATAGGATGAAAGACATTTTCAGAGTGACACCAAATAAAGAGAATAGCAAGGCAATAAAAGACATAAATACCAAAATACAAAAAATCCTTCAATTACAATCAGATAAAATAATATGGAAATTTCAGCGGACACAATTTCTTGAAGGGGGTAAATCAGGTAAATTCCTGGCCAATAAATTGAAGAAACAGTATATTAAAAATAATATTGTAAAAATTCTAGATCTAAACAATGTTCCGCAATCTCATCCAGATAAGATAGGAGCGGTATTCCAGGAATATTATAGCAATTTATAAAATTTAGAGAAAGATCATCAAGTAGATAAACCAGGAATAAAAGAGATTAAACAATGCCTGAATAAGATAAAGCTTCCCAAAGTATCGGAAAAACAACTTAGCTACCTAAATAAACAAATAGAAAGTGTAGAGATAATGGAAATTGTGTCTAAAATTAAAAAAAAAAAAACTCCAAATCAGGAAATTATTGAATGATTGGAGATCCCTGCATTTATCATGGATAATTAGAATAAATGCAGTAAATATGAGTCTAATCCCTAAAATTACCTATATTATGAGGTGCCTTCCAGGCAAAATACCGGCTTATTATATCAAAATTATTCAAGAAACATTAGACGACTTTATATATCAGGGGAAAAAACCAAGAGTGAAGAAAACCATAATATGTAAGAAATTTGAGAAAGGGGGATTAAGCTCCCCTTCTATTAAAGATTTAAACGTAAAAATTATACTTACACAAGTGGCGGGATATAATTAAGTACAAAATACCCCAAGATGGTTAAAAATAGAAGAGGCCCTATGGGGAGAATCATCTATAAAAAATATATTATGGACGGCTAAGTATAAAAAGAAAAGAAATTCAGATTTATCCCCTAATATCCAAAACATTATTAATGTATGGCATAAAAATAAAACCAAATTATCATTAGTACGATCTCCTTCTCTAGCAGCACCAATAGATTTTATTAATAACAACTCGAACGGATCAATTTTGTCACTATTAAAATCACATAACATCAGAAATGTGGGGGACCTATATGATAAAGGTAGTCTAGTGGAGCTAAAAAGAATTAAAGAGAAATTCAATATAGACAAGTTAGCGTGGTTAGATTATGTATGCTTAAAGAGGAATCTTAAATTGTCAGGATATAAGACTACTAACATGAACAAAATGTGGATAATGGAGGAATATTTACTTAAGGGTGAATCGTCTCATATAATCTCTAAATTTAGTAATATAATTGATGAAAATACCCCCTTGGATAAAAGCCTGGGAATACTAGCCTGGGAAGATGATATGAAAACTACAATTTTAGAAGACTGGATTAAAATATTCAATACTGTTAAGAACTCATCAATCAATTCCTCATATAACGTAATGATGGTAAAACTAATCCATAGATTGTACTATGTTCCTAATAAATAAATAAAAATATATAGTAATTTAGATGGCCTATGCTGGAAACAATGTGGACTACCAGGCACAACCCTCCACATGTGGTGGGACTGCAAAAAAATAAAAAAAAATTCTGGATGAGATTAAATCAAGAATTATCTACTCTTGTTGGCAAAACAATTATCTGTAATCCTCTAGAATTTATTTTACATATGCAATTGGAAAGATTTCCTTTAGGGGAAAGATATGTAATATCACACATATGCCTTGTTGCTAAATGGTTACTTTTGAAATACTGGAAACAACCACAGGTACCTTCCTGGAAAGAATTAGAGAACGCTGTCTCAAATAATAATAGGGAGATGATAAAAATAGAATCGTCCGATAATGTGTGGGACAAAACTCCTAAAGCCACGCATTTGATAAAATGGCAGCTTTGGGACCAATATTTGCTATCAAGCTAGAGAGTTGGTGGATGTTGGTGTTTTCCTGGTAATGTCTCCATGACTTCTTCCCTTTTCTTTTTTTTTTCTTTCTTTTTTGTTGGTGTCTGTGCAGATCTTAGTAATATAATTAGAAGTAGGTTGGGATAACAAGATTCTGCACTTGTAATGTTTATGTTTTTTTGTTATTCGTCTCTGTATATTGCAAACATATTGTTATATTCGTCTTATTTCTCTTTTTTCTGTATAAAGACGTATTTATATGAATAAACTTTCTAAAATAAAAAAAAAGGTAGGAAGAAAAAAAAAAAAAAAAGGAGTCCTTTTAAAGGCAGAATGCAGCTGGGCTTGATTAGTCTGTTGCAGGAGGCTTAACTCTTTCACTCCCATGGGGAAAAAGGGCTCTGGTAAGTTTTCTACTTACATACACCCCTTGTATGATTCTATTACAATATATATATACTAGCGTATTGCCCGTCAAAAAATGACGGCAATGAGATGTGTATGTTTGGAAAGTTGTTTAGTTATTAATATATATATGGAATTGTAAGGTAGCTAATGTTGTTTTGTGTGTACTACTGAAATACTGAAATATAGAATTCAAATTAATAAATGAATATACTTTACCTATTTTTATGCATTGTGTTGAAGAGCTGGCAATCTGTGTTGATGTTGCTGCAGCATTAGTGGTGTGGAGGTGCTATGTAAGCGTGTACTTCCGCATTATCGTAAAATGGCGGGTAATGTGTGGTATGCGTCTTAGCGGATTATCCGTACAAGTTTTCCGTGGTTATAGTGCTGTAGCCTCGTCTTCGTTTTGTTTGTCCGACATTTTTTCTGTCACTTCGAGAATTTTTTAGTGTCTAAACTCTTTTATTTTGAGCTAAATGAAGGTGTAACTTTGTTTTTTGAGGTCGTGGATGCTCCCTCTTGCTGTCGTTAAGCTTTTTATGTATGTGCTGTGTGGATTTATTGTGTTTGTATTTTTTTTCATGTTCGCGAGTTGCGGCCGTATTTTTTTGCTATGGTTTAACGGCTCGCCTCGCTATGCGAGGCTCGCCTGCAAAGAGCGCTTGCAGTGCTTATTCCCAAAGTGCTAGGGCGCTCATCGCTAAGCCCGCTAAAGTACTACGGTTTAACAGTAAATATGGTAAAACGGTCAATAGAGATTAAATGTTGTGAAATTTGTTTGCTACACAAAATGACTCAACTACATTTGTCCCTTTTTTTTTTTTTTAACTAAATACACATTTTTTTTTAAAACTTTTTATTTTTTTAACTTTCAACTTATATTTCATCAAATGCGTTGTTTTAGGCGGGAAATCCGATGTGGCGCGAGACAAAGGCGGTAAATCTGTGTTAATGCGTAAATCTGTAATAGCGTTTCGTAAAATGTACTCGCTACTGTCTTTCTTTTTTTACTCATTGTGCGGTTATTGCGCATCCTTTGTCTCATTGTTTTTCGAGCACATACGTCTGTGGCTGTGTTTTACGCAGTTCGTAGTAGTATAGCCTCGTTTTCATTTTTTTCGGCGGACATTTTTTCTCGCTTAGCCGTTTTTTGATCTTTGTAACTCATCTAAATCGATGTAAATTGGAGTTCCAACTCACTCCCAGACGTCCTGCCTATTTTTTAGTGTGTATTTAGTGTTTTTTTAATTGTTTTGGTTCCGCCGCTTATCTCTTAATTTTTTTAATCTCGTATTTTTTTTCTAAGTCCTGCATCTTGTGTAAAAAAGTGCTACGGCGAGGCGAGCCTACAATGAGCGCCTGTGGCGCTCATTGCCAAAGTGCTACAGTTTAATATATATATATATATATATAGATTAATAATTACTAAATTACTATATATATATACTGTATATATATATATATATATATCACATATATAGTTGTGAGCATGCGAGCAGCTGCCAACGCTGCAAGGTCACGCAGTGAGCCTGAGGCCCTTGCAAAGCGAGGGCGGCAGTTGCTGGTAAGGAGCGGCAAAGGCGCTCTTTGCCAGCAACTAAGATGGAGGCTCTACTGCCTCACATGCGGTTTACAAACCCCCACACCAGCGACACTACCACGGACTTACACTAAAAAAATACGAGACGCAAAAATACAACCTTAACGGAAAAAATACGACATTAACGGCAGAACCGCGAGCATAAAAAAACATTAAAAACACAATAAACACCCTAAAAAAAAACATAAAAAGCTTACCCACAGCAAGGGGGGGGCACCCAGGACCTCTGAAAGTGAAGTTACACCTCCATTTAAGTCCAAATTCCCGAGTTCAGACACACGAAAAAACGAGGCTCAAAGACCCAGGACCGCCCAGCCACGTACAACTTAGCCAAAACGGGATCCGAGATATGCCCCACGGGATCCGAAATAAGCTCGGAGACCCGCATTAACCCCACATTAACCATCGCAGTGGTGGTGTCGATCGCACGTGATCGGACACCCCGGCTGCAATGAAAATTCTAAATTCCCGCGTTACGGGTCGTTAAAGGACCGTAAAGGTCCTTAAAGGACCCGTTATAAAAATAAAATATGAAATAATGAAAGGCGCATAAACACTTCATTAACCCCCTAACTCATAAGGGTCCATATAGAACCCCAAAAGCCCTTCATTAACCCTGTCACTCATGGGGGTCAATACAGAACCCCATAAGCACTTAATTAACCCCCTCACTCATGGGGGTCAATACAGACTCCCATAAGCCCTTCATTAACCCTGTCACTCATGGGGGTCAATACAGACCCCCATAAGCACTTCATTAACCCGCTCACTCATGGGGGTCAATACAGACTCCCATAAGCCCTTCATTAACCCTGTCACTCATGGGGGTCAATACAGACCCCCATAAGCCCTTCATTAACCCCTTCACTCATGGGGGTCAATATAGACCCCCATAAGCCCTTCATTAACCCTTTCACTCATGGGGGTCAATACAGACCCCCATAAGCATTTAATTAACCCCCTCACTCATGGGGGTCAATACACACCCCCATAAGAACTTCATTAACCCCCTCACTCATGGGGGTCAATACAGACACCCATAAGCCCTTCATTAACCCTGTTACTCATGGGAATCAATACAGACCCCCATAAGCACTTCATTAACCCCCTCACTCATGGGGGTCACTATAGACCCCCATAAGCCCTTCATTAACCCTATCACTCATAGGGGTCAATACAGACCCCCATAAGCATTACATTAACCCCCTCACTCATGGGGGTCAATACAGACCCCCATAAGCCCTTCATTAACCCCATCACTCATGGGGGTCAATATAGACCCCCATAAGCCCTTCATTAACCCTTTCAGTCATGGGGGTCAATACAGACCCCCATAAGCACTTAATTAACCCCCTCACTCATGGGGGTCAATACACACCCCCATAAGAACTTCATTAACCCCCTCACTCATGGGGGTCAATACAGACACCCATAAGCCCTTCATTAACCCTGTCACTCATGGGGGTCAATACAGGCCGCCATAAGCACTTCATTAACCCCCTCACTCATGGGGGTCAATATAGACACCCATAAGCCCTTCATTAACCCTGTCACTCATGGGGGTCAATACAGACCCCATAAGCATTACATTAACCCCCTCACTCATGGGGGTCAATACAGACCCCCATAAGCCCTTAATTAACCCTGTCACTCATGGAGGTCAATACAGACCCCCATAAGCCCTTTATTAACCCTGTCACTCATGGGGGTCAATATAGACCCATTAAGCCCTTAATTAACCGTGTTACTCATGGGGGTCAATACAGACCCTTATAAGCCCTTCATTAACCCTGTCACTCATAGGGGTCAATATAGACCCCCATAAGCCCTTAATTAACCGTGTTACTCATGGGGGTCAATACAGACACACATAAGCCCTTCATTAACCCTGACACTCATGGGGGTCAATATAGACCCCCATAAGCCCTTCATTAACCTCGTCACTCATGGGGGTCCATATAGACCCCCATAAACCCTTCATTAACCCAGTCACTCAGGGGGGTCAATACAGACCCCCATAAGCATTACATTAACCCCCTCACTCATGGGGGTCAATACAGACCCCCATATACCCCTAATTAACACCCTCACTCATGGGGGTCAATACAGACTCCCATAAACCCTTCATTAACCCTGTCACTCATGGGGGTCAATATAGACCACCAAAGGCCTTCATTAACCCTGTCACTCATGAGTGTTAATATAGACCCCCATAGGCACTTAATTAACACCCTCACTCATGAAGGGCAATACAGACCCCCATAAAACCCTAATTAACCCTGTCACTCATGGGGGTCAATACAGACCACCATAATACATATAATTAACCCTGTCACTCATGGGGGTCAATAAAGACCCACATAAGCCCATAAATAACCCTGGCACTCATAGGGGTCAATAAACCCTTAATTAAACCGTCACTCAGGAGGGTCATTACAGCCCCCCCATAAGCACTTAATTAACCCCCTCACTCATGGGGGTCAAACACACACAATACAAATACATACAATGAAAATAAAATGAGTATACAATACACCCCTATCTAATATAAAATAAATACTATCTATCTAATATACATCCCCCAATCTATCTAAATAAATACCATAATCTAATATACATGCTATCTATATAATATACATCACACCATCTATGTAATATACATTTAATACTATCTATCTAATATAGATCCTATCTATCTAATATACATCCCCCAATCTATCTAAATAAATACCACAATCTAATATACAATACATGCTATGCTATCTATATAAAACACATATCCCTAGCTAACATACAATAAATGCTATCTAAATAATATAAAAAAATATACTAATTATAAGCTGAAATAAAATAATTAAGACCACTTACCTTTGCAGATGTCTCTTCAGATCAGCCACATAGGGAAAATAAAAAATAAAAAATTAGTGCAACACATTTACAGTAAATAAATAAACATTCTAAATATTCTACTCACCTTTCCAGCATGTCCCGTCCTTCTTCTCCGGTGCGGCCCCTGTTAAAAAATAACATTACATTAGTACACATACATAAGCATAAAAACGAAATAAAATAAACATAATCTACAATGTACTTACCTCCCCGCGATGTCTCCGGCCTCCTCCTCTTCTGCCCCGCTCTCGAACCGCACTCTAAAAAAAAAAAAAGAAATATAACACACATCCGCATTCGCGGACATCCCCGACTCTAATGAGCCTCCCGGAGACTTTTCCGGAAGAAAATAGGCAATGGCGCCTTCTGATTGGTTGAAAACGCTGTCTATCAAATTCACCCAATCAGGAGGCGCCAATCTGTCAGCCAATCAGAAAGGGATACACCCTAAAATCCCACTCTGATTGGATAATACACCTGTCAATCTTTATTTAAACCAATCACAAGGTGCAGATGCCTTCAGCCAATCACAATGCAATACACCCCCACAGGGTGATTGGCTGGAGGCATCTGCACATTCTGATTGGTTGCACTGACAATAGCCAATCACAATGGAATACACCCCCACGTACTGATTGGCTGAAGACATTTTCGCCTTCTCATTGGCTGTTGTCAATGTCAATTAGTATTACAGCCAATGGGAACGCGCAGATGTCTTCAGACAATCACTGCTTAGGGGGGTATCCCATTGTGATTCGCTGATGGCAATAAAGCCTTCAGATTGGTTCAAATAAAGATTGACAGGTGCGTTATCCAATCAGAGTGGGATTTTAGGATGTATCCCTTTCTCATTGGCTAACAATTGGCGTCGTCTCATTGGCTTAATTTGATAGACAGCGTTTTAAGCCAATCAGAAGCCGCCATTGCCAATTTTATTCTGGAACACTCCGTAGGAAGCTCATTAGCGTCTGGGACATCCTCGAGTGCAGATGTGTGTTGTTTTTTTTTACTTTTTTTTTTACAGCGCAGATGCTTCCAGGGCCCATCCGGGGCAGAAGACGAGGAGGCCGGAGACATCGCTGGAAGGTAAGTACAATTTAGATTATGTTTATTTTACTTGGTTTTATGTTTATGTATGTGTACTAATGTTATGTTTTTTTTCAACAGGGCCCGCACCGGAGAACAAGAAACGAAGAAGGACGGGACATGCTGGAAAGGTGAGTAGAATATTTAGAATGTTTATAATGTTTATTTATTTTATGTAAATGTGTTGTAGTAATTTTTTAAATCTTTTTTACCCTAGGTTGATGATCTGAAGAAACATCTCAAAGGTAAGTGGTCTTAATTATTTTATTTTAGCTTAGAATTAGGGTTGCTATATAGAGATAGCATGTACTGTATATTAAATAGATTGGGGGGATGTATAGTACATAGATAGGGGGATGTATATTAGATAGATAGGATGTATTTTAGATAGATAGTATTGTATATTAGATAGGGGGATGTATATTAGATAGGGGTGTATTGTATTGTATTTAATTGTATTGTATTTAATTGTATTGTATGTATTGTATTGTATGTATTCTATGTATTATATGTATTTCCTTTTCAGGTGTGTAATTATTTTTTTTCTGTAGTGGGGGGGGGTTGTAATGTATTTTTTATTTTCTGTAATGTTCCTTTTTTTATTTTTTGTGACAGTTTTTTTTATTTTATGTAATGTAGATTTTTGATTTTTGATGACTTTACTTTTTTTGATTTCTTTAATTACAGTGGAGGGGATGGGGTTATTAGGAGATAGGTAGGTAGTGTAGGTAGGTAGTGTAGGTGTTAATAGGTTAGTGTAGAGGGTGTTTAGTTGCTATTTATTGTTTGGTTGGGGGGGTATAGTGCAGTGTTTATACTTAGTGTCATGATGGTCCTTGAGGACCGTCATGGCACTTATGTGGTTAATGTTGCGTTGTAACAGGCCCATAATGGTCATAATATACCCTTATGGGACTGTTGGGGTTAAATAGAGGCTTATGATGGTCTGGATAGACCCCCATAAGTGACCGGGTGAAAATGGTGTAGTGCTTACACTTTGGGTCATGAGGGTCCTGGATGACCCTCATGACACTTATAGTGTTATTACATGCGTTCATTACTGTCTTAGAGGGGTCTATATAGTTGAGGCACACAGTACACTCACATTGTGTGACAAACCTCATTTATTGACCGTCATTTTTTGAAGGGCAAGTCGCTGGTATATATATATAGATATATATATATATATATGTGTGTGTGTGGTGTTTAGAGATATACATATACTATATTAATCTGTACCTTGCCAATATAGATGAAAGTGTCAGCCAGAGGTGTCAGCCAGAGGTGTCATACATGCACGGTTGTCTGTAATGACTTTAAGGAATTAACAAGAATGATGGTATTCATCTACATTCAAGATTACTATGCAGTAATGTAAACACATATTGAACAGAATAGTTACACTCCTAACTGGTGGTGATGAGCACATCTGTTGACTTTCAGTGTAATGTACTTGTTTTTATGGAAAAACTATAGTATGAACATTAGCCAGGATAACACAAACAGCATTGCTGATAAATAATATTTAATCTGAGCAAAAATAAAAGCAACATACCAACAAATCTGCACAGTGACAAATGATCACAGGTTTGCACAGTATCATGTTGGAGGTGGGTAGGATACAGAGTTCCAGTAACACTAGGATATTGGGACATAGGAACAGAATGCAGGCAATGGGGATGGCATTGATATGGATGCTCAGTTGAGGGGTATTTGCAGTGTATCATCCAACATGAAGCAATATCAGCTATATCATATTATTTAAGATATCATGATAACCATAACATTCAATATTCAAAAACAAGAATACAGAATAAGGAGATATACTCATGGGAATAAGTACCGTAAACTGTAAGCTTGGTGTCCAACGGACACTTTTATGCAACTGTAGAGGTAGAAGTGCTCAATCAGTCAATGTTATAACCCCAATAGGTCAGTTCTCTGGCAATGCTAATCCATACAGTATATATGCATAACTGAAGGTTAATGTAACTTCATAAACAGTTATGTTCCAAGCCTAGAGTTACTCTTCCCCATATGTACAGGGAGGATCACATCAGCATTGAAGAAGAGATCTGGAAGGAAGTATGATGCAGCCTTCACAATAGTCCAAGTAGAGGAGAGAATAGCATGTATAAAGCAATAGGTACATATAAATCTATGTAGAGTATGTGAGCATACACATGCTGTGGATATGCAAAGAACATCAGGTGACATATGTCACATGACATTTGCATTGTAGTCTGCCATTGAAGCTTTACATATATTAGCTCATCAGTATTAAAAATCATATATCACACCTGATGCAACGCATGATCGACTATAGCATATGAACATGCAGTACATGATGCAACGTGACAATAGCATGGTCATGGAGTGTGGGAATGCTCATCATCATTGGTTGTTCTGACTGTGAGGAAGGTGAAAAATCTTTGCAATCTGTAACAAACATACAAGGAACATGTAAATATGAACATTACACATGCTACATGAGCACCTACATCACATACCAATACATGCTGGTCATTGCATACAATTGTCTTCACTGTTCTTTTCATACATGTGAAACAAGCTACTCTTCTAGCAGATGATGAGAAAGGATATATCTGATTACTAATGACAAATCACACCGGTCACACATTAATGCATCATTGGAGAGCAACATGTGGTGTTTTACCTTGGACGTGGTCCCGAGATTATCCACGATGTGATTTGTTCCACCAGGACACGTGCGCTGTGGGTCTTTATTATTTCTGACCACTTATGGCTTATGTATGGAGTGTATTCTGGAAAGGGAAAGATAGGTCTACATTAATGTAGTTATTTATGTGTTATTTATGTGTCCTTCAGCATACTGTACATGCCCATATTATTCTGCAAATACTCACTATGTAGTTTACATTGATGTAGCAGTTGTTATGTTGCTGTACATGTTGTTTTTCCTTGTATAGGTTGTGGAAAGATGAGTTGACACATGGCAGCAGCTCTGTAAGGTTAATATGATGTGATGATTAGTCACAAATTAGCCACTGCAATAATTTTGCCTTGAACATTGATATAAAATGTGATTAATGATCACATATTTTTATCTCATGCAGTACACATATCCTTGTTACATATCTGCAGGGATGCTCCTATTTCAGGATTGATATGAATTGTATTGATTCCTATTTCATGTGGTTTGTCATTATCAGACGATGTGAACACTACTGGTCTCTAGTGTTTTGAGGTATTCGTATACAAATGTGGGGTATATATACATTGACATAGTGGGATATATAAACCACTCCCTTTATCTATGCCATTGATGTTTTGAATTGTCAGTACTTATGATGTGTATGGAAATGTGTGCTTACTTACCTGTATCTGATAGCGTGTCATGAGACATACATCATATCAGGGAACTATCCTCTACTGTGGATTGTTTGATATTCTGTATGACAATGGGGATGGATAAAAGAGTTTTGGAGTTATGCATAATCAAGATACATTATACTTTTTAACCCTCTTGTATCACACCTAAACCCTTAGGTTGTAAGTTTGCGAGTTTTCAATTGTGTGTCCGTGTCTTGGAAACAAGCACTTTGTACATTTGATTATATTCTCAAAAACAGGGCCCTCCATTCTTTATAAGGTGTTAAGTTTGTTTTTTGCCATGTACTAAACCCCTGTACAGCGCTACAGAATATGTTGGCACAATATAAATAAAGATAATAATAATAATACTGTAGTTAGTTCATATTGGGTTTGTAAATACATGTACGTACAGTCTCTCCCAACTATCTCTCTGTACAGTCTCTCTCTCCCCTCTCCCTCTCTCCCTCCCTCTTCTCTCCTGTCTCACCTCACAGCTCCAGACTCCGGGCTCAGTAACTGCTCTGAGCTGGTCTCTGTGCGTGAAACCCGGCAGGGTGAGGAGCCGCAGCACCGCAGGATGCACTGAGATACCCAGTTAGAGAGTGGGTATCTGAGTGGGAGATCTCAATTAGATGCTGTAATGTCTGGGCAGATTGGATTGAGTCCCAGCTTCAATAGGAGGGTGGGTTGACATGATGTAGACCCCACACACCTCTGTTTTAGACACCCCCTCTACACATTAGACACCACACACACTCTGTCCCAATTTATCAGTCCGCTTAGCTCCACACAATGAAGGGTTAATGGAGAGACATTAACAGATGGGCTGGTCAGGTGATAGTGACCCTTTCAATATCTGATACCCTTAGATTTGTAACATTAAGTTTATAAATTGCATGGCTATTTTTCCTTCCCAGATGTATAATTTTACATTTGTTTGTATTAAATATCATCTGCCATTTAATTGCCCATTTCTCTAATTTATGCAAATCCCTTTGGAGGGAAAGTACATCATTTTCTCATTTAATTACCTTGCACAACTTTGTGTCATCAGCAAAAATGGAGACACTACTTTCTAATCCTACCTCTGTCCTTAATAAATATGTTAAAAAAGGAGAGGACCTAATACTGACCCCCGACGAACCCCACTTACCACATTAGTCCAATCGGAGTATGTTCCATTTACAACAACCCTTTGCTTCCTATCTTTTAGCCAACTCTCAATCCATGAGCAGATATTTACTGCAATTCCTGTATCTCTAAGTTTGCACAATAGTCTCCCATGTGGCACTTTATTAAAAGCCTTTACAAAATCTAAAAAGACAACATCCACTGAGTTGCCTTGATCCAAGTTCCTACTAACCTCATAAATCCATGTGTGCTCCTACTTATTATCCTGTTCAAATAAACATATTCTTGTATATTATCCCTTATTAACCCTTCTAAAAGCTTTCCCACTATAGAAGTGAAGCATGCAGGTCTATATTTGCCTGGATTTGCTCTTGCTCCCTTCTTAAATATAGGTATCATTTCTGCTTTTCTTCAGACATCTGGTAAATACCCTGTGTTGAGTGAATCTTGTCAGATTAGATATAATGGTTTGGCTATTACAGAGCGCAATTCCCTCAGTACCCGTGGATGTATTCCCTCAGGACCTGGGGCTTTATTAACATTTATTTTTTCCAACCTCCTTTGGATTTCTTCCTGCGTTAACCAGTTATTCTGTGATGGTAGTGTAGCCCCATTATGTTGCCGTGTCCCAACCACTGGTACCTCCCTTGTATATAACAAAGAAAATAACCTATTTAGCTCATCTGCATTTTCCTGGTCACTAATTATCAGACTGTGTCACATTGTAATGTTCAAATAGCTTCCTTCCTGACCTTCTTCCCATCTATATCCTTAAAAAAAATATTTTAGGGTTAGTCTTACTCTTCTTTACATATAACTTGTCACTTTCTTTTTTAGCCAGTCTAATAGCCCTTTTCCTGCCTTGGTGATTTCCTTGTATTCTTGTAAAGCAGTCTCTGTCCCCTCTTGTTTGTATAATATAAATGCCTATTTTTTACTCTGTATCTTGATCTTTAAATCATTGTTAAGCCATGGTAAAGGATTGTATGTGGCCTTTCTGTGGAGTCTTGAGGAAAGGACTTGTGAAACACTGGTATATGATGTTTATATGATCTATGCCACTTGAGGAGAGGGGCACGTGTTTTATATTGACACTAATGTGGCAATAGCAATGTTGAGCATGACAATCTGATGAACCTCCCTGCTTTTGTATATTTTAAAAGTGGTTTACTGTCTTTTTAAGGGCTAATATGGCACTCTTACATCTTTGTAAGAAGCTTTTGTGGGTCCTATTTATTTGTCAGGGTCCACATTAGAGCCTTTGTGAGTGAGAAATGGTCGATCTTGCAGCCATTTTGATGTTTATGTTTTGCAATTTCATGAGGTAGTGTGTCTTTAATGGCTTCCAGCATCTTGCAGCCTGACTTGTCATATTTGCATATGCATGACAATTCCAACATCTGACAATACAGAGATTCATTTGATTTACGTATTTGATAATTTGGGATTGTAGGCCAAGTCATTTTAATGCCTTACATTGCTTTTTAAAACCTTTAGTTTAGTCACCTGCAGGCCTATAAAAAATGCCAAGCCCGTAAGTGCAATGTGAGCCCCGCAACGTCTGCGGCCTCAAAAATCAATTCTAGTTGGGTATGAGTTACGGCCTTGTCGCTCAAGCCTGTAAGCCTTTGGCTCGCACGCAAGCTGAAAAGGGGACTTACTAGCCGCGATCAGCCTGAAACATTCAATTGCGTAATAATTCAGCACGTCAATGGCCTCTCAGTCAATCACATGGGGGCTTGACAATTTGATTGACAGTGGGAGATTATAAATTTGGTTGATACACACCCATGAGTTGAGTGCGTTGTGAAATTCATTGAAGTTAGCACGCAGTTCCAGGAGCAGTTGGGAGAGTTGTTGTTGTTTGGTGAGAGTAGGAGGTTCAGTCAGGTAGATTACAGTTTTTGCTTTTTTATATTTTATTTAAATTGTATTTATTCATTCAAGACTTACACATATTTACAGACTACACATATTTGCTATACACCTAGACATAGAGATATATAGAGTTAGGACACCCCCTCCCCACCCCCCATTGTATGCCCCCATTTCCCACACCCCATCCCCCAAGACTTAGTAATTACAGATAGTACATGAAAAAAAATTTTGCCACATAAATATTCCAGTAATACTTTGATTGATTTATCCTTCTTTTATTTTGTAGGTGCACTTTTTTTTCCTTGTTTATATTCTATTTCCAGTATTTACAAGAGATACACATATTTACAGGCTATACATATTTGCTATACACATAGGTTAAAGAACACAAATAGAGATATATATATAGTGTAAGGACACACACCACACACCCCCGCCCCTCCATCCCTCGCACCGCATCCCCCAATACTAAATAACATATAGCACATTCACTTTTTTTTCCAACACACATATTACAGCAATACTTTTTTTTTATATATCCTTATAGTATATTATTTTGGAGAATAGTGGCAGTGTGCAGTGGTTGGTGGTGGAAGGAGGCCCGAGAGTCAGGCACAATTAGGAGAGGGACATAGGGGAAGGGGCCTGTTCACAGGGGGGAGAGTGGAAGGTTGGGGAAGGGACAGGCCTCAGGGACAGGTCAGGAAGGCCGGCGTCCCCATACAAAGTTGAGAGGGCAAGGGGCTAGGGGCAGGGCCAGGACACACAACTATTTTCACCAGGAGAATGTGGTCCATCTGAGTTCAATGCGTGGCTGCCCCATCATCCTCGCAGGGGGAGGGAGGTGAAGCCAGGGACTAGGATTCAGGCTTGGAAGGAGGTAGCAGCAGAGGTGGGAGCAGTGGGAACAGTGCCTAGGGATGAGAGGTCCTTGAGGCACTGATTGAATTATATCAGGGTCAAGCTGAGGAGATTGATGTTGAGAGAGGAGGAAGGAATAGTAATGACCTATGAGTGGAAGAGGGTCGCAAGGGACCTCCTGAGACCACTGCCCACTGCTGGAGCTTCAGGCCCAGTGGCCTAGCAGGATCCAGCCTCCATATCAGGTGAATATGGCATATACCAACATGCCACCACATGTGCATCACACACACTACACATGTACAGTACATGATCACCAAAGAGGACACTGACATGTCAGCTCCAGGGAATTAACAAAGGATAGATGGATGCATAATTAAATCCATGGAGCTGATAAACCACTGTCATTCCTGGGCACCACAACAGTATTCAACCAATAGAGAGTCCATGTATTGGTGCGCCCACTGCAGCCGATGCAGTTACAGACTGCAGCCTGAATCAAGATAGTGTTAGGAGCCAAAATCGATCAAGACTATAAACCAAACTATAGATCAAAACTAGCAAATGATAGCTAATCTGAATCGCAACTATGAGAAACATCCATGTTCAAGCCTAGATGTCAGATAGTTAGGAATGAACACATATAAATGTTTTAACCAGCATACTAATGACATGTACCTTTCATTTCTATCTTGCAGCATCCAGGAGAAGGTCTGGGTCCATTGGTGAACCAGAGGCGTGGGCGTTGGCCCCCACCCAGCAGGAGACAGCTCAGTGGGAGGAGGAAATAGGATCTTCAGAGGGCCCTGGCTCTGAGGAGGGGGATGTCATCATGGTGACTTTCCATTTTGCCGGGTCTTCTGAACAGCACCTCCTTCCCCACACAGCAGTGAGCTGTCCTGGCAACCACCTCCATCGGGGACAACACTATCACCACTCCTGGTTCCATCAGGGCCCCAGACCCTCCCCACTCAACCCCCGCCACCTTCTCACCCGACTCTCAACCAGGACCTCCGTCCCCACCACCACCAATGAGCCAGGATGTGCAGGAGGAGATCCTGGCCCTCATGAGGGAACAGCTGAACTGTATATGGAGGATGGGGGCCAGGATCTCTGCCCTGAGGTGCAGGGAGAAGAGGATGCATCATATGATGCAGGAGACATACATGGCTGGCCAGCCCCCCATCATCTACCTCTGAAGCATCCCCCAGGAACCAGCAGCCCAGGCCATTCCTCTCCTTCCACCATGCCTCTGCCACCACCACCCATTGTGCCACCCCTCCCCCCCCCCATTACCACCACCAGCGGAATGTTGTGTCCGGCTGTGGATGATGTGTGCCCTGTGCCCAGGTGGAGAAGGACATAGGAGCTGCGGACATGTTTTTGCCTTCTCAACAGCACCCCTCAGTGACAATCTATTGGTCACAATGTTAACCGAATATATCCTGATTTGGATCTTGGCCTACGTGTGCTCTCACAATCTTAAAGCTATCATATAGCCAGATATCAAAGACATTATTGTTGTTAGCTTCAATGTAGACTAATACGCTATGTTGGAGGACTTGCAAAGTCTCACAATGACCTGTTAAAGACAGCCGCATTAATAAATGCACCAGTGAAGCATGTGATCTTGACCTCAATATCAGTCTGAGAACAGATCCTTTGGTCTGATGTAAGAAACAGTGAATCTGGCTGCTGACCTTTGTGTCATCTTCGTATTAATGGCTATTTGGCCATATTACTCATTATCCAGAGACCTAGCTAATAGTTAGTAATGCTTGCAGATGGGAATCAGGTGAGTTGATATATTGGTACAGTATTTAGCTCTGTACTGTACATGCATTGTGATTAGTTTTTTTATCCTCCTCTGCCTTTTTTTAGTTGGCCACTTCTTTTCAGATTTCTGTTTTTGTCACCACACTGTATGTGTGAAAATGGATTACACAGTCCAGAGGTTGAATCATATGTTTCATTGAGCAGATCTAGACAAGATGTAAGTGATATGCACATTAATGGTTTCTTCAATTAAATGGAGTCATTTCTGATGATGCTTTTTTTTATCAGATTCCGGTTGCAGCGGTGTAGATGTAAACTAATAAGCCCTAGTTAACATGCAATAGATCAACACATATTACAATAATAATAGTCATAACAGCATTAGATGTCATATAATACTAAATCTGAAATCTAATAAGAATTTAAGGGCTACAACACAGGCCAAGTCCAATTAGTGATACTGAGGAGTAGGAACATTCCCCTGAGGGCCTACCAGGATTATGACAGGTGACACTGGAGTGGGTTGCCAGTTCCTTCTCCATTGAACTGTGATTTGTCTGACCTCTCTGCTATGATGTACCCACCTACACTGGTCCTACATGGTATAGCTCAGAGCTTCATTTAGGTACACAAGGCCCTTCACATCCCCACTTGCATATGTGTGTATGCAGCATATGTGGGTATGCAAATACTTGAAATATAATCACCAAACAATAAATATACATTTTTAAAATATATATTTCCTATCATATGTTGTAATGGTCATGCACATGCCAATATGAAAAACCAGGCTGCAACATGCAGAACATAATTAAAGCCACACTACCTGATTAAATAGCAACACAAAAACATAAAAACATGAAACTGATGCCATATTAACCCTTTCTCACAGAGGTTCTAATGTGGACCCTGAAATATAAATATAATTGCATATATATCTCGGTCATCAAATCTACATTGGGAAAACAAATAGTGTCCAAATTACAGAGTCGCAGAGAGTCGGACACGACTGCAGGACTGAACAACAAATAATAAGATGTTCCTCGGGTACATATTGGCGGTGAAATGTGTCCACTATTTGTGTTCCCATATATAGATGTGATGAGTGAGATGTATATGCAATTCTTTTGATGTTTTAGGGGCCACATTAGAGCCTCTGTGATCGACAAAGGGTTAATATGGTATGAGTGTTATGTTTTTGTATTGCTATTTAATCAGGTAGTGTGTCTTTAATAGCTTTCTTCATGTTGGAGCTTGGCTTTTCATATTGGCATGTTCATGACCATTCCAACATATGATAATAAATATTTTTTTATGCATATTTTTGATTGGTGTATTATTGTGCAAGTTATTGTAATGCCTTTCCATGCTTTCCCTATTTTGCACTGGTGTGTTTATATTGCCCTTTACAGTGTTCAAAAGTAGTTTTAAAGTAGTCAGTAAACCCTTTGCGAGTCCTATTTGGAGCTTGTAATGTTTCTGCCTCCATTTGTGACTTATGGGTTTGCCCGCCATGGCGTCATTTAAAAATCGTTGCAAGTCATTAGCTTTTTGGGAACATACTGGTTACGGGCTTGAGAGATCAAAGGCCGCAAAGTTCAACGTACCCCGTCCCGTAGGCATTTTTCGGCCATCCTGCGGCTTAACCTGCAAGTCGTCTGCGGGGACGTTTACTGGGCTAATTTAATAGCCTTAAGTCGTGAGGGCTACATTATGGGCTACGTTTTAACACGTAGCACAGATTTAATTAGGCTATATATATATATTAAAAAAACTAATTCTAAGATCAATTCAAAGATACTCATTCACATCAAACCAGAGGTACTCATTTTTTTCACACCAGTTGAGAGGTGTTCATTTATTACTGCAAGTCAAAGGTACTCATTCCCCACCTGCTATTCTTACAAATATACAGTATCTCACAAAAGTGCGTACACCCCTCACATTTTTGTACATTTTTTTATTATATCTTTTGTGTGACAACACTGAAGAAATGCCCCTCTGCTACAAAGTAAAGTAGTAAGTGTACGGCCTGTATAACAGTGTAAATTTGCTGTCCCCTCAAAATAACTCAACACACAGCCATTAATGTCTAAACCATTGGCAACAAAAGTGAGTATACCCCTAAGTGGAAATGTCCAAATTGGGCCCAAAGTGTCAACATTTTTTGTGGCCACCATTATTTTCCAGCACAGCCTTAACCCTCATGAGCATGGAGTTCACCAGAGCTTCACAGGTTGCCACTTTAGTCCTCTTCCACTCCTCCATAATGACATCACAGAGCTGGTGGATGTTAGAGACCTTGCACTCCCCCACCTTACATTTGAGGATGTCCCACAGATACTCAATAGGGTTTAGGTCTGGAGACATGATTGGCCAGTCCATCACCTTTCCCTTCAGCATCTTTAGCAAGGCAGTGGTCATCTTGGAGGTGTGTTTGGGGTCATTATCATGTTGGAATACTGCCCTGCGGCCCAGTCTCTGAAGGGAGGGGATCATACTGTGCTTCAGTATGTCATGGTGCATGTTGGCATTCATGGTTCCCTCAATGAACTGTAGCACCCCAGTGCTGACAGCACTCATGCATGCCCAGACCATGACACTCCCACCACCAAAGGTATACATCTATACTGAGGAAAGGTCGTTTAAATAATCCCTAAATGACAGATAAATGGATACTCTGACATACTGAAGCAGAGCATGGTCCCCTCCTTTCGGAGACTGGGCCGCACGGCAGTATACCAACATGATAAATACCTCAAACACACCTCCACGTTGACCACTGCCTTGCTAAAGGTGCTAAAGGTAGAGGTGATGGACTGGCCAAGCATGTCACCCCACATAAACCCTATTGAGCATCTGCGGGGCATCCTCAAACGGAAGGTGGGGGAGTGCAAGGTCTCTAACATCCACCAGCTCCGTGATGTCATCATGGAGGAGTGGAAGAGGACCGCAGTGGCAACCCTTTGGTGAACTCCATGCCCATGAGGGTTAAGGCCGTGATGGAATAAAATGGTGGCCACACAAACTATTGACAATTTGGGCCCAATGTGGACATTTCCACTTAGGGGTTTACTCACTTTTGTTGCCAACGGTTTAGACATTAATGGCTGTGTGTTGAGTTATTTTGAGGGGACAGCAAATGTACACTGTTATACAGGCTGTACACTTACTACATTACATTGTAGCAGAGGGGCATGTCTTCAGTGTTGTCACATGAAAAGATATAATAAAATATTTACAAATATGTGAGGGATGTACTCAATTTTGCGAGACACTGTATTTATTACCTATAACTTTCTCAGGTTCCAAGATCTTATACTCACATGAGGTATTTTATACTCCATAAATAAAATTACCTTACTCCACATGCATGCCTCATCAAGTAATCATATATTTTTCATAATTGTATAATGCTACACTAACTTTAAGTTATTAATTACATTTTGTTTGCTTTTTTTTGTACATTCATATACTTTCAAGGAAGTGATTGTGCTAACTTGCAATGTTCAGTTACAGTATATGTTTCATATTTAATTTTTTTTTGGTCCTCTTGTCATCAAGTTTGTAAGGCAAATCTTGTATTATAACACAAACAAAATAGCATATCAATATACTATATTATACTATACTTCTATTTTTTATCATAGCATTACATTACACTTTTTATAATGACAATCCTAATACACCCTCATTTGGAATATGGAGGACAATTTTGGGCACCACTTCAGGCTAACCAAATTATGCTTATTTTCTCTGGAAAAAGGCGTCTAAGAGGAGATATGATTACCTTATATAAATACATCCTGGGTCAGTATAAATATTTGTCAGGGGAGCTTTTTGTTATAAGAGGTATCCCACTGACAAGAGGACATCCTTTGAGGTTAGAAGTAGAAAGATTCCACCTTAAAGAAAGAAAATGTGTCTTCACAGCAAGGGTGGTTAATCTGTGGAATTCTCTACCAAAGGAGGAGGTTACAAACGATTCGATAGATAACTTTAAAAAGGGATTGGATATATTTCTAAATAAAAATGGCAGTCAGGGTTATCCTGTTTAATTAGAGAGTATTGATCCAGCGAGGAATGTGATCGCCAGTATCTGGGGTCAGGATGAATTATTTTCCCCATTTTAAGACAATTGGCAAAGTTTTTTTTTTTGTTTTTTTTCTGTTTGCTTCCTTTGGATCAATTAACAACTGATCAGCATAATGCAAATCAGAAAGATCTAAAAAGGTTGAACTTGATGGGCTAAAGTCTTTTTTTCAACCTTAATTGCTATGTAACTATGTAACATTAATTATACAATATTGTAACAATAAACATTATAATATCATAACCTATATACCAATCAATTTCTTATTGATAAAGCATACTATAATGTTATTCAATAATACATGATAAACCATACCGTACTGAGATAAAACATAATTATGACTGACCATATTATTATAATAACTATTTTATATTAATATACAATACCATATTGTATCCCTACATCTTATCACAAAGCTTTATAAGGTTTACATGTTAGTCTTGAATGTATGAACTAGAGACCATCAACAATGAATTGAAGAACTGCAGTGCAGCAAATCAAGCTCTATTAGCCCCTTGAGAGCCTCTCCCACCGTCTACTTTATGGGCCTCACGATGAGTGCTCAATGCAGGCCTCGGCCAACCCGCCACTTTCATGCCTCGCAATGAGCACCTTTGGCGTTCATCACGAGCCTCTACCCCCCTCTACTTTACGGGCCTCATTGCAGACGTCGTCCAACCCGCCACTTTCGTGCCTTGCGTTGTGCGCCTTTGGGGCTCCTTGAAAGCCTCTCCTGACTCTTTGAACCTTGTGTCTGTTTACCCCCTCCCTTCCATGTGTCCTCCCTTCTCTCTCTTTTTTTCCCCCTTTATTACCCTCTTCTATGTCTCTTTCCCCCTCTCTCACCCCTGTGTCTCTTTCCACCATCTGCCCCCTCTACCTTCTTTTGTGTCTTTCTGCTTTCTGTCCTTGTGTAAGTGTTGCGTGCCTCGCGATGAGCGCCATTGTTTTTTTTTTTTCCAAAGTATTGTGGGCCTCACGATGATCAGCTAAGTGTTACAGACTTCAGCCTCGTTTTGAACTTTTTTCAAACATTTATGTCTTTATGGACAACATTTTTTTCCTCCCTTAGCCGATTTTCGATCTCCGAAAAATGGCAATTAAGCCTCAAATTAGCTTGCAACCTCACTCACTGGCTCCCTACCTCTCCCCCTGTTCTGTGTGTGAGGTTGTAGGTTCATTTATTTTAAATAATTGCCATTTTTTGGTTGTTTTCCGAGTTACGTTCTTGAAAAAATTTCGGCAGTTAAAGTCGTAATTGTTTCAAAGTCTTGCGTGCCTCGCGATCAGCGGCAAAGTCCTACAAGCTTTGGGGCTGATCGCTGGCATCGCTATGGGCCACTTCAATCTGTTGCCATCCTCCATCGGTGGAGAGTCCTTGGACAAATAACAACCATGACGAAACAGATGACCCTTATAGGGACCCTGAATAGCCACAATGTGTGGCTGAAAGTCGTGCAGGCTTCCGGTGCTCATTGTGCATGCGCAAGCAGTAACTCTCAGTACGACAACTATATGTGATATGTCTACGTTATTTTATTCCCCATTAGGGCAATGATGGGCAACTATTTCACTTGAAGGGCCACAAATATTCCGCCCAAGTCCTTAAACTGGTCTCACAATGGTTAATAATGTTTTGTTATAAATGTAAAGTCATTGTTGGAAAGCCTTAGAGGTAAATTATTTGGCAATAGAGGCATATGTAATAAGGATATGTATAATGTCTTGGATGATAAAGTAGTTTTTGTTGTTATTCCTCTTGTGTTGCAAAGAATTATCCCTGAAGTATCTGTATAACATGTATTGCAGGATTTCAGTGATAAAGCATTAAATGTTTAAAGTCTGTGACGCCTTTCTTTATTAAACCATGAGAGTTAAAAAAATGTATAAATCAAGCGCCAGATAGTGCCCCTTCATCAACACTTTTGTTATTTTTTACAAAATTACCTTTATTTCCATCAGCTTTACTGGCTAACACTAAATAGGCAAGTAATCAAAGCAGCAATGATGCCGATGCCACGCGGAAACAAGAGGAGATCTTGTATGGTGAACATATTGGTGGCCAGTAGGATGAATAGTCAGGGGGAAGATGAGGTGGTGTAATGCTAGGGACCATCTTGAAGAGTAGTAAATACAATCTACCATATAAATACTGACCATCAAAAGTGGGCTCTGCACTGAAACCATAAAAGTATTTGTCCTGGAATTTAGCAAAATAATCCAATATAGTGAAAAGGACTCTATTACACAGAACACTTGGAACTGTCTTTAATATTAACATCCTGTGAAGATCCTTTACATTCAATACTTCGTCCTCTTCTTTTTAATGTACTTGCTGATGATTTGGAAGTATGTAGATATTACTATAAAATCATATGTGCTGATCACATTACATTGTAGAGGTTAAAGGACTATTGTAGGACTACTGGGGCCCTATATCTAAAATATAATAGTTTGACAAACTGCATTTGGGCAAAATGTTTCACAAAGAAATAAAAGCTCATAGTACCTTTATTTTTTTTTATTCTTTTATTTTTTGCTTCTCTACTTTCTTGGGTGGTAGGACCTTGAGTACAGAGGAAGCTTTCTTTGCTGTAATGGTTTCATTGTAAATTTTAGATCTAAATTAAGTGTAAATGTAATTAGTTTACAAGAACTCACCATGGGGAGAGTTTATAGCTGAAAGAACCCACTAATTAAGGTAAATAGAACAACACTGTGCATATAATCACATATAATAGTTCTCAAACTGCGAATCGTCGTCAGGTTTTGCGGAGGTGGAGGCTCTACGCCACCTCACTCTCGGGACAAATAAACCCCAGAAAAGCATGACTTTGCAAAAAGAAACCACAAGACTTGTGGGGGGGGAGGGAAATACGATTCTCTGGACTTAGAAAAAAAACACTAACGCGTAAAGAGGAAATAAGGACTTACACAAAAGAAAATATGAGCTGCGGGACTTTGAAAAAAAAAAAGAATACAAGGCCCCAAAAATACGAACTTAATGGATGAAATGCGTACAGCAAAAACAACCATTGAAAATAAATAAATAAATAAATAAATAAAAAAACATCACACATAGCACAGGGGGACAACCAGGACCTCTGGGGGTGAGGTTGAACGCAAATTAGGCAGTTTCGCCACTTCCAAATCGGCTAAAAGAGAAAAAATGGCAGCGGAAAAAAATGAAAACGTGGCTCAAAGACCCCAAAGCTCATAAAACACTGACAAGGACGTATGACTTTTAATTATGACTCGCGGAACTTATAAAAAAACAATACCAGGTTGCAAAAATATGAGGTTAACGGACGAAATGTGTACATTCAAATACAACACAAAACAATACAAAATACAAAAAAATAAAATAAAATAAAAACACACAGAGCATGGGGGGACTGCCATGACATCTGCCAGTAAGGTTGCATGCTAATTAAAGTACAAGGGGGAAAAATGGCGTCCGAAAAAAATGAAAACACGCCAGACATGTACGACCTTTGCCATGGACGTACAAGGTACTAAAATACACACTTAGGCAGCACGGAAAATGGTCGAGACCCACGTACCACATAGACAAACAACACCATTTTACAACACCTTGAAGAGCATCTTCACCTACAATATAGATCATATATATATCATTTTGTGAAGTTTGTTGGCTTTGTTGATGATTTAGTAATTTTATCAATATGATAAATTTAAAGGCATATTTAAGTTTCCTGGATTATGAATGCATCTGATAGAGGAGAATCAGTAGTGTACGAAAACATTTTTTTGCATTACAAACTACCCAAAAAAATATTTAATCACTTACCTCAAAATTAGCAAAATGTCTTTTAATTTCCAACAGTTGAAAATTAGTGTTAACACTCTCTCCAAAACTGGGCTAAATTAGCATAAACTTGTAAAAATAGTTTTGGCCAATCAGGAGGAAGCAGAGGCTGAAACATTGCTTTCTGTGTTGCAAAGATATGTAGCCTGGCACATGTTAGAAAGTGCTATGTATTTTCATATAAGAATCAATCTGAGCAGCACATTCTCACTAGATTACAACCCAGTAGGTTGTCTGTTCCCTGCATCAACTGCTGCTACTGGTGCTGGGGTTTCTTTCAGCTGTGACCCCACCAACCATGTGACTGACGGTACTTCCTTTGAAAGTCACAACCTGTACCTAGATGCTCTGCAGCCATGTACACTTATGTAAACTTCCTAAAGGTGTGCAAATCCAGATAGCAATATCCAGCATATAGAAATGTAAGTACATTCAACTTTTTAATATAATACATATTTTTCTACTAATCAGTGGCTGTTTTTGGGAAACATTTGAAACCCAGGAAGCTTTCATATGCCTCAATTTATTAAAGTTTATATCTTTTTCAGAATGTCATGGGTCATCACTACGCTCAACTATTTATGCATTTTATACAAAAATTATATTGGATACATTTTCAAATAACTAATAAATCATAAATAAATCATATTCTATTAAATATTATACATTTTGAAATTATTTGTCATAATACAATTGGATTAAAGAAAGAACAAATGGTTATATTTCTTATTAATGGAAACTAATTTTCAAAATAAATAAATCAATCCCTAAACATTTGGAAAATACACATTTGTGACTCATTAAAAATAAAATATAGACATGGAAAATAGAACATGTTAGCATAGCAAAGATTAAGAGGCAAAATTAAAAATAAAAAGTAAATATTGTTAATACATGCACTTAAATTTTAGGTAAAATATCAAACTTGTTTCTTGTTCACAATCTATAATAATATAATGAAGACATTTTAACACTAATTTAAATTATTTTTTAGATATATCATCCATTAAGAATAAAGAAAGCATTTTTTGCAACTTCCAGTGCTTTAAAAAGTAATGATTTAACATAATTTAATAAACACCTAAAATGTTGTATTTCCTAAACCTACTGATAAAATTGCTTCTTAGAAGTCAGTGTTTAGTATGATCTATAATTTCACCTTAAATTCACCAAAATGTTTAGGTTTCATTACTCTGCTATTGAAACCATTATAAAATACTTTATTTACAGCAAGCAGTCTTTTCAATAGTATATGAATAGTTTTTCTTTTAAACACCACATAATCGCAAACTCCTATGAAAATCCATTATCAGTATGAGCAACTCACAGATCACTATATTAATACCAGTATGTTAATACAATATTGGAATAATGTAAGAAAAACAGGCCTCGAATTAAAATATATATATATTGGATCCTTTCATACCCACGGGTAATAAATAAATAAACCATATTAGAAATGTGCAATTCCAATATTACAGGTTTACTAAAAAAAATATAAAAAAAATAATATGATTACAATAAGATTAACAATTGAAATAGAACAAAACAGCATGAAATGAGATCAGTTATTGTCACTTAAAATCTTATTCACATTTAAATATTGTAAATATTATAGTATAATCATCCAATCTTTGCTTACATGCGTCACTGGCTACCCCCCAGACAGACCCACAGTAACAGCTCCATGCAGAGAGCAAAAGCAGAAAGAGAGTTAACCCTTTACAAATGCATCTGTGCAGAGATGAAAATGCTGGACATTAGTATCTGCTACTGCATTCCTAAATTCAGAGAAAAATTATACATTTTTGTCTTCACAGTGCCTTCAGAGTACAGAGGGCCCTATTCTATTGCCCAATTCGTCAATTTATAAACACTTAAAATCTCTTAATATTGCCACAAATTCTATTAGGTACTCACAGTCCGATTATGAGTTTCCTGCCCACAATCACTACAAGCCAGTCAAAGATACAAATTTGGCCTTAGAACTCCATTGCATTCAGCACAGCTTGAATATTACGAGCGCTAAATAATTAAAGTTACACAAAATCCATATTCTATTAGACCCGTAGTGCTAGCTTGCAAATAAAATCTGCCCCGCAAATGAAAAAAGTATCAAGTTTCTGTCAAACATATTACGAGTACTAAATAGGAATCACAAGGGCTTTTTCAAACACTTATTAGAGCTGTAGCAGCAATTAAACACACAATACTGTACTTTAAAAGCATGAGAAGGCATGGAAAGACATAATAATTAATTGCAGAACTGTCTCAAAGCAGCAAATATTCAATTAAAAATGATTTTTTAACTGTTATTTTTAAATAATATCGATCCCGAGACTCAAGGGGTTATACATATAATGAAACCCACATGGACTAAAACAGATCATCTAATGCATTTTATAGATTGCTAAATTTCGAACCCATCAACAAATATTAGTTATTGGCTCTTATTAATTCGTAGCCTCCGATTGCAGATTACATGTAACTTCCATGTTTTACAGAATTGGCGTCCTCATTTACTATTGGCTGTGTCTAAGAAGTAAATTACGGGCTTGCGTATATATTGCAAAATCATATGATCCCGCCACTTGAAATCATACTTACAATGACAGGGTTTATGGGTTAAGACTTGTAACGGAACCCAACACTGTTTTACCCTGTTTTATGGTTATTTATTTCTTATGGTTAAAATATGATCACATTGCTATACTGTAGATATGTTGTTTTATGTTCTACAGAACATATTGGCTCAGAATATTACAGCTACTAGGCTAATAGATAATCCTATTACAGAGACTCCTCATAAGATAAGGAAGTCTATTGTATAAAGTGTTTTCATTATGAGACATAAGAACAAAGAGAAGTATAATCTGATTAATGTCTGATTGTATCAAAGTAGCCAGGTAACCTCCGGGGGGTTACTCCTATTGTCTCTCTATGTGTATTGTGTGGCCAAATATGGGGGATGTTTATTGCCTGTGGAAAGAGATGTGTATATATATTTCTGCATAACAAAATAAAGACAGTATTCTTTGACTCCCAATTGAGTGTCATCCAATATGGGTGGTCTGGGCTTCTGAGACTGCGCAGTGCTTCTATATGGATATTTAACGGTATACCAGCGGAGATATTGGACTTATGATTCCAACTCCGTTACAAGGCTTAAGGAGGTAAATTACGATCTGGAGTCAATAGAATAAATCTAAACATTTAGAGGGGGAAAAAATTATGGTTTAGAGGTATTTGTGAGCTTCTAATAGAATAGGGCTCAGTGGGCCCCATTCATTTGGCCAAATCGCAATCACTCTTAAAGCAGCGTGTAAATGTTACAGATATTCAATTATCTAGATTTAGCTATTTTATTCGAATTGCTACAAGCCAGTCAAAGCCACAAAACCTGCCTTAGTACTCCATTAGTTTTAGAACAGTTCAAGATTTACGAGTTCTAAACAATTAAAGTTACAAAAATCAATATTCTATTAGACCTATAGCTCTTGCTCGCAAATTAAGTGTGATAAAATGTATCAAGTTTCTGTCAAAAAGAGTCCCATTGTTCACTCCACAATCCATCAACCCCTATGTGTTATTATTGCAAAGCTCATAATGAATCCCTATTTGTGAGATTCCATTATCTGGCTCTCCCAAAATCCCTCTCAATTTTAGGGAAAAAGAATAACCCATATATCAAACAATCTCTGACCCTTTGGAATTGGGCTAACTAAAATCACAGCCTAGTTTCTAAATACACGACGTTTACAGCAATTATCCTCCACCCTCAATTCTCATCAAATATCACAATAAATTCCTTGGCTTGGTGAAAATCTCATGGCCTGCTGAGGGTGGGTACATGGTATAAAGATAACCTAATCATTCATTTAATTATCTAAGAGATCACTTCAATATCCCCTTGCAAGAACATTTTACATTGTGTATAATAAGCCACTTTATTCATACTACTGAACACTCCCAGGGTAAACCAGATTCAAATTGGTTCACCAGAATCTGTAACGAGGCCACGCTCTTAAAAAATGTATTGAGCCTTCTGCATGACAGCTTTAACTTAACCCCACTACTCAAAAACTTAAAACTTCGGGAAAGAGACCTGGATCACAGTTGGGATCAAGGAACCTGACAAGACTCCTGGAAGAACCTCACTAGGGGCTCACTGAATACTAGCAACCTACAGACCTCCATAGAAGTCCTCCATAGCATATACAGTATATCACCCCCTATAAACTCTTAAAATGGAAATGCTAAATGCTTAAGGGAGTGCTGGTCCAGAGGACATTTATGGAGGGCCCTTGTTTGGGACGAAGCACAGAAGACCTCATCGCTACAGAGGCATTTGGACAAGGTACGTGGTCTAATTTACCCTATTCTAGTTTTAGTGTTTATGTGTAATTACAGGGGTTTTATCATATGTAATGTATGTTAATATGGTAGAGGGGGTTACTAGTGTAGAGGGAGGGTTAATATTGTAGAGGGGGAATAAAAATGTAGTGTGTGCAGGACCCTCATTGCACTTATAGTGTTTATTGGGAGGGTTAGATATTGTCCCATAAGGGTCTGTATGGACCCTTATGGGACTGATAGGGTTAATTGGAGGCTCATGATGGTCTAGCTAGACCCCCATGAGTGATGGGGTTCATTTTAGGTGCTGGGGGTAGTTATAATACCCCTGCAGCAGTTTTTTTTTTTTAGTAAAAAAAGGTCCTTTAATGACCTTTTACGATCCTTTAAGGACCCCAGAGGCGGGACATTTTAATTTTTAAATGCAGTGGGTGTCCCGATCAGGACCCACACTGCAAAAGGCAATATGGGGACACTGCGGGTCCCAACTGGAACCCTCAGAATAGGGGGCTTAATTTTAGGTGCCGGCGGGTACTTGAAGTACCCCCCCAGCAGGGGCTAAGGTCGGGAGCCTTCCGGAGTTCCCGCATGTTTTACTTAGCCAGGATGGCAATCACTCTTGCCATTGGCTAGAGTCCACCGTGTGACAGACTGGGTTGCGGTATTGCACCACTGGCCCTCAGCACACAGCCCCTTCCAATTAAATAGCCCTGTAACACGGGGGAATTCCAAGCCCGCAGCCATTAGGGACCTCACGTTGGAGTTACTGGGCTCCAATTTAATGATGCTGTATATTAAATATATTGTAAAAAGTAGGACTGAAGGTTATTAAATTAGCCTTGTAAACCGGCCCGCCGACGACTGGCTGGTTAAAAAAGCATGATGGGCAAAAAATGTCTATAGGATGTGGAACATGGAACCCAAAGCCCGCAACCCATTGGAAATGTCAAGCCAGTAACCCCAAAGTTCCAATTCATCCATTAAAGTCCCCCGCAAGCTAGCCCGTAACACGCAAATGGAGGTCAAAGCCCAATGAGTGCTGGGAGGACTAGCAAAGGCTTTTACAGCTCTTATGTTTGCTGCCCTACCCGCAAAATAGACCCCCATTCCGGCGCCCAAACCTCCCTCCAGCCCCTTTAAAGTTCCCCCCTGCTCCCAAAATAAATCCCCATGATGCAGGGGTCCTGATCGGAACCCCCGCAGGCTCCCAATATTACCCTTGCTGCGGGGGTCCCAATTGGGACCCCCGCAGCAGCTAAACTGATAACCCCTGCCATGGGGCTGCCCCCCGGCACCTAAATTTTAACCCACCTACGATAACATTTCAAATATCCCACCTCATGGGTTCTAAAAGGACCTTAAAGGTCCTTAATGGACCCACGCTAACTAAAAAATTAACCCCTGCCACAGGAGTACTATAAGTACCCCACCCAGCACCTAAAATTAACCCATCACTCATAGGGGTCTATATAGACTCTCATAAGACAATAATTAACCCCCTCAGTCCAATAGGGCTCTATATAGACCTCTCTAGGACACTATTAACCCCTATATTAACACTATAAATGCCATGATGGTCCTCCAGGACCCTCATGACACAAAGTCTAAGCATTACACTATAAACCCTTTCCGACCCTATCCCATTCTATTAACTCCCCACTAATTACCCCCACTCTACCCTATGCTATTAACCCCCCTCTACCCTATTCTATTACCCTTACACTACCTACCTAACCTCCTAATCAAATCCCTATCACCCCACTAATTGCACAAAATAAAATAAACAAAATTACTGAAAATAAAAAATCCTACATTACAGAAAATAAAAAAACTACATTACTGAAAATTTTAAAAAAACCTACATTACATGAACTAAAAAAAACTAGATTACAACAAAAAACAACCAGGCTTACTAAAAATAAAAAAGGGTAATTTAGACCACTTATCTGGCCAAAATGCCCCTTTAGCAATGCCCTAGTTTTCAGTTCTTCGTCCCAGACAGGGCCCTCCAAAATAGTCCACAGGTCCCCTCACAGCTAAAAAAAAAAACATTATAGTTAATACACAAATACATACAACATGTAATAAAATAAAGTCTGAATAGTCCACTTACCTGTCCAAAATGTCCCTCCAGCAATGCCCCGGTCTTCATTCAGTTGCTGTAGGCACGGCCCCTCCAAAACATATGCCGATGTTCTAAAAAATAAAATAAAAATATTTGTGTATTAATTATAATGTTTATTTATTTTTTTAGGTGTGATCGGACATGTGGACAGTTTTGGAGGGCCCTGTCTGGGACAAAGAATTGAAGACCAGGGCATCGCTGGAAGGGCATTTTGGCCAAGTAAGTGGTGTAAATTACCCTTTTCTATTTTTAGAATGTCTGGCTGTTTTTCTTTGTAATCTAGGTGTAGTTTTTTTTTTATTTTCAATATTTTTTTTTTTTTTCCTCAAAGCACCCTACAAGATTGGAAACTCACCACTTACAATGTAAAGGGAACGGAAAAGGAAGAAACCCTTGGCAAGGACAATGGGGTTAAGATAGGTCAGAGTAAGTGAGAATATATTCAGGTAGGAGAGGGGAGGTAGGGATCAGTTAGGAAGTCATAGCATAGGAAAATGCTCAAGGATTTGATCTTCCCCTAGTGGTCAGATAATATAACCTGCAAATGGGAATTCAATTTGACTATGATAAAGCTGCAACATTTAGATGTGGGTGGGCAGTGGTATCTGGTACCAGCAGGGTATTGATCCACAGGCCTGGATAGATAGGAAATGAAAAGACAAACAGAGTTTGAGACCACACTATATAAGGATCAGGTGGAGGGACAAGTAGAGGAGGAGACTGAGAGGCATGGAGGTCAATGTAAAACAAAGCAAACTAATGAACTCAAGCACATGTTTTTTACGTAGCTTAAGTAAATTGCAGAAAAAGAACAACATAATGTCCATGTTGATTGTAGCAATAAACCTTGGTCAAATGGCGGTGTATCTAGTAGCGGCAGGGTATTAGGTGATCCACAGGCCTTGGTCAGAGAGAGATGGACACCCAGCCCCAACAAACTGACAACACCCAGCCCTTCCCCAATGCCTCATCCACTATGGTCTCCTTTGACCATGTAACCAAGGATGAAGTATGTACTTTACTTAAATCTCTCACCTTACAACTTGCACACGTGATCCCATTCCATCACAGCTAATCCCTCCCCTGTCTACCCCACTTATCCCAGCTCTCACACATCTATTTAACCTCTCCCTAAACACTGGCAAGTTCCCATCCAATTTAAAACACAATATAATTACACCCATTCTTAAGAAGCCCTTATCATCTCTTTGCAGATGACACTCAATTGTACCTCTCCGCACCAGATTTATCCCCTTCTCTATTAGCTCAAGTTTCCAACTCCCTCTCTAGCATATCCTCCTGGATTTCGGCCCGTCAACTCAAACTCAACATGCCTAAGACTGAACTCCTTACCTTTCCACCATCTACTACAGCTTCCACTCCTCAAATATCTCTCACTGTTGACATCATCACTCATCATCACTCCCAGACCCATTGTCTAACCAAATCTTGTCAGTTTCACCTAAAAAACATCTCCAAAATTTGTCACTATCTTGCAGAAGACACAGCTAAAATTCTAATACACTCTCTCATCACATATCGACTCGACTACTGCAGTTCACTCATTGCTGCACTCCCCATCTCTCGTCTGTCTCCCGTCCAATCCATAATGTTGCCTCCACTAGACTCATCTTCCAAACCAAACGCTCAGTGTCTGCAGCTCCTCTCTGTCAATCACTCCTCTGGCTTCCCATAGCCTCCAGAATCAAATTCAAAATCATGACCCTAACATATAAAGCGCTCAACAACAGTGCACCCCCTTATATCTCTCCTCGTGTTTGAAAATACTCTCCCAACCTCCTCCTTCGTTCTGCTAATGACCTTCTTCTTTACTCCTCTCTTATCACCTCCTCTCACTCCCGCCTTCAAGACTTTTCTCATTTTGCCTCTACTATGTGAAACTCCTTGCCTTGCTCTCGTGTTAGTGCATTGGAAACAAGCACTATGTACATTTGATTTTAAGCTCAAAAACAGGGCCCTCCATTCTTTACAAGGTGTTAATTTTACATAGTTACATAGTTACATAGTAATTTAGGTTGAAAAAAGATTTTAGTCCATCAAGTTCAACCTTTTTATATCTCCTCTGATCTGCAATATGCAGATTAGTTGTTAATTGATCCAGAGGAAGGCAAACAGAAAAAAAAAAACCAGTAAAACATTGGCAATTGTCTCAACAGGGAAAAATATCTAAAATTCCTTCCTGACACCAGATACTGGCGAACGTATTCATCTCTAGATCAATACTCCCTCACTATTTATCCAGGATAGCCCTTAATGCCCTTTTTATTTAAAAATATATCCAATCCTATTTTAAAGTTATCTATCGAATCTGCTGTCACCATCTCCTTTGGTAGAGAATTCCACAGATTGACCACTCTTACTGTAAAGAACCCTTCTCTTTCTTTAAGGTGAAATAAGAGTCCCAGAGACATCTAATTTCGTCCTGGAAGTAAAACCACTGTTCTCTATGTTTTTTTGCCATTTTATAGAGGTTCTTAGTGAAATAGTGGTCCTCTAAAGAGTCCAAGTGACATAACATTTTGGCCATCGAAATAAGACCACTGTTCTCTATATATATTTTTTTTTCTTGTGAATTTTTCCTTGGGGTGAAAACTTTTTCCTTGTTTTTGTTTTGATATGTCTTGTATTGTTATCCTTTTTTGAATTTAAGTTATAGTAGACAATGTTTTTTGTAAAAATGCTGCCATCATCTAATAAATCCCCCTGACTTTGGTTGTTTTCAATGTAAACTTTAATAGCCTCTGGATTCCTGCATTCTTGAAACGTACAGTTGGCCATGTGCAAATACTGGCTCTTCTAAAAAGTTTCCCACAGATTTGAAAGTTTGTCCTTGTGATTTACTAATGGTCATGGCAAATGCCATGATAATGGGAAATTGTCTCATTTGAAGTACAAAAGGGATGCTACTTTCACTTGGTGCCAAATCTATTCTTGGTATGAAAACTCTCTCTCCTTTATGGGTCCCAGTTAGAATTTCAGCATGTATGAAATGGTCCTTTAATTCTTGAACGATGAATCTGGTCCCATTACATAGGCCTTTTTTGGGGTTCATATTTCGAAGTAATATAACAATTGCACCTTTCTTTAGCTGCAAAATATACAGTGGCATTCCGGAGGGAGTTAATGAATTAATAAATTCAATTGAAAAGTTTGTCTGCCTTTCTTTGTCATCACCAAGTACAGAATAAGAACTGTGATAATTTTTTTGTGCTGCATTTTTTTTTTTTTATATTTCATTATTGAGAAGCAATGCATCCTTATTTTTGCATGTTAGTATTACTTTGTTTGTAAGCTCTGCATAATCCTCGTTAGTTATTGTATTTTGGAATATAGCCGATATGAGATCCTGTTTGCAAATCATATGAGATGGAATTTCTATGGTATCATCCAGTAAATTTTGTAATCGCTCTGTTTTTCCTTCTCCAATTTTAATGAGCCAATCATTGAATTAATTTTCTCCTTCTGATCTCATATTTTGTTTTAATTGAAGATGGGTAAATAGTTTCCATAGTGTACTTGACTTTATACATGTTTCAACAATGTTGGTTCGATTTCCATGTACAACAATAGGTAATGTTTGTCTAAAATCTCCACCTAACAACATTACCTTTGCACCAAATGGCAAATCATTATCCATGACTTCACGTAGCAAATGGTCAATACATTGTAGGGCATGGCATGGCATCATTGTAGATTCATCTATTATAATGAATTTACTTTTTTTTATAATTTTTTTTTGCTTGTAATTATTTTATTTGAATATTCAACACTGATGTTTCCAGAATGGGAACTGGCAGTTTAAATCCATATGCACAGTTCTTCCACCTTCTAACAAAAGTGTGGCAATTCCAATGATTACAAATGGCAGTGCTATTTGACCTTGTGGTCGAACAAAAACTCATCAATAAATTGAACAGATATGTTTTTCCTGATCCACCAGGTCCATCTAGATAGAAATAATGCTCTTTGAGCATGTCGTCATCTAGGACATTTTTTATGGCATTAAATGCTTGCAATTGCAATGTATTTAAAGTTGCAAGTATTTCTTCTGTTCTTTCTGTTTGAAGCTTAATGTCATAGTCTTCAAAGTTTATGTTTTCTATGAGTCCTGGATCTGGAAATATTAAAACTTGCACAACTTAATCCATGAGAAAGAAAGACCTCTTGAATTTCAAGTAATGCTTTTAATTCTGCAACAAGCTCACTGTATTGTTGCAAAAAGTATTTAGACATGTTTGTTTTAAATTTGTCCCACAAAGCTAATGCATTTGGAGCATTTGAGAAGATACAAATGAATGCAAATTGTTCCCTTATCTAACATGGCATTTGACATAGTGCTTCTTCTAGACATCTTTCCCATTCTGTATCATCAGCTAGGAAGTTTCTATGTCGCACAGCTAAATTAAATGATTCATAAACTATGTCATTAACAGTTCTCAAGTGTTCAAAACTTTGTGCACCAGGAACATTTAGAAGGAGTAAATGTAAGCAGAAACGTTCAAGTTCTCTTGGACTTACAGTTTAAATTCTTGGTATTATTTTATTTCCACAGCTTTTTCGTTTTCGCCATAATCCATTACGAAAACCTAATGATAGCAAATGTCAAAATATAACAATTCCCTTGCCTCCAAGTCGTTACAATTTAATTGAGATCACACAGTTAGTGTAGTTTTCGGTGCTCACTTTGTGCCAAAGCATTTCTTTCATTTCCAACATTGAAATAAACTAAGTGTTTTTGGGGCAAAGGTACAGCTAATCAATATACTTACTGCATGTGAGCGGTCATGCATTTAAAAAAATTGAGAAGATGCCACATTGCTTCTGGCTCACTTACATATCGAGCATCTACATGAGATATACGTTCATCATGTAATAACTCAGTTTGTTCTGGATTTTCTGCACTTTTGACCACTACAGTAGCTGCATCATAACCTTTGTAAATATATATACTGTATGAATATGTGCATGTGGAAGGCCTCTTTTTTTAAATTCTATGGTATAAACATAAGCGAGACATTTGCCAAATAACTGAGTTATGGTTATGTCACGTATTAATTCAGTTAACTTGATTTTAAAGACTCTTGCTACTAAATCTGGTCTATCAGAAGCAGTTTGTACAATTAGCAGATTCTCTACAATCTCTGGCCTTTGTGGATTACATGTAAATGTAATAAATACATTTTAATTTCCATATTTAGTTACAATAGCCATGGCATCATTGTATCTTTCTCACGTATTGCGAGAAGATCCTTGGAAAGAAGATAGTAAAATGATGGCTTTGCCAGTTGCCAGCTCTCTGGTTGTAGCCACCTCAGCGACATAATCCATCAGTCCACAATACTGTTCTACATGTAGTTTATCTTGTTGATATTTAATGAAGTTTACATTATTTGCCTCAACTTGCAAATATGAATCAATGATCCTTTGTTGTGTCAGTTTACCTCTACATAAAATGTGATTAAATCCATCTCGAATGGCAGTTTGAGCCACTTTAAATTCAAGCATGGAAATATTATTTCTGACACGTACTTTTGAATTTGGGTAACTGTTAATTTGGGTTACCAACCTGCTTCCCCATGTGGAAAAAATATGGGATATGTCATTGGATCCAAATTAGTACTTTCAGATACTTATATTAATGAAAGGTTGCTCATCATTTCTTGGATATATTTTAATATCCCTCTGAAATGGTGGTCCCTCACCATTTTGAAAGACCATTGCAACCTCATTTGATGTTGGCAAGTTATAACGGCGTTTATCTGTATGGCGATCTCTTTTAAGAACCATATTGACTTTTGGGTTTGGTAATTTATGTATTTCTGCATGAATTTGTTGTTCCTTTTCTACTTCTGACAATTTTCTTATAAGCTTGAGTTTATGGGTTTTGGGCCATAATTTTATCAAGCTCTATAAAAACAATGGGTAAGCATTTTTTTTATTTTCTGGAAGCAGCATACTTTGTTCAACAGCTTCCATTGTATCCAGGACATATAGTTGAGCAAATTTTCTTTGCTCCCCTTTTTCAGGATCTAAATGAGAAGTGCGATGGTAAATTTGTCTTTGTACTTTGAAACAGTAAGGGCTATGTCCTGGCACATTAGCAGCTAATGCAAAGTATATGGCACTATTATATGATCTTATGTTTGTTTTGAAATGTTGTTAGTTAGGGAAAGAAGGCTCAGTCATAATGCTTTCTAAATATGTTGGGAAGTGTTGTCTTTGTGGAAGTCTTACCTTGCCTATTTGACAGCAACTAATAAACTGGCCATCTCTGGGTCTTTCCTGTTTGAAACTGACAGACAATATTCATTATACCACAATTATGAACCTCTACTATTAAAGATTTAAATCAACTCTCTGTAAATCAACATTATAATTGTTATCAGATTGTTCTTATACATTTTCTAGATGTTTTTGTCTTTTGGTTGCCTTCTTGGGTTTGAATCTTACTTACTCAGCCACTTGTCTTTTGCTTGCGATTCTCTCACGTTCTTTTTCGCGTCAGATTATCTTTTCCTCCAGTGTCTGTCGATCTTTCCATTTTGTACACGTTCTCGTGTTTGACGTCTTTTCTGTTCCTCTTTAGTTTTGTTATCCGCCATAGTAATCTGTAAATATAAATAGTACATTAGATTTGTGTTTTCAAAATGCAACTTTCGATATTTTGCTTATTTGCTATCCTGTTTAGTGTTAGTTTTGTTGCAGTGCATTTTATTAAAGGTGCACAGAAAAGATGATACGTCCTTCTATGTTGTATGTGTTATTAGCATTTTTTGTGGTATTTTGTTTTGTGTGCACCAGTGTGCCATAATAGAGTTAGGGTTATGTTGTTAGGCTTAGAGAGTTAGTTACATTGCAGTGCCTTTCCACATTGGCACACACCAAACAGGATAGATCATTCCATTTTGTATGAGTAAGCAATTCTTGTCTTATCCTGTTTGTTGGACACCACTGTTGTCATTATGGGCTTATGTTTATAGGTTTAGGCTTTGAGGGTTAGATAGACTACAGTGCATTTTGACATTGGCGTACAGCAAACAGGATTGATGCTTCTATTTTGTATGTGTTAACAGCATTGCTTATCCTATCTTGTTTGGTTTGTGGCACTGTTTGCATTATGTTGTTATTCTTGAGGTTTTAGTTATATTGCAGTACTTTTCCACATTGGAGCACACCAAACAGGATAAATCCATCCATGTTGTTTATTTGAACAACATTTGCTGTGCTATCCTGTTTTGTGTGCACCACTGTTGGCATGAGGGGTTTAGTTTATGATGATAGGCTTAGAGGGTTGGTTAGGTTGCAATATGTTTTGACATTGGGGCACACTAAAAAGGATACATTATTCACTGCCTAAGTCTTTCGAGATCGTAGCGATGAGCGCCTACCTCGCCCATCTCCACCAAAGCAAAGAACACCTTTGGCGCTCCTTGCCTGGCCTCAACTGCGGCCCTCGCTATGCGAGGGCTGTAGTTGCTGCGGGCTCGCTATGCGAGACCGCAATTTTAACGTTGCATTATCAACGTTTTTTGGCAAGCCCGCGCTGCTGAGAACTATATATGTGATAAGGTAATCATATCCCCTATTAGACTCCTTTTTTCTAGAGTAAATACGTTTAATTTCGTGAGTCTTTCTTCATAACTTAGCCCCTCCATTCCCTTTATTAGTATATATTTCCTTGTACTCCCGTAAAGCAGTCTCTATCCCTCTTGTTTGTATAATTTAAATGTCTGTTTTTTACTTCGCCACAAGCACGTCACGTCATTAGCATATTCCAGTCACTTCACTGCCGAAGATATGCTGCGTGGGGAGAGATGAGCAGGAAGCTCATCTGATCACAGTAACAAGTAAGGAAAGAGGGGGCATAGGGACTGGAGAGGGGGAAGTGAGGAGGAGGTTAAGGGAAGGAGGAGGATGATCGGGGGGTGGAGGAGAATGATGATCAGGGGGGAGAAGGATGATAAGGGGGGAAGGAGGAGGAGGATGGAGGACGAGGAAGGGTGTGCTGAGGGGGCCCAGGCAATTTTGGCAGCACTGGGCCCCCTGCAGTAACCTCGAGCATGGCTCGGGGTTACCGATTTAGAAACAGTAAATTAACCCAGAGCCAAGCTCGTGATTAGCGCTTAAGCGGTTAAATTCCCCCAACGTGTAAAACCGTAGCCCGCAAGACTTGCGGCTATTCAATTGACCTCTTACAGCTACCCGCAAACGACCAGCAGGTTATATGCGGGGGGAAAAAACTACAGGACATCAAAATCTGAGCTCCATTGCGGCAAATCATTTGATCTCTCAAGCCTGTAAATGTTATGTTCGAAATTGCTATTAAATCGCTATGAATCCCCAAAGAAGCACTGGCGTTCAAACCCGTAACCCACAGATGGAGGTAAAAATATTACGGGCTCCAAAAAGGACCCGCAAAGGGTTTACAGACAACTTCTGAACACTGTAAAAGACAATATAAACATACCAGTGGACTTTCAAATATTGACAAAGCATGAAAAGGCATTACAATTACGTGTACAATAATCCCCCAAATAAAAAAATAGGCATTTAAAAAATGTATTTCATCATATGTTGGAATGGTCATGCACATGCTAATATGAAAAGCCATGCTGTAACTAGCATAAAGCAATTAAGGACACACTATCAATACATTGGGAAAACAAATAGTGGCCAAATCTCACCGCCAGATCACATATATCAAGTGTCTGACTCTCTGTGACCCTTTGGACTGCAGCACATTTAGCTAGGTCTCTGCCTGTTTTGCTCCTCAAGGTTTGCATGACAAATATACTGGAATGAGTTGCAAATTCCTTCTTTAGCGGACTGTGATTTCGTCTGATCTCTCTGCTATCACCTGCCCACCTATACTGGCCCGACATGGAGTAGCTCACAGCTTCATTCAGGTACATAAGCCCCTTTGCTGCTTAATCAATAGGAACATTATTTGTGAACCCCAGTACTATCATTTCCGGATGTGGATTTAAGTCTGAGAAATTTTTGATTAAAAACGGTACCCAACAAGAGTGCCCTCTATCACCATTGCTTTTTGTTTTATATTTTGAGCCTTTAGCAGAACAATTAAGAACCTCACAGGGAGTGGGGGAGTGACAATTGGAGATAAGGAATATAAGATCCTCATTATTGCGGATGATGTTGTGCTAACATTATCCAATCCTGAACAACCCTTACAGAAATTACACCAAATTGTGGATGAATTTAATAAGATATAATATCTGAGAATAAATTATTCTAAGTCAGATGTTATTCATAGGGGATTTAAAAAATAACTAATATTGAAGCTGAAACAGCTTTACCCCTATAATTGGACTTGGGATGCATAACCCATTTAGGAATTAAGATATCCTTCCAGGGGGATACAATTATGAAAGAAAATTTGAAGTTGATATCTTGTCAAATTAGATTCCAGAAATTCCAGGATTGGAAGAATATAAGGTTGTCATGGATGGCAAGGATTGCCATTATAAAAATGAGTATTATCCCTAAAATTTCTTATGTTTTTAGATCCATCCCGGGAACAGTACCGAAATACATTTTGAAGGACCTCCAGAGTATGTTGGACAATTTTTTATTAAACGGAAAAAAAGCTAGAATTAATGTTAATATTACATCAAAGAAATTCCAAAAAGGAGGACTGGCTTATTTTAGATTAATAGAAATACATGACAACATCATTCTCTCTCATATATTAGGATGGAATTTAGAAAGTCCTAAAACCATATGGATAGAGATAAAAGAGGCTTTGATTGAAACAATGCCTATCAAATTGGTAATTTGGCAACCAAAATATGACCATTCAAAATGTTTGAGCCTACCGAAAGGAATAAAATATTTAATAAAATTCTGGTATATTAATAGAATCATGAGAACATTTTAAAACTATCCTTCCCTAGCGGCACCAATATAAATATTGAATTATGGAGTAAAATCTTTAAATCTGCCTTTATTGATAAAGCATGGCATCAACAGAATAGGTGATTCATTCTATATTTTGGGGTATGAACAGATAATTAATAAATGTAACATTAGGTATCTCACTTGGTTGGGCTATATATCATTGAAGAAAGCTTTGAAACATTTGGGATATAATAATAGTAACTATAAAGATGTAAATCTAATCGAAAAATGAATTAAATCAGGAAATCATTTAAATAGTATTTCTAAATGTTTCAAGGCAATGGAGGCTGGTGTCCAGAATGAAAAATCAACATCTCGGCCTGAGCAGCCTGGCCTGATGTTGGTGTGGAGGTGGCGGAGTGGGAGTGGGGAGGGTCTGGGGCCCGGCTGGAAGGAGTTGCTGTGTCTGCGGTTAGGTGGTTGGAACCAGTGGTGGTGGTGGCGGCCAGTCCAGCGCACTGCTGTGTGTGTGTGCGGGGGTTGGCTGCTGGCAACATTGCTCCATTAGGATGGCCCTGGCGATATGCTCAGTCTTCGGAGGAGAAGGATAATGAGTTAGAATCCCGGCGGTGTTACCGGTGGTCCTAATGGTGACCCCACTAGCCATATAACATCCTCCTCCAAGCAAAGGGCCTTGGGTGCTCTTCTTTCCTTCTCCTACTGCACTGGTTCCTGTTGGTGGGGCTTTCTCCTCCATTTCCTGCTCTGATGGAGCAGACGCCCCTGCTTCTGGCTTGCCACTGGACCCAGACTTCATTGATGCTGAAAGAGAGAAAAGAGAAGTATATGTCATTAGTATGATGAATAAGACATTGTTATAGTACTATCTGACATGTAGGCTTGAACCTGGATGATTCTCCTAATTGCTACTCAGATTAGCTATCATATGCTAGATTCGATCTATTCTTTGGTTCTTGGTCTTGATCGTTCTTGGCTCCTAACACTATCTTGATTCTGTTGATAGGCTGCAGTGGGAACACCAATACATGGACTCTCTATTCGTTGATTACTGTTGTTGTGCTCAGGAATGACAGGGATTTGTCAGCTTCATTGATTTAATGATGCATCCATCTATCCCTTGTTAATTCCATGGAGCTGACATGTCAATATCCTTGTTGATCATATTGTACAGTACATGTGTAGTGTGTGTGATGCACATGTGGTGGCATGTTAGTGTGTGTGATATTCAACTGACATGGAGGCTGGGTCCTGCTGGGCCACCGGGCCTGAAGCTCCAGCAGTGGGCACCTGTCTCAGAAGGTCCTTGGTGACCCTCTCCCACTCACAGTCTGGTTCTTGACCTCTTAGCCATCATCCTCCTCACCTTGGCTCTGATGTCATCAAAATTGTGCTTGACAGACCTCACATCCCTTGACATTGTGCCTAGTGCTGTCACCTCAGCCGCTACCTTCTTCCATGCCTGAGCCCTAGGCGCTGGCCTAAATTCTCTCCCCGTAAGAAACACGGGGCAGCCACGGATAGCACTGAGGAGGACCACATTCTCCTGGTGAGTGTCATTGTGAGCCCTGAGCTTGACCTTAGCCTCATGCCCTCACCAACTGTGGACAGGGATTGTGTGCGTGGAAAAGGGTTTACAGGCTTGCGTCTACGGCCCTGACTCGCGGCATGGTTGAATGTAATAGCTCTGTAACTGAGGAGAATTTTTAAGCCCGCAGGCTTTGTGGGTGTACCCGTGCCATTACAGGCTTCAAATTTAATGTGGCTGCAAGTAATTAAGCCTTATGCAGATTCCCTATATTACAAATTCAAGAGGAAGGTGAGGAATTTATTTTTGTAAATGTGTATGTTCCCAATATCTGTAATTATTTATACAGCTTAATGCACTAAATCAATATCTAATTGAGTTGTATAGCGATGGCAAATATCATCCAAGATTAGAAACAGATTAGAAATAGATATAAGACGTTGAAGAACAGGCACATCTGTCAACCACTCCCTCAAACTCATCTTAATTACTTCAATGACCTCATCTATCTGTCTTTGGCTCTGCCCTCCCTTTCTTCTTGTGTATTCAACCTATCCCAGCATCAGAGACCTCCCTAGAGAATCCTGTTTTCTTACGATATGGCCGAAATATTAAAGGTATGTGCAAGTGAGCTGGATTATGAACGCATCTGATAGAGCAGAATTAGTAGTGTATGAACAAAATTATTTGCATGAAAAAAAATACCAAAATAAACAGTTAAACAGTTACCCTAAAGTTTGCTGAATTTCTTGCATTTGCAAACTGTTTTCTATCAATGTTGACACCCCCTAAAAATCCCAGCTGAAATTAGCCACATAATACATTGTATCTTTCTCGTCTGCCTCTTTCCTTTAGATCTCTGTAATAACCAGAACAAGGTCTGTGACCCGTCATTTGCTGATTGTTTTATGTACATAACATGAGACCTCCCCCTGCCCCAGTGAATTGCCCTATCACCCCCCCCCATCCCCAGTGAATTGCCCTATGACCTCCCCTAGTAAAGTGCCCTGTGACCTGCCCCAGCCCCAGTGAATTGCCTTGTTACCTCCCCCAGCCCAAAGAGACACACACATTCACACAGAAACACTCTCTCACACAGACACTCACACATTCACACACCGAGAAGCACTCTCTCACACACAGAGATGCACTCTCTCACACATACATTCATACACACATACACACTCTCTAAAAGATACACTCTCTCACACATACATTCATTCACACATACATACACACTCTCTAACACAGATACACACACACATTCACACACACAGACATGCTCTCTCACACAGATACACTCTCTCATACATACATTCACACACACAGGCACACTCTCACACATATACACTCTCTCACACACACATTCATACACACACAGACTCACTCTCACACAGATACACTCTCACACACACATTCACACAAACAGACATGCTCTCTCACACAGATACACTCTCTCATACACACATTCACACACAGGCACACTCTCACACATATACACTCTCTCACACACACATTCACACACACACACACTCACGCAGATACACTCTCTCACACACACATTCACAAACATAGACAAGCTCTCTCACAGATACACTCTCTCACAAACACATTTACAGACACAGACAAGCTCTCTCAGACAGATACACTCTCTCACACACTCAATCACACACACAGACAAACTCTCACACAGATACACTCTCTCACACACACAGACACACTCTCTCACACACACATTCACACACAGACACTCTCTCACACAGATACAGTCTCTCAAACACACACAGACACGCTCTCTCACACAGATACACTCTCTCACACACACATTTACACACACAGACACTCTCTCACACAGATACACTCTCTCACACACACATTCACACACACAGACACTCTCACACAGATACATTCACTCACACTCACATTCACACACACAGACACACTCTCTCACACAGATACACTCTCTCACACAAAGAGACACCCACACATTCACACACACATACACACTCTCTCACACACACAGACACTCACACACATTCACACACAGAGAAACACTATGCCACACACAGACACAGACACATTCACACACAAAGAAACACTCTCTCTCACACACACATACACTCACACATTCACACACAGAGAAACACTCTCTCACACACACACAGACACTCTCACATTCACACACCGAGAAGCACTCTCTCACACACACAGATACACTCTCTCACACATACATTCACACACACATACACACTCTATCACACAGATACACTCTCTCACACACACATTCACACACACAGACACACTCTCACACACAGATACACTCTCTCACACAAAGAGACACCCACACATTCACACACACATACACACTCTCTCACACTCACACACATTCACACACAGAGAAACACTATGCCACACACAGACACACACACATTCACACACAGAGAAACACTCTCTCACACACACACATTCACACACAGAGAAACACTCTCTCTCACACACACAGACACTCTCACATTCACACACCGAGAAGCACTCTCTCACACACACAGATACACTCTCTCACATATACATTCACACATACATACACACTCTATCACACAGATACACTCTCTGACACACACATTCACACACACAGACATGCTCTCTCTCTCAGATACACTCTCTCACATACACATTCACACACAAACATACACAATCTCTCACACAGATACACTCTATGAAAAAAACATATTCACACACACACGCACTCTCTCACACAGATACACTCTCTCACACAGATACACTCTCTCACACAGATACACTCTCTCTCACACACACAGACACACACATTCACACACACAGACACACTCTCTCACACACACATTCACACCCACTCTCTCTCTCACACACACAGACACACACACAGACAAATTCTCTCACACACACACACATTCACACACACAGATACACTCTCTCACACACACACATTCCCACACCTATATACACTCTCTCACACAAAGAGACACATACACATTCACACTCTCTCACACACACATATATACACACTCTCACATAAAGAGACACACACACATACACTCACACAGACACTAAAATACACTCACAGACACTCACACAGACACAGACACTCACACACTCATGGAGACAAACACTCACACAGACACTCACAGACACACACAGAGACACAAACACTCATACAGACACTCACACACAGACTCACACACAGACACTTAAACAGACACACTCACATACACAGACACTCACACACAGAGACAGACACTCACAGACAGACACTCACAGAAACAAACACTCACACAGACACTCACAGACACACACAGAGGCAGGCACTCTCACACAGACATTCACAGACACTCACCCAGACTGACACTCACACAGGCACTCACACTCACAGAGAAGGAATCTCACACAGACACACAAAGACACTCACAGACAATCAGACACAGAGACAGACACTTACAAACACACACACACAGAGATACTCACACTCAAAGACACAGACACTCATACAGCCACTCACAGCCACTCACAGAAAATTCACACACAGACACTTGCACACAGACACACACAGAGACACTCACAGACACTCACACTCACAGAAACTCACACAGACACTCACACACACACTAACACATAGACACAGATACTCACACAAACACTCTCACTAACAGACACTCACAGAGACACTCACACATACACTCACAGACACTCACACAGACATATAAACTCACACAGGCATACACACTCACAGACACTCACACAGACACTCACATACACTCACAGACACTCACATACTCACATACACTCACAGACACTCACACACAGACACAGGCACTCACAGACACTCCCACACAGACACACTCTCTCTCACACACACAGACACACTCTCTCACACACACATTCACACACACATACACTCTCTCACACAGATACACTCTCTCACACATACACATTTACACACACATGCACACTCTCTCACACAGATACACATTCACACACACAGATACACTCTCTCACACACACACATTCACACACCTATATACACTCTCTCACACACAAAGATGCACTCTCTCACACATACACATTTGCACACCTATATACACTCTATCACACAAAGAAACACACACACACACACACACACACATTCACATACACACTCTCTCACACAGATACACTCTCTCACACACACATTCAAACCCATACACACTCTCACACAGATACACACTCTCACACACACATTCACACACACAGATACACTCTCTATCGCACAAACATTTACACACACATACACACTCTCTCAGACAGATACACTCTCTCACACACACATTCACACCCACATACACACTCTCTCACACAAAGAGAAACACTCACATTCACACACAATACATACTCTCTCTCACACACACTGACACACCCTCTCTCTCACACACACATATACACTCTCTCAGTCTCACACACAGAAACAATCTCTCATACACACAGATACACTCTCTCACTCACACAGATATACTCGACACTCAAACACACACTAAAAGACACTCACAGAAACTCACACATACTCACAGAGACACTCACAGAAACAAACAGAGACAGAGAGTCACACAGACACAGACACTCTCACACAGACACTCACAGACATTCACACAGACACTTACACAGCCCCAGTGAATTGCCCCTGTGGCCTCCCCCAGCCCCAGTAAATTGACCCATATCCTCCATCAGCACCAGTGAATTGGCCCGTATCCCCCCAGCCCAGTGAATTGCCCCATTGACCTGCCCCAGCCCCAGTGAATTGCCCCTATGACCTGCTCCACCCCCAGTGAATTTCCACTGTGACCTCCCTCAGCCCCAGTGAATTGCCATTGTGACCTGTCCCAACCCCAGTGAATTACCTCATCACCTCCCCCAGCCCCAGTGATTTGTACTATAACCTCCCCCAGTTAATTGCCCATGACCTCCTCCAGTCCCAGTAAATGGGCCCTGTGACCTCCCCTAGCACCAGTGAATTGCCATGTATCTTCCCCCAGCCCCAGTGAAATGCCCTGTGTCTTCCCCCAGCCCAAGTAAATTGCCCTATCACCTCCCCCAGCCCCAATGAATTGCCCTGTATCCTCCCCCAGCCCCAGTGAATTGTCCTGTCCTCCCCAGCCCCAGTGAATTGCCCTATCACCTCCCTCAGCCCCATGGAGATGCACCTATGACCTTCCCTAGCCCCTGTGAATTGCCCCCATGACCTGCCCCAGCCCCAGTGAATTACATCATGACCTCCCTCAGCCACAGTGAATTGATGTATGACCTCCCCCAGGGTATTGCTTTGTGACCTCCCCCAGCCCCAGTGAATTGCCCCTGTGACCTCCCCCAGCCCCCGTGAATTGCCTTGTTACCTCCCCCATACCAAAGAGACACACATTCCCACGCATTTTTTTTTTATGGGTTTAACTTTTTACAAGTAATGGCTGATAAACTGCAGAGTGTACTAATTGTGCCCAGGTGAGTAGGCAGAAGTTAAAATAAACAGGAGAAGGGTTGAACTTGTGAGCTTGCGAAAATTTCTAGTATAAGTGCAATTCTAGTAAAAGTGTAGGAATTTAAATAAAAGGAGGGAGTTTAAAGAAAAGAGGGGGAAGAAATAAGTATGAGACAGTCCAGTGGCAACCTCACTCATTGTACATCCTGTCATATGTATGCAATACTGGAACAGATGATCCAGGGTCCATACCTATGTGAGAGGTGTGAGCATGTTGCCTCTCTGGAAGCTCAAATTGGAGAACTGGAGAGGAGAATTGCAGCCCTTAGTGATATTGCTCCACTGGAAAAGGAGTTAGTGCTCACTGAACATAGTTTAGCTGGGCCTAGCATGGAGGGGGGAGCTGGGGATAGTGAGGATATCCAGGGAGGTAGCTGGGTTACAGTTAGAAGGGGAATCAAGGGGGGAACAGGAGGAGGCATGCCATTTCTGAGTTGGCAAGCACCAAAAGATTTGCCATATTGAGGGAAACTGTTGGGGATGTTCATTCAGGAATGGCAATACCAGATAGAGCTGTTCCCTCTAACAGCGGGGAGAACAGTTCTACTGGAGGAGTGGGAGGGCATAATAGTCAGAGAAACAGACAGGTTTTGGTGGTAGGGGACTCTATTATTAGGAACTTAGACAGGGTGATTTGTCACCCAGATCCCAGCAATCAAACAGTTTGCTGTCTCTCGGGTGCTCAGGTTCGGCATGTTGTGGATCTGGTAGATAAATTATTAGGAGGGTCTGGAAATGAATCAGCGGTCTTAGTACATATTGGTAACAATGACAAAGTTAGTGGAAGATGGAGTGTCCTAAAGAATGATTTTAGAGAACTAGGTAATAAGCTGAAGGCAAGTACCTACAAGGTAGTATTTTCTGAGATATTACCAGTGCCACTTGCTACCCCAGGGAGGCAGAAGGAGCTTAGGGAGGTTAATGCGTGGCTACAGATGTGGTGCACTAAGGAGGGCTTTGGGTTTTTAGAGCACTGGGCTGACTTCTCACTTCGGTACAATCTCTACACCAGGGATGGATTGTACCTTCTTGATGAGGGAGCTTTTGTGCTAGTGGATAGGATGCTAGAAAGGCTGTTTTTTTAAACTGGTAGGTGGGGGAAGGGACTAGATATAAGTAATGGGGTAGAAAGTGTAGAGGGTAGATGGATGAATTAACAACTCACAACTCATAGGGGAGGAGATGGGGGAGGGGTAGTATAGTCAATAGAGAGGTATTACTAAGTAAATCAAGTATAGTGACAGGCATCACCCAACTACAAACTCATAACATAAGGTGTGTACTTGCTAATGCCAGAAGCCTGCCAGGAGAAAATGGGAGAGTTGGAATTATTAGCAATTAATGAAAAATGGGATTTAATAGGCATTACCGAAACGTGGTGGGATGAATCTCATGACTGGAGTGTTAATCTGGATGGTTATAACCTATTTAGGAAAGATAGGGGCAATGGTAAAAGAGGAGGAGGGATTTGTCTGTATGTTAAGCCTATAGTAAGAGAAAATATTTTTGGTGGAACTAGCTGTAATGTTGAATGTTTGTGGGTAGAGTTAAACAGCGCTGCAGCAAATTCCAAAATAATATTAGTAGGAGTATGCTATAAACCCCAAATATAACTGAAAGTGAAGAAATACAATTATTGTTACAGATTGGAAATGCAGCTAAGCTTGGGCAAGTTCTAATAATGGGAGATTTTAATTACCCTGAAATAAACTGGATAAATGAGACCAGCAGTTCAGCTAAGGGGAGCAGGTTCTTGAGTACACTCAGGGATCATTATCTGGCCCAGGTTATACAAGAGCCTACTAGAAATTAGGCCATCTTGGATTTAGCTATCACAAATAATATTGATATAATATCAAATGTTGGAATAGGGACACCTTTGGTGATCACAACACAGTCTCATTTGAGATTGAATTAAAAAAACTAAATTTTAAGAGGCCAACAAAAACTTTAATTTTTAAAAGGGCAGATTTTAACGGTCTAAGGGCAGCAATACAAAGTATAGACTGGGACAGAGAACTGACCATAAATGGACAACGTTTAAATCCTTACTAAATATACATACTTATCACCATATACCGTGTGGGAATAAAAGTAAAAGGAGTAAATCACATCCAATGTGGCTTTAAAATGATTTAAAGATCAAGATACAGAGTAAAAAACAGGCTTTTAAAGTATACAAACAAGAGGGGACAGAGACTGCTTTACAGGAATACAAGGAAATCACCAAGGAAGCAAAAGGGCGATTAGACTGGCTGAAATAGAAAATTAAAAATTAATTGCAAAAGAGAGTAAGACTAACCCTAAAATATTTTTTAAGTATATTAATGGGAAGAAGGCGAGGAAGGAAGCTATAGGAACATTACAATGTGACACAGTCTGATAATTAGTGACCAGGAAAAGGCAGATATAAATAGGTTCTTTTCTTCGGTATACACAAGGGAGGTACCGGTGGTTGGGACACTGCAACATAATGGGGCTACACTACATTTGCCAAATAATTGGTTAACACAGGAAGTAATCCAAAAGAGGTTGGAAAAATTAAATGTTAATAAAGCCCCGGGTCCTTATGGAATACATCCACGGGTATTGAGGGAACTGGTTTCTGTAATAGCCAAACCATTATATTTAATTTTTCAAGATTCACTCAACACTGGGTCTCTACCAGATGACTGGAGAAAAGCTGATGTGATACCTATATTTAAGAAGGGAGCAAGAGCAAATCCAGGGATTTATAGACCAGTGAGCCTCACTTCTGTAGTGGGGAAGCTTTCAGAACGGTTAATAAGGGATAATATACAAGAATATATCTATTTGAACAGGATTATAAGTAGGAGTCAACATGGATTTATGAGGGATAGGTCATGTCAAACAAATCTAATTAGTTTCTATGAGGAGGTTAGTAGGAACTTGGATCAAGGCAACTCAATGGGTGTAGTCTATTTGGATTTTGCAAGGGCTTTTGATACAGTGCCACTTGGGAGACTATTGTGCAAACTGAGGGATACAGGAATTGCAGTAAATATCTGCTCATGGATTGAGAGCTGGCTAAAAGACAGGAAGCAAAGGGTTGTTGTAAATGGAACATACTCTGATTGGACTAATGTGGTAAGTGGGGTTCCTCAGGGTTCAGTATTAGGTCCTCTCCTTTTTAACATATTTATTAATAAATTAGAGATGGGACTATAAAGTAGTGTCTCCATTTTCACTGATAATACAAAGTTGTGCAAGGTAATTAAATCAGATAGTGATGTGCTTTCCATTCAAAGGAATTTACATAAAAAAAGGGCATATACATGGCAGATGAGATTTAGTACGAATAAATGTAAAGTTATGCATCTGGGAAGGAAAAATAGCCATGCAATTTATAATCTTAATGGAGCAAATCTAGTGGTAACAGATATTGAAAGGGATTTGGGAGTGCTTGTGGACAACCACCTAGGTAACAGTGCTCAATGCCAAGCAGCAGCTGCAAAGGCAAATAAAATATTAGCATGTATTAGGAAGGGTATAGAAGCCAGGGAAGCAAATATAATTCTGCCACTATACAAATCCCTAGTACGCCCTCATTTGGAATATGGAGTACAATTTTGGGCATCACTTCATAAAAAGCAGAAAAAGCTACAGAGGAGGGCAACAAAACTAATAAAGGGAATGGAGGGGCTAAGTTATGAAGAAAGACTAACCAAATTAAACTTATTTTCGCTAGAAAAATGGCGTCTACGAGGGGATATGATAACCTTATATAAATATATCCAGGGTCAGTATAAAGATTTGTCAAGTGAGCTTTTTGTGCCAAGAGGTTTCCAACTGACAAGAGGACATCCTGAGGTTAAAAAGATTCCACCTTAAAGAACAAAAAGGGTTCTTTACAGTAAGGTTGGTTGATCTGTGGAATTCTCTACCAGAGGAGGTGGTGACAGTGGATTTGATAGATAACTTTAATAAGGGACTAGATTTATTTCTAATTAAGAAGGGAATTTCATGGTTATCCTGGATAATTATAGAGGGAGTTATGATCCAGGGAGAATTCCAATCACCAGTATCTGCAGTCAGGAAGGATTTTTTTCCCTTTGAGACGATTGGCTAAGTTTTACTTGAGTTTTTTTCTGTTTGCCTTCCTCTGGATTAATTAATAATAAAAAAATTGTTGAATAATAATTAATTAACAATTATCAACTAATTAATTAATAACTAATACTCATATTGCAGATCCGAGAAGATCTTAAAAGGTTGAACTTGATGAACTGAAAGTCTTAATTACTATGTAACACAGACACACTCTCTCACACACACACATTCACACACACAGATACACTCTCACACACACACATTCACACACCTATACACACTCTTTCACACAAAGAGATACACACACATACACCCTCACACACACACAGACACACACTCTCTCACACACACAGATACACTCTCTCACACACACACATTCACACACACATATACACTCTCACACAAAGAGACACACATACACACACATATACACTCTCTCACATACACACAAGCACACTCTCAATCACACACACATACACACTCTCTCACACAGATACACTCACTGACACACACAGACACACTCTCTCACTCACACACAGACACACTATCTCTCTCACACACACAGATACACTCTCTCACACACACAGACACACTCTCTATCACACACAGAGAGATACACTCTTTCACACACACACACATATACACTCTCTCACACACACAGATACACTCTCTATCTCACACACACACATACACACTCACAAACACACACATACACACTCTCTCACTCACACAGATACACTCTCTCTCACACACACAGACACACTCTCTCACACAGATACACTCATTCACACACACAGACACACTCACACACAGACACACTCTCTCTCACACACACACAGACACACTCTCTCTCACACACACACAGAGATACACTCTTTCACACACACACACACACACACATACACACTCTCTTACACACACAGATACACTCTCTCTCACACACACATACACACTCTCTCATACACATACACACTCTCTCACTCACACAGATACACTCTCTCACACACTCAGACTCACTCTTTCACACACACAAACACAATCTCTCTCACACAAACACACTCTCTCTCACACACACAGACATCATCTCTCACTCACACAGATACACTCTCTCACACACACACAGACTCACTCTCTCACACACTCACACACACACACAGACACACATTATCATACACACACAAACACTCTCTCACACACACACATTCACACACACACATTCACACACTCACATACACACTATCTCACACATACACAGATACACACTCTAGCACAAAGAAAAACACACACAGACACTCACACAGACACTAAAAGACACTCACAGACACTCACATAGACACTCACACAGACACTCAAAGAGACAAACACTCACACAGACACACACAGACACACACACAGACACAAACACTCCCACACAGAGACAAACACTCTCACACAGACACTCACAGACACTCACACAGACACTCACACTCACAGAGAAATAAACTCACACAGACAATCACACAGACACTCACACAGACACTCAAAGACACTCACACAGACAATCACACACACAAACATACACACTCTCTCATACACATACACACTCACTCACACAGATACACTCTCTCTCACACACTCAGACATACTCTCTCACACACACAAACACACTCTCTCTCACACAAACACACAGATACACTCTCTCTCACACACACAGACACAATCTCTCTCACACAAACACACAGATACACTCTCTCTCACACACACAGACACAATCTCTCGCTCACACAGATACACTCTCACACACACAGACACACTCTCTCACACACACTCACACACACACAGACACACATTATCACACACACACACAAACACACAGAAACACTTTCTCACACACACATTCACACACACACACAGATACACTATCTCACACACACACAGATACACACTTTAGGACAAAGAAATACACTCACAGACACTCACACAGACACTAAAAGACACTCACAGACACTCACACAGACACTCACACAGACACTCACAGAGTCAAACACTCACACAGATACTCACTTTCACAGAGAAATAAACTCACACAGAAAAACACACAGACACACACAGACACTCACACACAAACACAGACACTCACACAGACACTCAGACACAGGCACACACTCACAGACACAGGCACACACTCATTCATACAGACAAACACACATATACTCACACAGACACTCACACACAGACACAGTCACTCACACAGGCACTGACATACACTCACAGAGACATTTACACACACAGACATACACACTCACACAGACATACACACTCACAGACACTCACACAGACACTCACAAACAGAGACAGGCACTTACACAGACACTTACACACAGAGACAGACACTCACAAAGACACAGCCATTCACAAAGACTCTCACAAACACTCACACACAGACACACACAGACACTCTCACACAGACACTCACAGACACTCATACACAGCTACACACAGACACTCACACACAGACACACACACTCACACAGACACTGACACTCACACTGACACTCACACAGACACTCACACACAGACACTCACACAGACACTCACACAGACTCTCACACTCAAAGACACATACACTCACATAGACACTCTCAGACTCTCACACAGACTCTCACACTCACAGACACTCATGCACAGACACTCATGCACAGACACTCACACAGACATTTACACTCACAGAAACTCACAGACAATCATACACACACACAGACACTCAAACAGACACAGACACTCACACTAAAATAGACACTCACACTCATTCACAGAGACACTCACACAGACACTCACAGATATATACACTCACAGACACTCACACATACACTCACATACACTCACAGACACTCAAAGACACTCACACAGACTCACACATAGACACTCACAGAGACACTCACACACAGACATACACACTCACACAGATATACACACTCACAGACACTCACACAGATACTCACACATATACTTACACAGACTCACACATAGACACTCACACTCACTCACACAGACACTCACAAAGACATACACACTCACACAGGCATACACACTCACAGACACTAAGACATAAACACTCACAGACATACATGTGCATGGTCTGCCACCGCCCCCACTATCCCCTCTCCCCTCTGCTACATTAATGGCTTCCAAGACCTCTGCTTATTGCTGATTGGCTGAAACGCCAATCAGCTTCAAGCATGCGCAAGACGCAAGAGTTCATTTTTACAAAAACAAACCCTCAAGCACAGAGCTTGATGCTGGGGGAGTCAACAGCCCCCCAACAGTTTTTTTTTTTTTTGCAAAAATATAAATTTAGCCCTACACTAATAATTCTCCTCTATCAGATGCATTAATAACCCTGCTCAATTACATATGCCTTTAAAGCTTTATCCTGATGATTAAACCTTTTGACTTAATTTCCTGTAGTATTGATTGATTGAACATTTTTTGCAGTCCAAGGGAATTTTTTTTCAGCACCACAAATCAAGGATGTCAATTTTACCGTGCCCAGCCTTCTTTATGGTTCAGCTCTCACATCCATATGTCACTAATAACTATGGGGACCTTTGTTGATAATTTTATATCTTTGCCTTTTAATAGCTTGTCTAGACTTTCTATAGATTTCCTCCCAAGAAGCAAATGTCTTAATTCCATCGCTCCATTCACCATCTGCAGAGATCTTGGGACCAAGGAAAATAAAATCTGTCACTGCCTCCACTTCTTCTTTTAAGTTGAGCAGCAGGCCAACTCTTGCACTCTATTCATTTACACTCATTAATAGGTCCATTAGCTCCTCCTTACTGTAAGCCATCATAGTAGTATCATTAGCGTATCTGAGATTGTTGAGCAATATTGATTTCAGCTTTTGGACTCATCCAGTCCAGCCTTACACATGATGTACTCTGCATATTAGGGGAATTAATAAGGTGACAATATACAACATTGTTGCACTCCTTTTCCAATTCTGTTGTCCCATGTTCGGTTCTGACCGTGGCTTTGTGGTCCATGGACAGATTCCTCAGTAGGTGGATGAGATGATCTGGTACTCTCATTTCTTTAAGAACTTGCCACATTTTGTTATGATTTCCACAGTTGATTTTTCTATTGTTTAGTGGACAGTGGCAATTTTATCTCTGCCTCTGCAAAACCCAGCATAAGCATTACCTTGCTGACATTTGAAATGAATGCAATTGTTCAATAACTGATGTTTTTGGTATTGGTATATAGTCTGACCTTTTCCAGTCTTCTTGCTACTGTGGAATTTTTCAAATTTGTTGGCATAAGGCAAGCAATGAATTAACAGCATCATCTTTTAAAATTTTGAATAGTTCATTTGGGATTCCATAACCTCCTGCAGCCTTGTTATCAGCAAGACAGCCCATCTCACCTCACTCTTCAAGATATCTGACCAGCTTATTGGAGGTGAGCTGCTATAGGAAAGGTTCCTGGGGGAGGGGGAGTGAGGAGAGCTGCTATGACATTTTTTTTTTGGCACTGGAGCTACTATGGGAAGGGGTCTGTTTTGGGAAGGGGTCTGGAGCAGGGGATCTGCTTTGGGAAGGGGTCTGGAGCAGGAGATCTGCTTTGGGAAGGGGTCTGGAGCAGTGGATCTGCTTTGGGAAGTGGATTAATAGAGTGTAGGGTAGCTGCTTTGTGAAGGGGTCTTGGAGGGTATTTAGGTGTCAGTGGCTGGGAAGTTAGGTTTGGGGGAAAGGAGCAGCTTTAGGAAGGGGTCTTGGGGGCTATGATGGGCCAGTGGTTGGGGAATGGAGGTCTTGTGGGGGAAGGGAGCTACAATGTCCAGATGTCTTTTGTGATAGGCATTGGGTGGAGGAGTAAGTTGGCACCCTGGACGGCAGGACAAATGTTTTTTTACACCTGTGCCCTCCATTCACTATTTCTGCCACTGGACAGGGTTTTAATAGTTAGTAAAGTGGTATGCCCCAGGACCTTCATTTTAAAGTATAATCAAATAGCAGTAAATATCTGCATGTTAGGGAATTATAAGGGAAGCATACCCAAATTAGACTAGAATAGAAATTGATTATCATCCATACTCTTCTTTTTAATATATTTACCAATGATTTGGAAGTATTAAGATATTAGTATGAAATCATATGTGCTGATCACATTACATTGATAATGAGCAAAATGTTACAGAAATAAAAAAAACACTCACAGTGCCTTTCTATTTATTAAAAAAAATGTTTTAGTTTTTGCTGATCTGCTTTCTCAGTCCGTAACCATAGATCGTTTGCAGCTCACTAAAAGATTCCAATTGAATAGCAAATTAGTTTACTTGCTACATTAAGGGCTCCCGTAAATAACAATTCCTCAATAGCATAGGTCTCCTGGAAAATGAAAGATAAAATAGCGCCTGAAAAAGACCATATAGAACAAAAGAGGGCTAGCAGTAGTTATTTAACTAAATAAGACCACAATATACTTCCCTGCATACACACATGTATATTTTAGAATAATTGACATCAAAAGGAAATACTTTAATTGAACTAGAATAAATGTAAAATTACTTTAAAGGGAAAAAAGCATGTTATTTATACTTTATAGGAATCAGAAATGTAAATGGAGTTAGAAGAGCCGGTGGACAGACAACTACAAAGCAATGCTCAATGTCTGGAAGACCCCAGATGTACGAATGAGCATCTAGGTGTATTTGTTTTTGTTCTTCTATTGGTTATAGTCCTCGTTTCTAAGGATCATATCCCAAATTCGTGCCACCTTTTTGCTCACATTTTTTTTTTCTAAAACAACAAACAAAAGTTGAGCTTGGACTGTATACACTGCTGTTCATCAGTACATCCTTCAGTTCAATGGATTTATTTTCCTATTCCTATTGTCGGTTATGGTCTGAACATAACCTTAGCTCATCTACACGCCAGATAACATGTGAACACAAGGAATAATTATAGTATTTTTCCACTCAAATTATTCATGCAGATATGGTACAACGCCGAAGTTGAGTTTTTTTTTAAGTTGTGATGCCAATGGGAGGAGAGTGCGATCCTTATAAAATCTTGGCTCCCATGTGCCTGGGATCATCTGACGGCACCAGGAGATCAGTAACTGGTATAACCATACACAGACTTACCTGTCTAATCTTTACTGTATAGGATCAGCCAAACAAGGTAAGTACAAAAGGATTTTATCAATTGCTGACAATTTAGAGGTAGTGTTTAATTATTTAGTATGTGAGGAGTTTTATCTTGTCACCTTCTGACTTGAACTCTGGGTCATTATATAGACAGTAAAGCAATGAGAAGAGTGAAATTATAGAATACATCAATTATGCTTTCAGAGGAAAGTTTTTTTTTCAGAAAAGGAGAACCCTAGAAAAAGAGACAGGAGTCTGAGGGAGGCAGAGACATACAGAGGGTTAACTATTTTTCCTATGAATACATGAAAAGGGTTATATTAAAAAATGTTATCCAAAAGTTCTTTCCATCTATTCCCAAAGACATTTTTGGATGCAAAATAGGTAAAGAAAATTAAAACAAGATCGACACAAAACAGATAAAAAGCGGTTTGTTTTATCTGTCCTTGTCTGACTAAATAATTGAAAAACAGCTGAAAGAAAGTGTTTTCCATAGTCCAAGTAATCACTTCATTCACTGAAAGAGGACAACACCGTACTACTGGTCTATGTACAGGTGCTTTTGTAGGTTCTACAACCATTAGACTCTCTCAGATCTCTCTCTCAGATCTTTCTCCCAGATCTCTCTCTCTCTCTCTCTCAGATCTCTCTCTCAGATCTCTCTCTCAGATCTCTCTCTCAGATCTCTCTCCCATCTCTCTCTCCTCTCTCAGATCTCTCTCTCAGATCTCTCTCTCCCCTCTCTCTTTCTCTCTCTCTCTCTCTCAGATCTCTCTCTCCTCTCTCTCTCTCTCTCTCAGATCTCTCTCTCTCTCTCTCCTCTCTCTCTCTCTCTCTCTCAGATTTCTCTCTCTCAGATCTCTCGCTCTCTCTCTCTTTCAGATCTCTCTCTCTCTCAGATCTCTTTCTCTCTCTCAGATCTCTCTCAGATCTCTCTCCTCTCTCTCTCTCTCTCCTCTCTCTCTCTCTCTCTCTCTCCCCATCTCTCTCTCCTCTCAGATCTTTCTCTCTCTCTCTCAGATCTCTCTCTATTTCTCTCTCTCTCTCTTTAAGATCTCTCTGTCTCCGATCTCTCTCTCTCAGATCTCTCTCTCTCTCTCTCTCTCTCTCTCTGTCTATCTATCTCTCTCAGATCTCTCTCTCTCTCAGATCTCTCTCTCCATCTCTCAGATCTCTCAGATCTCTCTCTCTCTCCCCATCTCTCTCTTCTCTCTCAGATCTTTCTCTCTCTCAGATCTCTCTCTCCGATCTCTCACTCCTCTCTCTGATTTATCTCTCCTATCTCTCTCTCCTCTCTCAGATCTCTCTCTCTCTCAGATCTCTCTCTCTCTCTCAGATCCCTCTCTCTCCTCTCTCTCTCTCTCTCTCTCTCTCTCCCATCTCTCTCTCCTCTCTCAGATCTTTCTCCCTCTCTCTCTCTCTCTCACACATCTCTCTCTCCCATCTCAGATCTCTCTCTCTCAGATCTCTCTCTCCCATCTCTCTCTACTCTCTCATATCTCTCTCTCTCTCCCCATCTCTCTCTCTACTCTCTCAGATCTCTCTCTCCCCCTCTCTTTCCCATCTATCTCTCCTCTCTCAGATCTCTCTCTCTCTCTCTCTCTCTCTCTCTCTCTCTTAGATCTCTCTCTCTCTTCTCTCAGATCTCTTTCTCTCTCAGGTCTCTCTCTCTCTCTCTCTATCTCTATCTCTCTCAGATCTCTCTCTCTATCTCTCTCTCTATCTCTCTCAGATCTCTCTCTCTCAGATCTCTCTCTCAGATCTCTCTCTCTCCTCTCTCTCTCTCTCTGATCTCTCTCTCTCTGATCTCTCTCTTTCTCTCTCTCTCTTTCTAAGATCTCTCTCTCTCAGATCTCTCTCTCAGATCTCTCGCTCTCTCTCTCTCTCTCTCTCTCTCTCAGATCTCTCTCTCTCTCTCTCTCTCAGATCTCTCTCTCTCTCTCTCAGATCTCTCTCTCCTCTCTCTCTCTCTCTCTCTCTCCCCATCTCTCTCTCTCTTAGATCTCTCTTCCACCCATCTGTCTCTCTCTCTCTCAAATCTCTCTCTCTCTCATTCAGATCTCTCTCTCTCTCTCTCAGATCTCTCTCTCTCAGATCTCTCTATCTCTCTCTCTCCCTCTCTCTCTCTCTCTCTCTCAGATCTCTCTCTCAGGTCTCTCTCTCACCCTCTCTCTCTTTCTCTCTCTCTCAGATCTCTCTCTCAGATCTCTCTCTCTCTCTCAGATCTCTTTCTCAGGTCTCTTTCTCAGGTCTCTCTCTCTCCCTCTCTCTCTCTTTCTATCTCTCTCAGATCTCTCTCTCTCAGATCTCTCTCTCTTTCTCTTTCAGATCTTTCTCTCTCTCTCAGGTCTCTCTTCTCTCTCTCTCTCTCTCTCTCTCTCTCTATCTCTATCTCTCTCTCTCACAGATCTCTCTTCCGAACCCCTCTGTCTATCTCTCTCTCCTATTTCTTTCTATCTCTCTCTTTTGCTATTTTTAGAAATATATTTTGTAGATGTACAACAGATTCCCAAGGCTAACTGCATTCACCTTTTACATGTTAATACAAGAGGGCAGCATTCCCATCTCACTTTAAGGTTTATACTCTAAAGACAACTCAATAGTAATAATTTTAATACATGATTCAACATTTGGCATTCTGTCACCTTTAATACTATTCTCATTTATCCTGTTCTTACAAAGTTTATTTAACATCTGGGTGCAGCCTCTGATTGATTGATTGATTTATCTCATCATTGTTCAATAAATAAAGGTGATTTTATGTTTCATCAATATTTTTAAAACAGAAAACACCCCAACATTGTCTTGCTGATAGATCCCACAATTTGCAAGTACTCTGAGCAACAAATTAATATATGAAGCTGCACAATGGCATAATGAAGCCAATTTTTAGACTTAAAGTGACTCTCCAGGCATTTTTATGTTATATAAATGTCTTATTTATGTTAATACATTAATTTCCACTTCTTCATTGCATTTATGATATAACGTTACACATCACCTACTTTTAAGAAGTCCCCATAACAGATTCCCACCTTCTGCAGGCTCCCACTTCCCTGTGCTCTTGTCATGAGAGTTGGCATATTGTATAGCTATGACCCAAAGCCACATACACAGGGAGGGGCTTTACACAATAAATACAGTGCTGCTTCAGGTAGATACTCAGCATGTTACGGGCTACTTGTTAGCAGTCTGAGACACTGGTAATGTGAAACCCCTCTCTGTGGGTGTGGGTTTAGGTCACAGCTGAGGAAGAGGTCAGCTCTCATTGGAGAGAGAGCAAGTAAAGGCGAGGCTGAAGAAGATAAAAATAAACTGCTCCTCTAGAGACTTATAAAATGAAAGTGGTGTAAATATTACAACATAAATCCAAAGCAAGCTTGTACTACCTAATGCTTCTAAGTGTTAGTAAATGTAATGTTTGCAAATACAATGTTTAAGAACTAGATTATCCCAAAAACAATATATTTCCATAATAAACCTTTGTTAAAGTCAGTATCAGCTCAACCAAGATGTTTAAATCACATTTGAACATAAAGTATTGTAGCAATTGAATAGCAATTTGCTATTTTAGTGATCGTAACTCTTGCGGACATGACAGATCAAAGGCTTAGATGGGCTGTAATTTCCTGTTTTAACAACCTCAAGGATTTCAAGCCCGTAACACATAGCCTGTTTGCGTCTCACAAAAAAAAGGCAATTGAATAGCAAAATAACTCCATTACGGCCTACTGTAACTTACAATTGCTCCATTGAATGAGGCTCATGATATGGAAAAGTTGAGAAGAATAGAGTGTGGAAAAGGCAGGAGGATAAGAGGAAGAACAAGGCATGAGAAAACATTGTGTATGGAATTAGTTAGGAATAGTTAGAAGGTGTTACTAATCATGGTTGCCAATGAGCACCACATTACTACTTCTGGCTGCTAGTGTAATTTTTATTGTATCATCATTCTGTAATTCTTCAAGTGCTTTCCTCTCTAGAAGGCTAGAGAAGTTAGGGCTCTGCCGTATATCGGTTGCAGGAGCTTTTTTCCCTAACTACACTAAGGTAAATCTTTTATTCCTCCAGATTAGAGCACAGCCATAAATCCTGCTTTAGATGCAACAGATTTCTGTGCGGGTAGCAGCCAAACCAAGCTTTACGGATAAGACGGCCCTAGGAGCCAATAGGAATTGGGAACGTCATAAAACTTATGAGTGGGAAGAGCCGTAACAACTGTCATAACTGCAACTCTAAGGAAACATTAAATATATATAGAAAGTAATTGATTTTGAATTAAAAATATATTTTTACTAGTGACTTGCTTGTCAAAAGTGACGTCAATAAAATGTTAAGTCTGGGAATGCTGTTTTTTAGGAAAAGTGTTTATTTTTTTAACATGCATTGTAGTTCAACAACTGGTAAACCATTTTTTTATTACCAATTTTAACTTTTATTTTTTGTCAGCTATGCATGAATAATGTAACAATGGGTCAAGTTTGTATGAATCATTATTACATATAGCTTTTTAACATGCACCTTTTAGTTCAATGACTGGTACACTTTATTTACAATATTAACATTTGTAAATTTTTAAATATGCAGGAGTAATATAACAACTGGTCAACTTTGTATGAATGAGTATTGTAAACCATTACATAATGCTTTGTAACCTACAACTTGTAGTTCAAGTACTGGTAAACCACATAGGTAATGAATCCAGAGGAAGGCAAATAGAAAAAAAAAACTGTGAAACTTATCCATTTGTGTCAAAGGGGGAAAAAAATGAATTTCTTCCTGACCCCATTAACTGGCGATCAGATTAGTCCATGGATCAATACTCTCTATTTATTTATACATTCCAATCTAGCAATAAATAATCATTTTTATATACAATAAAACATTTTTCCAAACCTTGCAAAATACAATTTTAACAGTTCAAACATTAACGTAATGTAATAACATTTAAAGTTGATTTTTATGAAAATGCATTGATCTTGATTATTGAATCCAGAGGAAGGCAAACCAAAAAATAATCCCATTGCAACTAAGTATTTTGTATCGGGGGGGGGGGGGTTAATTCCTTCCTGACCCCAGTAACTGGCGATCGCATTACTCCCTGGATCAATACTTAGTAATTAATTATACATTTACATTTTCCAAGAAATGTTAAATCTTCTACTAACATTAAACCTTACAATGAATTTTCACACTTTGTAAAATACAATTGTAACATTACAAACAGTAACTAAATATAATAACATTGTAAACTGTAAATGTTAGAAAATACAATGTATCAGTTTTGTGGAGCCAATCCTGCCAAAAGGGCACTTCCAAAACACTGTTTATTTATTTATTTTTTTCCACTTATTTTTTGTGATTTTTGTAGTTCTTGAAAATGGCACATAGAGTTTCCTATGTGAAATAGTGGTCCTCTAAAAAGAGTCCCAGTGACATAAAAGTTAATCCGTGTGGTATAACCACTGTTCTCTATGTTTTTTGCCATTTTATAGAGTTTCTTAAGTAAAATAGTGGTCAGAGTGAGCCAGAGTGACATCAAATTTCGTCCTCAAAATTTCGTCCTCAAAATAAAACCACTGTTCTATATTTACTATATATAATATAGTAAATATAGAACAGTGGTTTTATTTATAATATATACTATATTTACAGAACCTTATAGTAGACATTGTTTTTTGTAAAAATTCGGTCATCATCTAATAAATCTCCCTGGCTTTTGTTTTCTTCAATATGAACTTTAATTTCCTCTGGATTGTTGCATGTGGAAAATGTTGTCCATGGACAAAGACAGGTTCCTGTAAAAAAATACCCATAGACTTAAAAGTTTGTCCTTGGGATTTATTAATGGTAATGGCAAATGCCATGATAATGGGAAATTGTCTCCTTTGAAGGACAAAAAGCAAACCACTCTCACTTGGAGCCAAATCAATTCTTGGTATAAATACTTGTTCACCTTTATGGGTACCAGTCATAATTTCTGCATGTATGAAATGATCTTTTAAATACTGCACAATGAATCTGGTCCCATTACAAAGTCCTATTTGGGATTCATATTTCTCAGTAGCATGACAATTGCCCCTTTTTTAACTTGCAAAATATGTGGTGGCATTCCAGAGGGAGTTAAAGAAAATGAAAAATTCCATAGTAATTGTCATCAGCCAGAACCAAATCTGCACTATAATAATATTTTGTGGGCGCATTGATTGATTTTAAAATTTCGTTATTTCGATTCAAGGCATCTTTATTTTTTGATGTCAATATCACTTTGCTTGCAGTGTCTGAGTAATCCTCATTATTTATCGTATTGAGAAAGATTGTCGTTATTAGTGATTCTTTGCAAATCATTTCTGATGGAATTTCAATAGTATCAAATAGATTAGTTATTTTTGGATGTTTTCCTTCTCCAATTTGAAATAGCCAATCATTGAAATCAATTAAGCCTTCAGATCTCATATTTAGTGTTAATTTCTGGTGTGTAAATATTTTCTGCAGTTTACTCGTCTTGATACATGTTTCACTGATGTCAGTCCTATTTCCATGTGGCACAACAGGTAATGTTTGCATAAAATCTCCTCCTAACAACATCACCTTTCCACCAAATGGCAAATCATTATCCATAACTTCTTTTAATAATCAATACATTGCAGGGCGTGACATGACATCACTGTTGCCTCATCTATTATAATTAATTTACTTTTTTTTTATTTTTTGGCTTGTAATGAATTAATTTGAATATCTGACACTGATGTTTCTGGAATGGGAACTGGCAGTTTAAATCCACCAAGCACAAGTCTGCCTCCTTCTATCAAAAGTGTGTCAAATCCAGTTGTTGCAAATGTAAGTGCTATTTGACCCTGTGCTTGAATGCGACTCATCAATAAATTATATAGATACATTTTTCCTGATCCACCAGTGCCATCTAGAAATAACGATCTTTGAGCTTGTCATTGTTCATTGCATTTGTAATGGCGTTAAATGCTTGCAATTGTAATGCATTTAAAGTTGCAATTTTTTCTTGTGTTTTTTGGTATTCAATCTCAGTGTCATACTCGTCAGTTAAGTTAATTTCATCTATAAGTCCTGGATCAGGCAGATAAACATGTGTACATCTAATCCATGACAAGGAAAAATGTCTTGAATTTGCATTAATGCTTTTAATAGCGCAATGGTCTCATTGTAACATTTCAAAAAGTCTTCACACATATTTAATTTAAATGTTTCCCACAAAACTAATGCATCAGGTACATTGCAAAAGATGCAAATTAATGCAATTTTTTCTCTCATTTGCTTTGGCATTTGACTTAGTGATGCTTCTTCTAGACATCTCCCCCATTCGTTATCATCTGCGAGGAAGTTTTGATGTCTTGAAGCTAATTGGAAAGTATCATAAACTATGCCATTCACTGTGCCTAAATGTTCATAACTTTGTGCACCGGGAACATGTAAAATATGTAATCTTAAACTGAAACTTTCAATGTCTCTTGGACTAACGGTATACATTCTTTGGATATTTTTATTTGTTTTGGTTTTTTGTTGTCACCATTGGCCATTAATGAATACATAGTGATATGGAATCTCAATCTATAAAAATTATCTAGCCTCAGTGTCCTGGCAATTTAATTGAAACCAAGCAGTAAATGTTGTTGCTCTATGTTCATTTTTGTCTAAGGCATTTATTTCATTCCCTGCAGTAAAGCAAACCAATTGACTTTGTGGCAAATGAACAGCTAATCGATACACAGCATGTGACTGATCATGCATCTCACATTTCAGAGAATACCACATTGCTTCTGGAGCACTGACATAGCGAGCATCTTAATAAGATGAAAGGTCATCATGTAAAATTGGATTGTCTTGTTCATTTTGTACACCTTACACAACAACAGCTGCTGCATCATATCCTTTGTATATATATTTATACACATATTTGTTGTATTTGATAGAAGTGCAAGCTTCCACATGTATGTGTGCATTGTACTTCATCAGCAAATATGAATTGCATGGAACTATATATCTATTATCAACCTTTTGGCCATGAATAATAGCAGTTTTTCCTTCTCTACTTTTATACAAAGGGTATCCATCACAATTAGCATAAGTTTGCATTTGAAGTAGTTTTGGTGAACTCTTTTGTAAATTTTGTATTTTCCATACATGGTGAATTTGGTTTGATATCTCCACATGGACCATGACTCATTCTACTGTATGTGTTACAATGGCATAAAGCTTTGAATATTTTTCTGGAGGTGGAAGTTCAGCAATAAGTACTGAATCCACTCTGTACTCTATGTAGTCATGTGGCAGGCCTCTTTATTGAAATTCAATTTATTGTATAAACAAAAGCCACACATTTCCCAAATAAGTGTCCTTTGGTTACATCATGTATAAATACATTTTGTTTTATTTTAAATACTCTAGCCACTAAATTCGGTCTACCAGAAGTATTTTGGCCAAGTTTCAAGTTTTCTTTGATCTCTGGCCAATGTGGATTACATGTGAATTGTGAATATTGGTTTTCCAATATTAGTGACACTAGCCATGGCATCATTTTATCTTTCTCGCATATTGCGAGGAGATCCTTGGAAAGAGGATGGCAACATGATTGCTCTTCCAGCTGGAATGTCTCTGTCTGCAGCCAATTCAGTGACATAATCCATCAATCCACAGTATTTTTCTCCTTAAAGCTTGTTTTGTGGAAATTTGACAACATTTTTATTATTTGCTTTGACTTGTAGATATGAATCAATAATCCATTGATGTGTGAGTTTTCCCCCCACATAAAATAGGATTAAAATGATCACGAATAGCAATTTGTGCCACTTTATATTCCAGAATAGAAATCTTGTTTATAACACAAACTTTACTATTAGGATAACTTTGCAATAGTAATTTTGGTTGCCATCCTGTCTCACCATTTGGAAAGAAAATGGGATATGCCATTGGATCCAAATTACAACTTAATATATTTATGTTTATAAAAGGTTTGTCATCATTATGTGGATAAATTCTAATATCCCACTCAAATAGTGGTTCACCGTCATCATTTTTAAAGACCATGGCAATCTCATTTGCTGTTCGTAAATTAAAACGCCTTTGATCTGTATGGCGATCTCTTTTGAGAAATAATGTTTACTCTTGGCATTGGCAATTGATTTATTTGTGCATGTGCCTGTTGTTCTTTTTCAACCTGTGCTAATGTTTTGTATGCGTGACTATATGGGTTGTTGGCCATAATTTTATCCAACTGTTCAAAGACTATGGGTAAGCATTTTTTATTTTCAGGAAGCGTCATCCAAAGTTCAACAGCTTCCATTGTATCTAAGACATATAACTGTGCAAATTTCCTTTGCTTTCCTTCTTGTGGGTGTAAATGTGAAGTCCGGTGGTAAATTTGTCCTTGTACTTTAAAACAGTATGGACCATGTCCTGGGACATTTTCTGCTAATGTTGCACCCATTGAAGCAAATTAAATTGCACTATTATGTTATAAGACCTGATGTTTATTTTAAATTGCTATAATTTTGAAATGTGGGATCAGTCATTATACTTTTAATTATTCTGGAAATGTGTGTCTTTCCTTTCTGACAGCAACTAATAAACTCTCCATTAGTTGGTCTTTCCTTCAGAAAATGATAGGCCCCACAAACCTGACAAACCACATTGAGTAATCCCCAATAATGAGTGTCTACAGTTAGTGCTATAAATAAAGGACTATCCTGAGCTTCCTGAACATAGATATCACTACCACTTTCTATATCAACATTGGTGTCATCTATATCAACATTTGTTTCATGAGGCAATATTGGGTCATTAGGCAATGTTTCACATACATTGTTTTCTTTTTCTTTTCTTTGAAGCTCCATCACAGTCAGTTTGTACTTTTTGACTCATTTTTCTTTTATTTGTCGGTCTTCTCTTAAGTCTCAGGGGACTGTGCATCTCTCCACCTTTACTTCCATTCCCTTGTCATTCTTGTTTTCCGTTCTTTCTTTGCTTCTGTGTTGTCCGTCATTTGTAATCTGTAATTGTAAATACAGGCATTTTAGTTTCAATTGTAATGTTTTCTTATGTAGCAAACAATAGCAATCATAACATTACTAAGATGTATTTTTTACTTACCTGAAGTATTAATAGATGAAGTTCTTTTCAATTTTGTGATGGTCTTGTAGTTGTGACCTTTTATTTCTTCAAATCTGTAAGATATAATGTTGTTTTTGTATTGTGCATCAATGCAAAAGCTAAGTAGCTGTAATGAAACATTAACATTACCTGAAAGGCATTTGTAATTTTTTCATTAAACTAATGAATTAATCAATCATTCTCTGATGTTTAATTGGCATGAAAACTTAAAGAGCTAAGCATATATGTTTTGATAAATAAAGTCAGTGTAAATTAATATTATTATTTTTTCATAAATTAATATATGTTAATTAATGAATCAATAATGACATCAATGCAAAACATAAAGAGGTAATCATGTTTCCGTAAAGAACAGCATCATTGAAATATAAATGTCATAGCCAAACACAAAGAGCTATGATCAAACGGTCAAATGACCTGAAAAGGATTTGTAATTTTTGGATTCAATTAATTAATTAATCAATAAATGTGTAATATTTAATTGCCATATATTAAAAGGTAAATAACTAAGCATCTATGTAGGAATAAATAAGTTCATTGTCAAAAAATATATATTTTTGAAATTATTAACTAGGAATTAATTAATCAGTAACTGTGATTAATGCAAGACAAAAAGACTTATAGCCTTAATAAATTGCAATTCAGTAAATATAAAAGGGCTCTATTTAAGCACAAAGCATATTTTTTTACAGAAGTTTTTAGTTAGTGATCTTCTATCCAAAAGCAAGGTCTTCACTAACTAAAAATGTCTGTAAAAAAAATATGCTCTGTGCTTAAATAGAGCCCTTTTAAATTTACCGAATTGCAATTTAATAAGGCTGTATCTCATGTTTTCCTAAAGAAGGACATCACTAAATCATGTAGATGTAATGGTGATGTAATTGCAGATGAAATGCTGCGGAGCTCACACTCTGTGTTCATGCAGGTCCAGTGTTCACAGAGATGAGCAACCTGTAAAATGACATGAAAAACCTTTTTAATGTTTGCATGCAATTAATTAATTATACACTGAAAGAATGATGTTTAATTGGCAAGCACCCAAAATGTAAAGGCCTAAGCATAGATATGAAATATAGAAGGTGTCAGAGCATAATAAACTGATTTAAATGTTTAACTGCTTTGAGGGTCCTAACACTGTCAGGCAATGAATATTCATACAGATATATAAGTGCAGTGTAAAATAAAGAATTTGTTTAGTACGGTGTGAAATAGCCTTTTTTGTAGGTCTCAAAGCATAATAACATTATTTAAATATTTAACTGCTTTGAGAGTCCTATCACTGTCAGGCAATGAGCAATACAACAAATATATAAGTGCATTGTAAAATATATTTTTTTGTAGTTCAGTGTAAATGTTTTTTTGTCATTAGTAATTAATAAATTAATTATCATTAATAAGAAATTATTAAATGAATAAATGTATAAGAAAGAGCTAAGCATAATACAGATATAGGAATGCAGTGTAAAATATAAAAAAAATTGTAGTGCGGTATAAAATATATATTTTTTTGTAATTATTAATTAATTCATTATTTGACGGTAATAATAAATTAATCAGTGACTAAATGTATTAGAAATATATATGTATAATAAAGATATATAAATGCAGTTTAAAATATATATTTTTTCTTAGGGCAGTGGAAAATATATATTTTTTTAAATTAGTAATTAATTAATTAATAGACTCTAATAATTAATTAATTAATCAATGAATCAATGTATTTGAAAGAGCAAAGCATTTATGGCTTCATAAATTAAAGGCAATATAAAATATGAGATTTATCATTTTTTTATTTTTTTATAATATATTTTTTTATTAATAATTAATTATTACTTAATTATTATACTTTACCTATTTATAAGTAATATTCCAGCAATCAATATCCTGAAGAGCTAACAATCTCTTTGGATTTTTTGGCAGCAGAAAATGTCCAGTCAGACTGTTCATCACTTGAAGTGTTACCAATGTGCCAAGTATGTAGTGTAAATAGGCTGCGTGCCAGGCCAAACCATTTGTTTAGGCAGGAAAACCACCATTTTAGATTCGTAATGTTATTATTTGCAAGTTAGTGTTGTAAAATGGTAACGATTTTCTATGTGTTACTTGCCTCATGAACATTTTCAGTCTGTCGCAATGGTATATTTTGTAACTCGTACGTTCCTGGCTAACTCGTACTTGCCTGGCGGTGATTTGCGCACTTCGGTCTCGTTTAGCTTCGTTTTCATTTTTTTCGCCCGCCATTTTTTTTCTCACATAGGCCATTTTCGAGTGCCGAAACTCAGCAAATTCGGCTTAAATTTGGGTTTAACCTCACTCTCAGGCATCCTGGTGTTCCCCCCGAGTTGCGTGTGAGTGTTTTTTTTCCTTGGTTTTCATGTTTTTTGATTTTTGCAGTTCGGCCCTTAAATTCGTATTTTTGCAAGGTTGGATTTTGTTGCCCTAGAGATTTTGAGGTTGTTTCTGGCTAACTCATACGTGCCTGTCAGTGATTTGCAAGCTTCGGTCTCCTTTAGCCTCCTTTTCATTTTGTTCGGCCACAAAAAAAAATCTCGTTTAGCTGATTTTCAAGGGCCAAAACTCTGCAAATTGATCTTAGATCTGCGTGCAACTTCACTCCCAGGCGTCCTGGTGTTCCCCCCATGCTGTGTGTGTTAAAAAAATAAATGTTGTTAGTTTTTTTTCTTTTCTTGTTTTTTGTGTTTTTTGATTTGCCCGGTTCTTCCTTTAAAGTCGTATTTTTCCAAGGTCGTTTTTTTGGCCCCCAAGATTCCAAAGTGGGAAAACATTTTTTAAAGTCCTGCGTTCCTCAACTTTTTGCAGCCTAAGTAAGTCCTGTGTTTCTTCACTGCTTGCAGTCTAAGTCCCGCTTGTTTCAATGCCTCAACTGCTCGCCTCGCTTCTTGAGGCTCGCGGGAGCGCCTTCAGCTCTCATTTAAGTCTAAGTCCCGCGTGTTACAATGATTAAATCGCCTATGTGCTCCGAGCCTGGAAGGCTTTTTTGCCTTAACGGCTCGCAAGCGTGGCGACAACTCTCAGTATGACAATTATTATATGTGATATTTTAAAGGTGTGACAATTGTATTTATAATCAGTAAGAATGTGTTAATTGTGGGTTAAAATATGATATATTTATAGACAACATATCAGAGCATTTGTTACTAGGTGACGCAGTTTTGACATGTATGAACCCCTCGAGTACAGGGTTGTTTGTTACCCTGGATTAATACTAACATATCATATTTTTTAATTACACATATGTTGATTTTGGATAGTTAAGTGTCAAATACTGTTAAAATGCCATGATTTGGTAATGCTTTTTGAGCTATGCTGTCACTTTAAATGCTTCCGGGGGACTCAGTAAGGGTTTGAAAACTACTTGTGAGTGGTCTTTGGTACACGTAAATCTTTCTTCAGTTTTTTGCAGTTACGGCAGTGCCCTAATATGCGAGTGATCTGTAAAATCTTATTAGCAAAGGGTTTGGGTGTCAAAGCGTCAGGGATAAACTCTTAATTTATTGTCAGTGCAAAACTCAATGGAGATTTATACCTTGCTTTTCGTCTGTGTCGTGAAGTTCACTCAGAGCAGTGACTCGTAAGCAGTTCTCTTGCAATGTTTAAGTGATGGGGGATTGATATAGCTATGTAGAGTTTACTGTGCTGCTGTGGCACACGTAATTGATTTTTCAGGTATTAAAATAGGGCTCTAAGATTGCACTTCATGGTATTCTTTTTATCACTAACATACACATGTTCCAAGTTACTAGTGACCAGTTGTAAAAGAACTTCCATATTTCTATAGTCACTAAAATTGGGGGGAACTTGCTTCTGCACTTTTTTTGTCTTATTTATTATGCTTTATGTAATTAATATAATTTTCTTCTATTAGGCTTATTAAATCATTTAAAGGCATATTTAAGTTACCTGGGTTATGACTGCGTAGTGCATGGAAAAAAAAATTTGCATGAAAAAATACCAAAATAAATATTAACAAACTTACCTTGATATTTGCTAAATCTCTTGCATTTGCAAGCAGTTGATTTTGCGATTTACACCTGGCAAATCCCAGCTAAAATTAGCATAACATTCATAATTTGTTTTGGCCAATCACAGACAGCTAATACATTGTATCAATCTGTAAAGCCAGTTTGTGCAGGAAAGCATCATGGGATATATAGTCCTGTTTTTACCCAGGAACGAGAAGTAAGGAGGAGCCCAAGAACTGATGTGTAGATCTCTGCATTGAGCTGCTGCTGGCTTGAAGGTTATTAAAGTTTTAAAATCCACACCCAAACGCAGTGTTTCTATTGGTAGGTACAATGCTTCATGGTTGTGATAGAATTTGAATTTAGACAGATTGATGATACAATTTGAATCTTGAAATATTTTGGGTATTTGTTCTGGCATTGCCGTGTTTACTTGTATTTGAACTATTAGTACCAATGTTAGTTTTAGTGTCGGCAATAAAACATCTTTTAGAATTCTGATAAAAATTCTTATAGAAAGAGTTAGATTGTATGGGACCTGAATTTACTGAAATTATTGTCGAAGGATCTCAAAAAATGTGTTCCTTCTAGATATAGTTTTAAAATGTTGTTAATGTTTTTGGCCTGGCTCCCTCCCTAAAAAAGTATCCATCGATGTCTGACTGATTCTATACACCTTTCACAGTTTATAATATTGTTGGTCACACATTTCTTCTGTTTCCTATGGATTATCTCTTTCTTGAATTTCTCAATATTCAGATTACATTTTTGTAATTTGAAGTAGAGCTAATTTTTTCCAAGCCATTCTGGCATTGAACAATGTTTTGATTTATAAGTGCCAGATTTGCTTGTTCAGCTTCAATAATGAGATTCATCAGATTTATGGAACCTTTTGTGACAGTATCTGTCCATCTTTTTTTAAACTGTTCTTTTAAAAGGTGAGAATTCATTAATGACTGGATTCTTAGACCATTGGGATTTACCAGCTTTTTATGATAATTCTTTAAGCTAGGCTCTTCCTGATCTTTTTTTATCGATTTTATTCATGGGAATAATAGTTATGACAGAGTAAGATGTACAGTACAAGAACAATATATATATAGTACTAGCGACTTGCCCGTCAAAAATAAAGGGGCAATAAAATGCTAATGCTGTTAAAACTGTTTGCCACACAATGTGAGTGTCTGACATTCTTAAAAAAAACTATCTACAAAAAAAAAAATTTGAATAAAACTTTTTATTTTTTTAACTTTCAACTTGTTTTTCACCAAGAGGTATAGAATATTTTTTTTTCAATATTAACTCTTTTAATTATCATATATGGAATAACAATATAACAATGCCCGAAGTCTTCTCAAATACATATTGTAAACCATAACATAAAAGTTTGTAACATGCAACTTCTATTTGAAATAATCTTGAACTATTTTTTTACAATACTAACATTTTGAATTGATAGTTATGTATGAATAATAGAAGACTATGTAAACTTTCTGTGAATAACTATTTTCAACAATTACATAATGCTTTGTAACATTCAACTTTTTTTAAAATTCTTGTTAAACCAAATAGGTATTGAATCCGAGGAAGGCAAACAACAAAAACCCCATTGAAAGTTGGCCAATTGTATCAAAGAGGGAAAAAGATAATTCCTTCCTGACCACATTAACTGGCGATCGGATTACTCCCTAAATTAATACTCTGTATTTAATTATACATTTCAATGTATTAGTAAATGGTTAACCTACTAACATAAATTCTTGACTATATACAGTACACAATGAACCAACTTTGCACAACTTTTAAAATACAATGTTAACATGTGGAATAGTAACAGAAAACAATAACATTTAACCTTGAATTTAACGAAATAGCCACCTAATTGTTTTGTGGGGCCAATCATGTACAAAGCTAAGTTCTAACACATTCCAATCTGTTATTTTTTATTTTTGTTTTCATTGTTGTAGTTGCTGAAAATGGCACATAGAGTTTCCTAAGTGAAATAGTGGTCCGCCAGAGATAAAAGTTCATCCGTGGGGTATAACCACTGTTCTCTATGTTTTTTGCCATTTTATAGAGCTTCTTAGTGAAATAGTGGTCCTCTAAAAAGAGTCCGAGTGACATCAAGTTTCGTGCTTGAAATAAAACCACTGTTCTCTATATTTGGTGTTGTATAACTTATTTGAAATAAGAGAAGTGTACCTTTTCAATGTTGTTATATATTAGGACATTGCATTTTTTTTAAAAAATATATGTCCAAATGGTTCCCTTACAAAGAGCACAGCAGACTTTTTTGTCTATGGGATATAACCACTTTTTATTGTTGTTGTTTTTTTTTTTACTTTTTGTTGTTCTTGTTGTTGTTTTTGCAAATGGCACATAGAGATTCCTATGTGAAATAGTGGTCCTCTATAAAGAGTCCCAGTGACCTAAAATTTTGTCCTGGAAGTAAAACCACTGTTCTGTATGTCTTTTTCGATTGTATAGAGTTTCTTAATGAAATAGTGGTCCTCTAAAATGAGTCTGTGACATAAAATGTGGTCCTCAAAATAAAACAACTGTTCTCCATGTTTACAGCACCTTATAGTACACAATGTTTTTGGTAAAAATGCGTCCATCTTCCGATAAATCACCCTGACTTGGGTTTTCTTCAATATGAACTTTAATTTCCTTTGGATTATTGCATCTTGAAAATGCAACATACAGTTGACTCATGTGCAAAGACAGGTTCCTTCCAAAAAGTAGCCACAGACTTAAAAGTTGGTAACTTGGGATTTATTGATGGTCATGGCAAATGCCATGATAATGGTAAATTGTCTCCTTAGAAGGACAAAAGGCAAACCACTATCTCTTGGAGCCAAATCAACTCTTGGTATAAGAACTGGTTCCCCTTTATGGGTACCACTCATAATTTCTGCATGTATAAAATGATCCTTCACAATTAATCTGGTCCCATTACAAAGTCCTTTTTGGGATTCATATTTCTCAGTAGCATGACAATTGCCCCTTTTTTAAGTGGCAAAATATGTGGTGGCATTCCAGAGGGAGTTAAAGAATTAATAAATTCCATAGTAAAGTTAGCTTCACTATCTTTGTCATCAGCCAGAACAGAATCTGCACCGTAACATTTTTTTGGGGTGTATTGATTAATTTCAAAATGTTGTTATTTAGATTAAAGGCATCTATATTTTTTTATGTCAATATGACTTTGCTTGCCATGAAGTAATCCTTGTTATTGATGGTATTGAGGAAGATTGGCGATATTAGTGATTCTTTGGAAATCATTTCTGATGGAATTTCCACAGCATCATGAGGTAAATTATTTATGTTTGACTGTTTTCCTTCTCCAATCTGAATGAGTCAATCATTGAATTGATTTTGGCCTTCAGATCTCATATTTATTTCTAATTTAATGTGTGTAAATATTTTCCAAGCTTAATTCTCTTTATACACATTTCGACAATGTCAGTCCTATTGCCATGTGGCATCACATGTAATGTTTGCCTAAAATCTCCTCCTAACAACATCACCTTTCCACTAAATGGCAACTCATTAGCCATAACTTCTTTTAATAATCGATCAATACATTGCAGGGCATGACATGACATCATGGTTGACATCATAATTTACTCTTGTGAAATGTTTTTGCTTGTAATGTATTCATTCGAATATCTGACACTAATGTTTCCAGAATGGGACTGGCAGTTTAAATCCACGATGCACAGTTCTACCCCCTTCTAACAAAAGTGTGGCAATTCCAGTGGTTGCAAACAGCAGTGCTATTTGACCCTGTGCTTGAATGCAACTCATCAACAAATTATATAGATAAGTTTTTCCTGATCCACCAGGGCCATCCAGATAGAAATAACGCTCTTTGAGCATATCATCATCTATTGCATTTGTAATGGCGTTAAATGCTTCCAATTGTAATGCATTTAAAGTTACAATTTGTTCTTGTTTTTTTGTATTCAATGCCAATGTCATACTCATCAAAGTTAATTTCATCTATAATTCCTGGGTCAGGCAGATTAAAATTGGCACAATTTAATCCATGACAAAGAAAGATTTCCTGAATTTCCATTAATGCTTTCAATAGCGCAATGGCCTCATTGTAACCTTTCAAGAAATCTTCACACATATGTAATTTAAATGTTTCCCACAAAGTTAATGCATCAGGTACATTGCAAAAGATGCAAATGAAAGCAAATTGTTCTCTCATTTGCTTTGGTATTTGACATAGTGCTGCTTCTTCGAGACATCTCTCCCATTCTGTATCATCTGCCAGGAAATTTTGATGTCTTGCAGCTAATTGGAAAGTATCATAAGCAATTTCATTCACTATGCTTAAATGTTCATAACTTTGTCCCCCGGGAACATGTAAAAGAAGCAATCTTAAACAGAAATGTCCGTGGACTGGCGGTATAAATTATTTGGATAATTTTATTATTATGTTTTTTTCATTGTCGCCATTCACCATTTACGAATACATAGCGATTTGGAATGTCAATGGATGAAAATTGTCAGTGTTCTAAAAATTGTATTGAAACCAAGCAGTAAGTGTTGTTGCTCTATGTTCACTTTGTGCTAAAGCATTTCTTTCATTCCCTGCAGTGTGGCAAACAAATTGACTTTGTGGCAAATGCACAGCTAATCGATACACAGCATGTGACCAATCATGCATCTCAAATTTCAGAAGACGCCACATTGCTTCTGGAACACTTACATAATGAGCATCTAAATTAGATGAAAGTTTGTCATGTCAAATTGGATTATCTTTTTCATATTTTGCACCTTGCACAACAACAGTTGCTGCATCATATCCTTTGTATATATATTTATACACATATTTGATGGATTTGATAGAAGTGCAAGCTTCCACATTGATGTGTGCATTGTACTTCATCAGCAAATGTGGAGTGTATGGAACTACATATCTATTATCGACCTTTTGGCCACGGATAATAGCTGCTTGTCCTCTTTTTTTATACAAAGGGTATCCATCACAATTAGCATAAGTCTGCATTTGAAATTGTTTTGGAAACTCTTTTGTGCATTTTTTATTTATCATACATGGTAAATTTGGATTGATATCTCCACATGGACCATGTATCCTTCTATGAGTTACAATCTCATAAAGAATGTTTCTCTGGATGTGGCAGTTCGGCAGTAATTACTGAATCCACTCTGTCTGCCGTATTCAATTTATCTTTTTCTTGCAAGATTAAAAGTACATGTGGCAGGCCACTTTTTTGAAATTCAATGGTATAAACAAAAGCCACAGATTTCCCAAATAAGTGTGCTTTAGTTATATCATGAATGAATGTATTTAGTTTTATTTTGAATACTCTTGCCACCAAATCTGGTCGGTCAGAAGTATTTTGGCCAAGCTGTAAATTTTCTTTGGTCACTGGCCATTGTGGATTACATGTGAATGTAATGAATAAATCTGGTTTGCCAAATTTAGTGACACCAGCCATGGCATCATTGTATCTTTCTCGCATATTGCGAGGAGATCCTTGGAAAGAGGATGGCAAAATAATTTCTCTTCCAGCAGGAATGTCTCTGTTTACAGCCAATTCAGCAACACAGTCCATCAATCTACAATATTGTTCTACTCGAAGCTTGTTTTGTTGAAATTTTACAAAATGTAGATTATGTGCTTCGACTTGTAGATAGGAATCAATAATCCATCGTTGTGTGAGTTTACAACCACATAATATAGGATTGAAATGATCGCAAACAGCAGTTTGTGCCACTTTTTATTCCAGAAGTATTGTTTCTAACACGAACTTTACTATTGGGATAACTTTGCAACTGTAATTATGGTTGCCATCCTGGCTCACCGTTTGGAAAGAAAATGGTATATGTTATTGGATCGAAATTACTACTCAAAATATATATGTTTATAAAAGGTTGGTCATCATTATGTGGATAAATTCTAATATCCCACTCAAATAGTGGTTCACCATCATCATTTTTAAAAACCATGGCAATCTCATTTGCTGTTCGTAAATTAAAACGCCTCTTTTGAGAACTATTTTTACTCTTGGCATTGGCAATTGATTTATTTGTGCATGTGCCTGTTGTTCTTTTTCAACCTGTGCTAATTTTTTGTATGCGTGACTATATGGGTTATTGGCCATAATTTTATCCAACTGTTCAAAGACTATGGGTAAGCATTTTCAGCAACAGCTTCCATTGTATCTAAGACATATAACTGTGCAAATTTCCTTTGCTTTCCTTCTTGTGGGTGTAAATGTGAAGTCCGGTGGTAAATTTGTCCTTGTACTTTAAAACAGTATGGACCATGTCCTGGGACATCTTCTGCTAATGTTGCACCCATTGAAGCAAATTAAATTGCACTGTTATAAGACTGGATGTTTTCCTTAAAATTGGTGTAAGTTGGAAATGTGGGATCACTCATTATACTTTTTAAATATTCTGGAAATGTGTGTCTTTCTGGAAGTCTTACCTTTCCTTCCTGACAGCAACTAATAAACTCTCCATCAGTTGGTCTTTCTTTCAGAAAATGATAGGCCCCACAAAACTGACCAACCACATTCATTAATCCACAATAATGAGTGTCTACTGTTAGTGCTGTAAATAAAGGACTATCGTGAGCTTCCTCAACATAGATCTCAGTACAACTTTCTATGTCTACATTGGTGTCATCTCTATGAACATTGGTGTCAGGAAACAATATTGGGTAATTCGAGAATTTTTACAGTCATTTTTTTGTTTACTTTTTCTTTTCTTTGAAGCTCCAGCAGACTCATTTTGTGCTTTTTTAGTAATTTTTCTTTTATTTAGAATTCTCTGTCGATCCTCTTCTCTTAAACGTTGTAAAGTCTCATGGGTCTTTGCATCTCTCCATCTCTGCTTACGTTCTCTTGCCATTCTTATTTCATTTTCTTTCTTATCTTCTGCGTTGTCCGCCATTGTAGATCTGTAATTGTAAATACAGGTGTAAGAATGTATTTATTTTTATTGTACATATTTTTTAACCTGTCATGAATACCAAAGTAAATACATTAAACAATGGTTTATTTTTTATTTTCAATACCTTAAAAGCTAAGCATATATATATTTAAAATAAATAAATAATGGTAACATATATATATATATATATATATATATATATATATATATATATATATATATAATTTTATACTGAATTATGAAGTAATTAATAAATTAATATCCATTAATGAAATAATCTGAAACTGTCATGATTGCAATCCATAAACAGGTAATCATGTCTTCCTAAAGAAGTGCAAACCAAAAGAGCTATGAGCAAACTGTAGAATGGCATAAGAAAAACTTTGTAATATTTTTATTAAATTAATTAATTAATTACTAAATAAAGTTCTGAGGTGTAATTTTCATTCATGAAAACATAAATGGCTAAGCATATATGTATTCATAATGTTATTTTTTTAATTATTGATTAATTAGTACAATTAATTGCATAAATTAATTAATCACTAACTGTCATGTATGTTGAAAACCCCCCACTTAATTCTGTTTTATAAAGAATGTCATCATTAATTATACCTGTCAATTTGATGTGATATCAACTGAAATCTTGCAGATTTCACTCTGTGTTTTCAATGAGGTGCAGAGATGATGGATCTGTAAAATGACATTAAAAGGCTTTGTAGTGTTTTGTTTGAATGAATTTATGAATCATTGAAAGTATCCTTTTTAATTGGCATACATGGCAACGTAAATCCTAATCATCTATATATGCCTAAGAAAATGCATTCTAAAATCATAAAAAGTGTCCTAATATAATAAAGAAATTGAAATATTTAAGTGTTTAAAAGGTCCTATCCCTATTAGAAAATGAGCAATAATAGAATTATGAACTAATTAATCAAAGAATACACATGAATAAAAGAATGTAAAACTGTCATGACTGCAAAATCTAAACAGGTAATCATGTTTTCATAAAGAAGGGCAAACAAAAATACCTATGAGCAAACTATTGATTGGCGTGAAACATTTTTTTTTGTATTAAATTAATTAATGAATAAATCAAGTTATGATGTGAAATTGTAATTAGTGAAAAAATCAATGGCTAAGCATATATGTATTCATAATGTATTTTTTTTAACTTTTAATTGTAGATTATTATTAAAATAAATTACATAAATGAATTAATCAATAGCTGTCATCAATGGGCTAAAAAAATACTATTGTTCTAAAGAATGTCATCACTAAATCATATACCTGTCAAGAAATCGTGCAGAGGTCACTGTCTGTCTTGAAGCAGGTGCAGAAAAGAGGAATCTGTGAAATTTTGTAAAAAGCATTTGTAATGTTTTGTTTGAATAAATATATGAATCATTGAAAGTATCATTTTTAATTTGCATACATGCAAAACATAAAGGGCTAATCATCAATATATTCATAAGTAAAAGCATTGCAAAAAATTAAAAAGTGTCATAACATATTATTGAAGTGCTTATCAGTTGCTATCCCTGTTAGACAATGAGCATCAACACAATTATGTAAAACTATCATGAATGCAAAACATAAACAGGTAATCATGTTTTCCTAAAGAAGGGAAAGCAAAAAAGCTATGAGCAAACTATAGATTGAAATAAAAACTAATTTATATTTTTTTATTAAATTAATTAATCAATAAATCAAGTTATGATGTGTAATTGACATTCATTATTAAATTGTAAATGGCTAAGCATGTATGTATTCATGTTTTTTTTGTTTGTCTTAATTATTGATTAATTAATAAACTAAAATGCGTTGTTAATTAATTAATCAATGTGTCCTCAATTTGAAAAAGAAACAGAGACTTAATACTGGTTTTCTATAGAATATCATCATTAAATCACATACCTGTGAAATTGATGTTATGTGAAATCCTGCAGAGGTTACTCTGTGTCTTCAGGCAGGAGCAGATATGTTAAATCTGTAAAATTAGGTAAAAAGCATATTTAATATTTTGTTTGAATGAATTTTATAGATAATTGAAAGTATTCTTTTTACTTGTCATACATGCAAAAGGTCAAGGTCTAATCATCAATATATTCATAAGTAAATGCATTCCAAAGTATTATAAAGTGTCATCATATAATAAAGGGATTTAAATATGAAAGTGCTTACATTGTCCTATCCCTGTTATAGAATGAGCAGGAACATACATATATACATTTGAACATTTCGCTAATTTGTATTTCATTTCTTTTTCTGTAATTATTAATCATTAATAGTTAATCAATGAATGTACATTAATAATCATTACTTCAGATATATAAATGCAATATTAAATATATGCATTGTAAAATAGACAATATATTTTTTTTCCAAATGATTCCTGATGAATAATTAATTAAATAAATATTCCTTAATTAATTAATTAATACCATTGATCAATTGAAAACAAAAAGCCTTAATAATTTCTCCTAAAAAACAGCATCATTAAATGTTATACCTGTAAAGGTGATTTTATTGCAGATCAAATGCTTCAAACGTCACTTTCTTCACATTCATTAATCATTAAGAGTATGTTGTTTAATTAGCATACATGCAAAATATAAGCATGGATATATTAATTGCACTATAACATATTAAATGTAGCATGTGTCCTAATGTAATAAAGTGATTTTAATAAAGTGCTTTGAGAATCCTATTTCTTTGAGACAATGAGCAGCAACAACTATTTTTTGAGGCATTTTAACACATTTTATTTTATATTATTACAAATCAATAAGTAATTAATGATGAACATTAATAATTGAGCAGCAACACACACAAATAAGTGCATTAATAATAAAGCAGCAAAACAAAAATATAACTGCACTGTAATAATTAAGCACCAACACTGAAATCTAAGTGCACTGTAAAATGTACATATCTTTTGAGGCATGTGAAACCTTTTTTTTAATTCGTATTACTTATTAATGAGTAATGAAGTAATTCATGAACAATAATAGTTGAGCAGCAACACCAAAATTTAAGTGCACTGTAAAATATACATATTTTTTGATCCAGTTTTGAATACTATTTTTATTATGACTAATTAATTACTAATTAATTAATGAACATCACTAAGAGATCAATGACTAAATATATTATAAAGAGTCAATAATATAGTTATAAAGTCAGTCAAGAATATCATTTTTTTTTTTCATAATGATGAATAATTAATAATTGCTAAATTAATGTCCATTAAAAAATTATTAATTAATAAATATATTTGAAAATGTTAAGCATTAATGTCTTGATAAAGTAAAGGCATTGCAAAATCTAAGAATGTAATATTTTTTTCTAATAATATTTTTTTTAAATTAATAATTAATTAATCAATCAATTAATATACTTTACCTATTTATAATGAATAGCCAGCAATCAATATCCTGAAGAGTTAACAATCTCTTTGGATTTCCCAGCAGCAGAAAATGTCCAGTCAGACTGTCATCACCTGAGGAGAAAGTGTCAGCACTGTGGCTGCGTGCGCGAGACAGAACGGTCGGTTTAGGCGGGAAAGCCGCCATATCAGATTCGTAATGGGTAGATTAGTAAGTTAGTGTTGTAAAATGGCGGCAATATTCTATGGAGCATTTTGCGTGTTTTCCAACAGTGTTTTTTGTACCTCGTATGTGCCTGTCAATGTCCTGCGTGTCTGGTAGTGTTTTGAGCTCTTCAGGGTCATATAGCCTTGTCTTCATTTTTTTCAGCCGCCATTATTTTTTCTTTTGTGTTTTTTTAGTGTTTTTGCTTTTTGCGGTTTGGCCGTTAAGTTCGTATTTTTGCTATGTTGTGTTCATCGTCGTTCATTGTCTGCTTGCAACCTAAAGGGATCGCGTGTTTCGTAAGTGTTTGTAGGCTAAGTCCCGCATCTTTGACTTTCTAAGTGCTGCGAGTTTTGTGGGGTGTTTTGAGACGCCGTAGGACTAAGTGCTGCGAGTTAAGGTTTATGTGGGGGAGTTTTGTGGGGTGGTTTGAGGCGCCATAGAACTAAAGTGCTGCGAGTTCACATTTGTGTGGGGGAATTTTGTGTGGTGTTTTAAGGCGCTGAAGGACAAAGTGCTGCAAGTTAACGATTGTGTGTGGTTGTTTTGCTACAAAGTGAGGCACCGTAAAGCCTCCACCTCCGCAAATGCGGCCCCTCGCTTTGCGGTTTCGTAATCTGACAACTATTATATGTGATTCAAATGACACAAGAAAAAAATGTATTTCTCCTTTTCTCAATTTTTTGAGTTTTGTTGCATTCATTACAATTACATTTGTCATATTATGCCAGTACAAATTAAAAGATGAAAAAAAAAAATAGAAAAGAGAAGTAAAGGAAAAGAGGATGGGGGAGAGGGAATGGGGTGGGAGGGGAATGAAGCTTAGTAATGAGGTCTGTATATGTATTACCACTTTTTTTGTGCTATCATCTAATTCGATGTTCCAAAATGCCACAAGAGGAGGCTCACTTTTTTTAGTTGTCATCCAGTTTGGCAATGATCAAACTCATTTAGTGTATGTGCTTAAGTTTTTTCAGTACCTCCCCAAATACAGGGATGGATTTCTTCCAATTTTTAGCAATATTGTTCCTGACTGCTTAAAAAAAAATAGTTTGAGAGAAGTTGAGTCTCTTTAGTAATGCCGATGATAGGGAGACCTAATAAGGTTTCCTCTGTTTTTTTAAGTATCCTGTATAACTTCTCTAGGATGTCATAGGCTTCTGACCAGATGTGGGCTTTTTTTCCAAACATCTGTGCACTTCTCTGAACACTTGTGCTGTAGTGGATTGCTCACTACTAGAAATTAAGGCCACCATTAGTTCCAAGCCCGTATTAACCTTCCTGCAGCCTCTATGTCTGTGGGTTAGAATTTTTTTTACAATTACAGATATATTTAATTTGCTCAAGGCCGAAATTACAGGCTCACAGCCCCAATACGCAAACCATTAACTGTGCGTAGCATTTCAGGGCATGATCATAATCAATTAAGCAAGCCCTTAAGTGACAATTTCGACAGAGCCAATAGTAAATGAGACCGTCATCATGACTTCAGTAAAACATGGAGTTTAGACTACAATTAATTAGTATTTAGAAGTAACATTTGTGATTGGACTCACAATCCAGGAATGTAGAAATTAATAAAAAATCAAACCCTTGATTCTCTGGATCATTATAACACAGAAATAAAAGTTACAAATAATAATTTTTAATTGCAGATTTGTGAGCTTGATACTGTTGTGCAATTAATTATAATGTCTCTCAATGCATTCCCATTATTTTTAAGTACAGTATTGTGTGTTTATTTGCTTTTGCAGTGTTACAAACAGGTACTTAAACCACTTGCGAGTCCTATCTAGTACTTGTAGAAATTTGTGATACATTTGCCATTTACGGGTTTGAAGGCAACTGTGGGCTTGTTGAATTGTTGTAATTAATTATGTAATTTGCGTCTTTAGAACTGATAACATTTGCGGCCTTGAAACTTCAAAGGAGGAGATAAGACAGAATAATGTATGCCAATTAAATATCAGTCAATTTTACAGGCCCCATTACGGGCTCAAGTAATTGCTATTTGGACAGTTGAATAGGGGCCGTAATCTGTATTAGAAAATGTTTCCTCTGCTTCTCTCAATAATTCCCATTCATCACAAATAGAGTTTGCCATATTGTAATTCAGCAATAAAAACAATGTATACTACTAAAAAAAGGAACAGCTTCAATCCCAATTCCTGTGCTTAACACTAAATATACAATTTAATAGAATAATTAATTAGGGCACACTTTATTATGCTACTTAAAATCTGAAAAAGCTCCACAACAAAAAAAACTCTTGGTACATTTATGCAATGGCACAGGTTGTGGTATTATGTCCATCAAGGGAGCCTCCTATCTGGAAGGCTAAAGTGCCCAAATCTAGCCAAGTCTCTGAAGCTTTTAAGTGATTGTAAATGCAATGTTTCTAAATGCAATATTTAAGGATTAGATCATCCAAAAAAATATATATATTTTCATAATAAACCTGTATGAAAGTAAGCATGATGTCAACCAAGATCTTTAAATCCCATTAGGGCATAAAGTAAACTAGCCAATGTAGATCATTCAGTCATAATGCCTAAAATTTCAAGTTGCCAGATACCAAAAAGTATGAATATATAATACAGTGATCAGAATAAAAAAGTGTTTAGGTCAACAAAATAATTTTTTTAATACATCATTTATTTAGGTCACAGAAAAAAAAAAAAAAAAAAAAGTAAAAATAAAGAGCACTATGAAACAACTAAATAAAAAAAATATCAACGTAAAAAAAAATGTACTGGGGCCTGAACTCACAAATCACATAGTTTGTTTTGAATAGTTTATATTATGTCTTTTGTAATTTTAGTGCTTTATTTAAGTACAAAATAACAAAACTTAAATTGTGTTTCATTCAGTACTATAAAGACAGGAACTGGGTTAGAAATTGGTTAGGTGTGCGTAGATATAAAGATTATTTCCTTATAAGTAATACCAGCTGAAATGATACTTTGTAGAGGAGAAATTGACTCACAGACCTTTCACTTCTTCTCTCCATGTTTGTCCCTGTGTAGATGGAGGTTCGGCTTTTCAAAAACAGTCAGTTTTCGAGGGTATATCAGGAATATATGGTCCCAATTCCTCAGGATGTGATAGACTTGGTGTTGCATTATATGCAAGAGAAGGTAAGTAGATGTGCGAGCCCTTGCAGGACCAAGGATGTATACAGTATATGAAATACATGATAGATTGTGCTCTCTGAACAAAATGTTTCTCAGGTTTGTCTCTAACACATCCGTTCTGCCCTATGTAAATCAAATCGGTCTATACATTTTAGTTCTGTTTTCACATTGGAAGGCTTTATTCATCCACAGTTCTTTAGGAATATACTAGCTACTTGCCCATCAAAAATGACAACAATAAAATGTGAAGGCTAAGAATTCTGTGTGCCAGCCAATGTGAGTGTTTTCTTTTGACATACATAAGAATGTGTAATTATAATTGTTCCATGTAATAGTAGATATGTATGAAAAAATACAATAATTAATTGAAGTAGTATTCAATGTATTTATTGTTATAACATGCAACTTCTATAGTTTATGTATCTGTAAACAACTCAGAAACCATAGTTTTGTAAAATGTTAACAGTTTTTATTGTAACATAACCATGAGTATTCTAAGAACGTATAAACTTTTTTTGAAACAAACTTTATATTGTAAAGCCTTACATGTTATTTAACACATGTGTAAATGTCTATTAATGAACAATGTATTACTCCCAGATGTACAGCCTTATTAAATTGCGATTCAGTAATTTTAAAAGGGCTCTATATAAGCACACAGCCTATTTTATTTACAGAAATTTTTAGTTTGTGAAGACCTTGCTTTTGGATAGATGTTCACTAACTAAAAACTTCTGTAAAAAAATATGCTGTGTGCTTAAAAAGAGCCCTTTTAAATTTACTGAATTGCAATTTAATAAGGCTGGCAATGTTTAAGATCTCCTTTGATCTTCAATATTGAATGCAGGGGAAGGCAAACAGAAAAAAAAACCCAAGTGAAACTTAACCAAACGTCTCAAATGGGGAAAACAATTCCTTCCTGACCCCAGATACTGGCGATTGGATTTCTCCCTGGATCAATACTGGCTCTGTAATTATAATTCCTCTAACAACATCTAATAAAACCCCTAAATACATACAATAAAAGCCATAACAAAATATAATCCAAGTGCTAATTAGAATCAATAAAACCTAGAAGGGCATGCCCAAAACTGTAAATACACACAATAAAACAATGAAAGTACTAACTATATTCAATGAAACCACTAAGTATAATATTTTTCAATCCCCTGCTAATCTTTAATATGTTTAACAACAGTGCAATCATGTGATAAGTTACATTGGCTTTGGATTGTAGCAGTGTTATTTTAATGGATTGGTTTTTTCACGTTATGTGAAGGCCTGTTTTATGGTTCTGATTTTTTGGGTTAATTTATTAGTGGTTCCTGTAAAAACAGCCCAACAGACGAAAAATGGTGTCTTTGGGATTTAACCACTGTTCTGTCTGTGGATTTCTTTTTTGAAATAGTGGTTCCTCTAAAAAGAGGCCAACAGTTGAAAACGTTTTTTTTTTGGGAGTAGTGTTTTTTACCCTTTTTATTATTCTTGAAAATTTAAATTTATGTAGCAAGTTTTCATTGATGAAAATGGCATGTTTAGTTGTCCATGGTGAAATAGTGGTTTCTCTAAAAAGAGCCCAACAGACATTACATTTTGTCTTTGGGATATAACCACTGTTGTTTTTGTTAGTTTTTTTTTTAATAGCCTTTGTTTTATTGTTTTTGTTTTTTTCTTGAATTTACAACACCTCATAATAGACTATATTTTTTGTAAATACTCGACCATAATTCACCCTGAGTGTCATTTTTTTTAATGAAAAATTTTAATTTTTTGTGGATTTTTGCATTGTGGAAATGCCACATAGACTTATTTATGGGCAAATACTGGTTCTTCTAAAATGAGGCCAAAAGAGTTAAATGTTTATCCTTGGGATTGTTTAATAATCATTACAAATGCCATGATCACTGGAAATTATCTCCTTTGAAGCACAAAAGGCAAGCTAGTCTCACTTGGAGACAAATCAATTCTTGAGATGAAAACGGGTTCACCTTTATGGGTACCATTCAGAATTTCCATTTGGGAATACTGCTGATATGACTGAATCCTTGCAAATCATTTCGGTTGGTATTTCAACAATATCATCAGGTAAATTAGTTATTACCTCTGTTTTTCCTTCTCCAATTTTAATTAGCCAATCATTGAAATCATTTTGGCCTTCAGATCTCATATTTATTTCTAATTTAAGTTGTGTAAATTCTTTCAATAGTGTTTCCATAATGTCTGTGCGATTTCCACAGACAACCACAGGTAATGTTTGTCTGAAATCTCCTCCTAGTAACATGACGTTTTCACCAAAAGACAAATCATTACCCATGACTTCACACGATAAACGATCAATACATTGCAGAGCATGGCATGACATCATAGTGGCCTCATCTATGATAATTCCTTTTGATTTTTAAAACTTATTTGCTTGAGATGATTTCATTCTGATATCGGACACTGATGTTTCCAAAATTGGAACTTGAAGTTTAAATCCACTATGTACTGTTCTGCCACCATCTAGCTGCAATTCCAGTTGTTGCAAAGGGTATTGCTATTTCACCTTTACCTCGAATTGAACTCATCAACAAATTATATAGGTAAGTTTTTCCCGCTCCACCAGGTCCATCTAGATAAAAATAACGCTCTTTGAGCAAGTCATCATCTAGTGCTTGCTGTATTGCATTTCAAGTGTGCCATTGCAAATGATTTAAAGTGGCTATTTTTTCTTCAGTTTTTTGTTTTTCAACATCAGCATCATAGTCGTCCAAGTTGATATCATCTATAATTCCTGGATCTGGGTGAAAAGTTGCATAACTGAATCCATGACATTGATGCTTTTAATTCAGCTATGGACTCGTTACGTCATTTCAGAAAAAACTTTATACATATTTATTTTAAACATTTCCCACAAAGCTAATGTATTCAGAACTTTGCAAAAGATGCATACGAAAGCAAACTGTTCCCTCATCTGGCGTGGCATTTTACATAGTGCTTCTTTTTCTAGACATCTCTCCCATTCTGTCTCATCAGCAAGGAAGTTTCTATGTCGTGCAGCTAATTGAAATGTGTCATAAAGTCTGTCACTGACAGTTCTCAAGTCTTCAAAACTTTTTTGCACCAGAAACATTTAAAAAGTAGTAAACATAAGCAGAAACATTGAATGTCTCTTGGATTTAACGTATACATTCTGGGAATCATTTTATTACCACCCTTTTTCTCTGTTTACATAACCCATTGATGAAAACACAATGATATGGTATCTCATTGTATAAGTATTCCCTTGCCTTCATATCGTTACAATTTAATTTAAACCAAGCAGTACGTGTGGTTTCTCTTCTTCATTTTGGGCTAGAGCATTTTCTTCATTGCTAGTATGAAAATAAACGAATTGTCTTTGTGGCAAATGTACAGCTAATCGATATACTGCATGTGAGCGATCATGCATTTCAAGTTTGAGAAGTCACCACATTGCTTCTGGCGCACTTACATAGCGAACTTCTACATGAGAAGACAGTTAATCATGTATTAACTCATTGTCTTCTTTATTTGAGCCACTTTTCACCACCACAGTTGCTGCATCATATCCTTTATAAATATATTTGTAGACATATTTGATTGATTTAATAGAAGTGCAAGCTTCCACATTTATGCGTACATTATTCTTCATTAACAGATGCGGATTAGATGGTACCACATACATGTTATCTACATTCTTACCACAAATTATTGCCTTTCTACCTTGTCTTCTTCTATACAATGGATACGGATCACAATTAGCAAAAGTTTGATCTCTAAATTCTTTTGGGAAATATTTTGTGCATTTATTATTTTCCATACACGATGATTGTGGATTTAGCTCTCCACATGGGCCATGAATCATACAATGTGTTACAATGTCATATAGTGTGGCATGTTTTGTGGATCTGGTAGTTCAGCAATAATCACTGAATCCACTTTCTCTGCAGTATTCAATTTATCATTTTCTTGAAGTATTATTAGAATTTGTGCATGGGGTAGTCCTCTTTTTTGGAATTCAATTGTATAAACATAAGCCAAACACTTTTTAAATAAGTTACTGCTGTTTATGTCATTTATTAAGGCTGTTAATTTTATTTTGAAGACACTAAGGTCCTCATTCTATTAACGGCCGTAGGAGATGCGTGGCCGCAAGGACCAGCCGCAGGCTATTTGCCTATTCTAATCCCTTGCGGCCGAGGGCTCCAGCAGGCTTGCGGCCGGCGCCCTGTTAGCCCTTACGGCCGCACTCACAGCAGGAAATACTTTGATCTTACACGGCCGCAAGAGTTTCGGCCGCAAGAAAGCCACGGTTGCTATTCAAATGCTACATAAACCCTCTCGTCAAGGCCGTAATTAGCTAAAACCGAGCCGCAGCTTACTTGCACCAAAAAGGTCCCGCTAGCACCAGTTAAGCACATAATAAAGCCATCCTGCACTTTGATGAGACGTTAAAGTGCTTGGAGGTGTTAGCATTCATAGTACAACATTCCCCTACACTCAAACCTGAAAATAATTTTTATTTTAATTCATGTAAAATGTCCGTGGACAAAGTCCCAAGGGCTTGGAGCACCTCAGACCCGCATAGGCTGTGGGATTAGCCTCCGTCAAGTCCGTAAATGGGTAAAATAGACCCACGGATCGTACAGGGCTTACTTACAAGTCGTAGCATAAAAAAGCCACCCTTTACTTTTATTAAAAGTGAAAGTGATGTTTGGTTTTAGAATTAATAGCTCAACATTGCCCTACTCTCAAATCTGCAGATATTTAACTTCATGTTCAATCCTCGTGTTTTATCTATCATGCAAGCCCGCACGGGCTTGAATAAGGAGCTACGGGCTTGAATAAATGAGCTACGGGCTTGATCATTAAAGTCAGTGGGACTTGGACGGATTTTAAAATCAAAGTACAATTTGCAAGATGTGCAAGCTTGAGAATGTTTTGCTATTAATCCTCATGCCCCCCCATTATGTTCCCCATCATTTACAGTGCTTTGCAGTGCTGGATTGAATATATATTGGCTTCTACAATGCTTTGACTTTGCGGCCCTCAACCTCCGAACCCGTACAGGTTTTAACAAGGATGAGCCCGCGGGACTTCGGGACGGAAAATAAACCGTAAATGATATATCGGATTTGGGCAATGTGCAAGCTTGAGAGGGTGTTGCTATTAATCCTCATGTCCCCCATTATGATGCCTAGCCTTTACAGAGCTTTACAGTGCCATCTTGAACTTATATTTGCATTTACAGTTTTCTGACTTTGTGGCCGGAAAACAAGATTTACGGGCGCGGGAAAAACGATTGCGGCCATTTGCATGACGTGCGGCCGGCCGCAAGGGGTATATCCTTGCGGCGCCGTCCATTTGAATAGCAGGGTAGCAGTAGCTCTACACGGGGCCGTAAGATGGCCGCAAGGAATCGCAGCTTTGCGGTTATTTTACGGCCGTTAATAGAATGAGGCCCTAAGTCTGGTCTATCCGAAGCAGTTTTTCCAGGTTTAAAATGCTCAATAATCTCAGACCATTGAGGATTACATGTAAAGTAATAAATAAATCGGGTTTACCATATTTAGTTACAATAGCCATTGCATCAATGAATCTTTCTCGCATATTGAGAGGAGGTCCTTGGAAAGAGGATGGTAAAATGATGACTCGGCCAGCTGGAACATGTCTGTTTGTAGCCAGTTCAGCAACATAATCCATGAGGCCAAAATATTGTTCAATCTGTAGTTTATTCTGTTGATATTTGAAAATTATTGGCTTTTACTAGCAGGTATGAATCAATGATCCATTGTTGTGTCAGTTTTCCAGCACTTAAGATTGGATTAAATGTATCTCGAATTGCAGATTGAGTCACTTTAAATTCAAGCATAGACATATTATTTCTGACACGTACTTTACTGTTTGGATAACTATCAAGTATTAATTTGGTTGCCAACCTGCTTCACCATTGGGATACAAAATTGGATACGTCATTGGGTTCAAATTGATACTTAATATTCTGATGTTAATGAAAGGTTGCTGCTAATTTCTTGGATATATTCTAATATCCCTTTGAAATGGTAGTTCCCCCTCATCATCCTGAAAGACCATTGCAACCTCATTAGCTGTGGGTAAGTTATATTGTTGTTTATCAGAATGCCGTTCTCTTCTAAGAACATTATTTACTCTTGGGGTTGCAACTGATTTTGTTGTGCATGAATGCGTTGTTGTTTTTCAACTTCTGACACTTTTTTATAAGCTTTATATATATTTAAAAAAATCCCTAAATAAAATAGAGTAAATTAAATATAAATATTTATACTTTAATGTGAACTGGATCCCCAAATAAGTTCACCAGAACACTAGAAAAAATCCAAGACTCTATTTTGAATTTATTTAGCAACAAACTAAAAAAAAACTTTATTAATATTAAAAAAAAAAGTAAAATTAAAAAGATATATATATATGCAGTCAGGTCCATAAATATTGGGACATCGACACAATTCTAAACTTTTTGGCTCTATACACCACCACAATGGATTTGAAATGAAATGAACAAGATGTGCTTTAACTGCAGACTTTCAGCTTTAATTTGAGGGTATTTACATCCAAATCAGGTGAACGGTGTAGGAATTACAACAGTTTGTATATGTGCCTCCCACTTTTTAAGGGACCAAAAGTTATGGGACAATTGGTTGCTCAGCTGTTCCATGGCCAAGTGTGTGTTATTCCCTCATTATCCCATTTACAAAGAGCAGCTACAAGCTGCAGTGTTCATTTCAAGTGTGCTATTTGCATTTGTTGCTGTTAACTCTCAATATGAGATCCAAAGAGCTGTCACTATCAGTGAAGCAAGCCATCATTAGGCTGAAAAAACAAAACAAACCCATCAGAGAGATAGCAAAAACATTAGGTGTGGCCAAATCAACTGTTTGGAACATACTTAAAAAGAAAGAATGCACCGGTGAGCTCAGCAACACCAAAAGACCCGGAAGACCACGGAAAACAACTGTGGTGGATAACCGAAGAATTATTTCCGTGGTGAAGAAAACACCCTTCACAACAGTTGGCCAAAGTCAACAATCAAGAGAAGACTTCACCAGAGTAATTACAGAGGGTTCACCACAAGATGTAAACCATTGGTGAGCCTCAAAAACAGGAAGGCCAGATTAGAGTTTTTCAAACAACACCTAAAAAAGCCTTCACAGTTCTGGAACAACATCCTATGGACAGATGAGACTAAGATCAACTTGTACCAGAGTAATTGGAAGAGAAGAGTATGGAGACGGAAAGGAACTGCTCATGATCCAAAGCATACCACCTCATCAGTGAAGCATGGTGGTGGTAGTGTCATGGCGTGGGCATGTATGGCTGCCAATGGAACTGGTTCTCTTGTATTTATTGATGATGTGACTGCTGACAAAAGCAGCAGGATGAATTCTGAAGTGTTTCGGGCAATATTATCTGCTCATATTCAGCCAAATGCTTCAGAACTCATTGGACGGCGCTTCACAGTGCAGATGGATAATGACACAAAGCTTACTGCAAAAGCAACCAAAGAGTTTTTTAAGGGAAAGAAGTGGAATGTTATGCAATGACTCAGTATATATATATATAATAATTTGAGACAGCACCAGTCTAGTTGATAAAACTGGTAACTGACTGACATTGCTGTAATTATTTAATGCATGAGTCTCTGTTTATCCCGCATTTATCATGCATTTATCAAAATGTATTATCCATTTTATAGGGCCTATTTTTCAATAAGATTCAGGACACAGAGATTCATAAAAAGAAACCAAGTTTGATAAGCAGAAATATAAATACTGCTCTCAATCCTCACTATATATAGGCAAAATATATCAGATTTTTAAAGTTCCCCATCGGGACAATTATTCCATTTATCTGGAAAGACAAAATTATATATGTAAAATAGGGGAAGAGCTTGCCCCATCAGCCTGCTTACCCTGCCCGACGCGCATTTCCCTGTGACAGTTAGAACGGATTCATCAGCCTGTAATGTAAGATATGTAAATATACTATATATATAAATATCTTTTTAATTTTACTTTTGTTTTTTTATTAATAAAGTTTTTCTTTAGTTTGTTGCTACATAAATTCAAAATAGAGTCTTGGATTTTTTCTAGTGTTCTGGTGAACTTATTTGGGGATCCAGTTCACATTAAAGTCTAAATATTTATATTTTTTATTAGCTTGACTGTATGTTTTTTTTTTCCATTATCTTATCAAGCTCATGAAAAACAGAGGGTAAGCATTTTGTACTTTCAGTAAGCTGCATACATTATTCCACAGCTTCGTTTGTATCTAGTACATATAGTTGAGCAAATTTTCTTTGCTCTTCTTATTCAGGATGTAAATGGTAAGTAGGGTGGTATATTTGTCCTTGCACTTTAAAGCAGTAAGGGCCATGTCCTTCAATATTACCAACTAATTGTGCACCCATAGATGCAAAAGAAATGGCACTATTTTAGGATCTAATGTTTTTTATTTTTTTATTTTGGGAATTTGGGAAAGTAGAGTCACTCATTATACTTTGTATATACTGTATGTTGTGAATACTTGTCTTTCGAGAAGTCTTACCTTTCCTTTGTGACAGCAACTAATAAACTCACCACCTCTAGGTCTTTCATTTTCAAAGTGATGAGCTGGCCACAAAACTGACAAACCACATTCAAAATACCACAATTGTGAGGCTCTACTGTTAATAATCTAAACAATATACTAACCTGAGCACATATATCAGTATTAATATCTATATCGATATAACTCTGGTATCATATTGTTCATTAGTTGTCATCTTCTTAGCTCTCTGTTTTCGTTTCTTTATCAATTTCTGATGATCATCTTCTCTTATTCTTCTCTTCATCTCTGGCGACAGTCAATCTATCCATCTTTGTTTCCTACAGTCGTTTATATTCTTTGGTGTTTTCCTGACTCCCAGACATTGTAATCTGTAAATTAAAATGTGAAATTATTAATTTGTTATTTGATTTTAAATTATTACAACTTGTAAAATGTCCTAATATGTGTATTTTGCTTACCTGAAGTTCTAAATGCTTGTCGATAGCAACTTCCTTTCTTCTTCTATCTTCAGTCTTCTCTTCACCTTGCAATGGGGTGGGAATTTTATAAAACTTTCCTGTAGCAGGAACATGACATAAGAATAAGATATTAAAATAAAGTAAAGTATAAGTAAACAAAGAGCATACTTACCTTATGCCTAACCCTATGGCTAACCTCAACCTATGGCTAACCCTATGGCTAACCCTTTGCCTAACACTAACCCTATGCATAACCTTCGGTGCTCATTGCAGCCTAAGTCCTACGGGACTCACGATGAGTGCCTGCACAGGCCTGCCATTTTTAACATGACAATACTGACAATCTGCAATTACCACAACTATATATGTCATATATATCTGTAGTGATTTGTTTCTCCATCTGCTTCTTTTGTGTGCAAGGTCATATAGAGCCTCATTCAATTCGGTGCTCACAACTCGATCGAAAACAGGCAAATGCATGCGATCGAGTTGCGGGCTCCATTTGATCTACTTTTGCAATGCTATTCAATGGCCGGGCTCACAAGCTGTCGGAAGTAGCATTTGAAGGCTTGAACATGTTATGGGAGCAAACCCGTAACTCCCAATACAGAAACAGCCAATAGAAACAGATTGTCCTCATGACCAACCTCCAAGCCCGTAACTCATAAGTGAAGGCCATATGACTTCAAAATCCAACCTCCATTTTCAACATCCAAGCCTGTAGGACTTTGAAAAATGAAGGTTGGATTTCAAACGGACTTCAACCTCCAAGCCCGTAGAACTTCACATTGATTGCCGCAATCGATATAACACGAAAATTGAACATAAAATAAAGTATTTATTTATGCCAATTTGAGAATGTTGTGCTATTAATTCTAAGACCTAACATCACTTTCACTTTTATTAAAAGTACAGTATTTATTTTTTATTTGCTTTTAGTGCAACGAATTGACAGTAAGCCCTTTGCGAGACCTCCTTGGTACCAATAATTGTGGTTCGAGTTTAGCCATTTGCGGGTTTGACTGAGTGGTTAGCGAGGGGGAATCAGAGCAATTGAATAGCGATTTGCGATGTTAGCGTTTGGGACTCTTGCGGTCATGAAAGATCAAAGGATTGGAGGGCATTAACTTGCGATTTTACAAATCGCAATGGATCTCAATAAATCGCAGCTTGCATCATTTAACTCAATCGGAGCCGGCAAACAGAAGTCAATTGAATAGCAAAGTGACTTGCGACGTCTACTTGCGAGCCCAGATCTCCAAAACAGAGCAATTGAATTGTGTCCTGTAACATCATTCTTATGTGAACAAAAGTAATATAAGAAACATCTGGGGCATTATTTAAATTGAAATATTGTTTTAAAGCTTTGTTAATATAAATTGTATTGTTTATTTTATCTCCATGTTTTGATATTTGAAGATTTTAGTTATGTATGATACTATCACCAGGGCATGTTCCCTCCAACATACTAAACTATTTTATCATTTTACTACTGAAATGCCTTCACAATTGTTATTTAAAGATTATCAGTCTACAGTTCAGTATTTATATAGGTCAACAAAGGGAAAATGAACAATTTGATTAGAAAAATTAAATTAACTCATTGCGATAGCACTACTTTGTACCTGGAAATAAACACTACCTGCTAGTCAAAACCGTTTCCCACCATTGACCTTACAGTTGGCTGAGACCAGCAGGAGCTGAGCTTGATTCTTACACTTACAGTAGGTTTAATATTGAATATTATTATTTTAAATAATTGAAAACTAATTGTATTAATGATTAATATTTTGTTCTTAGTGCATTACAGTGGTCCATTAAGGACTAGTTCACTTCCAAAGATAAATCATATTTCTATCTAATTAGCAGTCTAGAACAATAATTAGAATCTGTATTTTCTACTTGTTGAGCACTTTGTGCAGGTAACAAATTTTATTTGCTTTTAAATGATTTTATGGATACACTAGTTCTTTTGCAGACAAGGAATACAAACCTCTCCATGGAATCTTTTTGAGTACAGATTACCCTAAATGTCAGAGTATTTAATAAGGGAATATTTAATACTAGCGACTTGCACGTCAAAAAATTCCGGCAATGAAATGTGTATGTTTGTAAATTTGTTACGTCGAAATAAGTACAATTATTAGATTAAACATATTTATTTATGGAACATTTTCTTTTCTTATTGAGGAACTGTTAAAGAGTTTTGTAGTAAAAGTGTTAACATTTGAATGTAAGAACAGTTGAACTTTAGATTAATCAGTACTTTAAACTTGAGCTAATGGTTTTTTAACATGCAATTTGTAGATTAAGAACTGTTAACTTAAATATACATTGAATCCAGCGGAAGGCAAACAGTAAAAACCCTCTTTGAAACGTAGCCAATTGTATCAAAGCGGGGAAAAAATGAATTCCTTCCTGACACCATTAACTGGCAATCGGATAATATTTAACATGAAATACAACATTTACATTTTGTCTGAAAATGAGCTTGTGCTGTTAACATGAACTTTGTAATATGTCTAAGTAAGGAAGTTTAAAGTATTTTTTGTAAAACTTGTAACGTTAAATGTATTTCGAATGGCAATTTGAGCTACTTTAAATTCAAGCATGGAAATATTATTTTGCATTCGGAGTTTAGCATTTGGGTAACTGGGAAGGGTTAATTTTGGTGGCCAGAATGCAGAATGGTTGCTCCTCATTTCTGGGATATATTCTAATGTCTCTTTAAAATGGTGGTTCAACTTCATCATTTTGAAACACCATTGCAACCTCATTTGGCAAATGATGTTGGCAAATTATAATGGCGTTTATCAGTATGTCTATCTCTTTTTAAGCACCATATTGACCTTTGGGATTGGTAATTGATGTCTTTCTGCATGAAGTTGTTGTTCATTTTCTACTTCTGCCAATTTTGTATAAGCTTGAGTGTAGGGGTTATTGGCCATAATTTTATCTAGCTCTATAAAAACACTGGGTAAGCATTTTTTTTTCTTGCAGCTGCATACATTGGTCAACAGCTTCCATTGTATCTAGGACATATAGTTGAGCAAATTTTCTTTGCTCTCCTTCCTCTGGATGTAAATGGGAAGTACAATGGCAAATTTGGCCTTGGACTTTAAAACAGTAAGGACCATGTCCTGGTACATTAGCAGCTAATATTGACCACAGAGATGTAAAGGATATGGCACTATTGTACGATCTTATGTTGGTTTTGAATTTTTTGTAGTGTGGAAAAGTAGGTTCAGTCATAATGTTTTGTAAATATGTTGGGAATTGTTGTCTTTCTGGAAGTTTGACCTTGCCTTTTTGAAAGCAACTAATGAACTGTCATCTCTTGGTCTTTCCTGTTTAAAATGATAAGCCTCACAAAACTGACTGAGAATATTCATGTCACCACAATTATGAACCTCTACTGCTAAAGACTTGAGTAAAGGGCATTTTGAAGAGCATATATCAGTTTCAGTTTGTAATTTTATTTTTTCAGCTGATAGTCTTTTGCTTGCAAGTCTTTTCCGTTCTTTTTCTCGTCTAATTTCCTTCTGCTCCGGCGTCTGCTGGTTTGTCCATCTTTGTTGTCGTTCTCTAGCTTGACGTCTTATCTTTTCCTGTTTGGTCTCGTTATCAGCCATCTTAATCTGGAAATGAAAAAAATGTATCATTAGTTTAGTTTCGGATGTTAAGTTGGTTTCTAAAATGTTTTTGTTGCAACACTGTTGTGATTCTAAATTAACTTTGTTTGTATGTGATTATAGTTCATTGTAGAATAACTTGCTTTCTATTGTTAAATTATTCTGTTTTATTTTGTGGCTGTCACTTTTTATCTTGTAGGTTCTAATTTTTGGCTTAGAGGCATAACAGACGCATGGTAATTGCTTTATAGGTCATTGTAGATGTAGTAGGTTTATAGAGTTAAATGAGTACGTTTTTTTATTTTTATTTTTTTGGTTGTTCGCTGGTTTTTATCTTGTAGGTGTGTAGGGTTGGCTTAGAGGCATAGTAGAGGCTAAAAAATGGTAGTAATATATTGCTCTTTCAAATTTATACTGCAGGTGATTGTTGTAATAGTACCCTTCTATTTTACTTAAAAGCTTATATGGTGTGGGTGTGAAAAGAAGCTTTGTATTGTGTTTGTTAGGTGTTAGTAGTATCTGTTGTAGTATTCTATTTTATGTGTGTGTTTGTTCTTAATATTGTACATTAGGGCTCTCAACTGATAATTTATATTTTATTTTTTTATGTGTTTTCACTATTTCTTTATCTTGGGCACGTTTTGTTTGATAGATTGAAGTTAGGGTTTACTGTTAAAGGTTGTTCTACTTAAAAGCTAATTAGTAGGTAAATGAGAAATGTAATATTTTGTGAAAGCTGGTGATTTGTGCGTCTTATTGTTGTTGGTGTGTTGTTGTTTTATTTTCTTTTTTCTCTTGACATGGCTGCACAGCAAACATGTTCATTTTGTTTTCTCTTTTTTTACTTGTTATACTGTACCTTGTTGGAAGTGTGATTTCAAGATGAATATCCCTGGATCCGCTGTTGTAAATCTTCGTGCGAGAGTCTTGACACAGTGTCTGTTGTGAAAGAAAAAGAAAAATGTTATTTCATTATAATGTATTTTTCATGAATAGCATAGTTAATTTGTTTGCAAAGCAATGTATTCTGATGATTAGATTTGTTTCTTGTGTGTAAAATGTTATTGATTTGAGAGTGTGTGAGAAAGCGTACAGCGCTGGCTGTAATTGATTAGTATGGTGTTTTGGGTAGACCACTGTTGTAATTGTATTATTTTTTTACTGCTGTAGTTGGTTGGGCATCACACAGGTTGATATTTTTTTTATAGTGTATTTGTTATCCTGATTTGTTCTGCTATGCTGTTTTTTGTGCACCACTTCAAAATAGTTTGATTTTAGTTCTGGCTTACAGTTATATTTTTTTGTAGAGTAATCATTAATGTTATTTCCATTTTGTGTATGTTAGGAATGTTTGTTGGACTATCCTGTTTTGTATCCACCACTTTTGGGATCCTGTATTTGGCTTGTGGCTGAGGGTTAAAGATTGTTGTAGAGTAAAGTTGACTGTAAATTGTATTTCTCTATGTTAGAACTATTTGCAGTAGTATCCTGTTTAGCGTCCGCCACTTTTAGTATTTTGTGAGGGTTAGAGATTGTTCAACAGTAAACAGGAATGTTAAGTTACTTTTGCATATGTTGTGGCGATTTTTTGTACTATCCTGTTTTGTGTTGACCACATTTTGGATGCTCCATTTGGCACTTTTGGTATGCTTAATTTGGCTTATTTGTGAGATTTAGAGGTTGTTGGACAGTAAACAGGAATGTTAATTTACTTTTCTATATGTTGTTGGGCTTTTTTGTACTATCCTGTTTTGTGTCCACCACTTTTGGGATGCTCCATTTGGCTTGTGGGTGATGGTTAGAGGTTGTTGTAGAGTAAACAGGAAGAATACTTTTGTTTTCTTTATGTTGCTAATGTTTGGTATGCTATCCTGTTTTGTGTCCGCCCCTTGTTTTTTAGTACTTCATTGTGTTAACAATAGTTTTTTTTCTGCTAGTGTGTTTATTTGTGAATTGTATATGTGTATGGAAAATTTCTTGAACTGTGGTGTTTTTGTGTTGCTGTAATTTGTATTGAGGCTTGCATTTTTTAGTTTGACTTCTGATATTGGCGGGCACTAAACATGGGATTTGTGTTTCTTTTTCTACTTGTTATACTATACCTTGATTGAAGTATTTTTCATGTCTGAGTGACAGAGGGGCCCCTACTGCCAATGTTGAAGAGAAAGGGAAAACGTTAATTGTATATTCATTGTTTTGTTTTTTGCAAAGCATGGTCTTTTTCTGCATGTAATGTATTTTTGTATCTTACCTCTTCTTCTTTCGTTCTATTCTTTAAAAGTAATCCTCTTTCACAGTACACGCTGCAAATCAACAGTGACGCTGTTGATGCAGAGTCTGTTTGAATATTGAAAAAACGGGAAACATTGAGCTGCAAGTTAAATATGTATTAGTGTCATTTTTTTTTTGCTATTACTTCCTGTGAATTAATGTCAGTTGAATATACTTCTTTGATTACTTTGAGTTAAGATTAGCTTGTTGTAGGGCCTATACACATATATGTGCATGTCACATGTCACTATAAATGAATGATGTCTTGTTTGGGAATGTTGGAAGTGTTTTATTTTTTAGTTGGAATTTTTAGTGTGGTGTTTCTTGATAAATGAAACATATTATAGCTTACCTCTCAGTTTGAATTTGCAGATTGTGAAGTTGTAAATTCAGAAATAATTCTCTTCTCAAGTAACGGCAGCAGCGACATGTCCAGTCACACTGTTCATCACCTCAGGAGAAATGTAGAATTTTCTGGAAAGTGGGCAGTATTTATAAACTTTTAGGTGCTTGAAACCGTTAGTGCGCAATACGCATGCGCTATTTGCGTTCCAGCGTTAAATTTGCGTTCCAGCCGCCATTTTGCGGATAATAGTTGTGTGTTTCATGTAAAATGGTGGGTAATAGCAGTGTGACATCTTGGTTGGGAATGTTTGAAAGTTTTTTTTTTTTTTGTAAAGTATTTTTTTGGTGTCTTTCTTAATAAATTAAATATATTATAGCTTACCTCTCAGTTGGAATTTGCAGATTGTGAAGTTGTAAGTTAGGAAGTAATTCTCTTCTGAAGTAACGGCAGCAGTGACATGTCCAGTCACACCGTGCATCACCTGAGGAGAAATGGAGAATTTTCTGGAAAGTAGGCAGCATTTATAAACTTTTAGGTGCTTGAAACCGTTAGTGCGCAATAAGCATGCGCTATTTGCGTTCCAGCGTTACATTTGCATTCCAGCCGCCATTTTGCAGATAATAGTTGTGTTTTTCATGTAAAATGGTGGGTAATAGCAGTGTGGTACGTGCCGCATAGTGTGTGTGTTAAGTGCCTCGTGAATTGAACTGGAGCGTTCGTTGCGTTTTGCGAGTAAGTGTAGTAGTTTTGCGTCCTTAGCCTCATTTTCGTTTTGTTCGGCGCCCATTTTTTCTGTCGCTTAGGTGATTTTCGGTTGTCTAAACTTTGTAATTTTGACTAAAATCGAGGTGTAACTTCACTTGCAAAGGTCCTGGGTGCACCCCCTTGCTGTGGGTAAGTTTTTTATGTGTTTGTTGTGTATTTCTTGTGTTTCTAATGTTTTTCGGGCCGCACTGGTTGCGTCCTTTTTTTCGGATCTCGTCCGTCTTTTTAGGAAAATCTGTAGGTGTTTGGTGGTGTTTTGCGTCTTTAGACTGCTGTATCCTCGTTTTTTGTTTTTTTCGGCGGCCACTTTTTCTCTTGCTTAGGGAATTTTCGGGTGTCTAAACTCTTTTATTTGGAGTGAAATCGCGGTGTGACTTCAGTGTTCGAGGTCCTGGGTGCCTCCCCTTGCTGTAGGTAAGCTTTTTATGTATTTGTTGTGTGTATTTATTGTGTTTTTAATTTTTACATGTGAGCCGGTTTCGGGCGTTAAGGTCGTATTTTTGCGAGGTCGTAATGGGTCGTAAAGCATCTTGTATTTTTGTGTCGTAAATCCGTAAATTTTGCGAGGTCCGCAGTTGCTGGCAAGAAGTGCCCGCAGCGTTAGCAACAACCCGCCTGCTCACAACTATATATGTGACTAGCGACTTGCCCGTCAAAAATGATGGCAATGAGATGTGTATGTTTGGAAAGTTGTTTAGTTATTAATATACATATTTAATATACATACCTCGCAAAAATACGACCTTACTTGTAAGTATTGTGATATTAAACATGTTTAGTTTTGTTAAATGTTCTCTTGGTGAACAATAAATCTTGAAGCATTTTGTATGAAAAATATTAACAGTTAAATGTAAGAACAGTTGAATTTAAATTAATCAGTATTGTAAACTTGAGGTAATGTTTTTTTAACATGAAATTTGTATCTTAAGAATTGTTAAGTTCAATATACATTGAATCCAGAGGAAGGCAAACAGTAAAAACTCTTGTTGAAACGTACCCAATTTTAACATGAACTTTGTAATATATCTAAGTAAGAAACTTGAAAGTATATTTTTGGAAACTTGAACTTTATTATCTGTGTAACTAAGGAACTTGAAAAAACATTTTTTAAACTTTGAACATTATAAACAATAACATAGTGAATTAATTTTTTAACATAATTTTGTATTAAAGTATTAACAGTTGAATGTAAAAACAGTTGAACTTTAAACTAATCAGTATTGTATTGTAAACTTGAGATAATGTTTTTTTAACATGCAATTTCTATCTGAAGAATTGTTAACTTCAATATATATTTAATCCAGAGGAAGACAAACAGTAAAAACCCTCCTTTTTAATATGAACTTTGTAATATATTTAAGTAAGAAACTTGACATTATATTTTTTGAAACTTGAACTTTCTTATGTGTGTAACTAAGGAACTTGAAACATTTTTTTTTCCAACTTGGTACATTGTAAACAGTAACATAGTGAATTAAAATTTTAACATCATTTTGTATTAAAAGAATTAACATTTGAATGTAAAAGCAGTTGAACATTAAACTAATAAGTATTGTAAACTTGAGGTAATGGTTTTTTAACATTCAATTTATATGTGAAGAATTGTTAACTTCAATATACATTGAAACCAGAGGAAGGCAAACAGTAAAAACCCTCCTTGAAACATACCCAATTAAATGAATTCTTTCCTGACCGCATGAACTGGCGATAAACATTAATCCAGGTAGTAATCTTAACATAACAGACAATATTTACATTGTGACTTAAAATGTGGTTGAGCTCTTAACATGAACTTTGTAATATGTTGAAGTAAAGAACTTGAAAGTATATTTTTTTAAACTTGAACTTTCTTATCAGTCTAAGTAATGACCTTGAAAATATTGTTTTCAAACTTGTAACATTAGAAACAGTAACATAGTTAATTAACATTTTAACATCATTTGTAAAAATAATGCAAGGCAATTGTTTTGTGAGGCGAATCATCCATAAACAGTACTTTCATTAATTATGACTGAATTGTTTATTGTTTTGTATTTTTTAATGTTTTTAAATTTGTTTTGCATGGGTTTTATTTCTTTAATGAAAAGTTATAGTACTTAATAGTAGACAATGTTTTTAGTAAAAATACGTCCATCTTCTAATAAATCACCTTGACTTTCATTCTTTTCAATGTAAACTTTAATAGCCTGTGGATTTTTGCACCGTCATAACGCAAAGTACAATTGATCATGTGCAAATACTAGTTCTTCCACCCACAGATTTGAACGTTTGTCCTTGTGATTTATTAATGGTCATGACAATTGCCATAATAATGGGAAATTGTCTTCTTTGAAGTATAAAAGGGAGGCTACTTTCACTTAGTGCTAAATCTATTCTTGGTATGAAAACTCTCTCTCCTTTATGGGTACCAGTTAAATTTCAGAATCTATAAAATGGTCCTTTAATTGTTGAACAATTAATCTTGTCCCATTGCATAGTCCTTTTTTGGGATTCATATTTCGCAGTAACATGACAATTGCACCTTTCTTTAGCTGCAAAATATGTGGTGGCATTCCAGAAGGAGTTAGTGAGTGTATGAATTCAGTAGAAAAGTAAGCCTGACTTTCATTGTCATCAGCAAGTACAGAATCAGCAATGTGATAATTTCTTTGTGGTGCATTATTTTTTTTTAAGATTTCATTATTGAGGATTAATGCATCCTTATTTTTACATGTTAGTATGACTTGGTTGGCAAGCTCTGAATATTCCTGGTTATTTATGCTACCTTCAAATATAGCCGATATAATATCTTGGTGACAAATCATATGAGGTGGGATCTGCACAGTGTCGTTAGGTAAATGTGGTATTTTTTCTGTTCTGCCTTCTCCAATTTTAATAAGCCAATCATTGAAATCAGTTTGGCCTTCTGATCTCATATTTTGTTGCAGTTGAATATGGGTAAAATGTTTCCATAGTGTGCTTGACTTTATACAGGTTTCGATAATGTCAGTTCGATTTCCATGTACAACGACAGTTAATGTTTGTCTAAAATCGCCACCTAACAACATTACCTTTCCACCAAATGGAAAAGTATTATCCATGACTCCACGAAGCAAACGGTCAATACATTGGAGGGCATAGCATAACATCATTGTGGCCTTATCTATTATAATTAATTTACATTTTTTCAATTTCTTTGCTTGTAATGATGTCATGAGAATATCTGACACAGAAGTTTCTAAAATAGGCACTGGCAGTTTAAATCCACTATGTACAGTTCTTCCACCTTCTAACAAAAGTGCAGCTATTCCAGTAGTGGCAAACGCCAGTGCTATTTCACCTTGTGCTCGTACAGAACTCATTAATAAATTATATAGCTACGTTTTTCTTGATCCGCCAGGTCCATCAAGATAGACATAACGCTCTGTCACCATGTCATCATCTATTGCATTTTTAATGGCATGAAATGCTTGCAATTGTAACTTATTTAAAGTTGCAAGTCTTTCTTCTGTTCTTTCTACTTGTAGTTGAAAGTCATAGTCTTCAAAGTTTATGTAATCTATAAGACCTGGATCAGGCAAATTAAAACCTGCACAACTTAATCCATGAGTTAAAAATACTTCTTGTATTTCCATTAACGCTATTAAGTGTGCAATCGGTTCATTGTATCGTCGCAAAAAGTCTTCAGCCATATTACTTTTAAATGTCTCCCACAAAGCTAATAAATTTGGAGCATTTGAGAAGATACAAATAAATGCAAATTGTTCTCTCATCTGCCATGGCATTTTACATTATGCTGCTTCTTCTAAACATCTTTCCCATTCTGTATCATCAGCTAGTAAGTTTCTATGTCTTACAGCTAAATGGAAGGATTCATATACTATGTCATTAACAGTTCTTAAGTGTTCAAAACTTTGTGCTCCAGGAACATTTAAAAGTAATATCCGTAAGCAAAAACATTCAACATCTCTTGGACTGACTGTGTAAATTCTTGGGATTATTTTATTGCCTCTGCTTTTTCTCGGTCTCCATAATCCATTCACAAAAACATAGTGATATGGAATTTCAATATATAAAAATTGTGTTGCTTGTGAATCTGTGGAATTTAATTCAAACCATGCAGTTAGTGTAGTGTGACGATCTTCACTTTGGGCCAATGCATTACTTTCATTTCCAGCATGGAAATACACTAAATGCCTTTGTGGCAAATGTACTGCTAATCTATATACTGCATGTGATCTATCATGCATTTCAAATTTTAAAAGCCGCCACATAGCTTCTGGCGCACTAACATAGCGAGCATCTACATGAGATGCAAGTTCATCATGTACTAACTCACTACTTTCAGGGTTGTCTGCACTTTTGACGACTACAGTAGCTGCATCATAACCTTTGTAAATATATTTGTAGACATATTTAATGGATTTGATAGAAGTGCTGGCTTCTACATTGATGTGGGTGTTATACTTCATTAGTAAATGTGGATTGTAGGGTACTACATATCTATTGTCAACTTTTTTTTCCACGAATAATGGCACTATCTCCTTCTCTTCTTTTATAAAGTGGATAGCCATCACAATTGGCATAGGTTTTGTCTCTCTAATCTTTTTTAAAATCTTTGGAACATTTATTATTTTCCATACATGGTGATTGTGGATTAAGATCACCACAGGGTCCATGAATCATGCGATGAGTAACAATCTCATATAGTCTACCATATAGTTCTGGATCTGGTAGTTCAGCAACAATGACTGCATCCACTTTGTCCGAAGTATCTAATTTATCTTTCTCTTGAAGTATTATGAGAAGATGTGCATGTGGAAGGCCTCTTTTTTTAAATTCAATGGTATATACATAAGCAAGACATTTGCCAAATAGGTGACTTATAGTGATGTCACATATTAATTCCATTTAATCTTAAAAACTCTGGCTACTAAATCTGGTCTATTGGAAGCACTCTGTCCAAGAAGTAAATTTTGTGTAATTTCTGGCCATTGTGGATTACATGAAAATGTAAGAAATAAATCGGGTTTGCCAAATTTGGTGACAATAGCCATAGTATCATTGTATCTTTCTCTCATATTTCGAGGAGATCCTTGAAAGGAAGATGGTAAAATTATGGCTTTGCCAGCTGTCATGTCTCTGCTTGTAGCCACGTCAGCAACATAGTCTATTAGTCTCGAATATTGTTCTACACGTAGTTTATCTTGTTGATATTTTATAAAGTTTAAATTATTGGCCTCATCTTGCAAATAGGAATCAATAATCCATTGTTGTGTTAGTTTTCCCCCACATAAAATTGGATTAAATGTATTTCGAATGGCAATTTGAGCTACTTTAAATTCAAGCATAGAAACATTATTTTGGATTCTGGCTTTAGCATTTGGGTAGCTGGGAAGTGTTAATTTTGGTTGCCAACCTGCTTCTCCGTGTGGGAAAAGAATGGGATATGTCATTGGATCTAAATTAGGACTTAAGATACTCATATTAATGAATGGTTGCTCCTCATTTCTGGGATATATTCTAATGTCTCTTTGAAATGGTGGTTCTCCTTCATCATTTTGAAACACCATTGCAACCTCATTTGATGTTGGCAAGTTATAACAACGTTTATCAGTATGTCTGTCTCTTTTAAGCACCATATTGACCTTTGGCATTGGTAATTGATGTCTTTGTGCATGAAGTTGTTGTTCTTTTTCTACTTCTGCCAATTTTTTATAAGCTTTACTGTAGGGGTTATTGTCCATAATGTTATTTAGCTCTATAAAAACACTGGGTAAGCATTTTTTATTTTCTTCCAGCTGCATACGTTGGTCAACAGCTTCCATTGTATCTAGGACATATAGTTGAGCGAATTTTCTTTGCTCTCCTTCCTCTGGATGTAAATGTGAAGTCCGATAATACATTTGTCCTTGGACTTTAAAACAGTAAGGACCATGTCCTGGTACATTAGCAGCTAATGTTGCCCCATAGATGTAAAGGATATGGCACTATTGTAGGATCTTATGTTTGTCTTAAAATTTTTGTAGTTTGGAAAAGTAGGTTCAGTCATAATGTTTTGTAATTAGATTTGAAATTCTTTTCTTTTCTGGAAGTTTGAACTTGCCTTTTTGACAACAACTAATAAATTGGCCATCACTGGGTCTCTCCTGTTTAAAATAATAAGCCTCACAAAACTGACATTGAGTAGTCATGTCCCCACAACTATGAACCTCTACTGCTAAAGACTTCAGTAAAGGACAATTTGCAAAGCATAAAGCAATTTGACTTTCATATTCATCAGGTGAAATGTCATGTAATGTTTCAACTACAGGTTCTAAATGTTTTGTTTTTTTCGTGGCTTTTCTTGGTATATCTTGTATTGGTTTATATAAAATGTCAAGTAATGTTTCAGGAACAGGTTCTAAATGCTTAGTTTTTTTGGTGGCTTTTTTTGGTATCTCTTTTATTTTTTCAGGTAAAATATCATCTGATATTTGAGGAACAGGTTGTAAATGCTTTATTTGTTTGGTAGCTTTTTTTGGCGTATCTTTAATTTTTGCAGCTGATAGTCTTTTGCTTGCCAGTCTTTTGAGTTCTTTTTCTCGTCGAATTTCTTTCTCCTCTGGTGTCTGCTGGTTGGCCCATCTTGCTTGTCTTTCTCTAGTTTAACGTCTATTCTTTTCTTGTTTGCTCTCGTTAGTAGCCATGTTAATCTGTAAAAGAAAATAATTTATAATTAGTTTAGTTTGAGATGTTAAGTTTGTTTTGTACATTTTTTATTATCAACAGTTTGTTTGTATGTGCTTGTAGTTTATTGTAGTGGTAGTTTCTTTGTATTGTTAAATAAGTGTATTTTATATTTTTGGTCTTACTTTCTGTGGTAGGTTGTAATTTTTGCCTTAGATGAATAGCACAGGGAAGAAACTGACACTATACCTTCTTCTACATGTAATAGGTAATTTAAATTTATATTTTAGTTGTTTTGTAAATTTATTTTTTTGTTGTACTTTTAACTTACAGACATAGTAGAGGGCAAAAATGAGTCTTTGTAATTTTTAGTACAGGGGATTGTCATAATAGTATTTTGATCTTTTATTTAAAAGCTTATATGTTCGATCAATGATTTTTTTTTTCTTGCGGTGTTACTACTATTTGTTGTACTATTATATTTTATGTGTGTGTTTAGGTTTTATGCTTAATATTGTATATTAGTACTGGTAATCTAAAATGGCAAATTTTATTTAGTCTATGTTTTGAGACTTTTGTGGACTATGCTGTTTTTTTTTTTTTTTGGCTAGATTGAAGTTTGGATTTACTGTTAAACATTATTGTCCATAACAGACAAATAAGAGGTAAATCAGAAATATGTCAGTTATATTTTGGTAAAAGTTATAGGCCCTCATTCAATTGCGATTTGGCCAATTCAATAGTGCTCTAAATAAGCAGATAACCTTGTTTGTGGATAGATGTTTACCAACTAAAAACTTATTTAAAAAAATCTGTGATGTGCTTATTTAGACCTCTATTGAATTGAAATTGGCAAAATTGCAATTGAATGAGGGCCATAGTTAGTTATTGTTCTTGTTTTTTTTTTTTTTTTTCTGTTGACATGGATGCAGAGCAAACATGTTTATTTAGTTTTCTCTTTTTTTACTTGTTATACTGTACCTTGGTTGAAGTGTGATTTCAATCAGAATCTTTGTTCGTCCGATAGTGTGGTCCTCTGTTGAAAGACCTCGTCCGATGGTCTGGTCCTCTGTTGAAAGTCCTCGTCCGATGGTCTGGTCCTCTGTTGAAAGTCCTCATCCGATGGTCTGGTCCTCTGTTGAAAGTCCTGGTCCGATGGAGTGGTCCTCTGTTGAAAGTCCTCGTCCGATGGTCTGGTCCTCTGTTGAAAGTCCTCGTCCGATGGTCTTCACGCAGTGTCTGTTGTAAAATAAAAATGAAAACGTTATTTGATTTTAATGTATTTGTAATAAATAACACATTTCATTATTTTGGTGTATTGTATCTGTTATGGTGAATTTTTCTGCTATGCTGTTTTTTGTGCAACCTTTTAAAAATAATTTAAATGTATTTGTAAATTCCAGTTATCCTTTTTTTATACTGTAATTATTAATGTTTTTCTTTTTTTGGATATGATTGCAATGTTTTTAGCATTATCCTGTTATGTGTCCACCACTTTCGCTATACTAATTTCACTTCTTTCTAATGCATATAGCTTGGTAAACAGTAAATAAGAATATTAATTTACTTTGCTATGCATTTGTGTGATTTTTGGTACAATCCTATTTGTGTCTACCACTTTTGCTATGCTTATTTAAGCTTCTTTGTAAGGCTTATAGGTTCTTAAACATTAAAGAAGAATATTAATTTACTTTGCTATTTGTTTGTGTGATTTTTGGTACAATCTTATTTTGTGTCAACCACTTTTGCTATGTTTATTTAGGCTTCTTTGTAAGGCTTATAGGTTCTTAAACATTAAAGAAGAATATAATTTTACTTTGCTATTTGTTAGTGTGATTTTTGGTACAATCCTATTTTGTGTCTACCACTGTTGCTATGCTTATTTAGGCTTCTTTGTAAGGCTTATAGGTTCTTAACCATTAAAGAATATTAATTTACTTTGCTATTTGTTTGTGTGATTTTTGGTACAATCCTGTTTTTTGTCTACCACTTTTGGAATGCTTATTTAGGCTTCTTTGTAAGGCTTATAGGTTCTTAAACATTAAAGAAGAATATTAATTTACTTTGCAATTTGTTAGTGTGATTTTTGGTGCAATCCTTTTTTGTGTCTACCATATGTTGCATGCTTGATTAAACATATATAGTTCCTTTATTTTTTGTACTTGTTATACTTTACCTTGATTGAAGTCTTGTTCCTGTCCGAATGACAGAGGGTCCCCTCCTGCCAATCTTAATCCGCCGGTCTTCTTGTAGTGTCTGTTTGAAAAAGAAGGTGAAATGGTTAATTGTATATTTCTTCATTTTGATTTAGCAAAGCATGGTCTTTTTCAGCATGTAATGTATTTTTCTATCTTACCTCTTCTTCTTTGTTTGTGTTCTTTAAAAGGGATTGTGGGTCACAATGCAAGGTGCAAATTCTTGAGTGACGCTGTTGATGCAGAGTCTGTTTGAATAGTAAAAAAAAGGAGAAAGATTGAGCTTTAGGTTACATATTGAATTACAATAAATGAATGTCATTTAAATATACTTCTTTAATTAGTTTCAATTAACATTAGTTTCTTTTCGGGCCTACACACATAAATTTGCCCGTCAGATGTCACTATACATGTTACACATATATGTGCGTGTCACATATCACTATACATGAATCATATTTTAATAGTTAAAGTTTTTTTTAATGTCTTTTAAATATACTTGTTTAATTAGTTTGGGTTAAGATTAGTTTGATGTAGGGCCTATACACATAAATGTGCATGTGACATGTCACTATACATGAATCACATTTTCATAGTTAAAGTTGTTGTTTTTTTTGTCCTGTCTTGATAATGAAATGTAATATATTATAGCTTACTTCTCAGTTGTAATTTGCACAATGTAAAGTAGGAAATTAAGAAACAATTCTCTTGTCAAGTAACAGCAGCAGTTAACTATCCAGTCACTCCGTTCATCACCTGAGTAAAAATGTGGAATTTTCTGGAAAGTAGTCAGTATTTATAAACTTTCAAGTGCCTCAGACCGTTAGAACGCAATACGTATGCGCTATTTGCGTTCCAGCTTACAATTTGTGTTCCATCCGCCATTTTATGCTTAGTAGTTTTCAAAATGGAGGTTAATATCAGTGTGGTATGTGCTGCATAGTATGTGTTTCAGTTTTGTTATGTGTTTTCAGTTACGTCTGAAGCCTCGTTTTCGTTTTGTTCGGCAGCCATTTTTTTTCTCGCTTAGGTGATTTTCGGCAGTTTAAACTCATTTTTTTGGACTTAAATGGATGTGTAAATTAACTTTTCGAGGTGCCGGATGCCCCCCCTTGCTGTAAGTAAGCTTTTTATGTGTTCATTGTGTTTATTTCTTGTGTTTCTGATGTTTTCGGGCGCGCCGTTTTTGGCCGGTTTTGCGTGTTGGGAATGGCTCGTTTCTCTGCTGTTTTTTTTTGAGAGGCGGCCGTATTTTTTTTTCAAGGGACGCAGTTGGTTTTTATGTGTACGACGCAGTTGATTTTTTTCTAAGTCGTGCGTATGTGTGTTAACCGCGTGTGAGGCGCCTTTGAGGTCTTTTTAAAAAAAAAGTTGTGCGTGTGTTAACAACACAGCCGACGTTGGATCTTCCACCACCGCAAATGCGGCCCCTCGCTTCGAGAGGGACCGCATTTGCGGAGACGTTGGGATGCTCCCCCACCGCAAATGCGTCCCATCGCTTCGCGAGGACCCGCATTTGCGAGAAACTGCGTCCCTAGCTTCGCGAGGGACGCAGTTCTTGCTGGCTCGCTGCGCGAGCCCGCAAGCATTAGCAACAACTTGTATGCTCACAACTATATATGTGATTGTATTGGACATTTGATGGTGTGTCTTTTGGACCATAATAGCACCTTGTCTTCATAAAAATCTCTAATTCTGTCTGGCTTTCTAGAGACAGTTTTTACACCTCTAATTTATTGTGTTAAAATAATTCTTTATGCATTACCTATTTATGTGGTTCCTTCATTCACCCCATGACATAGAAAGAGAAAAGGTTTAAAAAAAGAGAGAAAATTAAATTAATTTGCAATATAATGCCTGCTTTCAAACAATAGCCTTCTAGATGGGTTACTCAATTGAAGGGCTCCTAGAACTTAATTTCCTTTCCTGATCAAAAAGGAAGGTGTCTAGATATCAGGGACATTCAGCTGAAATATGTTGTATTACACTCTTCTTAATAATACATTAACAATTTTAAGAGAAAAAAAATGCGTCTGTGAACAAAATAATTCAATAGATAATAGATGCTGAACAGTTCAGTTCATTGTTGACATATATACTGTACATGACTGAATCCTTGCAAATCATTTCAGATGGTATTTCCACAATATCATCAGGTAAATTAGTTATTATCTCTGTTTTTCCTTCTCCAATTTTAATTAGCCAATTGTCACAATCTACTTCTTCTCAGTCGGGCTTGATAAGGCTGTTATTGCCAAACCTACCCAGCAGATCTACCATATTCTTTTGATCTCTTCACTAAGACAGCGGATGTCTCTTAAATTAGATGTAGTCTTTAATAATATGAATGCAGGCTCAGCATTATAAGAAATCAGAAACTGTTTTTATTTCTGTGGACAAGGGCTCATCTATAAGGCATCATAACAGCAATCTCATTCATACAGTCATTGCGGTTATCTTCTTACCTCCCTTTTTAGATAGGAGCATATCTGTCTTCAATATATGTCTTCTTCCCTTGGCTTAGGAACATATATATATATATATATACTTTAAGACATTCAACCCAGCATTATCTCTACTGCCCTCAGAGACACCAATACATCTCTCTCTCTGTCAGAAAAAACTCAACTGCCAACTGCTAACTGCCCTCGGTGACAGTTACAGCCAGACAACACAACATTCTAAACCATTTAACTCTTAATGACCCAACATGCAGCAAACAGAATCATACATCACTTTCCAATCACACATAGGCAAGCAACATAACATAACATACAATAATTAACTTAAAACACATATTGTAATCAACATAATATAAAACAGCATAACATTTTACATATTAATTAACATGACATAACACAGCATAACATATATAGGATAATCAACTTAACATAAAAGCATATTAAACAACTAAACTTTTACTGACCCCAAAGGGGGTTCAGGGGAATCATGACAACTACTCCCCCCTTTTAAAATGCAGCATCCCGATGATCATCTCTATCAGATGAACAACGGTATGCAGCAAAAATTAAGTCCATGCATAAGTCCATGTCTTGGTTGCTGGGCTTCTTAACTCCATTGGGACAAATGTGGAAAACAATTGCCCTAGGCCTCCCCCTGCCCGAGTCCTTATTTTGAATGTGCAGAGCAGGTTTTTGTTATTTTCCTTCTGTACAATGTCCAGGGCAAAAAACTATTCTGAAAGTGACTCCAGTGGATCCAATGCCAGGACAAACCTCCCCAACAAGACCAGTCCCAACAACCTTCTGGTTATGACTAAAACAGTCCATGGGCCTATGTGACCAAAAGTGGGTAATACATCCCTTGTGTTACAAACAGTTGAGGATGGGGAATAGTTCGGGTATAACTGCTTAAGCAATCCATCATATTGACATATACCCATAAAATATGTTGGTTCATGGCTATCAAAGTGAAAGTCAGATTCCAAAACAACTTTTCTTTTCTTCGCAGATTCTTGTTGAGCTGGATTTATTTTTTCATATTGCAGCTTTTCATATTTAGATGGAGGCTTCTCATACTTAGATGGAGTCTTTACTGAATAACTATTTTGTGTTGTATATATTGGGGTTCATGATGTAGACCAAATAGATATATCACTCTTATCTGACAATTTGTTTGTTTCCACGTGAGCAGACAAATGTAACAGCTGGGACTTTTTTGAAAGTAATGTTGGATTCTTGAAATCTCTTTTTTCATTATTCTGCTTGGGAGTCTCCATGAAATATGTCTGTATATTTTTGTGTTTCATTTCTTTTTGTAAGGAAATCTTGGCTTCTTCTGCCTCTTTTGCATTTTTTTTTTTCTGATCTATTTGCTGTTTTAATTGCCCTTTAAGATAGTTTACTTGATTAGTTTTGCAAGACAGATCCATTTCCAGAGAAGCTATAGTGGATGTTAATTCTTGTACTCTTGATCTGTAGTGTCCTAATTCTATGTCCTTTTCTTCAACCATTTTATTGTACTGGTGCTTATGTTTTTCCATTAGTGCAACTATTTCAGCAATCCTTTGCTGGCAATGGATATCTGTTTCTTTCTGTATTTTGATTGCTTCGTCAGCAGCACCTTTTAATCTAACAACCTCTTTGTTAAGACATTCTTCTCTAATCCTTGCATTATCAATTTCCTTTTGCTTATTGTTGAGTGTTATCTCATGGTTGATTTTAGTATCTTCCAGTTGTATGTATAATTCCTTTACCTCGGATGCAAGAACACTACACTGCTTGCTTTCTCTTTTAATTTTATTTTTCAAAGACTTGTTTTCTTGTTGTAATTCTTCAATTATCTTGTTTTTATTTTCTATTTGTTTCTTCAAAGAATCTGCTTCCTTCCTTAACTGATCATTTTTTTTCTTCATACTTCTGCTGCAATTCCTGGATTTGTGTTTCTTTGTCTATCAGTTAATTCTGAAGTTGCTCATCAAGAGATCTTATTTTCTCCTCTCTTTCAATGATTTGACTCATGGTGGTCAATACAGACCACCATAAGGCTCTATTTAACCCATTAACTCATGGTGGTCAATACAGACCACCATAAGGCCTTAATTAACCTATTAACTCATGGTGGTCAATACAGACCACCATAAGGCTCTATTTAACCCATTAACTCATGGTGGTCAATACAGATCACCATAAGGCTCTATTTAACCCATTAACTCATGGTGGTCAATACAGACCACCATAAGGCTCTATTTAACGCCATCAGTCCCATAAGGGTATATTATTACCATTATGGGCTTGTTACAACCCAACATTAACCACATAAGTGCCATGACGATCCTCAAGGACCATCATGACACTAACTACAAACACTACACTATAACCCCAAATAAACCATTTAATCTAAACTAACCCCCTCTACACTAATCTATTAACACTTACACTACCTACCTACACTACTACCCCCTAATAAACCTCCCCAACACTCTAATTACAAAAAATAAAAAAAACTACCTTACAGAACACAAAAAAACCTACCTTACAGAACACAAAAAAACCTACCTTACAGAACACAAAAAAACTACAGTACAGAAAACAAAAAAACCTACAGTACAGAAAACAAAAAAACCTACAGTACAGAAATACAATACACAATACAATACATACATATAATACATTACATACAATACATGACATTACATACATTACATATAATATATTACATATAATCAAAATCAAATACCCCCTATCTATCTAACATACAATCTATTTAATTTAAAATAGATCCTAACTATATCAAATACATCCCCTATCTATCTAATATACAATAAATCCTAACTACATACACAGACCCTTATTCTAAACTAAAATAAAATATTTACAGTCCTAACTACATACACAGACCCTAATTCTAAGCTAAAATAAAATAATTACAGTCCTAACTACATTCTAAATAATATACTCACCTTTCCATCATGTCCCGTCATTGTTTAGCTCTTCCGGCGCGGCCCTGTTAAAAAAAAACACAATACATTAATACATTAATGCAATATATAAACAATAAATAAAATAAACATATAAACATCTAAATATACATTTAACTTACCTCTCCGCGATGTCCCCGGCCATCTTTCCTTCAGCCCCGGCTGGGCCGCGGAACCATCCGCGCTCCCAAAAAAAAAACAACTAACGGAGGTCTGCACTGGCAGACCTCCCCGACGCTAATGAGCCTCCCGGAGTCCTTTCCGGGAGGAAATTGCCATTGGCGGCTTGTTTTTTTATTTTCTGTAGTGGGGAGTGGGGTTGTAATGTATTTTTTTGTTTTCTGTACTGTAGGTTTTTTTGTTTTCTGTACTGTAGGTTTTTTTGTTTTCTGTACTGTAGTTTTTTTGTGTTCTGTAAGGTAGGTTTTTTTGTGTTCTGTAAGGTAGGTTTGTTTATTTTTTGTAATTAGAGTGTTGGGGAGGTTTATTAAGGGGTAGGTAGTGTAGATAGGTAGTGTAAGTGTTAATAGATTAGTGTAGAGGGGGGTTAGTTTAGATTAAATGGTTTATTGGGGGTTATAGTGTAGTGTTTGTAGTTAGTGTCATGATGGTCCTTGAGGACCGTCATGGCACTTATGTGGTTAATGTTGGGTTGTAACAGGCCCATAATGGTAATAATATACCCTTATGGGACTGATGGGGTTAAATAGAGGCTTATGGGGGTCTGTATTGACTTTCATGAGTTAATGGGTTAAATAGAGCCTTATGGTGGTCTGTATTGACCACCATGAGCTAATGGGTTAATTAAGGCCTTATGGTGGTCTGTATTGACCACCATGAGTTAATGGGTTAATTAAGGCCTTATGGTGGTCTGTATTAACCACCATGAGTTAATGGGTTAATTAAGGCCTTATGGTGGTCTGTATTGACCACCATGAGTTAATGGGGTGATTATAGTTGCCTAGGGTTAATATTTTTAGTGCGAGTCCTTTCAGGACCCGCGAGGCGAGAAATTTTAAAATTGAATTGTAGCAGGCTCTCGATCGGCAGGGAATTTAAAAGTTTTACATGCAGTGGGGGGCCTGATCTATGCAGATCGGGGACCCCCCCTGCAAGGGGTTAATGTGGGGACACTTCGGGGTTCCCGATGGAGACCCCCAGCATAGAGGTGGGTTCATTTTTTGGCCCGCGGCCAGGATTGGCAATTTGTGTGCCGCGGGCCCTTTATGGAGCGGCGGCGGGGAATTTAAAAGTTTTAAATGCAGCGGGGGCCTGATCGGTGCTGATCGGGGACCCCCGCTGCAAGGGGTTAATGTGTGGGGGCTGCGGGGGTTCCTATGGACCACTGCAGCAAGGTGTTCATGTGAGGACACTTCTGGGGTCCCGACGGGGACCCCCGCATTGAGGGGGGGTTCATTTTAGGTGCCGGGGGGGTATTTGGAGTACCCCCCACGGCAGGGCTTATGTGGGGGACTGACGCGGAGGTCCCTTTTAGGACCCCCGCAGCAATTGATGAGGAGTGGGAGCCTGCGATATCATATTGCAGGCTGTCACTCCTCATGTACATTTACGCAGTGTAGATACGTACGGCTCTGCTGCGTAGCTCATATGTTGCTCGCAGCAGGGATAATTTAATAGCATTGTAAGTTAGAGAAACTTTGCAGTACGTAGGGCTTAAGTAGAAGCCTCTTATTTACGAGGCTGGAATTTATTAGGGCCCTAAGTCTTTGGACTTTTTCTCCTTTTTATCACAGCATTTATTTTTCTTCTTCTTTTCTTTTACAGTGGATGATTTAGCACTAAAGCCTTTATCACTGTCAAGTTTTTTCGATGATTCTCGATCTGATTCAAATGTATCTTTCTCAGGAGATAAGTAGTCCATATTTTTTATCAGATACTTCTTCAGTCTCTGGCACATAATCTTTCTTCCTGCCCGACTGGTAGGACCCTTCCCAACTGGGTGACCAAAGTCCTTCCACAGATGCCTCATCCAGCAAGTCTATAAATTCGACTTCCAGCTGTAACTCCTGCTGGATCAAGGGAAATAGCTCAATAGCTTCATCAGACCAACGCCGTAGTCCTAGGCAGTCATAGTGCTTTGTAAGTAAGTTAATTTGTCTCTGGGCAGTGCCTAGGCCACAGTCCGGATTGTCATACACAATCTCCCATAGTGCCTCCTCCAGCTCCAAGCGAAAACAGGGCTCCACACTGGGGACCCCAACTGTTCCCAGCCAGGCTGCATACTGCTGCTCCAGGTCAACCTGCTGCCCCACCAGATCCGACAGCCAGTCACTCAGCTCATGACCCGGCCACAATCCCAGGAATGCCTTCCATTTTGCTAGAAGGGCCACTTTCCTGCATTGCTTGGCGTCCATCTTGCTGGACCTCTGCTGTCCCCTCTGGTTAGTGTGCTTCTTTACCTCTGCCATGCCTGCAGACGATGCCCTGTCTCCTCTGGGAGAGGCTCCTCTTCTTACTGCTATCTTAGCTTATTAATGAAGAGATCCCACCGCTGCCACCAGCTGTCAGGATCTACTGCTTCTCAGTCGGGCTTGATAAGGCTGTTATTGCCAAACCTACCCAGCAGATCTACCAGATTCTTTTGATCTCTTCACTTAGACAGCTGATGTCTCTTAAAATAGATGTAGTCTTTAATAATATGAATGTAGGCTCAGCATTATAAGAAATCAGAAACTGTTTTTATTTCTGTGGACAAGGGCTCATCTATAAGGCATCATAACAGCAACTTCATTCATACAGTCATTGCGGTTATCTTCTTACCTCCCTTTTTAGATAGGAGCATATCTGTCTTCAATATATGTCTTCTTCCCTTGGCTTAGGAACATATATATATATACTTTAAGACATTCAACCCAGCATTATCTCAACTGCCCTCAGAGACACCAATACATCTCTCTCTCTGTCAGAAAAAACTCAACTGCCAACTGCCTATCTGCCCTCTGTGACAGTTACAGCCAGACAACACAACGTTCTAAAAGATTTAATTCTTAATGAACCAACATGCAGCAAACAGAATCATACATCACACTCCAATCACACATAGGCAAGCAAAATAACATAACATACAGTAATTAACTTAAAACACATATGGTAATCAACATAATATAAAACAGCACAGCATAACATTTTACATATTAATTAACATGACATAACACAGTATAACATATATAGGATAATCAACTTAACATAAAAGCATATTAAACAACTAAACTTCTACTGACCCCAAAGGGGGTTCAGGGGAATCATGACACCAATCATTGAAATCATTTTGACCATCAGATCTCATATTTATTTCTAATCTAAGTTGTGTAAATTCCTTCAATAATGGAGTGGACTTTATACATGTTTCCACAATGTTTGTGCGATTTCCACAGACAACCACAGCTACTGTTTGTCTGAAATCTCCTCCTAGTAACATGACGTTTTCACCAAAAGACAAATCATTACGCATGACTTCACACGATAAACGATCAATACATTGCAGAGCATGGCACAACATCATAGTGGCCTCATCTATGATAATTCATTTAGATTTTTTAAACTTATTTGCTTGAGATGATTTCATTCTGATATCTGACACTGATGTTTCCAAAATTGGAACTGGAAGCTTAAATCCACTATGTACTGTTCTGCCACCTTCTAACAGTAGTGCAGCAATTCCAGTAGTTGCAAAGGGAAGTGCAATTTCCTCTTTACCTCTAATTAAACTCATCAACAAATTATATAGATACGTTTTTCCCGATCCACTGGGTCCATCAAGATAAAAATAACGCTCTTTGAGCAAGTCATCATCTAGTGCTTGTTGTATTGCATTTGAAGTGTGCCATTGCAAATGATTTAAAGTGGCTATTTTTTCTGCTTTTTGTTTTTCAGCATCAGCGTTATAGTCCAAGTTGATATCATCTATAATTCCTGGATCTGGGTGAAAAGTTGCATAACTTAATCCATGACATTGATGCTTTTAATTCCGCTATGGACTTGTTATATCATTACAAAAAGTCTTCATAAATATTTATTTTTTTGATTCTTACACGTAGGTTTAATATTGAATATTATTATTTTAAATTGTATTAATGATTAATATTTTGTTCTTAGTGCATTACAGTGGTCCATTAAGGACTAGTTTAATTCCAAAGATAAATCTTATTTCTATCTAATTAGCATGTTAAAGTCTAGAACAATAATTAGAATCTGTATTTTCTACTTGTTGAGCACTTTGTGCAGGTAACAAATGTTATTTGCTTTTAAATGATTTTATGGATACACTATTTCATTTGCAGACAAGGAATACAAACCTCTCCATGGAATCTTTTTGAGTACAGATTATCCTAAATGTTAGAGTATTTAGTAAGGGAATATTTAATATTGTATTGGACATTTGATGGTGTGTCTTTTGGACCATAATAGCACCTTGTCTTCATAAAAAATCTCTAATTCTGTCTGGCTTTCTAGAGACAGTTTTTACACCTCTAATTTATTGTGTTAAAATAATTCTTTATGCATTACCTATTTATGTGGTACCTTTATTCACCCCATGACATGTAGAAAGAGAAAAGGTTTAAAGAATGAGAGAAAATTAAATTAATTTGCAATATAATGCCTGCTTTCAAAAAATAGCCCTCTAGTTGGGTTACTCTATTGAAGGGCTCCTAGAACTTAATTTCCTTTCCTCATCAAAAAGTAAGGTGTCTAGATATCAGAGACATTCAGCTGAAATATGTTGAATTACACAAAAATATTAAGAGAAAAACAAATGCGTCTGTGAACAAAATCATTCAATTGTAGATGCTGAACAGTTCAGTTCATTGTTGACATATATACTGTATATATATATATATATATATATATATATATATATATATATATATATATACATGTATACATGAAATATTATAATTGTCCAAATACGAGACGTCATTACTCTGTTTGCGCGGTGAGTACGAATTAGCGATTATCGGCGCAGGCAAGCTGTTAAACTCAGAGCACTTAGGCATTGAGCACCAAAGGTGCTCATTGCCGGCGAGGTGAGCCGTTAAACTTGGAGCACTTAGCGGGACTTAGAAAAAAAAAGATACGAGACGCAAAAAAATTACGAGATTAGCGGCCGAACCAAAAACTGGAAAAACACACTAACTACACCCAAAAAAATTACAAAAACATCACAGACAGCATGGGGCAACTGCCAGGATGTCTGTGAGTGAGGTGGAACGTGAATTAAACTCGATTTAGATGATTTTTGTCACTCGAAAATCGCCTAAGCGAGTAAAAAAATGGCCGCTGAAAATAATGAAAACAAGGCTACACCCCCCTGAACAGCGTAAAACACAGCCAGACATGTATGTGGTAGAAAAATACTAATAGAAGGATGGAAAATAACCGGGGAACGCGTAAAACATTGTGCAATGGCGGATTTCTCGCCTAAAACAACGGTTTTGTCTCGCGCACGCAGCCTATATATAGGGTACACTTGACACAGAACTGACACTTTCTCCTCAGGTGATGACAGTCTGAATGGACATTTTCTGCTGCCGGAAAATCAAAAGAGATTGTTAGCTCTTCAGGATACTGATTGATGAATATCAAATTAAAAAAGGTACAGTCTATTAATAATCATTCATAAATAATGAATTAATAAAAAAATAAAAAAATGAGGATTTAAACAAGAATTGAAGCTTGATTTAGTTTAGCAATACTTTCATGCTTACCTGTTCGTAAGATATTAATTAATTGAATAATTAATTAATATTGTACTTTAATTGATTAATTATTAATAAGTAATCATTAAGAAAAAAAGGTTAATGTTTATTAATACATGATTAATGCAAAAAAATGCAAAGACATTTACACATTGATTCGTTAATTATTAATGTACATTATTTAATTAATTAATTATTAGTAATCATAAACTAAAAATATATATTTTATTGTTAGAATGCTTTTAGTTTAGGAATATATTAATGCTTATGTCCTGATTTCATTGTTTAAGGACTCATATTGTCAGTAATTTATGAATATGTCCAAGGGAGCATGACATTGTTACATTGGGATTATGTGTTATTGTGTGGTCATGTATTGCCTGTACATGGCTATTATGTATCCTAGTTATAATATATTATCAGAGGGAAAATGTTATACAGAACATATGTGGAATTGGTAGAAATGCTCTGCATAGAAGTTAGCTGCAGATCATTGCACACTCACACATACAGACCTTGGGTCAAGACAGATGCATGTACTTCAAGTAGTCCTAAACAAACACTTGAGTTTAACATAAAGGTTTGTTCCCTAGATATCTAGTGAATTTAATCTCAACAGCTTTGATAGCCCAAGGTTGCAAGCCAGATGGACTAACATCACCCATGCACAAATGTACACAAGGGTGTGGTATGGAAGAGTATAAACATGTTGTTTTGATCATTCGATAAAGGTTGCGAGATAGTTTTCACATAAACAAGGTGTGAGACTATTTCTGTGTGTTGTAGGGAGTGTCTTGCCATGGGCAACTTGTAACCTGGATCCAGTATTCTCTGCCTGTACCTCTTCAGAAGCCATCTTTTGTGCCACAGAGAACAGGAACTACATGATTCTGCTGGGGTAGGTTTGAACTAGGTTCATATCAAGCCCCCTTGAAGAAGCAGATTGTGACAGCTTTCATCTTTTGAATATATTTAGTCAGTGATTGAGTATTAATGTACATTAATTTATTAATTTGTAATTAGTAAGATTAAAAAAGGGGGAAAAAAGGACCAAAAACAAAATGTATATTTTAAGATGCACTGACATATGTGTGATGATGCGGATTGCCTGATAGGGATTAATTCAAATATTACAAATGCTTTAACATTTTTGGACACTTTCAGTGACGCTGCAGCTGAATCAACACAGAGAGTGATGTTTGCAGCCTTTCAACAACATAAACAGCACCTTTACAGGTATATCATTAAATTATGTTCTTGGCAAAAAAAAAGGATTTAAGTCTTCTTATTTGGAATTGATGACAGTTATTGATTAATTAACATATATTAATATATTAATTAATAATAATTAGTAATCAGGACCAAGAAAATGTTTTGGTTTAACAATACATTGATGAGTATTGCTTTTATGTTTTCCATCTATGATAATATATCTGTGTTGCTGCTGATTGCCTGATAGGGATGAAGCAACATATTACATTTTTTTTTAAAATCTTTTTTGACAGTTTCAGAGTACCTGCAGCTGACTGAACACAGAGAGTGACGTTGGCATTCAACAGCATAAGAATAATCTTGACAAGTATATAAATTATGTTCATAGAGCAAAAAAAAAAATTAAACTTTTTTTATTTGGAATTGATAACACTTATTGATTAATTAACGTATATTAATATATTACTTAATTAATAATTTGTAATCATTACAAAAAAAAGGTTTGATTTAACAATACATTGAGGAATATGCTTTTATGTTTTGCATCTATGCCAATATATCTGTGTTGCTGGTGATTGACTGATAGGGATGAAGCAAAATATTACAAATAATTTCAATCTTATTTCATAGTTTCATCGGATCTGCAGCTGACTCAACACTGAGAGTGACGTTTGCAGCCTTTGACGGGTATATCATTTAATTATTATTAGGAACAAAAAAGGCTACATTAAATGTTGCTAAATGGATAACAGTTATTGATTAATTAACATATAATAATATTTTAATTCATTAATAAATAGTCATCATTTAAAAAAAATATATGAAAATGCAATAAAAGTAAGAACAATTTTTAACATGCACTTATATATCTGTCTTCCAGCTCATTTATGTACATTGTTTTTGGAAATATTAATTAATAATAAGATAAAAAAACAAGATGAGGTTAGAGGACTTTAGAAAGAAATGTACATTTTATTAAGCACTTACAAATATATGTGGTTCATTCAATCAAGAAGGAATGGAATTCAATGATTAAAACTTATTTTAATGTTATTTCACAGATTACTCATCTCTGTACCTGACTGAAGACAAAGAGTGAATTCGCAAGGATTTGGACACAAAGAACAGCAAGTTCACAGGTATATCATTTTAGCATGCCCTTATGGTTGGGGATTGATGACACCTAATGAGTAATTCAGGAAAGTATATTTATATAATATATTGATTTAGGAATTCATAGGGAGCGATATAACCACAAAGCATATTATTTAAAATTTAAGGGAATGAACATCTATCCAAAAATAAAGTTTTAATAAAAAAAATAAAAAAAAAGGTGCTTGTATAGTGCCAGATTGCTTGGAACAACTTGCAAATGAATAAGGTTTTTAGGATGTCATTTTGCAAAAAAAAAAAAGGAAGATGAATGAGGTTTCGATATTTTAATTGGTCATTACAAGAAAAAAAAAGAGGAAGATATATATATATATATGCTTAAGTAATTACGTTTTAAAGAACCTCTATTAGACATCATATCTACATTCATTGCATCTTTATGAAAATTGAACAATCTCTTAGAACAAATCTATACTTTGATAATAGCTGTTTATGTTTGATCTTCTTTATGACAATATAAGTAACTTTTTAGGTTTAACAGTGATCTCATTTTTGGATTAATTCACTAACATATATTCATTTAGTAATGAATTGATAATTCAGTAGTCCTAAAATAAAATAAAATACTTAATATATATATATATGTGCAGTCCTTTGCTATTTAATGTATGTCAATAAAAAAACTCCAAAAATGGTTTCATTTATTACATCGAAAAAAATAAAAAGATTTTAAAATGTTTGTATTCTTTAATTAATGCTATTTACTTTTAGATTGAAACCAGCAACAAACAATATGTACAGAAACCACAAAAAAAAAAAACTTATAACCACTATTTACAATTACAGATTACAATGGGGAATAATGGAGAAGACAACATTGAACGCAAAAGAAGATTGGCAAGGGAAAGGAAGCAAAGGTGGAGAGATGCGTAGTCACCTAAAACTTCCCAACGCTTAAGAGAAGACCAGCAGAAACTTTTAAATAAAAGAAAAATGAGTAAGAAAGCACAAAGTGAGTGTGCTGAGGATTCAAAGAAACTAAAAAGTAGACTAAAACATGTCTGTGAACCATTTCCAGAAGATACTATATTGCCTATTGACACCAATGTTCAGACACATGACACCAATGTAGCTATAGAAACTTTTATTGATATCGATTTTGAGGAAGTGCATGAGAATGTGTTTATTAGAGCACTAAAAGTAGACGCTCATTATTGTGGATTACTTAATGTTGTTTGTCAGTTTTGTGGGGCCTATAATTTTCTAAAGGAAATACCAACTAACGGAGATTTCATTAGTTGCTGTCAGAAAGGAAAGGTAAGACTTCCACAAAGAAACCCATTTCCAGATTACTTACAAAGTATCATGAGCGATCCAACATTTCCAAATGATACCAATTAAAAAAATCATAAGGTCTTATAACAGTGTAATTTCATTTACTTTAATGGGTGCCACATTAGCAGAAAATGTCCAGGACATGGTCCTTACTGTTTTAGAGTTCAAGGACAAATTTACCACCGAACTTCACATTTACACCCACAAGAAGGAGAGTAAAGGATATGTGTACAGTTATATGTTTTAGATACAATGGAAGCTGTTGAACAAAGAATGACGCTTCCAGAAAATAAACAGTGTTTGCACATAGTCTTTGAACAGTTGGATAAAATTATGGGCAACAGCCCATACACTCAAGCATACAAACAATTAGCACAGCTTGAAAAAGAACAACAGGAACATGCTCAAAGACATCAATTGACAATGCCAAGAGTAAATATGGTATTAAAAAAAGTCCACAACAATGATCAAAGACAGTATAATTTACCAACAGTCAATGAGGTTGCCATGGTTTTTAAAAATGAAGATGGTGAACCACCTTTTCAGCGGGATATTAGAATATATCCCCGCAATGAAGAACAACCTTTTATAAACCTAAATACATTAAGTTGTAATTTAGATTCAATGACATATCCCACTTTCTTTCCAAATGGTGAACCTGGATGGGAATCAAAATTACAATTGCAAAGTTATCCCAATAGTAAAGTTTGTGTTTGATGCAATATTTCTATGCTGGAATATAAAGTGGCACAAACTGCTATTCGGGATTCTTTTAATCCAATTTTAAGTGGGGGGAAATTCACTCAACAATGGATTATTGATTGCTATCTACAAGTCGAAGCAAATAATCTAAATTTCATAAAATTTTAACAAATTAAGCTTTGAGTAGAATAGTATTGTGGTTTGATGGATTATGTCGCTGAATTGGCTGCCAACAGAGACATTCCAGCTGGAAGAGCAATTATTTTGCCACCCACTTTCCAAGGATCTCCTCGCAATATGCGAGAAAGATATAATGATGCCATGGCTATTGTCACAAAAATTGGAAAACCAGATTTATTCATTACATTCACATGTAATCCACAATGGCCAGAGATCAATGAAAGTTTGAATCTGGGACAAACTACTTCTGACCGACCAGATTTAGTGGCAAGTGTATTTAAAATCAAACTCAATTCATTAATACATAATATAACTAAAGCACAGTTATTTGGAAAATGTGTGGCTTTTGTTTGCACCATTGAATTTAAAAAAAGAGAACTGCCACATGCTCACATACTTTTAATCCTGCAGGAAAAAGATAAGTTGAATTCCGCAGAGAAAGTGGTTTCAGTCATTACTGAATTGCCAGATCCAGAAAAATATTCAAAACTTTTTGACATTGTTGCACACATAATGATCCATGGGCCATGTGGAAATATGAATCCTAATTAACCATGTATGGAAAATAAAAAATGTACAAAAGAATTTCCTAAACAATTTCAAGTGCAAACTTATGCTAATTGTAATGAATACCCTTTGTATAAAAGAAGACAAGGCCAAACAGCTATTATCCGTGGACAAAAGGTTAATAGATTTGTCGTTCCATACAATCCACATTTGCTCATGAAGTACAATGCACAAATAAATGTGGAAGCTTGCACTTCTATTAAATCCATCAAATATGTGTATAAATATATATACAAAGGATATGATGCAGCAACCAATTTTACATGACAAACTTTCAAATTATTTAGATGCTCGCTATGTCAGTGCTCCTGAAGCAATGTGGCGGCTTCTGAAATTTGAGATGCATGGTCAGTCACATGGTGTGTATCGTTTAGTTGTACATTTGCCACAAAGTCAGTTTGTTTGCTTTACTGCAGGCAATGAAAGAACTGCCTTAGCTCAAAGTGAACACAGAGATACAACACTTACTGCATGGTTTAAATTAAACTGCCAGGTTACGCAGGCCAGACAATTTTTATGCATTGAGATTCTATATCACTATGTATTTGTAAATGGTCTATGGTGAAAACTAAAAAGAGATACACATAAAATTATACCACAAACTTATACCGTCAGTCCAAGAGACATTGAACATTATAGTTTAAGATTACTTCTTGTACATGTTCTCGGTGCACAAAGTTTTGAACATTTACGCACAGTGAATGACATAGTTTATGATACTTTCCTATTAGCTGCAAGACATCAAAACTTCATAGCTGATGATACAGAATGGGAGAGGTGTCTGGAAGAAGCAGCACTATGTAAAATGCCAAAGCAAATGAGAAAACAATTTGGGTTCATTTGCATCTTTTGCAATGTACCTGAAACATTTACTTTGTGGGAAACATTTAAATTAAATATGTCTGAAGACTTCTTGAAACGTTACAATGAGCCAATAGCACTGTTAAAAACTTTAATGGAAATTCAAGAAATATTGCTTGCTCATGGATTAAATTGTACAAGTTTTAATTTGTGTGATCCAGGACATACTGTATAGATGATTATGACACTGAGCTACAAATACAAAAAACTGAAGAAAAACTGGCAGCTTTAATTACTTTACAATGAAAAGCATTTAATGCCATCACAAATGCTACAGATGATGAAATGGTCCAAAGACTGTTATTTCTATCTAGACGGCCCTGGTGAATCAGGAAAAACTTATCTGTACAATTGTTTGATTAGTTACATTCGAGCAGAGAGTCAGATAGCAATGCCATTTGCAACAACAGGAATTGCAGCACTTTTGCTAGACGGTGGTAGAACTGTGCATAGTGGATTTAAACTTCCAGTTCACATTTTGGAAACATCAGTGTCAGATATTCGACTAAATTCTTTACAGGCCAAAAAATGTAAACAAAGTAAAATAATTATCATAGAAGAGGCAACATCGATGTCATGTCATGCTTTGCAATGTATTGATAGATTCTTAAAAGAACTGATGGATAATAATTTGCCATTTGGTGGAAAGGTGATGCTGTTAGGAGGAGATTTTAGGCAAACATTGCCTGTTGTGCCACATGGAAATAGAACTGAGATCATTGAAACATGTTTCAAGACAAGTAAACTGTGCAAAATATTTACACATGACAAATTAGAATTAAATATGATATCTGAAGATCAAAATGAATTCAATGATTGGCTCATTCAAATTGGAGAAGGAAAACATCCACAAATACATGATTTACCCAATGATACCATTAAAATTCCATCAACAATGGTTTGCAAGGAGTCACTCATATTAGCAATCTTTCTAAACACCGGAATAACAATGATTACTCAGGCATTGCAAACAAAGTGATATTAACATCAAAAACTATAGATGCCTTGAATCTAATTAACAAAATTTAAAAATTCATCAACGCACCACAAAATAATTATTACAGTGCAGATTCAGTTCTGGCTGATGATAAAGACAATTAATCAAATTGTAGTATCGAATGTATTATTTCTTTAAACCCATCTGAATTGCCAACACCTGTTTTGCAATTGAAAAAAGGGGCAATTGTCATGATATTGACAAATATGAATCCAAAAAAAGGATTTTGTAATGGGACCAGATTAATTGTGCATGAGTTAAAAGATCATTTTATACATGCAGAAATTATGACTTGGACCCATAAAGGTGAATGAGTTTTTATACCAAGAATAGATTTAATTGAAGTGAGAGTGGTTTGCCTTTTGTCCTTCAAATGAGACAATTTCCAGTTATCATGGCATTTGCCATGACCATCAATAAATGCCAAGAACAAACTTTTAAGTCTGTGTGTATTTTTTTAAAAGAACCTGTTTTTGCACATGGATAATTCTATGTTGCTTTTTCAAGGTGCACAAATCCAGATGAGATTAAAGTTTCAGTTGAAGACAACCCAAGTCAGGGTGATCTACTAAACGATGGCCGTATTTTTACAAAACAATATTGTGTACTACAAGATTTTGTAATCACAGATAATAGTGGTTTCATTTGAAGGAGGAAATTGAAGGTCAATTTGCCTCTTCTTAGTGGAACACTATTTCAGTTACAAAAATATGTCAACAATTTCAGAAAAATACAGTAATAACAAAAAAGGAAGAAAGAAAAAAAAAAAAGAAGAAAAGCCCTTACATCACATATACAGAAATAAAAGGCTGCTGTGCTCTTTGAAAGGAAAACAGTTTCAAGGAAAAATTTAAAAAAATTGAATGTCTTGGAAGTCAGTTTAGACATGATTGGCTCCACAAAACAGTTAGTTTGCATTTTATTAATTTTACTGTTTAAAATTGAATATGTTTCTTTCAGGTTTGTAATCTTAAAAATATGTTTGAAAAGGACTGATAAGTTGATACATAATTTGTAATTAAGGTTTAATGTTAGTAGAAGCATCATCATTTGTTGAAAAATTAAAATGGTGCATAATATATAGATTATTGATCCAGGGACGAATCCGATTGAAATTTAATGGAGTCAGGAAGGAATTATTTTTGGACAACGCTTTCAACAAGTTTACAAAGTTAAATTACATTTATTGAAATTTGCCTTACTCTGGATTCAATATTCAAGGTCAATTTAGTTTAAAATAAATTAAGGTTAAATGTTATCATCTTATGTTAATGTCTGCATTGTTAGCATTGTATGTTAAAAAGTTTGCAAAATTCATTTATTGAATGTTAAGAAAGATTTATGTTATTTGCAGCAGAAACATTTGTTAACAAAATTCAATGTACAATTAAATAGAAAGTATTCATCCAGGGAGTAACCCGATCGCCATTTAATGAGTTCAGGAAGGAATTCATTTTTTTCCCCTTTTGAGACAATTGGCTAAGTTGCAATATTTTTTTTTTATTGTTTGCCTTCCTCTGGTTTCAATACCTATGTGCTTTACCAGGAGTTTAAATACAAGCTTGTATGTTAAAAAGCATTATGCCATGGCTGAAGAGACACAATTAAAAAAAGTTCAACGATTTCATGTTAGTAATAAAAATAAAAAAATGTTACACACTGTTTACAATATAAGTTGAATATTAGAAACCTTCATGTAATGGTTCACAATACTTATTCTGAGAAATTTGAAGGATTGTTATATTATTATTCCATACACGATAATTACACAGTTTGATGTGGTTTAACAGTACATTGTTAAAAAAAAATTAAAGAAACATTTTTGTACTTCTTTGTAGATTAGAAAAAGATTGTTAGAGAAGAAGTGTTAGAGAATCATATTGTGTCACAAACAGCATTTCCAGCTTTAAAATTCTATTGACCGCCATTTTTTGACGGGCAAGTCGCCAGTATATATATATATATATATTCAGTGGGGGGGGGAATAAGTATTTGATCCCCTATCAATCAGCAAGATTTCTTGCTCCCGGGTGTCTTTTATACAGGTAACGTGCAGAGATTAGGAGCACTCTCTTAAAGGGAGTGTTCATAATCTCAGCTTGTTACCTGTATAAAGAAAGACACCTGTCCACAAAAGTAAGCAATCAATCAGATTCCAAACTATCCACCATGGCCAAGACCAAAGAGATGTCCAAGGATGTTAGGGACAAGATTGTAGACCTACACAAGGCTGGAATGAGATACAAGACTATCGCCAAGCAGCTTGGTGAGAAGGTGACAACATTTGGTACGAGTGTTTGCAAATGGAAGAAACACAAAATAACTGCCAGTCTCCCTCGGTCTGATGTTCCATGCCAGGTCTTACCTCGTGGAGTTTCAGTGATCATGAGAATGGTGAGGAATCAGCCCAGAACTACACCAGAGGATCTTGTTAATGATCTCAAGTCAGCTGGGACCATAGTCACCAAGAAAATAATTGGTGACACACTACGCCGTGATGGACTGAAATCCTGCATCACCTGCAAGGTCCCCCTGCTCAAGAAAGCACATGTACAGGTCTGTCTGAAGTTTGCCAATGAACATCTGAATGATTCAGAGGAGAACTGGGTGAAAGTGTTGTGGTCAAATGAGACAAAAATCGAGCTCTTTGGCATCAACTCAACTCATTGTGTTTGGAGGAGGAAGAATGCTGCCTATAACCCCAAGAACACCATCCCCACTGTCAAACATGGAAGTGGAAACATTATGCTTTGGGGGTGTTTTTCTGCTAAGGGGACAGGAGAACTGCACCCCATGAAAGGGACAATGGATGGGGCCATGTACCATCAAATCTTTTGTGAGAACCTCCTTCCCTCAGCTAGGGCATTGAAAATGGGTTGTGGAGGGGTATTCCAGCATGACAATGACCCAAAACACACAGCCAAGGCAACAAAGGAGTGTCTCAAGAAGAAGTTCCTTAAAGTCCTGGAGTGGCCTAGCCAGTCTCCAGACCTTAAGCCCATAGAAAATCTGTGGAGGGAGCTGAAGGTTCGAGCTACCAAACATCAGCCTCAAAACCTTAATGACTTGAAGAGGATCTGCAAAGAGGAGTGGGACAAAATCCTTCTTGAGATGTGTGCAAACCTGGTGGCCTACTACAAGAAACGTCTGACCTCTATGATTGTCATCAGGGGTTTTGACACCAAATACTTAGACAAAGAGGTTAAATTCTTATTCCCCTCATTGACCTGCAAATAAATGTATAACTTTTTTGACATGCGTTTTTTCTTGTTTTTTTTTTGGTTATTATGTCCTTCGCTGTTAAAATACACTGACCATTAAAATTATAGACTGATAATTTATATGTCAGTGGACAAACGTTCAAAATCAGCAGGGGATCAAATACTTTTCCCCTCCACTGTATATATATAATGCATACTTATTGGGTATTTCAGTCTTTTTAACATATCATGTTTATAATGTATGATTTTTATTCTGAAGGGAGGACTCTTTGAGCTGGCAGTGGATGCTGGCTGTGGGACAGGGAGGTCCACCCGGCCATTGTCTCCTTACTTCCACAAGGTGATTGGAATAGATATCAGCGAGTCGCAGATAAATGAGGCCAGAAAACATACTTCAGAGGAAAATGTCTCTTATCTGTGAGTATCCTTACCATACCATACCATGAGCATCTATAGAATTAATCCTTGCAGTGCTCTATAAAGTAGACTAGCATACTGCACCCCCCTACATCACTGCCAACTATTGGGACTAATAACTACATCAGATCCCCTTTAATTGCATAACTACTATATGTATGACTGCTACTATAAGCCAGCTTTGTATGTATTCACATTTGTATACTTGAATGTACATAGAAGCCCTATATATATATATATATATATATATATATATATATATATATATATATATATATATATATATCACCACACAAACCAGGCACTCACACCATACTGAGGATCGGCAGTAACCGTGAAACAATAACAATATGTGGTTAAATGACCTGATTTGTGAAAAATCCATCTGTTGCTATGCCTAAAACTGTGAAATACAGGTAACGTGATGGTGCATTATGTGGCCTCATTTGCATGTCCCGCACAGTTTTCCCAAACTGCAGTACATATACTGTATTTCTGAGAAATTTGAGCAGGAAATAAGTTTTCATCTACTTATTTTTAGACATTCAAATAGAATCACTAATGTACTATTCCTTATTTGTACTATATATATATATATATATATATATATATATATATATATATAAATAAATATATATATATATATATATATATATATATATATATATATATATATATATATATATATATGCGATTCAGGTGCATAGTTTTCACATAAAACTATATATATATTTAGATTTCATATATATTATGAATGAGTTTTCTAACTTAGAACATGCACTGTGAATAGTTTTTCAGCATTGTGATTGTAGTGTTATAAGGCCAGTATTAGCTGTATCTGTGTATACATAACAATCTGTTAAAGTAATTGTACTTAGTAGCTGGATTTATAGAATTCCTATACATAATGTTTTTTTTATTATTATTATTACTATTATTATTATTATTATTATTATTATTATTATTACTAGCGAATTGCCCGTCAAAAAATGACGGCAATGAAATTGTAAGGTAGCTAATGCTGTTTAGTGTGTAATAATGAAATATATAATACATTAATAAATGAATATACTTTACCTATTTGAAAGCATTGTGTGGAAGAGCTGTGAATGTGTTTTGATGTTGCTGCAGCATTAGTGGTGTGGATCTGCTGTGTAAGCGTGCTGAATGTGTGCAGTGTAACACTGTGCGTGCGCGAGCCCAAACCGTTAGCGTAGTCGTGTACTTCCGCATTGGCGTAAAATGGCGAGTAATGTGTGGTATACGTCTGTATCGGAATATCCGTAGGTGTTTTGTGGTGTTTTGCGAGTTTCTTGTGGTGTTTTGCGAGTTTAGAGTGCTGTAGCCTCGTTTTCGTTTTGTTCGGCGGCCATTTTTTCTCTCGCTTCGTTTTTTTTTTAGTCTCTAAACTGTTTTATTTGAAGTAAAATCGAGGTGTAAGTTGTATTTTTGAGGTGCTGGGTGCTCCCTCTTGGTGTAGGTAAGTTTTTTATGTATGTGGTGTGTGTATGTATTGTGTTTTACATTTTGTAATGTTCGCGAGTTGCGTCCGAGTGTTGCGAGTCCGTAATGTGTGTGAACGTGTGTCGTATGTTGTTTGCGAGTGTCGTAATGTGTGTGTCGTACTGTTTGGGTTGCGACGTGAAGTTTGCGAGGGTCGCAGTTGCTGGCAAGGAGCGCCTTCGGCGCTCCATGCCAGCAACTGCGGCCCTCGCTTTGCGAGGTCCTCAGGTGCTGGCATGGAGCGCCTACGGCGCTCCATGCCAGCAACTGAGACCCTCGGGCAGTGCCCTCGCTTCGCGAGGGCCTCGGCTCGCGTAGCGAGCCCGCAGCGTTAGCAACAACTCGTACGCTCACAACTATATATGTGATTATTATTATTACTTTTATGTATATCAAGAAAATATTTTAGTTTTTAATAAGAGACCAGAATAGTCTGAGGACCACCAGCTGTTATCTGGGTAGCATAATAGAGTCATAAAAGCTGTACTCTGTATTACAATATAGACTTTTGACTCTTTCATATGGACCCACAAAACTATATTATCACTGAGGAAGCTGTGTACACCACATCGAAACGCATTTGATCATCCATTTATTCATGCATTTCGGTATATATTATTTATCAGCATTTTTTATTGCTTTGGATTTTATTGCTTCATCATTATTTATACATGACCTAAATTCTGACCCAGAGGGTGTTGAATTCTGTAAAACAAAAATGAACTGGAATTTTTATATACGATCGTGTATGTTCTTTGTATAACGAGAACTTTATCAATACATCATCTCACACACAAGATTGGAAAGATCATATACCAATTGTATAACTACACTCCATCCAGCCGCACAGATTCACCAAACATCTAGGTACTGGTCAGGAGCAATTGCGTTTCTCCTACCACAACTCTGCGATTTCTACACTCTAATACTGGGCATCTCTATGAACGGTGCCCCCAGAGAAGCAGCAGTTTGCTTTGATTTACTAGAACGGTACAAGAGCGGTGCCAGATACCCTGCATATATAGAATTATATTGACCTAACAAGGAAGTGCGGGCATTTGACGGACTTAGCGCTCAGCATATATATTGAACTAAAGATCCTATACCAATTGTATCCCCTTTAATTGCAAGCGTCCTCTCCTTGCAGGGTCTCCCCAGCCGAGATGATGCCACTGGAAGATGCTTCTTTGGATCTAGTTAATGCTGGACTTGCTGCTCACTGGTTCCCTATGGACAAGTTCCTGCAAGAAGCCGATCGAGTTCTGAAGCCCAGGGGCTGCATC